>CM060320.1:26011274-26021274 GCA_030674155.1 Stramonita haemastoma
TTCGTGATAACATCACACTACGCTGAAGCCAGCAAGGAGTGGGTATGGGAAATGGAGGGGAAAGGAGGAAGTCCTGAACTGAAGCCTCTGATAGCTCGGCCAGCACATCGATCGGTTTGAGACCCCCAATCAAATTAAATCGATGTGTTGGGCTGTCCTTCCAGACCTCAGCATCCTCAGTAGTGTCCAAACCTAGGGAGGACAAACATTTCAGAGAAATACAGATGCTTAGGGCAGAATGGTGCAGACAAACAGAACCCCATAAAGGCTAGTTTACTCATCATTAATTATCAGCATGGTTTGTTGTACTCATTTCATAGTCGTTGCTACGTTGTTCTGAATAAATAAACATTGCTTAAACCACACACAGTAGCTGACGCATAGTGAAATTGGAAGTAACTGGCGGGTGTGATTAATTTTCAGGATCAGCTACAGGATCAGTGATATCCCCCCCCCCGATCCTCTTGAATTTTTCTGTGATATCAGGTATATTCACCCTTCACTGTTTGGGGGTTTTCTCCTTATGGCATCAGCTACATTCACGACAACTATGTACTTCCCTATCGTGTCAAAATTCATTCACCCTTCCAATGTACTTTCTGGAGGACTTGCATTCACTCCTCCAGTTTACTTTCCAGTGGTATCAGCAACATTTGCCTCATCAATGTACTTTTTGGTAGAGTAACATTCACCCCTCCATTGTACTTTCATGCGGCGCCAGCAACATTCACCCTTTCGCTTTATTTTTCAATGGATAATATATATTCATCCTTCATCTATATGTTACCTTTATGCGACCAACTACATACACCTCTTCTCGCTTTTTTCGGCAACTGAATTAACCTTCCACTCTCTAGTGGGTCAACAACATTCACCTTTCCACTTTCCAGTTGGCTCAACAACATTCACCTTCCACTTTCCATCCGGATCAGCTACATTCACCTTCCGCTTTCCATCCGGATCAGCTACATTCACCCTTCCACTTTCCAGGAAACAGGACGAGGAGGGAGATGAAGAGGCAGACAGAGAAAACGATGGGAAGACAACATCATAGAGTGGATTGGCCTTGAGTGGAACGATTTGCTCTGGAAAGCTGAAAACCTAGTGGAGAGGAGAGCTAGCTGGTTGCAAAATCTTCAGTGATGGTCCCCATCGTCTACAAGACTGCGGGATAGATGAAGGTGACGGTGAAACTACATTCATCATTCCACTTTCAAGTTTCCACACATACAAACACACATACACACACACGCACGCACGCACGCACACACGCGCGCGCCACACACACACACACACAAACAATATACTGACACAGACGATAGTGATTGAGAGTTCTCCAAATCTGACCTTTCTACCACTCAGTCAAGAGGAAAAGTAGGTTAACTGCGACCCGACAGATGTCTACCGGGAATATCAACTTAAAAAAAGAAAAGAAAAAAAGAAAAGTTTGTCAACCAGAAATTGGCCTGTCCACTTTCGTCCAACCGAGAAGACTGGCTAGATCAATTCGCCATCCCATCCCATCTCTGCAATCTGTATCAAACCCATTTTCAATCGATTCCATGTTTTCCCCGCATGCGGCAGTCGCCATGGTCATGCTAGAAATTTTAGAACTCAAGCCGCGGAAAATGGACACTTCGATTTTGATCTAAATCTCTATGCTTCTCTCTCTTCTACAGATCCGACTTCAAACACACACGCAAGGTATTGCGCATGCGTGCGTGCGTGCATGCGCGTGGGCACACACACACACACACACAAAAGGGTGCACACAGGCATGTTCGTGTGCCCATACTACTACTACTACTACTTCTACTACTACTACTACTACTACACACACACACACACACACACACACACACACACACACACACACACACACACACACACACACACACACACACACACACACGAAAATGAATGACAGTGCTCCATCTCTGACCTTTTTACAAATCACCCAGAAGAAAAGTGGGTCAACTATGGTCCGACAAATTTCGAAGGGGGGGGGGAGGGCAACCAACAAGCGGCCTTGTTTGTCTCATCTTCTATTGATGACTGCATAGGTCAATCCCCCCACTCCCCACTGCTTCCAGACAATTTTCAATCAATTCAGTCGCCCCCCCCCCCCCGCACCTCCCGACACATGAATCATCACCGGTCAAGTTGGGAACTTTAGCCTGAGGCCATAGCAAGTGATGACTTTCATTTCCATCTAAACTTCCGCTCTCTTCTGCTCCCTGTGTCCTTTTCCCCAACACACACCACACACACACACACACACACACACACACACACACACACACCACACACACACACACACTAGGAACGGATGACAAGATTTACAAAACTGCATACACACGGGGACTGGATGAAAAAAAGCACATGAATGCTTATTCCATTATCCTCGATATAAAAGAATTTTCACACAAAACACACACACACACCACACACACAACACACACACACACACACACACACCACACACACACCACACACACAACACACACGCACACACACACACACTTACACACACTTACACACACTTACACACACACATGCGCGCGCGTGACACATGTCGCTGGCATTGCCAGCATAAAGGTATAGCACACAGTATCTACTGAAATTAATATAGATTTCATCTGAAATAAGGTTACAATACGCATACACAACACGCCAGCATACACTTAAAAGATGCAAATACCAATAAAACGACAGCCAAAAAGGGACGTAGAAAAAACATTTGAAATCCTACAAATGTTACTTTTGTAACGCAATAAAACAAAACCGACACAGTGGTAAAATGTGCGAATTCACGACTAAAACAGCAGAACTATTTCAAGGCCCAGCACTGTTGCGGTAAAGTGTTGATGAAATGTCAATCACTAATCTCCTCCAGGGCTTAATCGACATCCCCCTTGTTTTCTCCCTCTGCTGGGCTGTCACCTCAGTACTTGTTGCTTCAAGGGGGACCATGGTGACCTGCTGACGCGTGAAAAGTTTGAAGCCCTCTCTGCCTGGGGGGCAAAATAGTCTGGTGGTTAGAATGTGGGACCTGTGACTTAACGGTCATTGTTTGAAAGCGCGGGTTCGAGTTCCCGCTGAGCTGTCCATTTGAAGAAGGTAGTGTGTGCGATTTTAGTCCTGTTGTGTAAACACAGAAGATTTGGGTTTCCGCCAGGTTCCACTTGACAAAGACACACTGCCTGCAAATTTTAGCATAGTACCCCAAAGAATTCATGGAGTACATGGAAAAGTGAAGTTCAGCTGCTTCTCTGATGCCTATTTCCCATCCTCTGAGGCTCAGTTTATAATAGTATCACCTGCAATTTTATACTCTTGTTATAACTACGTTTGCATTCTCATGGATTTGTATTTCATTTTCATCAGTACAACCACATAATTATATATTTTCCCTTGCGCTGTACTCTTGCTGTAACTGCATCTGTAATCGCCGCAGTGGAAAATCCTAGTGGAAAAGTGTTGTCCTTAAGCGGCAGTACCGGTTCGAATCCCTGTAACAGTTCAAACCTTTTTTTCTTTTTTTTTTACTAGCAGTTAACATGAGTTAAGTCCTTAAGATGAGACTATAGGTCGAGGTCCTGTGAGCGAATGTATGCACATCTTTCGAGCTCCCGTAAAAGCCCCTGAGATGAAGCTATAAGCCGAGGTGTTGAGTGCCAATGCATGTACAACATCTTGTGAACACTTTAATGCCCCATCTGCCTTTTGCGAAAGAGTATGGCTGGTGGGATGGGTGACAGTCTGCATCCTGCAGCCTGGAGAGGGATGGGTTCCACCAGGCTTCACTTGCCTGCTAGACACAGCCTGAGAAACTATGTGCAGTGTTTTAACGCCTCCTCGAGGAGTTAATAAAGAAGTTAGTCGATTCAGTCACTCAAACGCTTACATTTGTAGCTCCCCTTCTCCTTCCTACTTACAGAGGCCATGACCACAGTCATTTCCATTCCTCAACTGGCACCAAACTCTTTACTGTCATTCTCACTGGCACCAAACTCTCTACCGCAGTTACTCTTGCAACCCTTTTGCACTTCATTCTTTTTCTGCAATCACACTTGCACTTTCACTTAGATTCCACTTTATTGCCACTATCACACACGATGTGCTCTCGTGCACTGTTCTGCTGCCGTAATCCCATTAGCAGCTTCACTTGCCACTAACTCCTGTCTGCCACACTGTAGTCTGCACTAGCACTATACGAGTACTCTTTTTGCCATCATCACATTTGCAAGCGAGACGCTTGACATTATTCTTTTCCTATATTTCTGTCTTTTTCTCTCTAGTACTTATTTCTTTGCCATAATCCTATTCTTACGCGTGTCTTATTCTTCTTGACGTAACCGTATTCAGTTTTCCATTCTCACCTGCAATTTTTTGTCTTGCGATAGTCAAATTTTACCGTTCACTTGCAAGATGTTCTCTTGTCAAAATTGCATTGACATTCTCTGGTGCACTTTACTCTTTTTTTTATAAACATACGTACATCCTCGTTGGCACCTTGTGTCTGCCATAATCTTATAAGTCTCATTTGCACATTGCAAGAAGTGAAAGTTTCATTGACCTTACATGTCTTTCACAAAAAATCTTGAAGAAAAAACGACTGTTTTCAACAGAGAGTGCTTATGTGATGTTGCTAAAGACTACCGGGTTGAAGCAAAAATAACTGTAATATCGTCATCGCCCATGCTTTTAACAGCTATCAAATTATTTAACCAGCATATAATTGGGTAGTAAGTCTGAACAGCTACAGGAATGGAATTCATCACACACACACACACACAACACACACACACACACACACACACACACACACACACACACACACCACACACACACACACACACACACACACACACACACAATCTGTTGTACAGACGTAGTTCAGAAAAGAAAAGAAAAAAATCATGTTAACTCCCAATGACGCTGTGCCTGTAATCAGTATTCTGTCCTATAACAAAGCTATAGTAACGACGTAATCCTCAGTCCTAACAAGGGATTTACGAAACAAACATCAAATCATCTCTTTGTTTCTTGGGCAGAACGAAAATATTGTAATTATTACATTTTCCCCTGAAGGAAAACAGAAAAAACCCACAGCCGCCCAGTACTTTTAGAAAAAGAACTAAGACGGATACGATTGCCTCGCCAGCACTTTGTCTAAAGAAGACTACAAAAAGTTCAATACTCTGAACATTGTTATCACTGAGGTGAACAAACAAGGATTAAGTTGCTATGCACTTTCCTTTTCAGGAAATGAGAGAAATGCTATTCATTGCTTGGTGTTTTCCTTCTAAAGCACTAAGAAAATTGATAGTACTAAAAGTATGGATTAACTGTACTTTTCGTCATCCCTTTTGGTTTCTAACGAGAAAATGCGGAATATTGTCATAACCTTTAATTTCTCCCCTGAGAAACGGTGAGATAATGAATGTGCTTTTCGTTTGTTTGTTCTGTTTTGTGCAGCTGGCATTGATAACCACAACATTTCTGAGCATTAAGGTCTGGCTTTCTCCACCCACCAGACCCTCTTTCCAAGAAAAAAAGCAAACAAACAACCCATACATTTTAATGTTACAACAGGCCACTTAACATGCTGGCCTTTTTCTTCCTGTGAACAAGATAGGTGTTGTTCTATGACATGATGAACCTTGAAATAGAATTTTACACCAAAGTCAATAACTTCGTTGTTGCTGTAAAGAGCAGTCTCTGAAAAATAAAGGCAGTAAATAAAGACTTCAAGTTTTATGTTTTTTAAACAAATAAAAACATTCTAGAAGGAGGGGGGAAACAGATAAATGGCTAAAAAGTCAGGATTTTTTTGAAAGAAAGGGAGGGAGGGGGTTCATTCTTAGGCTGTAGGTAACATTTCCAGACTATGCGTCCTCCCTCTTCCACCTCCGCTAAAACTTCTGTCAAAAATCATGCTTTGGGAAAAACAAAACAAGGGGTAGATAAGGGATCAATGGTAAAACCCCACACCAGCAATCCCCTAAACATCAAAGCCAAGAAAAAGGTCAGAAAAAACCCAGAATGAAGGCACAACCAAAAGACCTGACACAACATAACTCCACATCACAAACATGTGCATAGTATGCTGACTTTCACATGCTAAAAAAAAGTCCATATCACCACTTCCTGGTTTCGGCAGAAGCCAAACTGAAGCCAGGAAAGGATGGTAAGGGTTAGCAGGAAGGGGGAAATAACCCAGAGTAGATGATCCTGGTTTTCAAATCGATCGTGGCGTCAGCTGAGTTAGCTGTACTGCTGTCTTTCCACGTCTCTATGTTCCTCTCATCAGTGCCAAAACAGACAGCTCTGTGGAAACAGGAGAGGGGTGGTGCTAGGGATGTGTGTGTGTGTGTGCGTGCGTGCGTGCGTGCGTGTGTGTGTGTGTGGGGGGGGTGGGGTGTGGGTGTGTGTGTGTGGTGTGTGTGTGTGTGTGTGTGTGTGTGTGTGTGTGTGTGTGTGCGTGTCTGTTGTGTGCGTGTGTTTTGTGTTTGTGTGTGTGTGTGTCTATGTGTGTGTTATGGTGTGTTGTGTTGTGTTTTGTTGTGTGTGTTGTTTTCTGTTTATGTTGTGTGTGTGTGTGTGTGTGTGTGTGTGTGTGTGTGTGTGTGTGTGTGTGTGTGTGTGTGTGTGTGTCTATGTGTGTGTGTGTGTGTGTGCGTGTGGTGTGTGTGTGTGTGTGTGTGTGTGTGTGTGTGTGTATGTCTCTGTGTGTGTGTGTGAGGAGGGGTGTGCATGCAGGTGTCGAAAAGCAGGCCTAAGAGAAGGATGAAGATCCAGTGGGGATTTTTTCCCAGGGAGGAGCCATTCACCTAACAAACTTCCAATGCTTAAAGTTTCGCTTTCTTGTAACGACTTTTTAACAGAGGCATAGAATGAAAAATCAACAGACTTTTAACACGCACACACATTATATGCATCCACACACACACACAGACTACACACACACACACAGACTACACACACACACACACACACACACACACACACACACACACACACACACACACACACACACACACACACACACACACACACACACACACACAGACTACAGTCTCCCCTGTCTTACCCATCAAGAGTGAAGAGCGTAAAACACATTATTTCCTGCTGTCTGAGAAACCGCGCTACTTCCTGGTTCGAACATTTCTACATTATCTCTTTCAACACTCTTTTAAACACTCATTCACGCTGTCATAGCATAGCAACACCGAGTAACAGTAAAGACATATACACACACGCGCGCGCGCGCACACACACACACACACACACCTACACCTACGGTTCTAAAAGTACTGCCTTTAGATGAATATCGTAATCTAGCCGTTTCAAAGTATATTTTGAGAAGTTCAACTATTGAAAACAATATTGCATTGGAAACTACAATCAGATCTGACTCAGATTTCCCCAAAAGAGCTAAAAATATTTCTTCTCTTGCTACAATTGGTACTTACACTGCCGGTCTTCTCAAAGAGTCAAAAATCAATATTAAAGAATGGCAAAATTCTACACCTCCTTTATCACCGTGTCCAAATTGGGAACTTCAGAGGGCAAATTTTGATATCAATTATTCATCTTTAAAAAAAGAGGACAATGAGCTTATCCTTGGTTCATATGTAAAGGTGCATCTAGAAAACACATACCCTTCTCATGTTAAAGTTTACACTGATGGATCTCTTCTTGAAAATAAGGAAGCAGGGGCTGCTTTCTTTATTCCTACTTTAAAGGTTGAAAAATCCTTTTATATCAGCAAACATCATTCCATTTTTACAGCTGAACTTACAGCTATTTTAATGGCTTTGTACTTCCTGCTTGATTTCCCTAAAACTATTTTGCAGGTTTTGTTCTGTGTTGACTCGAGATCTGTTTTACAGTCACTTTGTAACTCAGAATCTAATGCTAGACAGGATCTTATAACTGAAATCAATCATTTAGTACACTTTTCAATTCTGAGAGGATCTAATGTTACTTTCTGCTGGGTTCCATCTCACTGTGGTATTTATGGTAATGAAAAGGTTGACAAAGTAGCCAAATCAGCAGCAAATCATTCTTCCTGTTCTACTGTCGTACATGTTCCGCTTTCTATTCGTGAGGGTTATGCACTGCTTCAAAATGTTTGCTGGAAACATGTTAAAAAGAAACAGGAAGAGGCTGGATATCCCCTGTATAATTGTTCATATTTAGATTTTGAGAACATTCTTTGTACTCAGTACGGTTATCAAAAATCTTGTACCAGAAAAACTGTTACTCTAATATACAGATTGAAACTAAATGCTTTTCGAGCAAAATTTGCAAAAAATATACAATGTATATGCGGTGAAAAACTTTCAAATATTCATGTTTTGTATCACTGTTCAGGTTTAAAAAAGTTCCTACCATCATTTCAAAATAAGTCCCTACACGAGGTTCTTACGAATCCAAGGCTATTGTGTGAGATAGCATTATCCCTGATGCGATCCCCAGTAGCTTCATTTTTGTAAAATTTGACAATGCGTCTGCAACAGATTTGAAATCAGAATGATTCCAAATGTTCAGGTTCTGCTGTTAGCATAGTTTTGTTGCTATTGTTGTTGTTCTGAGGGTTGTTCTTTTTGTGTTTCTTTGCCTTGTTTTATTTTTTATTTTTTGTATTGTTTGGAATTAGTATCTTGCTACATCTTCCATCTCATCAACCCCCTCCACTCCCCCCCCCCCCCCCACTCTCCCCGTCTAATATCACATTAAGTGAACAGACGTAAAATTGAAGACACACACACCTACACACGCACACACACACACACACACACACACACACACACACACACACACACACACACACACACACACACACACACACACAATCCACGACACAAATCCACGTCCCTTGAGATCTTCACCTTTCGAGGAAAAAGACAACCCACCACACTTCGGTTCTACTTTATGTTCGAATGACTGACCGTCCAGCAGAGTCTTGACTGGAATCCACCGGGGAAATACAGGAAAATACAGGAAGAATTAAGGCTGACATAGACTGGAAAGTAGTGTGGACAGCCGGAGTGACAACATCGGGAGGTCTTGGAAAGTAAGTCAGAAACGAGCTCAGAAAGAGTGTGCAGAAGAAGCGCTGTCTCAGCCTGAAGCAGGGTCTACAAAAGGAACTGACCGGGTTAAAAACAAAAGGAAGTCACGGTACCCTGGAAAAGTCAAGGAATTGGTGGCGCAGGTGCCAGACCTAAAAGAAAGTCTGAGGACGGCCATTTCGAAAAGATCACAGCTAACAGAAAGAGGGGGAGACAGACAGACAGACAGACGGACAGACAGACGGACAGAGAGAATCAGAGAGAGACAGAGAGATAGAAAAAGAGAGGGGCTGGGGAGGGGGAGGGGGGTACAGAGGGAGAGCTAGCATGTGTGTGTGTGTGTGTGTGTGCGTGCGTACGTGCGCGCGCGCACGCTCTCGTGCGTGCGAGTGCAATCTCTCTCTGTCTCTCTGTCTCCCTCTCTCTCTCCCCTTCTCTTCCCCGCTCACTCACTCACTATCTCCATCTCTCTGCCCCCCCCCCTCTCTCTCTGTCTCTGTCTGTCTCTGTCTGTCTCTGTCTGTCTCTGTCTCTCTGTCTCTCTGTCTCTCTGTCTCTCTGTCCTCTCTCTCTCTCTCTCTCTCTCTCTCTCTCTCTCTCTCTCTCTCTCTCTCTCTCTCTCTTTCTCCTTTTCTCAACGATGACAAAATCACATCGGAACTTTAAAATCGATCACTTCTAGATGACGAAATTAATCAATCATGCGTTTGTGGGTTTGTTTAGTTTTGGGTTTTCTTTTTGTTTTTTACAACGTGCGCAGTCCAGCCTAATTCGTCTTTTATCCTAACTACAAGCGAATGCAGCTCACCCCTCTCCCACAAGGAGCCCCCAAGCTCCCTCGTGCGGATGCATGGACCAGCCAATTAGTCAGTGTCGCTTTGGGCTGGAAATTGCCTCAGCTCTTGCACCTCAGCCCA
>CM060320.1:26026274-26041274 GCA_030674155.1 Stramonita haemastoma
TGGCATTTTCTGGCCCCCTTCGCTTTGATCCCTTCCCCTCCATTTGTCTCGCCCATTCCAGCAGGAACGGATGAAGATTTCTGAAGTGTGAAAAGAAATGCACATTAAGCTGATGAGCTTTACCCCCCCCCCCCCCCCCCCGCAATCCCATCCCGCCAATTTCTTTGGAGGATTCATAAAAGCTTGCTTGAAACTGTGACATATTTCACCGTTATGAATGATCGTGACAAATTGTTTGTACCATTGTTGATGGACAAAGAGTTGTCTGACACAGCAACAACTTATTTCTTTTTTTGCAGATATGATACTGCTTCTTATTTTTCATATGCCACTTAGCTGTGCATATAGTATTAACAATTGGCAATGGCAAAGCCATAAGACACTACACAGATAAATGTTTACTATAAAACTTTTGCCACTGGTAAAGCTACATGGGGAGACTTGTAAGACACTAGTTTTGTGAAAGAATAGGAGTACCGAGACAGTAAAGGTACTTGCTTCGCTGCAGGGGCACTGGGATTGGGAAAGTCTGTTGGTAATCCCTGTGACCATTTCGTAGTTTGTCACTAAGACCGTAAGTAAAGTCCAGGTGCTCCCTGTTTAACTGTTCGTCATCAAACATTATGGCATCATATGTTTCTCGGAGTCAGGGTGACTAGTTCATAAAATGAAGTCACGCTTGACACTGAAATTTTATAACAAATGCTCCTGAAGACAGCCCACATGATAGAAGAGTAGCGCATGCTGTTATCTTTGGGGGGAGTAATGCTGTTTCCCCAAACTGGGCCATTACAAGAATCGGAGAAACTGTCTTGCTTATTCCCCGTTCTTTCAATCTGACTGCTTTGTGCGTAGAGGGATGTGGTCAAACCGGGACAGAGGACCGACCCACTGTGTTGAGAAGAAGAGTTCGCCATTCCAGAATGACGACAGAAAGTGACTGACAAGCCCTGGCAGCGATCTGACCGCTGTTACTGACCATCACTCGTGCGCCTAATTAGCTTGGTACTTGCTGTATGATCAAAGAGACAAAGGGTGGGCTGGGGTCGTGTATTCCTTCTAGGTTGTTCACCTCTGATGTACTGTTGAAACAGCTAACTGGTTGATTGAGTTTTTTTGTGTGTGCTTTTTTTGTGTTGATTTTTTCTTTTTGATTAAATTAACCCGTTCTTTAGATTCATGTTCTAAATAGTAACAAAACAAGAAATCAGTAAAGACATTAGGACAACCCCTGAAAAAAATTAAAACAAAGCAACCATTTGCAGAACTTAATCAGCTCTTCCTAAATACCTCAGAAAATCACCCTAACCTTTCAAATGGCACGCTGAACAACAAATGACCTACATCTTTTGAGAGAGAAAAAAAAGATTGGCAAAACCCTTGTTCATGTGGGAAGTAACACCGATGCAGTAGGCCTGCTGCTATTTTCCACATCAAGAACAATCTTTCAAGTCTGACTTTTTCTTCCCCTCCATTCCACCCACCTCTCCTTCCGATTCAGCCTCTACTGGGAGTGCTTTTGTGAAAATGACAGGGCAGGCAGGCACTTTCAGAAATGAAGATTCCCCCAGCTTGCTACACCGGTGGCAGGAGACGGCGGTGGTTCCCTTCACTGTCCAACAGCTCTGACACAGCGTGGACAGTAAATTTGGACAAATCCCTTTTCTCTAGTGCTTAGCAGTAATGGACACCACAAACAGCCACAAGAATCATGTTTTACTGAGCAATGCTACGAAAAGCCACGAGACATAAGAGTTAATTTAGTAAAGTACATTTTTATGTATTTTTAATTTTTTGATTCTGAAGAATGTACATACGCAGTTTGACTGAAACATTTTCGAAACAGATATGGAACCCGTACACAACAAAAATTCCGTTTTTCTTATTAGGTTTGTATTTCTAACAGAACTGTATATCTAACTCTTGTAGTTACTTAGCTGTATTCCTTATTACACTTCACAGCTGTTTTTGATACCATAATATGTTGAAAAGTACCAAGGCATCATCATCTTATGATATAGGTCTTTCCTAGATACAACTGACCCCAACAAATCTCTGCCAATCCCAATACGAAAAAGAAGGACAGGGATTTCAGTTCCCAAAAAAACTTTTCTCAAACTCAAAATGAGTCTCCTTAGGGTAAAACTAGCCCCTCTGAAATATCTCCAGTCAACAGAAAACTCCTCCCTATTGGACAGGGAGCTGAGGATGGGAGGTGTCACAGGGTAATGAGAGTTACACTTGGATTCTAAAATAATTTGGTGCCCATGAAAAGTTTGTACCCATTGTTTTTCTTTTTGTACTTTTGTTCATTTATTTCTTCTTCCAACTTAAAAAAATAGCTACTTGACCATAAAAAACTAGCTACTTGTTCGTGTTTTCTATGCTGTTTTTTAGCTGCTAAATGATTAATGATATGAAATGGTGTTGAAGAACCAACTTTACTGATTCATCATGTTGGTTTGCCAACTTTATGGCATGATAAGAAGGAGTATTCTTTGGGCCATAGAATATGATGATAATACAGAAAAGTATTATTTTACAATGCAAATGAACATGCTTTCGTAGCTTACAGGTTCACTCAACTGTCCAGGAAGCAACAGTCCAAGTTTTGAAGCCATACTGCTGTGTCCTGAGACACTAGACCTTGAGTGGCAGCGGCCTGGGTGCTACTATACCAACCAAGATGACAATGTGTCTTTAGTGCACCTGCAAAGAAGCATTGTCCCTGACAGCATTATCTTCGAGTATGTCGAGTAAATAAAAGATTTTTCCAGAAGAGAAACACTTTTAAAAATTTAAAAACTTAAAAAAAAAATAAACTGATTTTTAAACTGATGCTTAAAGCTATCCCAAAGGACAGCATCCAGAACATCAAACCTAAAAATATATTGCAACCAAAATAGACAGGACAAAACAAAAATGTACAAGGCAGCATACCACAGTGCAGCAAGTACAGTACAATACTATACCCAAACAAATTCACCCCAATACAATATAGCATAGCACTGTTGCCTACTATTGCATGAACCAAAAATCGGGTGGATCGGTGGTAAAGCGGTAACACACCCGTCTAAAAACGAGGGGTCGCCGGTTAGATTTCGAATCCTGCAACTTAACCCTTCCCAATCTGCTAGACCATGAATGGCGGTATAAATGCTAATCCTTTGAATATGACGGAAAACCAACGCCCCGTGTGCAGCATTTAGTATACAAGAAGGAATTCATACCTACAATCTTTCGAGTTCTTTCGAGTTCTCTCTCTCTCTCTCTCTCTCTCTCTCTCTCTCTCTCTCTCTCTCTCTCTCTCTCTCTCTCTCTCTCTCTCTCTCTCTCTCTCATTCTCCCCTCACTCCTTCTCTCTAACTCGTTGGAAAACCCAGTGGGCAACTCTTTACCTGACGACAACGCCATCATGCCACCAAGGAGGAAGGAGACAGAGACGACTACCATTGTATCCAAGGCATGACCGTCTGACTTGAGGAGTGTCAAGCTCCGCTAGCTATGAGGACAAATATAGGGGCTGCCTCACTAGGTCGTCAGGGGAACAGAGCCCAGGAAGGTCCTTCAGCATCATGTAGAATACATGCATCCCATTGTTTACCTAGCATCATCGGAAATAACCCATTCAGATTCCCCGTCCTTTGCTTGCCAGCATTTTGCACGGAAAGATTCCAGACAATCATATCATTATCATCATCTCAGACCTCGCAAGCGCACACAATGGCGAATTCATCTTGATTTTGAAGCGAGCGGGTTCGCTTGTGTGTGTGTGTGTGTGGTGTGCACGGCGCGGTGCGTGTCGTGCGTGCGTGCGTGTGTGTGCGTGTGTGTGCGTGTGTTTGTGTAGTCGGCTGTGTGTGTGGTTGTTGTTGTTTGTTGCTGCTGCTGTTGTGTGGTGGGGTGGTTGTGTGTGGGGTGTTGTGTGTGTGTGTGTGTGTGTGTGTGTGTGTGTGTGTGTGTGTGTGTGTGTGTGTGTGTGTGTGCACTAGTGCACGCGCATTTCATCATTTTTAACAATATAAAAAAAAATTACAGAAGCAAAAAAAATCTACATTGATAAATTGGAATTATTATACGATTATCATTCTGACTTTTTCACTGTCATCATGATCATCATGAACATCATCACTATCATCATCGTCGTTATCATCATCCTCAAAAATCAAGAAAACCGGCTATAACAGTATTCATGACGATGACATCAATGATAAAAATGCACTTTTTCCCCTGATGCATTTAATGTCCATTCACAACAATGCAAGTAACTGGTTTCTTCTTTTTTTTCTTCTTTTTGCAGTTGGTCTTTTTTTAAAGTCTGGCTAGTTGCAGAGCGGTGGGTATGATTAATATCGACCCCCCGCGGAGACTTCTACGCCCAGAGAACTAATGCAATCCTGATTACGCCTGCCAACCTGTCAGGAAAAAGATGTCCCAATCATTCTCTCTCTACCCTTTACCCTGCTCGCTGCTGTGTGCTGCGTGCGTGCGTGCGTGCGTGCGTGCTTGTGTGTGTTCGTGGTGTGCGTGTGTGTGTGTGTGTGTGTGTGTGTGTGTGTGTGTGGTGTGTGTGTGTGTGTGTGTGTGTGTGTGTGTGTTAGCGTGTAGGTTGTGTGTGTGTGTGTATTTATGTGTGTGTGTGGTTACTGTGTGTGTCTGTAATTAGTGTGTGTATGTGTGTGATCAGAGAATGAGAGAGAGAGACAGATAGAAGACAGGGAAGGGGGAGGGGAGGGGGCTGACCTACCGTCGTATCATGGATGAGTGCAGTCCGAGTTCTTCCACTTGTCACTCAAGTGCAATTTGGTTCGTTCGGGTGCAATTTACTGCCTGCCACTTACCCGGGGCTTGTTCCCTTGCTACTTTACTCCGTTTTCTGTCTGTCTTTCTGTCTGTCAACCTGTCTGTTTGGCTTTCTGTATGTCTCTGTCTCTCTCCCTTTATCCTTTGTCTGTCTCTTTTATCTGTCTGTGTATCTGTCTGTCGATCTGTCTGTCTGTTTCTGTCTGTCTGTCTGTCTGTCTGTCTGTCTGTCTGTCTGTCTGTCTTCCTTCTCTCGTCTTCTCTCTCTCTCCTCTCTCTCTCTCTCTCTCTCTCTCTCTCTCTCTCTGCACACAAGTTGGCAACTTACCAGCACTTTTTTTCCTTTTTTTGTTATCTTGTGCACATTCTTGTGATTGTCTTTTTTTTCCTTGCGTTTTTTTTTTTCTTTTAATTTTTTTTTCTACAGCTTGTTAAGAAACGGTGCATACTTTTCGGTTTTATTTTTTGTTTTAAAAGGTTTTCTTTTGTTGTTTTTTATTTCGGTCTTCGTTGTTCTGGTTTCTCTCAGCAGTTGCAGAAAAGAAGGAGAAGAGAAACAGATCATGACTGTATCACTCAGTGCCTGGCTCTGCTAAACTGTTGGAATAGGTGAGTCGAGGCTTTTCTGCCTCTGTACAGTCGCAAAGAAAGGCATGGTCTTATTTTCTTAATGGTACACTCTTGGTGCGTAGAGGATGTGGGTTTCCTTTTTTCTGTTTTGTTCAAAGACCAAAAAAACCAACAAGCACACACGCACGCGTAAGCACGCACGCGCAAGCACGTACACGCACGGCGCGTGCACTACTACTCACACACACAACTACACACCACAACAACACACACACACACACACACACACACACACACACACACACCACACACACACCACGTGCGCGCGCGCATGCGCGCTCCAAAAATCAACAACATGAATCTTGCATCTTCAAGTCTCCCGTCTCTAAGGAGAGAGCTATGCTCCAAAAACTAATCTGATTTACCTGTAACTTTTCGTAAGTAAGAGCTAGCCCCGAACTTTCTCTTTAAGAGCGAAATAACAGGTGAAAAGTAAGTATTCCAACACCTTCTCCGCCAGATCACACTCCGTGTTCATCATCCTCGCTGGGCAAAAAGAAAACCCCTTCAAGTGTAAAGAGGAGAGTCCATCAATCCATCGGCGTTGCTGTCGCCATGCATTAGCCCACTTTCTCCATGCTTAACCAGCCTTGCTACTGATGCTGGTGGTGCTGCTAAATCACTGAAGTCAAATGCCGCATACCACAGCCACATGGACAGACAGACAGACAGACAGACTGACAGACAGGCAGACATGCACACAGACAGACAGACAGTCACAGGCAGGCAGACAGACAGACAGACAGGTAAACATATAGACAGACAGGCAGACAGACAGACAGGCAGGCAAACAGACAGATAGACAGACAGGCAGGATGGCCGGCAAAAAGACGCACAGAAAAACTATATGTTTGGGTAAAATGAACAGATATAGAGGAAGTATACTATGATATGATGATTTTTTTAAATAAATTAATTCAGAGGGTAGGAAGCGTGCATACCAGCAACAGTGAATCTGGCAAGCATCATTCCTCCCGCCACCCCCATCCCTCTCTCTCTCTCTCTCTCTGTCTGTCTCTCCCTCCCTCCCTCCCTCCCTCCTCTCTCTCTCTCTCTCTCTCTCTCTCTCTCTCTCTCTCCTCTCTCTCCATCCATCCCTCTCTCTTTCTCTCTGAATCATTCAGGCAAAAAATACTAAATCAAGTCATTTGTGTGTTCTGGAAAAAAAATCTTGAGAAAACGTCCAGCAACCCACGAAGTCAATCGGAAGATCTTCGCGGGGAAAGTTTTAATGAACTACAGGGTTAAGACAACACTAATCCTCAAAACTGCACATGGAGTTTGTCCACATGATTGACCAACATGGTATTCGATTATCTCTTCTTATCACCTTCCGACCACAGAAAAACCATTACACTGACCAAAAAATGGCACAGACAGACAGACAGACAGATAGACAGTCAGACAGACAGTCAAACAGACCGACATACACAGACAGACAAACAGACCGACAGACACAGAGAGACAGACAGACAGAGACAGAGACAAGACAGCGAGAGAGAGAAACGAAACGAAACAAAAAACGAAATGAAATTCTATTACATGAAGATAACAGAATAAGTAAGCCTACATAGACTTTTTTCGTCCAGCCCTCAAAAAAGTGAGACAGACAGACAGACAGACAGACGACAGACAAAGACAGAGGGACAGAGAGAGACACAGAGAGAGATGGAGTGAGAGAGAGAGAATGACGACAATTACCACAAAAAAAAAAGATAATAAGCAAATAATTACTGCTAATGCTGAACACTAGACAATGATAAACAGCTGACGCGCTGAAAGAACGAAATAACATAAGGAGAAACAATTTCAAACAGGCTCAGCCAAGTGTTTGGCATTATAAGCATATTTGGGGTTTATTTAAAACGGTCCTCATGCTGGTCTGACGATAGTAATGGTAAGGTAAAAAACAACAACAAAAACAACAACAAAAACCCAACCAAAAAACCTCAAGTTGGTCTGACGATAGTAATGGTAAAAAAAAATAATAAAAACCTCAGGTTGCTCTGACGATAGCACTGGTAAGGTAAAAAACAAACAAACAACAACCAAAAAACCTCAGGTTAGTCTGACGATAGTAATGACGAGCTAAAAATCCACCCATACGTCAGAGTAGCGCTTAAGAAATCTTCATTAAAACACTAGAAAGACATGTTGCGTATGAGGAACAACCTGATATAATTATGTTAATGCCGTCAGGGCTTGCCATTTTTTATATATCCCTGCTGAAGTTCTACAATCTCTCGTAGACCTCCCAGACCACTGATTTCAGTGATGTTGGCAATTTAGGATGTTCTTTCTGCCCTCAGCCTCACTATCGTCACGAGAAACAAAACGCGAATAAAATATCTAAAAACCAAGGAAGCAACATAAGCATTACACATTTAATGTAGTCCTCACCGCTGTCAAATCGATTCACTCTTAGATATATAGTTTTCCCGTGTTAATGATCGAGTTCTTTGGGGTATCATAGATTATGCACACGTCTCTACAGTCTGCGAGGTCCAGATAATTCATCCTCTTTCCCTCCTGGAAAGGCAGACAGATGGCAGATCATTTTCCTGGGCAGTGCACACCTGTGATCAGTCTGCCTGCCTGACTGCCACAGGCGGTCAGTGACACTGTAGAGAACTGTTCATAGGCTACAAATCTCCCATAACCAACACTCTTTTAAGTGCACATATACCACAAACATGCGTTTGTAATTGTACACAATGCTGACCACAGCAGTGCTGACAAATTACAATTTGGTTTATGCAAAAGCTTCGTCAATGTTGTTGACATAAACAAATTGCCAAGACCTACATTAGAATGCTTTTATGTTTGAGACTGATGTCATGAATGTCACGTCACGTTCTTAGCTATAAACACTATTTAAGGAGAAAAATCCCACAAAATTGCAGTGTGGCTACATATATGGCAAAGTACTTGAAAACAGCCATACAAGCAACGTTTTCATCCTGTGTTTACATGGTTTCCTGCAACGATCCCCAGATGTGATGAGTTGAGATAGAACGCATATTCTGAGAGACTCTCAGGGTGCTAAGCTAGGGAACGCCAAGCAGCAATACGCAAGCCATGTGATCATCTGCACGCTAGTTCTTTTGTCTGACGGCAGCTTTTAAGATAATTGTTGCTATAGCAAATCAAATCCTATTATAACATCGTCGTCGTGATCAATGTAATCCCTGTCCTTTGTCCTTCGTACTCGTTGAGAATTATAGAAAAAGGCCGATGAATCCTATTAGTGTTGAGATGGATTTTGAACGGTGAGTGCAATATCTGTGTCTTCTGAGGATTACGGCAATCTGTCTAAACTCTTCGGTGTTGTATCAAAAATGACAGAGTGATTACTGCCTTATACCAAAAATAGGAATGTGTGAATGCTCTATTACATCACACACCTGAGTGTGGTTGATGTATTATATCAGAAATATAAGCGCTGTTCTTGTGCTCTGACAGAGATTTGATTAAAGAGAAGGAGAGTTTTGTCACATTCTGACAGGACTGAGAGTAATACTGCTGTATAATGACAGGAAAGGAATTAAAATTGTTGTATTTTGACAGGACTGTATGAGCGTGATTTCTAAATTCTGATAAGACTGTTGCGTGATTTACTTTATTCTGATAAGACTGTTGCGTGATTTACTGTATTCTGATAGGACTGTAAGCGTAATTACTGATTCTGGTAAGACTGTGAGCGTGATTACTGCATTCTGACAAGATTGTTGGCGTGATTTACTGTAATATGATAAGATTGTAAGCGTAATTACTGTATTCTGATAAGAATGTGAGCGTGATTGATGTATTCTGATTAACGTGATTGCTGTATTCTGATAAGAATGAGCGTGATTGCTGTATTCTGATAAGAATGAGCGTGATTGCTGTATTCTGATAAGAATGAGCGTGATTGCTGTATTCTGATAAGACTTAGTGTGATCGCTGTATTCTAATAAGACAGCGTGGTTGCTGTATTCTGATAAAACTGTAAGCGTGGTTGCTGAAGTCTCATAAAACTGTAAGCGTGGTTGCTGAAGTCTGATAAAACTGTAAGCGTGGTTGCTGTATTCTGATAAAACTGTAAGCGTGGTTGCTGAAGTCTGATAAAACTGTAAGCGTGGTTGCTGTATTCTGATAAAACTGTAAGCGTGGTTGCTGAAGTCTGATACAGTTTTGAGAATGACTGAATTCAACAGCCAGAACTACGAGTGTGAGTGATCCTTGTATTCTGTTTGGACTGTCAGTAGGACTGTTGCATTCTGAGAGGACTGTGAACATGGCTACTGTAGGCTGACAGGACTATGGGTGATACTGCAGCACTGTCGTCAGTGTCAGTGAAAATGCTGAATGCTGTCAGAACTGTGAGTTTGACTGCTTCATTCTGAATGGCCAAAGCATGGTTGGTGAATTAGGATAGTAGATAGAGAATGAGTGCTTTATTTTGACATAGCGTGTTAACTTTCGGCACGATGCTATATGTGACGCTCCGCCACGAAATGAGTCGCTTAGCACATTACCCAATTTTGCGCTAGGAGCCATTAAAGACAGGTGGGGGTCAGGTTGTCAATTTGAGATTTTGATAGAATATTAAACTATATCCGTTCATCTACCTTATAATGAAATATCAAGGCATAAGTTTTATTCCCTTTTGCTTTTAAATGTGTTTTGAAAATACCCAAGCCCTCATTCTGACAACGTGTTACGAAAATAAACTTGTCCGTTTCTCATTTTGCCACTTCCTGTAGTCTATCATTTCAACTTCTAATAACTTTGCACAGAATTGTCCGATTTTCAATCTGTTTTTTGTATTTGATAGCCACTTTATAGCACATTAATAACATGTCAATAACTAAAAATTGACCTCATGTGCACTCCGTCTCATTATGTGGTGGAGCGTCACATATATACACACGCGCGCGTGCGCGCATCTACCTCATTGCACAGAGAAAGAGGGGGGGACTGAGATATCGAGAGTGAGAGAGACAAACACAGAGACAGAGAGACAGGGACAGATACATGGGCACAGAGGCAGACAGACAACAGACTGTGGACGGACATACAAAGAAAAGGCAGAAACAGACAGGTGAAAGACAGAAAGAGAATAAAATTACTTTTAACAAATCATGATGCCACCATTTTCATTCCAACCTACCCCCCTTCCAAAAAAAAAAAAAAAGGAAACACCACATCAGATTAAAAATGGCCGCACTCAAATTCCCTTACTCCGTTTTCTTCCCTGCCTTTACTTCTTGAAAGAAGAGGAGGAAAAAAGTCCACTAAGCTTATCTTTGGTTCTTTTTGTCAGACATCTCTCTCTTCTCTCTCTCTCTCTCTCTCTCTCTCTCTCTCTCTCTCTCTCTCTCTCTCTCTCTCTCTCTCTCTCTCTCTCTCTCTCTCTCTCTCTCTCTCTCTTTACAGACTGTGCGTAGGTGTACAAGGACAAGAAGAATAACAATAAACTCAGACGACGAAGACAGACAAACCGGTGAGTCAGAGACAAAGGGACAAAAGACAGGAGGCGATGAAATCCGCTTTGAAACAGACCGACAAACGCACCGGCCTCATGAGACAGACGCAAGCAGACTGGCAGACAGACATAAAGATAGGGGAGGAGGGAGAAAGAAGGGGAGGTGAAAGGTGGGCGGAGGCGGGGAGGTTGATGGTGATAGGGAATTGGTGAGAGGGAGAGGGGGTGCGGAAGAGGCTAAGATGTGATGTCCGCCGTTGCCATGGCAATAAGAGAGAGAGAGAGAGAGAGAGAGAGAGAGAGAGAGAGAGAGAGAGAGAGAGAGAGAGAGAGAGAGAGAGGGGTACATTTTGAAAGTGCCGTTAACAAGCTAGGAACAGCCACGAGTGAAAGATTAAAGTTGTTTTCTTTTTAATATTTCTCTCTCTCTCTCTCTCTCTCTCTCTCTCTCTCTCTCTCTCTCTCTCTCTCTCTCTCTCTCTCTCTCTCTCTCTCTCTCTCTCTCTCTCTCATTGCCCCTGTTGTCTGTGGCGTTTCCATATGGCAAAAGCTTCCAGCAGAAAAACAACAACAAAAATACAGATTAACAAATGAAAAAAGAAAATATGTAGTCTCCGGAGTACTGTTTTAGAATACGCACTTTGCTTGACTTGACTGCATGCGTCCGGTGTGTGTGTGTGTGTGTGTGTGTGTGTGTGTGTGTGTGTGTGTGTGTGTGTGTGTGTGTGTGTGTGTGTGTGTACGTGTGTGTGTGTTTGTGCGTGTGTGTAAAAAAAATGTGTGCGCGCGTGTGTGTGTGCGTGTGTGAATATGTGTGGTTGCGTGCGTGTGCGCATGTGTGCGCGCTCGTGTGTGTGTGTGTGTGTGTGTGTGTACGTGCGCGCGCGTGTGTGTGAGTACGTGCGCGCGCGCACGTGCGCAAACAAGTGCCTGTATACGTCTGCGTGTATACTGATATACATATAAAATCTATTGATATATCGATATATAGATATGTATATGTAACCTGGAGTTATTAGTAAAACTGATAAGGTCTTCAAGGAACAAAACACCTGCGGCTTGCTTACGAGACTTCATCTGGATTTTGTGTCCAGAGGAAGGCAATGACTTGTAGGTAGCTCATTACAACAGACCCTCACATCTGGTTTCTGATCCTCCCTTTCCACCACAAGACTGTCATTTCAGGTTGTAGATCTATTAGGAAGTTATTTCTGTCGTAAAGTAAGACGTAAGGTCCGTCTGAAATTTGCTTTTGGACAAGAGATGATTCTGACCTGATTTTTTTGTGGCTGTTGTTGCTCTTTTTTTTTGCTTTTGTTCTGCTTTTTGGCTTTAAAGTCTCTTGTTATTTTATCCTGGTGTCTATTTTGGTTTTGTTTTTGTCTTTGTTTTGCTTTTTTCTGCTGTAATAATTAATTCTCTTTGTCTTTTTTTTTTAGCAAAATTTACCACAAAGAGGACTCAGTATTTTAATGCCCACGTCTTGGTAGGCAAGATCCCTAAAAAGATACAGACGCCAGTCCAAAAATTGTAGGAATCTGCGAGGGCTAATTTACATCCAGCAGTAGTGTGCGCCAATAGTGGTGATTGGGTGGTCCCCAGATGATACGACACACCCGTCCAGAAGTCAAGAAGTTGCAGGTTCGATCCCTGTCTAAACTTACAGTTTTCTTCCTTCCACCCGGTTATGAGAAGTGGTTTTACTACTAGTAGTCTTTCTGGTGAGACGATACATCGAGGTCTCGAGTGCAACATACATGTTAGCGCACGTAACAGAACTCACGGCAAAGTGTTGTAGAAAACGCCACTCTTGTAAGGAAACAAATACATACCTATGCAGACAACTAAAATTGAATATAAAAAGTGGCGCTGTTCTTGTGGCGATGTAAGCCCCTAGGATACAGCAGCCTATATTTCACGCACAGAAACCTGCTGATCAAAATTCTTCGATACAATACTATAGAATGAATATCACATCATGCAGTACAATACGATCCATATCTCCAGGAGTCGATATTCTGGCATAGGCTAGTGTCACCAGCAAACTATAGTCTCTGCTGTAAAAGAACCAGAACATTTTTTTGTTAAGATTACCACAATTTGAACAAATATGAGGAACATAAACCAAAATACCAGCAATAATGCTAGTAACAAGAAATGATATTATCGACAATAGCAGCAACCAAAGAGCCACGACCGTACCAATAATCAATGACCTCAATCATGGTGAGATTCACGTATCAATCTATGATTACATACGAAGTCATATGAACTGTGTAAATAGCTTGATTCTCTAAAGTGTTGATACTGAAAAGCTAAATATGTGTACGTGTAGAGCGTCTTTTTGGTAAAAAGTAGTCCTAGAACCACAGGCAATTTTTTTAAGTTTACAAAGAACCCCTAGTAGTCTGTACCATGCTTCAGAGACCGTTGGATAAAACAAAAGAAAGTCTGTTGTTAAGTACTGTTCTGTTTGACCCGGTATATCGTAAAAATCCTCAACCTTTTATTCACTAAGCACCGTTGCCGAGATTTGAACCCATGACTTCACAGGAAGAAACTCAAACGCTATATTCACTCGGCTATAGTATCCGTAAGAAACCCAGTAACCATTTAAAAAAAAGCCATACAAAAAGCTCATTTTTCAGAGGAGTAGACCAGTAACAAAAAAAACCCATAGCCGTGGACGACTGAATAATCATCCATGTGGATGAAGTTGCTTTAAGAATTGTGACATTTTTGGGGTGGCCCGAGGTGCTGAAGTGGAGAACTCGCGGAAGCCTGGACCTCTGACTTTCTGGCTTCTGACCACAGTCCGATATCAGAGAAACCCTGGAAAGGACTTTTAATTTGACTAAAGAAGAAGTAAGTAAGTGGACGACTGAGCAAAACTTGACAAACACTGGAGTTGAAAATCTGTATCGATAAGTGCCACACCAAAGTTGTCATCGGGACTTAAAATAAGCGAACTTTCCTAACAACACCCCAGGAAAATCCTGGCCTTACACAGTATTCGTTAAACTTTAAACATGCAGTGGGCTTTAATCAAACAGATCAGGACAAGGAAATGAGGCATGACACACGCTGGGGAAGCCAGCATCTCCCATTACACTCCAACACCTACACGTAACCCCTACGGGAAAAGGCAGAAGGAACGTCGCAGAAACAGGTGGGGACGACATTCTGAGACAGAGCTGAAGAAAGGATAGGGTTCTAGTATGCCGGAGAGAGGCACAAAGGACAGCCCAACATGTTTATTGCGTTTGCTGAATAGGTATTGTACATTGTCTACCCTCCTCTTGGGACATGAGCAAGAGATAGAAGTACGTATACCTGTTGCCTTGCAGTAGAAAATTTTGCGTACCAACATGGATTTTCGCGTGAAAGAAAAGCTGTTCAGAACAAGCAGTACACATAAAATAGTCCGTACACAATCCTTTTATAGCTGATATGCCTTTTGAATGGCTATCCCCTTTAACAAAGGAGCATTCATCTGATGATTGTCATGGTGACATTTTCCTCCCGATTTCTAAAGCAAGTTATCTGTTCATTTCGCGCTGTATTCTGAGCCAGCCATTGAAAGGCCTTAAGGAATCTGACTGACAATCTGCCAGGCTGTGAGATCAAGAAATTTCCATGGAAATGAGGACATGCTTTGTGACTGTGCCTCCAAGGCCCAAATGCTGCCCCCTCTCCATGGTTATATAAGGCAACAACAACACCCACAAGATGAGATGAGCTTGGGTTGCGGAAGAGCGGCAGTAAAACGTGGTCCTTTTAATGGCGGGGGCGGGAAAGCAATTAGGAGAAATCAGTTTGGAGGTCGTTCACCTCGCCTGTGTACAAGGGCCACACAATGATCGGGTGCTTGCAGGACTTTAGAGTCAATCCACTGCCACTGTCCTACCTCACGTCATTGGCTTCCATCCAATCGTAGCCATGATCACTTCAATCATTCGACCCCTGCCCCTGCCCCCTCCCCCAAGCTCCTGTCCAATCCCACCATCTTACTCCTATCCATTTTTTATCATCTTTGAGGACCAAGGGAAAGTGTTGTATTGAGCGAAATATTCTCTGTATGCTATATGCTATAACTTTCA
>CM060320.1:26046274-26056274 GCA_030674155.1 Stramonita haemastoma
CAAACTCCCCAACACAGTTTCTTTCGCCGGTTCGATCCACGAGTTTTCTCTCCACTCCCTGTGTGGTTGGTGGGGGTAAGGAAGAACGTGGATGACAGACGGGAAAAACACAAGACGAGAAGAAGAAGTAGTGATGAAGAAGAGAATCAGTATAGTAGTGTGAGCTCTCTACCTGAAAAGCGACAGAAAGAGAAAGCTAAACAACCACAACGCGTAAGAGAAAAGGATGGAGTATAAGGACAGAGAAGGGAGGGAGGAAAAAAGGATGGAGGGAGGAGGAGAAGGAGGAGGAGGAGGAGAAAGACAAGCAAAATGGAGGTGGTTAAAAGCCCAAGACACCGCTGAAAAGCCGCTGTCTGGATTTGTCATACAGCGTGGGCCTCTCGGGGCTTAGCGCCTGCTGGAGACGGTCACTGAAGGCAGCAGTAGCAGCAGCAGTAGAAGCAGCAGCAGCAGCAGCAGCAGCAGCAACCGACTTGCTCACCACCACGTGCTGTGCGCCACATCTCACGGCTTGTCTGGGGAAGGGGGTGAGGAGGGGAACGAGGGGCACCCGTTTGTGTCACTCATACAACCACTTCCTCTTCTCAGAGATGCTCATGTCCTCCCTTCCTCCCTCCCTGACACCCCCCTCTCTCCCTCCCTCCCTCCCTGGAGACAGCCCAGCCTCGCTGTCTATTGACTGTCGTCTGCCTAACTAGACTCTGGGCGGCTTGATGATGACGGCTGCAAACGGCCAAGTCCCCTTCCGTCCCTCACATCTTCCTTTGATGCTCATTCAATTAGGTGTTGGCTTTCTGCGGTGGCTGCACTCTCTCTCCGCCCGCCATCACAAACACACAGGCGGAGAAGATTTCTTTGGGAACCAAATCGACAATTTCTCTGTACATGCTATAAACATGAAGAGAGCATCGGGAAACTACTACTATATCACCCGTGATTTGCAAAACTTGCACCCATCTCTCTCTCTCTCTCTCTCTCTCTCTCTCTCTCTCTCTCTCTCCCTCTCTCTCTCTCTCTCTCTCTCTCCACACACACACACACACACACACACACACACACACACACACACACACACACACACACACACACACACACATCACACACACAAGTCACTAGTATCACGATTCATTACGTATCAAAGAAAACTTATAAAGGAATCAGCTCTACACGCACACACAAAATAGAAGACTGCCAGGCCCACCACACCAGAGTCCCACCAAGCCCCTACCAAGCAGCACACGTGGCAGACTGACTGACTGGACCCCAGCAGGCAGAGAGAGCAGGACGTGTATGGTGCAAACTCCTGCTGCATGCAGCAATCTCTGAAGCACGCAACGGGCCTATGTGATGGTACAAATAGAAAGAGGTAGAGGAGAGAGGGGGGTGGAAAGGAGGGTAAAGGCTGGCAGAAAGAAAGGAGGGGGGGGGGGTGAACCAGACAAGGACGCCGTAGCCGTGATAAATGAGTATAAAACCAGAAAGAAGATGGTCAAACCGTAAAAGAAAAGTTTTCTTAAGGAGTTGTTTGTTTTTCTTTTGTTTTTTACTTCCACACTGTTTTCTACATGTAAACGTTGACCACCTAAAAACTGTGTTCTTGACTGTGTTGATTATGATATATACAGTTATGTGTTGCATACAAGACGTCCTGGTACTGTACTTTGTGATCGAAATATAATGTCGGCTGGGAGGGGAAGGAGATCAATGCCCATTAGAGCATGTTTTCTTCACACACTTGGGGGATTTCGCTCTCACAGTTGATGCTGCTACGAGCAAAGTGAGAAAGCCCAAAAACCGACAGTCGATTATCATCCTCGTTATTTCTCAAACTGTATTACAGCACTGTGGCTGTCTTTTTTCTCGGGAATGTTTGATAGCGCAACATAAACACTATAAAAGAAGTCTAGAAATGCAGCTCTGTTACGCAGTCTGAAATCTAAATGAATCTGCGGGTTATTACTTTCATAAAAGAGTCAACATACACAGCGAAACATGTACCAGAGTCTAGAATCCTGCCACATATTGCCTCAGACTTAAGTTTCGATTTTCCTCCGTGTCGATGTTTGCAAAGAGTTCGTCAGTGAAGCACAGTCTGTAAAGCAAACAGATTCACAGCCAGAGAACTGTGGTGAGAGAGACTTGGTGACGGTCCCCACTCTCTATTGCCTAACTTTCTCAGCCTGGCCCTACAACGAAAACGTTATTATCAACAGAGAAGTGAGTGTCCAGTGGGTTGTCCTGCACATATTACACCAGAAACACTACTCCCTACTGCAAATAAATAAATCTGCATACTGGAAAACTTTTAAAGGAAGGGGGGAAAGGCGGCACCATTGTGAAGATTATGCTGTTCCAGGGAATACCAGCCCACAGGGAAAAGTACAAAACAGTGCAATGTAATAGAATAAAATATAAAAGAGTAAAAGAGAACAGAATCAAACAGTAAAGTGGAAAGAACCACAAAAAGTGACAAACAGGAACGGAACAGATACGGAGAAGACACCACTTCTAACTGACACGACTTATTCTGCAACAACCCACAGTTACAAAACACCGCACAAACTAGACAAAGAAGGATGCCTTCCATACGTTATCGACTAGGCTGAGCCCCTGAATGAGAAGTAATGAGCCCCCACAACGCTCGCTGATCAATGCACACTTTTCCAGTAACAGCGTCTAAATCCGTAGGTAAATTGGCCACAGGATGTCAATAGCCTTTGGCCTTCCTTTCCACTCAAACCTCTTCAGTGCCAAATTGTTTCCCAGACAGTCTCGTGACCAAGGTCATAGACAGGTTTTTGTGTCTTCGCAAAATGAAGCTAGAGCACACGTTTGACTTTCATTCTCTGTCGTTCTCTGATATATTTTTGCAAGCGTAAAGAGATAATACGAATACTGGCAAACGGTGAAAAAACAAATTCGGGCTAGATCATAAACCAAGGCAAATTCCACCGTTCTTCAGTCCAAAGGAAAGTAAGGGCAATTTGTAGTTTGCAGAGGGCTGGTTCTCCATCACTAGCACTGAAGCAGTGTGTGTACGTATAGAACTCGTTTCGGTACATCTCATCATCGGCATCTGCATCTGACCAGCGTGAGGTCTTTCCATGAAAAGCTTGGGGTCTAGCTAGACCTTGCTAGACGTAAATCAAAATCTCATCACACGGCGAGCAGACAATTATGCCATCTATCTGATGGGAGTGACAGCAATCTGCCGCCCACGTCGGAAAAGAATAGAACGTCTTAGGGGACAGATAGTGTACTGCGTGGCCTGACCCTGTATACTGCTTTGCACGTAGAATGTATTCTAACGGGCAGAGCGAAAATGAGTAAATCTGCTGTGGTACTGCAGACAGTGTGTCAGCGACGACCCCAATATGCTTTCTCCATCCAGGCAAAACAAATTCACTGATAAGACTATGACTTCTGTCAACTGAAACAGCCATATCCGTTCCTCGTTCAGTGCTCCGTGAAGAGCCCCCTTCTCTTCATCTGGCACCTCTCTTGTCAACACTACCTTTCTGGCGTGGCATGGCATGCCCCGCAAGTCCTTTGACCTGCATGTCTTTGCTATTTAGAGCAAAGACTGAAGGTTGTTGCCCTGCTAAAATAGCACACAAACCTCTTAAGCAAAGCGCCTGAGGCTAAGAAATCACTGCAGAGGTTTGATTGTCTACTGTCGTTGTCCTCTGCGGGGTGTGCTTTTGAAAATGCTCAGACTATTCACAGTACTATCCTCTTGCTGTGATCTACATAGACACAATCAACTGCATGCCTGTTCTTTTGAAATGAACAAAGCAATGACTATTTTCAGGAGCAAAGCTCTTCGGATGACGTAATTACAAGAGCTGCAGTTCTTAAACCTTATCTGACTGCAGCTGCCAATGAATTGCATTTTTCTGCCACCTGAACACCTTTAAAGTGGAATCAAAGAAAAACCATGAAATAAATAAAAACACATGGTTTATCCTGCATGTATTTAAAATAAGTATTATTTCAATACGTCAGTGATATATTTGCACAGAATGCTGAAAATTTGTGACCATTATCATCACGCATAGAATCAGGAGGGCAGGGCAGAATCTGTGTTGGCACAGACATACAGAAGAGGCAGTTGGGGTCACAAAGCTTGACTGGCTACCTGACATGGGCTTAAAGTTATGGATGAACTTGTTTTTTTAAGTCCCGTTGCACAAATTTGTGATTGAAGACACTTTCATTTTGACATTTTCACACTGAGTTGCTGTCATCTGAGAAAGAAAGAGACAGACAGACAGACAGACAGACAGCACACGGAGACAGAGAGGGAGAGAGAGAAAAATCGAGAGACAGAGAGAGACCGAGAGACAGACCGAGAGACAGACAGAGACAGACAGACAGACAGAGAGCATAACAAAAAGCCAAAGTGACATAACTGGCTTGTGGCAAGACTTTGCTGTTGAAGATAGACTAAGTTCAGTACGACAATCATTATGGGTGGCAAAAACTTTGCAAGTGAATCTGTTCTGCTTTTCCTCTTCGTCTGGTAGCTATGACAGCCCCAACATTAAAGAACTCAATCCTCACCAAGGTTAAAAAAAAAAAGTGACGAAAGCATACCTCAATGTATAGACAGAAGAATTTATTATGTGTGAATGAACTCCAAATAAGACAACTGTCTTAACCCTTGCATCAACTCGCTTGAACAATCTAAAAGCTTTTACCCGAAATATGAACACAACCCCTTTTGAAATCTGGTTGCCATTCTACATCATGAAATGCCGTCGGGCAAAAAGGATTGCCAAAAAATTAATAAAAATTGTAAAAACATGCTGTGCATACTGGTGCATAGACAACATCAGGTTACATCAGTGCTCTACATCAGATCATGCAGACAAACTTCCCAGTCAAAGAAAAGTTGTGAGAAAGAGGGGCAGGGAATAGGGGCTAGCAGCTGTACAACATATGTCATTACAGGCAGTCACACGAGGACTATTCTGCGAGGGGTGTGCGTGAGTGCGTGCGTGCGTGCGTGCGTGCGTGCGTGCGTGCGTGCGTGCGGTGGTGTGTGTGTGGTGTGTGTGTGTGTGTGTGTGTGTGTGTGTGTATATGTATAGATAGGTATAGATATATGTGTGTGTGTGTGTGTATGTCTGGGGGGGGAGAGTGAGAGAAACAACTGGAGAGGGAGGGGGCAGTGGAGTGCATGTGATACAAGTGCCAACTTCAAGTTTACTTTATTATACAACAGAAACCTAGCAAATTCTTTCTGCTTTTTATGTAGTGCCTCATACTTTGTCAGAAACTTTGCCAAATATATCTGATAATGTTATCCCTGCTGCTTTTTACTGTGACGGAAGTTTGACTGTTTCTGACAGTTTTCTGGCCTACCGCAAAACCATTGCAAATGTCACAGCTTCTCTGTAAATGAATCTTGGCCACTTATTTCTGACACTCTAGTTTTGGTTTTGTGTACATTCTTAACCGAATGTAGAGTTGTCTAGAAACCTTGTAGTGAACGTGCATCAAATAATAAAACTCTTTAGTTTAACAATTCCCCAGTGTTAGAAACTTGCGTATTTTTTCTGAAAGTTTGTCACAAATGTTTTGCACTTGTCATGATTTGGCAAGTCATTTCAAAATGGTTTTTAGTTTCAGTACTTTTGTTATGACAAAACGTAAACAGTCATACCTGTTCATTTTTCAACCCTCTTATTCATACTGAAGAAAACATTTTGCCAATTATGGCTCATAGTTTCTGTCTACTGCATACTTCGCAACGACGCACCTCTACTTTTTCTACTTCCATCTGTGTTTTCCTTTTCAGTACTTTTTGTTTTGCTTTTACCGAAAACAAATGTCTTTCTGCTCATGGGTTCTCTTATGTACACTGAATACGCACTGTACGTGAAAGACCTCTTCACTGTCTGATCTGAAAACTAGAATCCAGACAATCATTCACATTTTTCGCTGCAAGGGAGAGAAAAACCTGTCTTTAGATCAAGATTCGATACAATGACCTCTTTCTTTTTTTGCTACGCAGATAACTTAACCTGTATTTATCCTTTTTTTATTTATTATTTTTCCATTATTTCGAGGATGAAGGAATAAACACTCGTGTGGCTTTTTACATCCGGTCCCCATGTGCATGCAGTTTTGTAACTTTATCATCGGTTCCCACTGACACACAATGGCTCACTACATCTAAAAAAAAAAACACCAGCCCATCGCCTCCTTTTCTGATACATCCTAGGTGAAACTGTGTAGTTTTAGGTGTAGCAGCATAGCGGTGGTGGCGGGATTTTTTTCCTTCGCATGAATACTAGGGGAGAGATGCTGCTGTGCTGTAAGTGTATTCCGTGTTGACATTCCATCGCTCTTCGGTCCATCAGCAGGGTGCCTCTCCGTCAATAGATAATCCATCCCCGGCACTGCGTGAAAGAATTCTTGCAACGATCCATGGGCGAAACTCTCTCTCTCTCTCTCTCTCTCTCTCTCTCTCTCTCTCTCTCTCTCTCTCTCCTCTCTCTCTCTCTCTCTCTCTCTCTCTCTCTGTATGCTTATCTGTAACCCTTAGAAATAAAGATTATCATCTCTCTCTCTCTCTCTCTCTCTCTCTCTCTCTCTCTCTCTCTCTCTCTCTCTCTCTCTCCTCTCTCTCTCTCTCACTCCTTCCCACAGGTCTAGAGCACGCGTTCATAGGTGTGTGGTGTTGTTTTTTTTTTTAATTTCTTTTATATCGAGGATAATGGGATAAGCACTCATGTGCTTTTTTCATCCAGTCCCCATGTGTATGCAGTTTTGTAAATATTGTCATTTGTTCCCACCGGCACACAATGGCCTACTCTTACGAAAAGCGGAACAGGACTTAACGTGTGTGTGTGTGTGTGTGTGTGTGTGTGTGTGTGTGTGTGTGTGTGTGTGTGTGTGTGTGTGTGTGTGTGTTGTGTGTGTGTGTGTGTGTGTGTGTGAGAGTGAGTGAGTGAGTGAGTGAGTGTGCACGCGCGCACGGGCGCACACACAGTCCAGTTTTTTGTCTGACAAAGTGTTAACACAGAGAGGGCGATTCCTTTATTTTTTCGCACTGCACATGTTCTTAGCTTTTTTTATATACTTCTTGTTATCTGATAAATTCTTGCTTGCAAACTCTTGAAGTCAGTATTGCCGTTTGAAAAATTGTTTCAACAAAGTACATGACTGGAATCATTGATGTAGTCTTCAACAAAACTGTACTATCTTAGAGTAGCAATATCAAGTGTAATAAAAGGGTATGAAGCCATATACATCAATACATTTCATGTTGGAAACAGGTGTTGTCATTCATTATTTGTCACTGTCGTTCCTTCTTTCTTTTCTTCTTACTTTCTTTCTTTTCACTGTTTCCTTATTTTCTTTCGTTTCATTTATGTTTTCAGATCGACGGTATAAGATATATCATGAAGGGATTAGATAATGTTGATTCTGAACTTGAGGTAATTGTTATTGGAATAGCTGAAATTGAATACGGAGATAACCCTGAAATGGCCAAAGTGGTCCCTGAGGCAATAATCCGCATGAAATTATTTCTATTACTTTTTTCAAGATCAACATAAGTTCAACGAGTGTAAGTTTCTCCCCTAAAATCGATATAGCAGCGTTAAATAAACATGCGGCACGCACAAATTTGCGACGGAAACGATTGTAATTATCTGTGATGTGAAAACATAGTAATAAAGCCGATATCTCCCCAGATCGGTGGCAACCCGCAATGTCATTTTTTATCCCCCAAGGAAGACAAGAACAACGCCACAATCATAATGCCCATCAGTTCACCCCTCCTTCCACGTGCAGGGGGGGGGGGGGGGTTCGATGGGCCGGTGCCAAAGAAAGTGAGCTAACCAGCAGTCAATCACAGCAGACGATTGCAGCCCTGCACGACTTGGCCCCTCGCCTAGTGCAGCAAGAAACTCGAACCCTCAAGCAAGGTTAGGTCTTGGTTTCACTGAAGAATGTTGGCTTTTTTTAAAGGGTGTGTGTGTGTGTGTGTGTGTGTGTGTGTGTGTGTGTGTGTGTGTGTGTGTGTGTGTGTGTGTGTGTGTGTGTGTGTGTGTGTGTGTGAATTGCTTTTTTTTTTGGTGTACTATTTTTTTTAATATGTTTTGTTTTTTGTTAGGTCTTACTATTTTGTGTATCGTTGTTAGTTTTTGGCTTTTTGTTGTTAAAACCGCCAGTTCTTGTGGATTCTGTTGGGAAGCGTATGACTCAGGCAGTGTGGCCTGAGGCCTGAGGAAACAAAGCTCCAGCCATAGTGAAGACGCAACGTTGCAGAAAAGTGTCAGAGGAATCAATCAATCATGGTGTTAGGCCATCGCCACACTGGACTCGGCTCTTTTCCTCTTGAACGGCTTTCCCCTCCACAACACAGCGCCTTGCTTTTAGCTCTTTTCCCCCCACAACTGTATGACTCACTCAGTGTCACACAGTCCTCCTTCTCTCCTTTTTCCCCTTCCCAGCCCCACCCCCTTTCCAACAAAAAATTAGAAATCTAAAAAAAAAATTAAAAGCTGTCAATTAAGTAGAGAAGCGATGTTATGGAAAACGTCTGAATAAGAATCAGTCAAGGATTATGCTTTCAGCCCAGCGGAGCACAAAGGCACATAACAGTTATTAGGTTGTTGAAAATTAAAACTGATTGTAAAATTGTTGAAAAATTCATGAAAGAAAATCCGTCTGAGTTTAAAATCAACCAGTTTTCCCCAATATCCCAGCTGGCAACAAAGAATACGCAAGGGCAGATTATCCATTATGGAAGAACCACCCCAATGACGATTTAAAGTACACTCAGTTTCTGAGAACTAAGGCATTACATCTTTCGATCAAAAACGGCTGTTGTGTAACGCCCAGAAGAGATCAACAAAAAAAGGAAAATCCTGCCATGCCCGATTCTCGCAGATCCCAGAGGAAAGCACTGGTATGTGAGGGAGGCCTTAGGGAAAAGCTGCCTGTGTATTGAACAGCTTCTAGACAAGTGGTTGGCCAACTAACTACCACGCAAACAGATGGATGGAAGAAAATACACAGGGCCCACAGGAAAGGGAAGGAAAGAAAGAAATAATAATCTTGCACCCACTGAAACTGTGCCCACAGCAAGAAGAATGGTTAGCAAAGCCTCACACACTCACACAGGTCTGAAGGACGCAGGAACTAGTTGTGTTGTGTGATGTAGAGGAGGATGGGGATGTGAAGGGGACAGCGAGGACACATAAATCATACTGTGATCACATGCCAGTACCGCTCTCTCTCTCTCTCTTCTCTCTCTCTTCTCTCTCTCTCTCTCTCTCTCTTCTCTCTCCTCTCTCTCTCTCTCTCTCTCTCTCTCTCTCTCTCTCTCTCTCTTCTCTCTCTCTCTCTCTCTCTCTCTCTCTCTCTTTGTGCTACGTCTGCTTCACTTAATAAACAGCACTGAAAGTGATCTCTCTCTCTCTCTCTCTCTCTCTCTCTCTCTCTCTCTCTCTCTCTCTCTCTCTTCTTCTCTCTGCTACATCTACTTCACTTAATAAACAGCACTGGGGAGATTCTCTGCCTCACATGCACTGCAGTGGAGGAGAGGGGGCGGATGCGTGCAGTAGAGTGTATCCACGCGTGGTAATCATATTCTGAACAAACCACTAAGGGTTAACAATTGAATGGCATACCCATTTTGCACTATATATGCATCTTTTTTTTCTTTTCCAGTAAGATTCAACTACAGTCCCAACCACAATCGATGCGCTTTCTAACTAAATACAAAATATCATTTTGTAAAGTAGGTCTTTGTTCAAATTCACTATTGTCCATCTTTTCAATCATAAAAAAACACAAATTCATAGTAAAAAAAATTTAAAGGGAAGCAAATCTGACAGCAGCATTACACACATATACCTACCATTATAAATTTGCTCCTTTTTTGCCTTATATTATTTTCTGCTTACTTCATACACATTTTTATTCACAAGCACAAGGGCATGCACCCACCTATGTGCATATACCACAGGAGGGGGGG
>CM060320.1:26061274-26063774 GCA_030674155.1 Stramonita haemastoma
ACACAAACTCATCACAGGCACAGAAGTGTAAGAAAAAAATCAAAATGAGGTCACCATGAGACCTGAGAAAACAGGGCCACTGAAACATAGACACTGTTCTTTTATTACATTGTGAGTAATGATGATACTTATGCTGTTACGCCGCCGCGGTAGTCGAGTGGTTAGGGCGTTGGACTCGTATCTAAAGGTTGCGGGTCGATCCCAGCTGTCGGCTATGGCGTTGTGCCCTTGGAAAAGGCACTTTACGGCTATTTTCTCACCCCACCCAGGTGTAAAAGGGGTACCAACCTTGTGTTGGGGGGTTAACCTGCGATAGACTGGCGTCCTATCCAGGGGGAGTCTATGACTCTCAGTCGCTTAGCGCCACAGAAACCGGGATAAGCACCGGCCTGATGAGCCTTAGGCTCGGGACAGACTTTAACTTTAACTATGCTGTTACGTAGATTATTTGCTTTGATATTTCTTGACAAGGCTGTATTCTACGCCTCGGATATTCCTGGCGTCAACTGGCTTGGGCATCCGTGACGTGGATGAGCTCGACTGTGTGGTCCCAGTCTTTCCAATGAGCCCATAGCAAACCCACTCTGGGTAGGAGCCGGCCGGAGTCCGAAAAATTCTTATGACTCTTTTATTTTTCGAAACCCCAAACCTTCCACTCCGTATCCAAAGGAACTAATCTCTGCACCATGGTGGCTGGTACAGATGTTCTTGACTTGAAATGTTTTTACGTGTATCAGAACCAAAATACAATCATTCACACTAAACGACCTGTTGCACACATAACTTGATTTGGAATTTCCCGCTGTTCTGTTTCGATTTATACTAAGTGAAATGGGACAAGAGGAATGACTATCAATGTGTTAAAACCAATTTCGCACTTAAGCGCACTTTTGGGGGGGATTCCCACATCGACACTCGGGTGAAAAAAAACAACCAATACGTCGGTCATGAATTATAAGATCAATGTTTTTTTGCAGTCTGATTTTCACGTTAGAGAAGCTTTCTGTCCAATAAAACCCTTTCTTGTTCTTCAAGTTCGTTTTCCTCCCCTGGATAATGGGTAGCGTTCGTTTCACCCCGCATTGTTCACCACACCAGATTAATTCCAAGCCTGTAATTTTTTCAGCTATTTCTTTCGGCTTATTTAGCCACGTGTTGTTAGATCATTTCTAATCTGTTAGACTGTTTCTGTGCGGTTGTGTGCTATGTCTCTGAGTGGGAACACGCTGGGGGAGGTGGGGGACGGAAGAGAAGCGAATCGAGCGAGAAAGATGGTCGACGATGCATACTCCGAGAAGCAAATCAATCCGTGAAAGAATGTCTAAGTGTGGTTGTTTTTTTTTATATCGTAAGTTGTTGCAAAGTACCATAAACCTGCAGGCAGTCGCATTGATTAATTATGTTTGCAACACTTGAAACTGCACTGATTCAGTTTACACCAGATCAAAGTTCTGAAGATCTTACATTTATTTATTGGTCAATCACAGATCATTAATTCATTCTATTAACAATCTCTCTTTCTCTCTCTCCCCCCTCCCACCCTCTCCCCCCTCCCTCTCTCTCTCTCCCTCCCTCTCTCTCTCTCCCTCCCTCTCTCTCTCTCTCTCTCTCCCTCCCTCTCTCTCCCTCCCTCTCTCTCTCTCTCTCTATCTCTCCCTCTCTCTCTCTCCTCCCTCTCTCTCTCTCTCTCTCTCTCTCTCTCTCTCTCTCTCTCTTCTCTCTCTCTCTCTCCTCCTCTCTCTCTCTCTCTCTCTCCTCTCCCTCTCTCTCCTCTCTCATCCCACTTCACTCTTGGCATGACATGATCCAAATGCTGGTCCTCTGAATGAGACGATAAACAAATCTTAATGTGCAACATGTTCTTTTGCTGTTTATCAAAGACCCTGAGGCTAAGAAGCATGCCAGTGTGCCTGTATACACACTCAAACATGCTTGCATGTGTGCGCAGGAGTGAGCAGTCTGTGACGAAGAGAGAGAGATGGGGGGGGGGGGTGAATGAGAGAGAGAGAAAGAAAGAAAGACAGAAACAGAGAAAAAGGGAGACAGAAAAAACAAAAGACAGAAGCAGGAGCAGGCAGACGGACAGACAAGCAGACAAACGGGCATACAGACAAAGAAAGCGATGGTGAAGTGGCAAGCAGTTTGTTGACTTTAACGTTCCTCTGATAACTTGGCATTGGAAACTGTTGATGCTGCGTTACAGGTCAGATGCACCGACTTCTTTCCATCTGCCAAAAAGATTCTCTCGCTCTTCTTCCACAAAATGTTAAGGTCGCGGTCTGTCTTTCCGTCTGTGTGCCTCTCTGTGTGTTTGTCTACCTTGTTTTCTGTTAAACTGGGTTGAATTATTTACATTCTTCTTTGAATCTCTTGCCTTTGAGATGTCGCTGTTTTCGTAACTGCGATGTATCAACTGTGTTTGAGTGAGAATTGAAAGTAAATGCACCTTTGTCCCTCTAACCAGTATGAACCAGTAGAGGGGAAAACACATTCTGTTTAT
>CM060320.1:26066274-26096274 GCA_030674155.1 Stramonita haemastoma
TTCTTTGTATTCAAACACAGCAGGCTTTCTGAAATGTCTCCTAGTCTTAAAGTACATTCAGATTAAACAAAACTTTGGAAAAGTCCCGCAATACTGAGATGCCAAAAACTTTGATAGACTCCATATGAGGGGGCACAGAGAGAGAGAGAGAGAGAGAGAGAGAGAGAGAGAGAGAGAGAGAGAGAGAGAGAGAGAGAGAGAGAGAGAGAGAGAGAGAGAGAGAGAGAGAGAGAGGGAGGGAGGGAGGCAGACAGACAGACAGACAAATAGACAGAAACAGACAGACAGACATAGGTGAGGAGGTTGTGTTTTTTTTCTTTCTCAACAAAGTCAAGAACTGAGGTGAAAGAGCGGTGGTAGCTGAGATGAAAAAGGGGGAAACTATGGTCAGAGTGGGCTGGACAGTGTCGGCAGCAGCAGCAGCAGGGAGCTGCTAATGGCTGTCCTCACAAGAACCAATCTCTGGAAACAGCCATTTCCGCGCGCCGGGTACAAAGTGACCTACATCACGCAGCCCACAACGTCACCCCCCTGCTGACATCAAAGCAGCAGTAACTTCATGCACGCCGCTGGTAATAACTGCGAACAGGGACTTGACCTTATCAGGTTGTGTTTCATGTTGTCGCTTGTGTGGCCGGTGATGATAGCTGGAAGTGATTCCATCAAACGACAGCCACGGTGCAGCGTCACTGGTTCACCATCATACAGCAAACAGTATGGCTCGTTGCGACAATGTATCATCACAACAATCTGATGAACAATTGCTTTCAATCACGTTAGTGTCTTCTTGTTAGATGTTCGGTTCTCTGCCTGCTTACAGTCGCAGTGTAAAGGTGATGTGGGGGGCATGTCACTCTGACCTTCACACACAGAATGCTGCTTACAGCTAATAGTCTGTAGATGGCTATCAACTGATCTCTCTGTCTGACATTTACGTACAGAAGAATGCCTGCAGTCACATTTCCTTCTCTGGCCTTCGCATACAGAAGACTACTTAAGCCGTAATCAAAAGATGATTATCAAACTGGTCATTCTCTGAGCTTTACACATAAATCATGTCGTGTAGCCACAATTTGTGGATGATTATCGATTATGTCAATGTCTGACATTCATATGCAAATTAGATATACGGTCACAATCTACGGATGATTGTATGCCAGTTATGTTACTGTTTAACTTTCTAATAGGGAAAATAAAATACGACCACCATTTATTAATGATGATCGATTACGTTACTGTGTTACCTTCACATAGAGAAAACAACCCACAAAACTGATATCACAGATGATTATCAGGTAATTGTTTGACTTTCACATACCGAAATGACGTACAGCTGCAGTTTTTATACTATAGTGATCGATGATGTCACTGCGTGACCTTCACACAGAGCACAGCCTACAACCACAACTGTGGCTGATTATCAGGATATGTGTGACTCATACACACAGAACACACACATACATACAACCACAATCTCTAGATGATTATCAAATACGTCATTCGCAGAACACAACATTCAGTGACAGTATAAGGATAAGTATCCAACATGCTATTTATTTAATCTTCACATACCAAACGCAACTTAAAGCTTCAGTCTGACCTGACTTTCTTAATTACCTTTGAAGTGATTGGCACATCGCTTTTTTCGAGCAGTGTGTCTTGTGCAAATCGAACTTAGCAGAGTTGATCCCTGTCCATGTTGTAAATTGCATGCTGGGTACGTTTCTGCTTTTTAAGCCACAAGCCATTACCGGCTCACACTTCCATAACAGATTGATGAAGTTTTAATGTGGTAGCAAAATGCTGAGCATGTATTTGCACACAGAACCTCGTCTTATAATCTCCTTCAAAGGACTTTCAGGGAATGAGGTTGGAGCGTTCAATCAGGGGAGAATCCCATCAAACGAATAACTGAACGACTACTCGAACACGTGCTCGCACGCACCATTAGATCACGAGTTCTATTCTCTAACCATAAAGATTACCCTCCCCTCCCCATCCCATCCACAGATAATTGCCAGACACGTCATTCTCTAACTATTATAGCACTGCATCTGTACAATCAAAGGATGACTGTCAAAATGTCCCTGTGATAGCTTCAATTATCACGCTTGGGGCAACAATGCAAACTCAATTCCAGTTCTTTACTAGGAACTTAAGAAGTCACCGTGTGTGGATTACTCTATCAATTGTACACAACACTGCTCCACATTCTGTGCCGATTGGCGTTGCAGGTGCCACCTCCGAGAACACTGATGATCTCATGATATGTCTTCTTCGGACTCTTAAGAACAACAGTTACCAAACGATGTCTGTCAAGAAAGATGCTTAGCAGATGGCTGACATTTATATGCAAAACCCAAAGCAGTAACCAGGCTTAGGTGCGTGTAGCGGAAATTCTTGTTTCTGAAACCAACAAGATGCTGGCATGATTTATGGGATTTTCAATGTGTGCGTTGGATCTGCTTACGTATAGCATATACAGGGAAGCAAAGCACGGGTATATGTGGCCGTTAACTGACCTTGGGGATCGACAAAATGCCGTTGCAAAGCTAACAACGATTTTTGCACCTTCAGTTAAGATTGAAATTTTGCAGTGCTAAATACAATGTCCGCACCTTCAGTTAATTATCTAGCAATGCTAAATACAATTTAAACTTAATAAGAAGTCTCTTTCATTAACCAGCTTCAGTTAATGCCTGAACTATTTTCAGGAAACATTGTACTGCATGCGTAGGACATACATTGATGAATTTGTAAATGATCTGTGTTTAGGGAGAGATGAAGGACAGGCGTTATGGTTCACAACGTCAGGACGGTCGAGCAGGAAAGTAAAAAATAACAGACAGCTGTATATGCAAGTACACACACGATTGTTTCCTTGAGATTTTCAGACTTAATAAGAAAAACTACCAGCATATAACCAGTTACAAATAAAATGCAATCGTACATTTGTTAATACTGACAATGTTTTTAAGCTTATGTCAATTGCACAGAAGAAAAAATCTCGAGACTTTTTTTGTGTGTTCTGTATTGTAGCTCAACGTTCAGTTGACATGTGTGTGTTTCGTTGGAACAGTCTGTTAGTAGCTTAATCAAAGTTCTAAAAAGTAAAAGTTACAGTGAATGTTTATAAGAGTTGTTTGTTTTACCTTTATTTATTTGCTTGTCAATGATGTCAGAAGCAAAGCAAGATCAAATAAACGCAAAGTTATCAAATGATATCATATAACCCTTACAGCACACACACACACACACACACGCACGCACACACACACGCACACACACACGCACACACACACACAGCCAACTCCCCCCCAAAAAACTTCTCCACCCTTATAAAGAAGACTACCACTACTCAGGAGGCAAAGGGGATGGGGAGATACAATGCCTGCTTACGGACGGACAAGAGGAGGCAGGCAGGCAATATCGGGAAAACGAGGACGTCGATAGTGGCGAGGGATGAGGGAAAAGGGGCAGCTGCAGCAGCCCTCGGGTAGATATAGTGACGCCAGCAGCCATGAAGCCTGTCAGATCGGACACCCAGGCACCCCGGTCTCCCTGCCACTACCCCCTTTCGGCAACTGACCTTTCCCCGTATGACGTCACGGCATAGATAACTACTGGGTGGGTTCTTAATGGCAAAGCTGGGCACTGAAGTTCAAAGGACGTTCTAAGTATCTGCAGGCCCGGCCCGAGAAACATAACAGTATCTACTCGCCATTCTCACGTAGATAATGATGATTCTTTTCTCCTCCACCCATGATGTTCTCTCTCTCTCTCTCTCTCTCTCTCTCTCTCTCTCTCTCTCTCTCTCTCTCTCTCTCTCTCTCTCTCTCTCTCTTTCCACACACACACACACACACACACACACACACACACACACACACACACACAACACTCACTCTCACTCACTGACTGCTATGTATCGTTTTTATATCACAATATAATCCCCAAGAAGGGCGTGAACTGGATGGAAAAAGCACATTATATTAGCGCTTACCTATTATCTTCGAAACAAAGACGTTCGCCTCTCTCTCCTCTCTCTCTCTCTCTCTCTCTCTCTCTCTCTCTCTCTCTCTCTCTCTCTCTCTCTCTCTCTCTCTCTCTCTCTCGTGTATGTGTGTGTTTGTTTGTGCGCGCGCGCGCGTGTGTGTGTGTGTGTATGTGTGTGTGTGCGCGTGTGTGAGTCTGTGTCTCTGTGTCTGTGTGTGGCCGCATGTGCGCGTGTGTATGTGTGTGTGCGTGGGTACGTGCGTGTGTGTGTGTGTGTGTGTGTGTGTGTGTGTGTGTGTGTGTGTGTGTGTGTGTGTGTGTGTGTGTGCGTGCACGTGTGCATGTTTGTGTGTGTCTGTGCGTGTGTGCGGGAGTGCGTGCGTGTGTGTGCGCACGCGCGCGCGTGCAGGGGTGTGGGTACAAAATCTCTTCAATGAAGTCATTCCCATCAGCCCAAACAGCTCATCACCATCTAACCGGCTTGAAAGGCGGTTGGGGATGTTCAATGCCGCTGGGTTATGATTTGCAGCATACGTCTTCAAACGTTAAACGCAAAGGAGCAGATAATTTTTGGATAATGATTCGCAGGCCATGTCTTAAAGACACTGTATCAAAGGTCTTTTAGAAGTTTCACCTTGATATTGCTTTTATGCATGCATAGAGCGTCAGTGAATGAAAGTTTAACCGACAAATCGTGCAGATGAAGGAGGATGTACAGATAGCAGATGGGTGAAAGGATCTGACGGTAGGCGGACTAAAGAGTTTTCAGAGGTGCGATAGTTTTAAAAGAAGTGTAAAAGGTGGAGTTAATTGGTCAACATCCATTTTTAAAAGGTCTCTCTCCCATTTTAAACGAATTTTTCTCATCGGTGTGTTGCATTATCTTTCGTCATATACAGCAACATCTCACACTCCACTCCACAGCACTCACGCACACACGTACGCACGCATGCACACACACAGCGCACACACACACCGCACACACACACACACGCACACACACGCACGCACGCACGCGCGCGCACGCACACCTCCATCTCCTTTCCTGCTCTTCCCACTCCTTATTCTTTCGTTTATTCTTTGCTTATTTCTTCTTGCCCTTCTTTCTTCTTTCGTTTCTTTCACTTTTTCTATTTCTGCTTTTCTTTTTCTTCTTGTTCTTCTCTTTTTCTGGTCCCTTCTTATTTTCTCTCTTTTTCTTCTTCTAGTTCCTCTTGTTCTTCTTGTTCTGCTGCTGCTGCTACTGCTGCTGCTCTGTTTATTTTGATTTATTTTACCCTGCATTCACAGCCTGCTTGTAAGCTTTTATTCATGCAACTGATAGCGTGTTATGTGCATGTTCGTGTCACGTATGCAATCTGTTTTTCTCTTTTGAAGGTGGGCGGTTGGAATTTAATCCACACCTGTTGCATCATTGTTGACAACCCCACCGAAAAGACTGTTCTGGATTTGTTCCTGTCTTTTCTGGCCCTGCTGACTTCATGGATGCTCATGCACAGGATTCGCTAATGAACCAATGAGTGAAGCTGGTGGTCTGCCTCCTTTTCTTTTTGTTTCAGTCTTGCCTTGAAAGACAGTTTTAATCTGGTCAGTCTCTTTGTTTTGTAGCACACAGCTATACATCTTAAATCTTAGTGTCAGTAGAGGGTTTTACTGTTGTTGCTCCTCATTCGTGTAGTATACTACCACGTATTCTTTTGTCTATCCAACTGACCCTGAGCAGCTTTCAAAACGAAATTTATCTCAGCTGCTTCAATTCTTTTGTCAACGCCTTTTTTGTGTCCGAGGATTCGCAGCCATATTACATGACTGGCCATACTAGATCTTTCATTATTTTCACTTCAGCTTGTAAGGAATGCTGATCTTTCCAGTGATTGTACAACTGGCTTTTAGCCATGCCTTTCTTGTTTTTTATATCTTTGGTACATGGTCCGTCATTTGTTTTGACTTACCTAAGATTTTTAATGTCTTAAAAATTTTCTAAAGGCGCTTCATGAATCTGTATTTTATGCTCTTTTTAACAGCTGGCTTTGCCAGCATGCAGTACTGGATAGGTTTTATTATGTGTATAAAAATGCGCCACTGGAACAAAGACCTTCGTTTAACGTTCTTATAAATATCTTTTAAAACTTCCCCCGATGTGGCAACTAGACCAATTGTTAATTTCCAGAGGGAATCTTGTTTTGTCAGTCCCACCCAGACAGATCACGATGAGATAAAATTAATCATTGTATGAGTATGGCATGGCATGGCATGGCATGGCATGGCATGACATGGCATGGGCATGGCATGGCATGACATGACATGGCAGGGCAGGGCATGGCATGACATGGCAGGGTATGGTATGGCTATGGCATGGCTATGGTATGCTATGCTATGTTATGCTATGGCAAGAACAAACTTATACGCTGCCCCGTCATGGAAGAAAATGTAACAGCGCATGCATCCCCATCTATAAAGTTTTGCGCTTATATCGAGCTACACGTTTACTTCATCAGCTTTGATTGTACATTTTTAACATCTCCCCAGCCTCTGCAGCCCTTGTGTGTGTGTGTGTGGTGTGTGTGTGTGTGTGTGTGTGTGTGTGTGGTGTGTGTGTGTGTGTGTGTGTGTGTGTGTTGTGTGTGTGTGGTGCGGCGGTATGTATTGTGTGTGTTGTTTCCTCTGTTCCTGTGTGTTGTGAATGAAGAGGAGGGGTGTGTGTCTTGCATAGAAGAAAGATGTGAATGGTGACTGATATGAGGGCACAAACACGACATACACACACAGAGACACAGAAACAAACAGAGGGAAGGGGAAGAGGTGGTAGTGGTGGTGGTGACGGTGGTGCTAGTGAGGGAGGGGGGGGACAGGGGGTGGCTGAATCAAAAGGCTCACCCCTAGGCCACCTCTCCGTCTTTCGCAGACTTTCAAACAGCGTTGACAAAGCTGGCCTTTACACAAGCACACTCCTCCTGCCGCCGAAACCCACCCCCTCCACAAGAAAACGACCCTGACACTGACGCATCCGATACAAATCTGTGTTGCAACCTCAAACAACTCCAATTTGCAGGCTACAAAAACCTCACCCAGTCTGAAAAAGCCCCAGCACAAACACAACTGTTTGCCGCGCGTGTTTGCCGCTGATCTGAAAAGGGGGTCTGTTGGCAGTATTGATTTTGCATGGGGCAAAAGAAAGCGACGGTCGGAGGAGGAAGATGTAGGGGGGTGTAAAGGGGGGGGGATGAAAAGGGGGGGGGGGGTTGCTGAGGCAGATAGAAGATGATGGAGGAAGATGCAAGAGGGCGCGCAAATGAAATGTAGGGGGCAGATAATCAGAGGAACATTCAGAACACGGTCTGCCTGACTGCCTTGAGGGGGGGGGGGGGGGGTATATTCTTCTTCCTCATTTTCTTCTTCCACTCTCCTCCTCCTTCTCCTCTAGCTATGCCATCAAAGTCTGTAATGAAGAGCAGCGGAGCGGATGGCTTTGGAAGATATTCTGGCATTAAAAGGCCAAAGTTTGTGGTTTGAAGATAAACTTGTGATTTTGTTTATTCTGTTTGTATCGATAATCACAGTTTTGTTGTTATGGCCAAAAGATTTGGGAAAGGTTGGAGCACAATGTGTGTGTGTGTGTGTGTGTGTGTGTGTGTGTGTGTGTGTGTGTGTTGTGTGTGTGTGTGTGTGTGTCGTGCGTGCGTGCGTGCGTGCGGGTGCGTGTGTGGTGTGTGTGTGTGTGTGTGTGTGTGTGTTTTAGCTGCGTCTATGTCCAGATGTCCAGGTCCATGCCTATGTCTCTTTTAACTACTTCGACTAAACAGCAACAAAGTTAATCAGTGCATAGAACACATTTATATAAACCAGCATCGTTCGTATCAAAGTGAAAAGAGTGCCCTGACTGCCACTCCTTGACATGACCGCATGTCTGAAGTCAGCCTCTGCCCACTCTGCTTTACAATCTTTTTAGTGCGTGAATTAGGGCTGTGCAGACCCATCTCCCTCCTCTTCTCTGTCAGGTCTAAGTGCAATATATACGTTACATGCGTATATTGCTGCCGTGTTGCAGTACATCCCGAACTGGTGAAGCAATGTCCTGAGATTAGGAATGCTGACCCCAAACCTATCAACCTTTATTTGAAAATAGGGGGGAAGTGTACACTAAGAAGGCAAAAAACAGGCAACACACGCAAAACAGGTTTTAAGAAAGAAAATAACCCGGAGAGGAGACAAAAAAGAAACAAGGAATTTCTAGCACAACAAATTTACGAAGATGGAATAATACATACACTAAAGAAACCCTTGGTATCCCTATGAGGAAAACGATACCAAAATGGAGAATACATGTGAATGAGGACGTAGAAGCTTGTTGGATATCTAACAACAACATCTGACCTAACAAGATGAATTCATCCACCTTTCCGACAACAGAAACAACTAGCCTCCACAAGTTTGTGGGAATGAAGATAACGGGGCAAAAGCTGCTGAGAAGTGAGAGAAAACAAATACAAACAAAACCAGTCAAGACTCTAATTTGTAATGACAATGATTTTCAAGCATATGAATCCCTCAAAATTTATAATATTAGTCAATTTTGCAATGGTAATACGCAGTGTGGACTATTACTGCTACTTGGTCTGACTAATGAGTTTCAACACTCGGGTGATCCGTCCAGAAAAGCTACATCTGTGTTTGTGTTTCACCTAATTCGACACTATCTGAATAAGGACTTTTTATAAAACAGAACTGTTGCCGTTATTAGTGGCATTCGAAAAAAAAAAGGAAATATGCTCAAAAAAATTAGGCTGCATGTTAACTAGAATAAACGCCTAAATCTTTGTAGCAAAAATACTGCTGCGTTTACAAGAATAAAAATTGTACTCTAACAAAACTGTCATAGAAAGATGGTATAAGAAAACAGAAACCATATGTTCAATAAACAAGCCACTAAAAGAGTCTTTTACCCAACCCTTTTTTTAGTCTTTATGCTTACTGATACATTGAATATTTTGAGCTCCTGCAACTTCTCATGAACATTGCAATACTGTACTGTAACTAACAATGACAGACACGTGCATGTTCAACTGCCGCCAGGTACAGCAGCAGATCAGATAGCAGCACCGAATCCTTTCTCTCCTGGGCAACACTGGAACCCAAGCTGATCTGACTGTTGCTGAGGGCTGTTTTCAGCACCTCTGGATCGATCAGTCAGAGGAGTGAGATGACCCCTGTCTCTGGAGAAACAGCAGCCCGACCGTGTTCGCCATCAAGGCAATTTGTCCTATTGATCAGACCTATTAGCCATTGGGACTATCTTGATTTGGGACGTCGGCTCAAAAAGCGGTATCAAGCGCACGAATACATTCACAGTCCTCCGTGCTTTTCATCACCACACTGACACACTGACTTATTTAGACAAACTCTGCGAGAAAAAAAATGAAAGAAAGAGTAAGAGTGAAAAGGGGATGGAACTTTTGGGGGTTTTTTTTGTATTTCTACAGATAGTATAAACAAAGCAACAAGAAGGAAGTAACTGAGAGAGACAGACAGACGGACAGACAGGCAGGCAGACACAGATAGACAGACAGACAGACAAATAGACAGACAGAGACAAAGACTGACTGAGAGAGACAGAGACAAACACAGAATGAGATAGAGGGAGAGAGAGTATGTGTGCGTGTTTGTGCGGGCGTGCAAGTGCGTGTGAGAGAGAGAGACAGAGACAGAGAGAGAGAGAGACAGAGAGAGAGAGAGTAACTATGAAAGAAAGTAGGCAACGCGAAATCATTTTACTACTCCAGGTGAAGAAAACTATCTGGATGAAAAGCAGTCTCATGAAAAACATTCTATCATTTTATGAAGTCAAAGGCATGCTTCCGCACTGTAAGTTCTCTGAACCATTCCCTGTTGACATATCACACAAGTTACCGTGGATACGTATTATGAGCCGCAATATTATTTTTATGACCTGCCCAATATAAGAAAAAAACTGAAACTGGCAGACACGAATTTTTATTTCTTAAATATTGCATTATATTGCTTTATTTCTCACACCAGATTTATCTGCGTGAAATTCTACATGATCTCCTAGGGAAAACCCAACACTTACGGTATACAGTGAATATCACAATTTTCTCTTGTCATTGCGACTAGTGGATTTCGCTTCTGGAAGACAAATTTTCTCTCTCTTTAACTCTTGAATGTACATCTCTCTCTCTCTCTCTCTCTCTCTCTCTCTCTCTCTCTCTCTCTCTCTCTCTCTCTCTCTCTCTCTCTCTCTCTCTCTCTCTCTCTCTCTCTCTCTCTCTCTCTCTCTCTCTCTCTCGTCTTCTCTGTGTGTGTGTGTGTGTGTGTGTGTGTGTGTGTGTGTGTGTGTGTGTGTGTGTGTGTGTGTGTGTGTGTGATGAGAGAGAGAGAGAGAGAGAGAGAGAGAGAGAGAGAGTGTGTGTGTGTGTGTGTGTGTGTGTGGGTGTGTGTGAGTTGGGTTTTTTGTTGTTGTTGTCTTCTCCCCTTTAATCAAAACTTATGTTTTATGAGACTATTTTGATGCTAGATGGTGGTGGATTGATGTTTTCAGTCATTAGCCTCATCATATTCTCTGTTTGCTCTTTAATTATTGCGCCCTTTTGTGTGTGTGTGTGTGTGTGTGTGTGTGTGTGTGTGTGTGTGTGTGTGTGTGTGTGTGTGTGTGTGTGTGTGTGTGTGTGTGTGTGTGTGTGTGTGTGTGTGTGAGTGTGTGTGTGTGAGTTGGGTTTGTTGTTGTTGTTCTTTCCCCCCTTTTATCAAACTTATGTTGTATGGGACTATTTTGATGACAGATGGTGGTGGATTGATGTTTTCAGTCATTCAACCTCATCATGTTCTCATGTTTGCTCTTTAATCATTGCGCCTTTTTGTGTGTGTGTGTGTGTGTGTGTGTGTGTGTGTGTGTGTGTGTGTGTGTGTGTGTGTGTGTGTGTGTGTGTGTGTGTGTGTTTTGTTTTTGTTTGTTTATTTGTTTTTTTTTGTTTTTTTTGTTTTTGTTTTATCATCCAAATCAAAATAATCATTGATTCTTACTCCATATTTTGCTTCTGAATGAGTGCCTTTTTATAACATTACCTTAATATTGTATCTCTGTCATATTCCTTACCTGTTGTTGTTGTTCTTTCTCCCCTTTATCAAAATCTTGTTTTATGGGACTTATTTGATGTTAGATGGTGGTAGATTGATGCTTTCAGTCATTTAACCTCATCATATTTTCATGTTTACTCTTAATTATTGCGCCTTTTCTTTGTTTTGTTTTGTTTTTGTTTTTTCTTTGTTTTTCTTGCTTTCTTTATTCAACTCAAAATCATCATTGATTCTTACTTCTCATTTTCGTTTCTGAATCAGTGACTTTATAACATTACCTTAATATTGTATCTCTGTGTTAATTCTTGCCTGTTGTTTGATACTTGGTATGGTTCCTTACTTTTGGTATTTGGATCATTATAATTGTTGATTTTATTTATATTTTTATTGGCAGTATCTCCCCCCCCCCCTCCAATAAGGATATTAGTTGTTTTTTTTTAATTTCCCCCTTTTATCCAAATGTATGATTTATGTCACATGTATAATTTTTGACAGATGGTGGTGGATTGATGTTTTCAGTTGTTTATTCTCTTCTCTTGTTTGCTCTTTACCTGTTAACACTTTTCTATTCTTTCATTATCAAAATCTTTTATTGTGACTTCTGATTTTTGTCTTCTGATCGAGTGCATTTTTATTACCTTATCATATATAGTGTCCTTATTCTTGTATGTTGTCTGGTTTGCATAAAGCTTTATTGTTTAGTATTTTTTCAACTTGATAAAATATGTAATGCTTACTCTGTAACCCTTGAAAAATAAAGATCATTCATTCATTCTCTCTCTTGAATGTACATCTCTCTCTCTCTCTCTCTCTCTCTCTCTCTCTCTCTCTCTCTCTCTCTCTCTCTCTCTCTCTCTTCTTGAATGTACATCTCTCTCTCTCTCTCTCTCTCTCTCTCTCTCTCTCTCTCTCTCTCTCTCTCTCTCTCTCTCTCTCTCTCTCTCTTTGTGAGAGTGACGTGGTTGTTTTTTCTTCAGCACCGTGACCATAGCAACTCCCTTACGTCATCCTCCCTGCCGTTTTTGAAATGATGACCCACCCCCCTTAAAAAGAGGGATATCTTCATAGCAGGATCAGGAAAGCAATCACCAAATGGACTTCATTCATTCCGTCTTTTAAAACTATCGATTAGCATTTCAAGGTAATGGTGGTACTTTGTGTGTGCATGCAAGCATGCGTGTATACAAAATTGAACATTGCGTTTTTATGACTCTGTGTGTGTGTGTGTGTGTGTGTGTGTGTGTGTGTGTGTGTGTGTGTGTGTGTGTGTGTGTGTGTGTGTGTGTGTGTGTCTGTGTGTGTCTGTGTCTGTGTCTGTGTGTCTGTCTTTGTTTTAACGTCTATCCACTAAAAAGTTATTTTAGACGTACGTGTGTGTGTGTGTGTGTGTGTGTGTGTGTGTGTGTGTGTGTGTGTGTGTGTGTGTGTGTGTGTGTGTGTGTGTGTGTGTGTGTGTGTGTGTGTGTGTATGTGTGTGTGTGTCTGTATGTCTGTGTGTGTCTGTGTGTGCCTGTGTGTGTTTTGTAGAATTATGTCTTTGAAAATGTCTGGAATAATCTTCACATGACAAGTAAACAAGTAAACTTATAATCGTCCTGCCACACAATACACGCACAAAGAATACGAGTGTTATGACAGATGGCTTCAGAATATTGAACAGTAGTTGACAACAGATCACATAAACATTTATTCTTCTTCTCCTTCTTCCTGTTCTTCTTGTTCTGGTTACTTTTTCTTCTTTTTTTCCTGTTCCTCTTGTTGTTGTTCTTTTCTTCTTGTTCTTGTTCTTGTTCTTGTTCTTCTTCTTCTTCTTCTTCTTCTTCTTCTTCTTCTTCTACTTCTTCTTCTACTACTTCTTCTTCATCTTCTTTTTCGTCTTGGTATGTGTCCTCCTCCTCCTCCTCCTCTTCTTTTTCCTTCTTCGTCTTGTGCTTGTTGTCGTCGTTGTATATTCTTCTTCTTCTTCTTTGTCCTTTTCAACTCCATGGGGACTCATTGAAGCTTCACTGAATGTTCAGGCTGTCTCTTGGGGGAATAGGATCTGGCGGAGCCCAGCTTTTCTCAGGTACAGGCTGCATGTTGGGTATGCTTGTACTTGTGTAACCTACTCAAGTCTGACATAAACCATGGGATTTTTTCAACATGCATATTTGATCTTGCGTATATGAATATATACACTAGGTGAAATAAAACACTGACAGTTCTACACTTTCAGTTGACCTGGAAGATCTTAAAAACTCCTCAACTGTAATTCACCAGATGCCGCTGTCGAGATTCGAACCCACGACTTCATGGACCCACAAGATGAAATTCAAACGCCTTACCCACTCAGCTGTAGCGCAAAAAGCAAACAAACATAAAGTCTCATGCTATCAATTTGCTCTTATATTCTTTCTTTAAACCTGATAGTAACGCCATACACGACTGTTCAAGGGACTCTAAAACACATTTCTGTCGAGGCCTCTATCAGTCTCCGTTATTTCTGGATCTTTCGTCACATTAACAGTTTATATTGAACAAATTCACGACCCTGTTGGCATGCCACCTGTTCTTGAAGCTGTCTATCATAGAAATTCCAAAACCATCACTAATGACCCTCCCCCTCCCTCCCCACCCCCTCTTTCTCTCTCTCTCTCTCTCTCTCTCCTCTCTCTCTCTCTCTCTCTCTCTCTCTCTCTCTCTCTCTCTTCTCTTCTCTCTCATTTGATATTTTGTGACACAACTAAAGGCATTAGTAGATAGGTGTAATCTCCAGTAAGAATACGCATTAAAAAATTCCACATAGAATTTGTTTGGATGGTCGAATATAGCATTGTATAATGTTCTTGTTATTATTAATTTTCAGTTGTTTATTGTTTCCTGTTGTTTATCCTTGATATTACTCTGTGTTCAGTTTGTAGCACAGTTTACGCCACAGCTTAAATTCGTATCCATTTTTACGAGCTTTTCTTTTCATTATATCAAATACATTATGGAATTTCTCTTGCATTTATTTGTATTCACAAAGAAACCCACAACATGTAACTCCCCTTGTCAATAGGCCACATTGGGGATTGACAATACATTGTTCAAAGCGTCAAAACCTCTCTCTCTCTCTCTCTCTCTCTCTCTCTCTCTCTCTCTCTCTCTCTCTCTCTCTCTCTCTCTCTCTCTCCCTCTCTCTCTCTCTCGCCGACATCTTCTTGTCCTGAAGTTAATGTATCACAACTATTATTCTCTCTGCTTTCCAGTCTAATCTGCTGTTTTTGTGTCTAAACTGTTGGGTTTATATGTTACTTTTGTTTGATTCGTGTCGATATTCAATCGTAATCCCTCTTCTGTTAGCGATTAGACTACTGTCCTGTCTTTTATATCTTCTTAAGTTTGCTTTTGTTTTTTACCTGTGTTTGCTATCTCGTTTGACGCTCTCTGCTGTCTGTCCTGTCTGTCTTGTCTGTCTGTCTGTCTCTGTCTCTCTCTCTCTCTCACACACACACACACACACACACACAGACACACTCACACATACACACACGCATTCTTGTAATATTTCCCTATATGTGCCTGTTTTTGTAGCACTTCTGATTCCATGGGAACAAACCACGATAACGGTCTGAAGCATATGTGTGTGTGTGCGTGTGCGTGTGTGTGCGTGTGTGGGTGCGTGCGTGTTTGTGTGTATGTGTGTGTAAGTGTGTGTTGTGTGCGTGCGTGCGTGCGTGGTGTGTGTGGTGTGACGTGCGTGCGCGCGTGTGTGTGTGTGTGTGTGTGTTGTGTGTGTGTGTGTGTGTTGTGTGTGTACGCGTAAGTGCCAGTGATATGTGTGTATAAGAACATGCACTAGCGTGTATGAATGTGTGTGCATGATGCACGCTCGCGCGAGCAGACATTACTATACGCGTACATTCATCGTGCATGCCTGTGCGCTGTGTGTTTGTCTCTGTGCGTGTGGGTGGCTTAGCAAATGTATATGTTCGCACACATGTGTATGCGTGCAACATGTGCGTCGGCACATGTGCGTAAGGATATGCATTTGTATATTATGTATGCGTGCTTGCATTCGTACAAGTGGGTGTGAATACGTGCGCGCACGTGTGTTTGCTTGTCTGTGCGCATACACTGGCTGTGTAAATCGGTGAGTTTCTCTCAAGGAGGTTCTTCCCCGCACCTCATGCGGTTTCTGTGGCAACAACAACAAAGAGCCTGGAATGTTGCTTCTGCGTCTTGTGAAAATGTCAGACATGTCGCATATGCCGTGATTTCAGAGGGTTTATTGTTCCCTCTGACTGCTTGTCTGACCGTCTGTCTGTCTGCTTGTTTGTCTGTCTGTTCCTTCATCTGTCCGTCCGTCCGTCCGTCCGTCCGTCTCTCTCTCTCTCTCTCTCTCTCTCTCTCTCCTCTCTCTCTCTCTCTCTCTCTCTCTCTCTCTTCTATTATATATATATATATATATATTATATATATATATAAATTCGGGGACGAGATACCCAAACGGTCAGAACATTGCGCTTGCAATTTGACGACCCGAGTTCGATTCCCTTCGAGGGGATTTTTCTCCTGGAGTTAACATCAGTGCTGACTCCCCCCCCCCCCCCCCCCCCCCCCCCCCCCCCCCCCACCGAAAAAAAGTCCTTCGGGTGAGACTACACCGAGGCCCAGTGTGCGAACGCACGCAGAACATCTTGCGCACATGTTAAATCCTGTTTCGCTTTTTGTAAGTGTAGGACATTGTGTGCCGGTGGGAACAAAAAATATATCTATCTATTTCTATCTATCTCTCCGTCTGTCTGTCTCTGTCTGTCTTTCTTTGTGTCTGTCTTTCTCTGCTGTGTCTGTCTGTCTGTCTGTCTGTCTGTCTGTCTGTCTGTCTGTCTGTCTGTCTGTCTGTCTGTCTGTCTGTCTTCTTCTCTCTGTCTCTCTCTCTCTCTCTCTCTCTCTCTCTCTCTCTATCTCTCTCTTCTTCTCTGTTTCTTTCTTATCTCTTCCGTCTGTCTGTTGTCAGTCTGGTCTTTCTCGTCTGTCTGTCTCTCTTCTTTCTCTGCTCTCTCTTCTCTCTCTCTCAGTATGATTTTCTCTTTTTCTGTTGATTTCTTTTCTTTGGTCTTATTTTCCTTTCCTATCGATTTTTCCTCTTATTTTCTTTTTATGTTTGTTACCGTTCTTATACGTTTTTTGTACTTATCCATTTTTACTCTATATTTTTTTTGGTGTTCGATTTTTAAAGGGTTTTGTTTTTTCTCTTCCTCAAAGTTAATATTTCATGCGCTAACAATTTTCTTACGCTCTAGTTTTCTTTTTTCTCTTCTTTTACATGTTCAGTATGATGGACTATATATTTGTGTATTTCTGTCACAAATGATAGTATTTCAATCCCTTTTTTGTTTTGTTGGAAAAGCCCCGAGGTAAGACTTTTATTGTAGTTTGCTAAGGAGGGGGAAGGGGGTAAAAAAAATGTGTTTCCTGGGGTTTTTTTCTCAGTAATTCCTTTTGTTCGTCTGTTCCTTTATTTTATTGCCTTGTGTTTATTTGTAGTCTTTTTCTGCGTTCTGTGGCTTTTTTTAAATTCCATTTTGTCTTTCTTCATACATTTTTTTCTCCTCTGTATCTCTTTCTTCATTTGTGGTGTTGTTTTCTGTTTTCTTGTGTTTTGTTTCTTTCTCCATTTCGTTATCACCTCTCTCTCTCTCTCTCTCTCTCTCTCTCTCTCTCTCTCTCTCTCTCTCTCTCTCTCTCTCTCTCTCTCTCTCTCTCTCTGTGCGTATGTGTGTGTGTGTGTGTGTGTTGTGTGTGTGTGTGTGTGTGTGTGTGTGTGTGTGTGTGTGTGTGTGTGTGTGTGTGTGTGTGTATGTATGTGTGTGTTTCAATTCATTTATCTATTTATTCATATATTAATTCTTTTACTTTGAGGATAATGAAATAATCACTAATGTATTTTTACATCCAATCCCTGTATGTATGCCTACCATTCTTTTGTATTGTGGCTTAAGGCCGATGTACAGCAAAAGTCTGATGTCTGAACTCTTCTCTCTCTCTCTCTCTCTCTCTCCTCTCTCTCTCTCTCTCTCTCTCTCTCTCTCTCTCTCTCTCTCTCTCTCTCTCTCTCACTCACTCACTCACTCACTCACTATTCTCTTCTCCCTTTCTCTCTCTCTCTCTTTTTCCTACGTGACTTTTTGTGTCTGCTTCTCTGTGTGTGTTGTTGTTGTTTATTTTTCAGTTCTCTCTTTCTGGCTACTGTTGGATTGCGCAAGTCTTGTCTTTTTAGTAAAGAAATAAGTTTTTGTAGTTTTTAATCCACATGGTGAGAACAAAGTCTAGAAGTGAGCATGCTGTATCCTCAGGATTTAGGGCTAACGAGAGACAGGTGGGGGGGGGGGGCAAATAGACAGACAGACAGACAGACAGACAGAGAGGTAGAGGACAGGGTGGGGGAGGGGGTAGAGGTTTAATTAAGGAAGCCGTGTAAAAATCATCTTTAAAAAAAAAATTTTAAAGGCAGAGAGACGGCAGTAAAGGAAAGAGTCTTTGTTTCTAAATATCGTCATTGCCTCATGTCTGTCTCTTCCCCTTTATTCTTCAGGACATAGTAATGCGTCAATATTCAGAAAATGAAACCCTCGGTCCTTCGCTCTCTGTCTTCTTCCCTAGATGGCTAATACCTTCATGATGTCTCTGTGTCACGTTCTCCTAAAATTATATAAAAAAAACACACACATACGCACGCGTGCACGCACCCGTGATCGCGCGAGTACACAAACACACACACACACACACACACACACACACACACACACACACACACACACACACACACACACACAACATAGACACAAACACACATGTAAGTATGCAAATATTCCTACACACAAACACCCCCCCCCCCTACACACACACATACATACATACATACATACATACATACATACATACATACAGACAGACAGACAGACAGACAGACAGACAGACAGACAGACATACCTACTGACACACAATACATACAACATACATACATACATACATACATACATACATACATACATACATCATACATACATACATACATACATACATTCATACATACATACATACATACATACATACATACATACATACATACATACATACATACAACATACACACATACAACATACACACATACACACATACCACTACATACACACATACCATACATACATACATACATACATACATACATACATACATACATACATACATACATACATTCAAACGAAATAAACGGGCCACTCAAGTTAATACTGTGATTCGTATTGCACAGCTATTCTGTAATTGCGATGCTGCTTGTTTTGCAGATGCTTCGTTTGCTGGGGGCATGAGAAATGTCGATTCTAATAAGTAAAGATCTAATCTGAGCTATGGAAATAAAAATCAATAGTGTGTGAGAGAGACAGAGACAGAGACAGACAAAAACAGACAGACAGACAGAGACAGAGGCAGAGAGATAGAGATTTAAAATACGACAAGACATACAGAGACAGACAAGCAGAGAGACACCAGAGATAGACAGAGAGAAATAAAACAAAATTGATTAGCAAACTAACAAACCAACAAATGAATGAATAAATGAAAGATTAAATGATTGATAATTTATGCACAAATATACAAATCTTAGTCACACCTAATCTTACGATGTCTTTGTGAAGAGAGAGACCGGGGGGGAGGGGGGGTGAAGAGGGAGGGAGAGAGATAGACGGGGGAGTCTGGAAAGGGATGGGGGAGACAGAGAGGGAGGGAGATAGGCGGAAGGAGTCTGGGAAAGGATGGGGAGAGAGAGAGAGAGAGAGAGAGAGAGAGAGAGAGAGAGAGAGAGAGAGAGAGAGAGAGAGAGACAGACAGACAGACAGACAGACAGACAGACAGACAGACAGACAGACAGACAGACAGACAGACAGACAGAGACACAGACAGACAGACAGAGACAGAGAGACACAGAGAGCCAGCCACATCTCTCTCTCTCTCTCTCTCTCTCTCTCTCTCTCTCTCTCTCTCTCTCTCTCTCTCTCTCTCTCCTCACCACACACACACACACACCACATCAACAAACAAACACAACATACACACACACACACACACACACACACACACACACACACACACACACACACACACACACAGAGATTCAGGTACGTAGACAGAGAGAGACAGACACAGAGAGAGACAGAGAAAGAGAAACAGAGGGGAAAGAGGAGAAAAAGCAAGAAGGAAAGCAAGGAATCACAGAAACTCATTAAACAGGAGATCAAACAAAGCAGAAATGCAATCAGCCTTTTCTGTCGGAAACAATCTGCGACAGACATCTACTGTTAACGGCTTCTAACGGTGTGTGTGTTGTGTGTGTGTGTGTGTGTGTGTGTGTGTGTGTGTGTGTGTGTGTGTGTGTGTGTGTGTGTGTGTGTGTGTGTGTGTGTGTGTGTGTGAGTGTGTGTGTTTGTGTTTGTGTTTGTGTTTTATTGCATGCATGCGTTCCTGTGCGTGCTCGCACATGCGTGTGTAAATGTGTGTGTGTGTGTGCATGTATGTGTATGTGTGTGTGTGCGCGCGTGCGTGCGTGCGTGTGTGTATGTGTGTGCGTGCGTGCGTGTGTTTTTTCCTAATTCTGATAGCGGCGTTATTATACCCCTACACTGATTTCTTATTTGTTACAGAAAAGACCCCTCTCTCTCTCTCTCTCTCTCTCTCCTCTCTCTCTCTCTCTCTCTCTCTCTCTCTCTCTCTCTCTCTCTCTCTGTCGCGAGGTAGTGCATGTGTGTGTACGCACGTGTGTGACTGCATGTATAAGAACGAAATTATGCGCATACGTGCATGTCAGTGGGTTGAAATTCTAATGGTTGAGCTTGTCATGCTCGGAGCAAATTTCAGTTTTTAATGCCTCCATTTTAATCCTCTGGCAGTGAATATCCGGCTGTCGGGTGGTGGACATTATCCTGACACTACTTTTGGCAAATTCCATTTCCAAACTGTCCAGTTATGATTTTGAATCCGTTTATAGTTTGACAGAGGAATAATTGTAAAGATTACCGTCTTTCAAAAGCAACAGGAAGTCGGTAGTAAAATTCCATTACTGCATGGGAGGATTTTTTTTTACCTCCCTGGGTGTTTCCAATGTATTAAGAAGAAAAACCTGAAAGCGGAAAACCCTTTGACATTTATATATCATGTAATTCTCTCTTTAAAAAGCACATTTTCAAATGTTAGATAAAAGGAAATATTTTCCTTTCTTTCATAAATAGGCTAGCGCTGGCGGATTGCAATAATCTAACAAAGAGTGGGAGTCTTTTTTAAAAAACATTTTATTTTAAATATCGTATCTTTGTTTTTGTATCAAGATAGCTTTGCTCCACGTAATCAAACGCTGATACTACCTTATCTTTTCTTTTTTTCTTGAAATTCCAGTACTATGACAGAATTCTGACAAAGCAACAGTATCATTGCCCATTCATTTAAAATGTTAAATTCGTGGTGAGCACAAAACCTTAGTATTTTGAAGAGCATCTTACCAAGCCATCTCGGTTTTGTGCAATGGATAATACATTCCAGCTTCAGAACAGATCTGAACACACATTATAACTCAATTTACAGATTACTACAGCCTTGTAACATAAGGGAAAACTGTCCATCTTCAGACTAGATTCGAACCCATGGACATGTTGCTTCCCAAGTGCGTGCGTTAACCTCTAAACCACTAAACCATCTTTACCGAATCTCACTGTAACGTTATCCTTTTGGCACCTGTTAATGTCAAGGATATTCTGGCCTTTCCTACACCTTTTTCTCCCCGGGAGTATTCCTCTCGACCAAACAGCAATGTGCAATAACCATTCTCACTGTCATCCAGCCCCCCTCCATTGCCCCTGAGTGTAAAAGCAGCAGCCGTCAGCATCAAACGGAGCAGGGAGTCTGCAGAGGAAGGTTTGTCAGATAACAACAGGTAGGTACATGAATGATGAAAGTGTTACACTGAACGAGCGCCAGCTTCGTCGGCACTGGCTGGGGATGTCAGTCAGATTGGCAGCGTTGACAATTAACTGAACAGCGGATATCAAAATATAGGCATGATTCCAACACCTTCATTCATAGAATAACTCTGAATAAGAATGGATTATGAAATGTTTTCTCACGCAATGAAAGTACCCATAAGCAATAATGAGTTTTGATTTATGATTCAATGCATAATATTGTTCCTCTGTGGTACTTGTTGTAGCTCATTTGGGGGGGGGGGGGGTCAACCTTTTCTTTTTTTCTTTTTCTTTTTTTTAGGGGGGAGGGGGGGTTGCTATTTCCTTAAAAAAAAATAGATAAAAAAATTTATGCAGTTTATCTATCTGATATGCAATAAGCTTTTTCTGTCGAAAACGACCTGCTGCTGACATCAACTCTTAACGGCTTCTGACGGTGGGAGGTTGTTTGTTTGTTTGTGTGTGCGTGCGTCCGTCCGTCCGTCCGTCCGTGCGTGCGTGCGTACGTGTTTCCTACAGGTAGGCTTGATGGAAAGATTGGGACCACACAGCAACTGAGCACCATCCTCTTTACAGCTGCGATTTTGAAACTGCTGCTCAAACTACTTGACCAAAACTGCAGGTGTCTGTCTCTCTCAGGCCTGGTTGATGGTAGGATGTATCATGATAGGAAGCATAAAGCATAAACTTATCAAGTGCTCTCAAAGGTGGTGCACTGATACAGCTTCATCTTTACGTCATCCTCATCATCATCGACCGTCCTGTAGTTATAAAAGCAATGTCTCTGACTCGTTGGCCCCGGTCGCTCTGGACTCAAGGTGACCTCAGTGTGGTATCCAGTACGCTTCTGTGCCTGTCGTGAATTTGTGTCAACCTTCATAGTCTGGAGGCCTATGGGAGAGGCTTGTTTGAGGGCCGATATGATGGTAGTCACCCGGATGGGTTTTTCACTCATTCTGGCTCCGCCACTTTTACTATACCGTCAGTTAAGGGAACTTAATATTTGGTGTCCTATGTTTTCGGTTTGTTTTTTAATCAGAGCAGACACCACTGGATGCCACCAAAGTGGCCAAGCAGAAGAGCAGGGCCTTTAAGTGTTGGTGGTCTCACGTCGCCCTGACACTAATAAACCCCTGGCACAAAAGATATGATAATTATGATAAGCCTGGGTACAGCTGGAGCGGTGAAATCGGTATGAGTGGCTTGAGAACAGCGGGACAGATACGTCAGAGAAAATTGAAGCAGAAAAAAGGCGAATCCTGGAAGTTATTTAAACAATCAAGATACTGCATCCCCCAACTTCCGAAAACCGCGTAACAGAATTCACGCCGACTTCTTCCTCTTTCAAGTGATTCTATCCTGTGACTGAAAGTGCCAGAATCATTGGCGCGTTAGTACCACCTCTTCCCTTAACAGCCCATAAATCTTTCCTGCCAATCCGATATACACACTAAAACAGAGACGGAGCACGGCGTCTGATAGCGTGAAGAGTTAATCAGTTTTGCACCTGTTGTTGCCAGACGCTCTCTCTCTCTCTCTCTCTCTCTCTCTCTCTCTCTCTCTCTCTCTCTCTCTCTCTCTCTCTCTCTCTCTCTCTCTCTCTCTCTCTCTCAGTTCCATGCCCTCCTCACCCCGACCTTCACCCGTTTTGCCTGTTCCTGGGAGTATTTACCTCTACGGGTGTGCAATATGTAATAACCATCATAATACTAAGTCACGCCAGCCCTCTTCCACTTCCCCTGATTTCTCACAGGCTGTAGATGCTTCTCCATCATCACCACACTAGGCCCTACTAGTTCCATTGCCTCTGAGATCCTTCCATAGTCAAAAACATAGAACGGATCTGTTCAGTCTGTGGTTTGTAACGCTGCATCTTGATATTTTTCCTACTAGTTTTTCTTCAGTAACCCTGAAAACACTTCAAAAAGGTTTCCTTTACATGCGTAGGAAAGGGGCTGAAAAAGGACACACAGCAGGTATTTAGAGTTCAAAGACTACCGCTGTCGAAAACTGGACGCTATTTTTTCTTCTTGAAGCAGAATGTCTCTTAATACTTTGTATTAGGCTACTTTTTGATATCACAGGAATGGAGCACTGTAGATTTGTATCATACTAAAACTACAGACAACAGACACCCAAACTGCGATGACCACTCCGTTTTCTTAAATTTTATGCAATAGAAGGTATAGATGCAAGAATCATATCTAGATTTTATTGCTGTTCTCGCTTTGCTGAATTTCAAAATGATGGTCTCAGAAATCATGTTTAGTATTCATGAAGTGTAAAATGCCTGCCCGTTTAGACTTCTTGCGCACGCATCACTAAAATAAGATTATCTTTCTTCTTCGACCAACCTTCTTTGGTCGTAGCATTGTATGTATCATATTTTATAAAATTACTTTTGATCAAATGAGCCCCATGTCCCACCTTAAATAAATGACACTTGACTAAGCTCTTTGTTGTTGGCCTTAAAAGAGAGTGTTGAAAACCTTTTGAGATATGGCAAAGGAAAGGAATCATAGGCAGGAAAAATACGAGAAAAGTTCTGGGATCAACGAAACCTCTGTTTTGTGGTGTGTGTGTGTGTGTGTGTGTGTGTGTGTGTGTGTGTGTGTGTGTGTGTGTGTGTGTGTGTGTGTGTGTGGTGTGTGTTCTCTCTCTCTCTCTCTCTCTCTCTCTCTCTCTCTCTCTCTCTCTCTCTCTCTCTCTCTCTCTCTCTCCCGGATGAAAAAAGTATGAAATTCTTACTCTGTTACCCTTGAAAAATAAAGATTATTCATTCATTCTCTCTCTGTCTCTCTCTGTCTCTCTCTGTCTCTCTCTGTCTCTCTCTCTCTCTGAGTGACTCTGTGTGTGTGTGTGTGTGCGCGTGCGAGCGTGCGTGTATGTGTGCGTGCGTTAACGTGTGCGTGCATACGTACTCTTTGTCTGTCTCTGTCGTAATCCTGCATAATTATAAAGACAAGAAAGCAGGAACAAAATGTGAGAATACACCGTTAACGATAGGAAAAAAAGAAAGAAAGAAAAACAAGAAGAAAAGAAAAACAAACTAACTGACTGAAAAACAAACCAAAAGATCGCCTATAAAATACATAAACAATAAATAATTCAGTGTGGTCTAGTTGGTTGACCACAACACGATACAATAACATAGTAAAGAAAGAGAACTCTACAAGTGGGGGGAAAAAAGACATATTGATCCAAGAACAACGCCAAAGAACCGGTACAGTCAGACACATAACTAAATCTTCACAAAGGGAAACATGTCCTCCATTCTTCGACAGACAAATCCAAAAGGGGTACTGGCAGCGTTCCAGACATACACCATTTCCGATGGTGTAACCCAGTCCTCTTCAATTCCATCTTCGGAGTCAGGGGCTATGTCCACAGGTCGGCCACCTCCTCTTCGATAACATGCTTCCAATCTTTGCCCGCAGCCTGATATACACCAGGGCATTGCAGGTTTGCTGCGATGAGTAAATCAGTTTCCCACCTGTTAGTGACGGACAAATCGCATCGGCGATCTCTCGGCTCTCTTTCCCCTCTATGTTCTGTACTGTGTTGTATACAAGTATGCCCCTTTCAGTCGCTGCAGATTTCTCTGTGTGAAATTTTTGGGGCTGCGTTCCTTGGGGAAGAGAGTAACCACAAGATTATTTTCACTGCATTTTTATTGATATTTCTGTATACATATGTAATCGTTTCCTGATGAGCGTTACTTTTGTCTTCATAACTTTGCCATGCAAAACTCTCTTGTTGCTGTGGGTTCTTTTACGTGCGCTGAATGCGTGCTGCACACAAAACCTTAGCTCATCGTCTCATCCGAAAGACTAGCATTCAGACAACGACTTAAGGTCTGGTGGATGAGGATAAAGAAATTTCGGGCTCCAACAAGGACTGGATCCGCGGCTTCTGGTATTCTAAATGGGTGAGTTACCTCTTGACCACCGATCTGCTTCTGTGTGGATATACAATGGGCAAAAATCATTCTCGCTGACAACCCAGCCGTCATCCACCGTTAATGTTTTTTTCCTGGCTGTACATAAACAGCCATCACCATCACTACTGTTACGGTAGCTCCATCAGTCAGCTTTCATGGTCACACTTCCTACAGTTTTTGTACCCATGGTTTGAAAGATGATGGTGATGTTATCATAGCAAGAGTCGTATTGCCGAAGAAAGCTATCTTCCTTCTACTTAGCTGCCGTATAAAATTCGCCTTTCTGGAAGACAAGTATCAACACAATACACACAAGCATAGAAGGCGATGGAGAGTTTTGAAGTAGCAATAACAAAAATTATAATGATAAAACAATAATGATAGTGAAATATAATCTTGGTTCAGCTTTGTTTTCCTTCTTTTTTGTTGTTGTTGGGTGTGGGTTTTTTCCAGTTCCTCTGCTAGAGCTCTGAGGTTCACAAATGGTGAGATTTTGCGAATGTGACCGGTTGTTTTTTTTCCACCGCCTTGTTTTCAAAGAAAAGGCTCAAGAAGACTTTCTTTGTGCATTTGCCTAGAACGAATGATTTCTTTTACTTGTAAAGTATTCGGTGTGGACATTCAGTTCAGACATTTGACATTAGGATATTTCTCAAATTTCACATACACGGGAAAATCCAACAGATGAAAGTACTTTGTCACGTTTTGGTATCCACTGTCTTGCAAATAGCCTAGAAATCTGCCGTTTATCTGTGATACACATGACACCACCGATTATGTACTGTGCTTGTTCGACGCGAGGTGTTAATCAGTACTATACCTATTTCTACCACAGGATCCTGTCTGTCTGTTTGTCTGTCTGTCTGTCTGTCTGTCTGTCTGTCTGTCTGTCTGTCTGTCTGTCTGTCTGTCTCTCTCTCTCTCTCTCTCTCTCTCTCTCTCTCTCTCTCCTCTCTCTCTCTCTCTCTCTCTCTCTCTCTCTCTCTCTCTCTCTCTCTCTCTCGTTGAAATGATTCATACATTTTTGTCAAAAACCAAGACATCCTCGTTTCCATGTTCTGAAACTATGCTATTCAGTTCCTTCTTTTCCAAAATTTGCCAGTACTTCTTTGCTATTGATCATGTGTGTGTGCGCGTGCGCGTGCGCGCACGCGTGCGTGTATGTGTGTGTGCGTGTTATGATGTGTGTGTGCATTTGTGACTGCGTGTGTGTTTGCGTGCATGCGTGCGTGCGTACGTGCATGCGTGCGTGCGTGTGTTTGTGTATGTGTGTGAGAGAGACAGAGAAAGAGAAAGAGAGAGAGAGAGAGAGAGAGAGAGAGAGAGGTGTGTGTGTGTGTGTGTGTGTGTGTTGTGTGTGTGTGTGTGTGTGTGTGGTGTGTAGTTGTGTTTAGTAGTAGTAGTCCTTCAATTATACGTCGTGTATGAAGTGTATCAGTGTGTGTGGTGTGTGTATGTGTGTGTGTGTGTGTGTGTGTGTGTGTGTGTGTGTTGTGTGTGTGTTGTGTTGTGTGTGTGTGTCTGTGCTGTGTGTTGTGTCTGTGTATGTGTTTTGTGTGTGTGTGTGGTGTTATGTATGTGTTCTGTGTGCGCGGCGCGTGTTGTGCGCGTGCGTGCGTGGTGCTGGTGGTGCTGTTTGACATCTTTCTGTGTGTGCGTTTCAAGTGTAGGCATGTCGTCCGTCATTAGTGAGGCATTATTCTGCACCTGCTGTTGCTAAGCACACACACACACACACACACACACACACACACACACACACACACACACACACACACACACACACACACACACACACACACACACACTTCCTCTTCCCGCTCTTTCGCCACACTAGAGATTCTCTCTGCAGATATGCAATGTGCAATAACCATCCTGGCAGTCGTTCCAGCCCTCACAGTGTCCGTCTTCCTGCTACTCTTAGCCGGTAGTATCACCTTCATCAGTATTTATCATCGCTACTGTAAGGTCACCGCTGCAATGCCTCAGCCGAAATGGCCACGCCAAATGTCGCCGCTGAGTACTGGCTCGAGATCTAATGGTAAGTATTTGATCGAGGCACTGCCTCTGTAAACGGAAGACAGAGTGAAGAGAGTGAGTTCTCTTTTTTTTTTTTTTGGTCCGTATTTGATATAAAGATAACACTGATCCTCTACCCCCCCCCCCCCCCGGCCTTTAAAAACAAACAAAAAAAAAGAAAAACCAACAGAACAAGACGACAAAAGCACTGTTAATATCTCGCAGGATTAGGATGGTTTAGGGGTCAACATGACTGCGTTTTTTTAATCTTCTGGTGGTTTTTTTCGTCTTGTCTAAAATTGCCGGGAATAAACATTTTCAAAGCAATTATTCCATTAAGGCATTGTACCCAATTTTACATTTCCAAGTGTTTGTCACTATCTTGCACATATCACAAAATAGCTATTCTAGAACATACGTAATATCTTTTTTTTTAATTGATATCATGCAAATGCTACGGAGACAGAAGAAAAATCAAAGAAGAGAGTAGAAAAAGGAGAGAGGGAAGGAAGAGAGAATAAGAGGAAGAGAGAGAGAGAGAGAGGGCAGAGAGAGAGAGAGAGACAAGAGACAGAAAGACAGAGAAACAGGGAGGCAGAGAGACACAGAGAGAGACAGAGAGGCAGAGAGAGAGAGTGAGAGAACACAAAAAAGAATTAGACAAATATAAAGAGAAAATAAAAGAAAAAAGACAGACAGACAGAAGCTACCCAAGAGACTGACAAATTGATCGAAACAACAATAAGCCCCATTTTATTGTGTACGACTATTCCAAAGCCCTCACTTTATTGTCGTAGTACGACTATTTCAAAGACAAAAAGCCTACTCCGTGTGTGGAGTTGGAAACAATTGCATTCCTTTTCACCTTCCAGTTTACGTAAACTAATGATGTTTGTGTATACACAGTTGTGGCTACCAGTGCTTTCATTTGCTGTACATTGTTTTCAGGGTCTACGTGTTCCCTGCTAGTTCCTGATTTCCAGCAGTCATACCGGGCTGACGTGCACCGCGGCATGTTTGCTGCTGTTCAGGAAGCATTTGCAGACAAAGAGCGACCTGGCATGACCAGGTTTGTACAAATGTTAACTAATGAGCTGGAAAAAAGTCACCACTCCCTTTTCATTACAAGACCCAACAACCAGACCAGCCAGTGAAGTGGCTGGAGTGACTTCTGCTTCAGGTTTGCCCCAGTGGGAAAGTTATGTACATGCCATAGAGCACTTTGATTTGTTTGCTTTACAAGATTTAGGGCTAAATAAAGTCCATGCATTATTATTATCAATATCATAAAGCAATCATGTCGTGGGTTCTTGGAAAAACTGAGGGGAATATGTGAACTTTTCTCAAGACTTTGATTAACAGAACTAGCTACTTCTATTTCTGTTTATCAACGGTGAATGATTTCGTGATAGGTATAGATGATATCTTCGCCCATGCTTCATCCGCTAAAACATTTTAATCTGCAAATACTGTGTAAGTAATCTGTTGATAACGCAATGCACTCGCTGAATGATGGAATACATAAACAATAAGGTAATAGCATCATTTATAAATATATGCACATAAATTTTTTTTAACTGTGTCAGACATTTGATTAAAGAACAAATTCAAGATATGTGTATTCTCTAGATTTTACTACGCAATTCGTAGTCACTTACGTTTTCTGTTAATGGATGATTTCCATTTTGAACGCTATTTACTTTGATTAATTTATCAACTGTCAATTTTTTATGTAAACACCAATGCTGAGTGTTTCATTTTTATCCTTTGCGCCCAACAGCCTAATGTGATTTCAAAGTTTTTATTTTTGGAAATCCACCCAGGATGTAACTCAAACTGACCGTTGTCCTTTCCCCCAATGATCCCTCTATTGATTAGCAAGACTTTGCACTTTGTCAGATGGCAGCAAAAACTCGACTGTTGTGCCGAAATAAAAACTAGAGATGAGATACTTTCCTCACTTGTCCTGGAACATCACCACATTCCATGTTCTCTCCTTCCATCGCTCGCTTATCAACGTAGGCAGCGAAGTAAATGCCAACATATATGAGTAGGTTCCCCATCCCCACTCCTCCTTGTCCCAATTCTGAGACTCCTTTTAGCAAATGTCCTTATTCGGCCGGATCACAGAAATAGCCGCAAAGATAAGTATTGCATGTGACTAAATATACCTCCAGCAGGTCAATCTACATCACTAGGAATGAGATGTTTTATATATAATGGACAAAATCACATTGCTGATCTTCAGTTCTGCGCAAAGTAAGCTGCTTGTCTGGGATATTCTGTTGACGATGTACAAATAAGTGGCTCAATAAACAGAAAATAGCTGGGAACAGAAAAAAAATATTGCGACCCTGATTTCTAGCACAAACTTTTTAAACAATGGTATGTTTTTGTTATTGAAGAAGGCCCTTACATTTGTTCGTGAAACCAGAATGAAGAGGATAAATATACGAAAGGGGGACTGGGAGGCGCTCTGATGTAACATGAGACAGAAGCAAAAAAAAACACATAGATGAGATAGTACAGGAACTTCTTCACAATCCATGTTCGATCATTGTTCAGTTGTACGCGCAGGGAGTAAAGAAAACCTGTACCCCAACATGTACGTGTAGGTTCCCCATCCCCAATCTTCCTTGCCCCAATTCTGACACTCCTTTTAGCAAATATCCATTTTCGGCTGGATTTATTTATTTTATGTATTTCTTCTTTTATATCGAGGATAATGGAATAAGCACTCACGTGCTTTTTTTACATCCAGTCCCCGTGTGTATGCAGTTTTGTAAATCTTGTCATCTGTTCCCACCGGCACACAATGACCTACTCTTACCAAAAGCGGAACAGGATTTAACGTGTGCGCAAGATGTATATCACAGCATCACAGAAATAGCCGCAAAGATAAGTACTGCATGTGACTAAATATACCTCCAACAGGTCAATCTGAATCACTAAGAATAAGATGTTACATCTAATGGACAA
>CM060320.1:26101274-26126274 GCA_030674155.1 Stramonita haemastoma
GTCTGTCTCTGTCTGTCTCTGTCTCTCTGTCTCTCTCTCTTTCTCTCTCTCTCTCTTCTCTCTCTCTCTCTCTCTCTCTCTCTCTCTCTCTCTCTCTCTCTCTCTCTCTCTCTCTCTCTGTTGTTGTTGTTGCTGCTGCTGCTGTTGTTGTCGTCTATTTTACGTCTGTTTACTCTCAGTGATATAAAACAATGGGTATACGTGCGTGCGTGTGTGTGCATGCGTGCGAATGTGCGTGTGCGTGTGTGTACGCGCGTGTGCGCGCGTGTGTGCGTGCGTGCGAGCGTGTGTGTGCGTGCGTACGTACGTACGTATGTACGTTCGTGAATGTACTGATTCCGATAGACTAAGTAATGGGAGTTGCGTGCCTATGACCCATTTTTCATTATTTCTCAGTCAAACACACACACACACACACACACACACACACACACACACACACACACCACACACACACACACACAACATACACACACAATTACTCTTCCTCTACACACACACACACACACACACACAACACACACACACACACACACACACACACACACACACACACACACACACCACAAGGAAGAGAACTAACCTGACAGTGAAGCCTGTGTTTTCCCGGCGCTGTGGTGGGGGTTTCCGTCCAGGCAGCAGACTGTACAGCACCTCCACATTGCCCTGAAGCCAATAAAACACCGTTCCCATCACTTCCCTGGCTGCCAGGGAACAACCACACAACCATGGGCCAATCACACAATCATGGGGCAACCACACAACCATGGGCCGATCACACAACTTTGGACCAATCACACAATCATGGGGCAATCACACAACTAAGGACCGATCACACAATCATGGGGCAATCACACAATCATGTGCGAATCACACAACTAAGGACCGATCACACAATCATGGGGCAACCACACAATCATTGGCGAATCACACAACTAAGGACCGATCACACAATCATGGCAACACACAATCATGTGCGATTCACACAACTAGGACCGATCACACAATCAGGGGCAACCACACACATCATGTGCGATATCACACAACCTAAGGACCGATCACACAATCATGGACCAACCCACACACAACCATACAACCATTGGCCAATCACGCACATGGACCAATCAACAATCAAGGGCAACCAACAACCAACAACCATTGGCCATTCACACAGCCATCACACAGCCATGGACATTCACACAGCCATGGCCAATCACCACACAGCCATGGACCAACCACACGACCCACAGCCATGGAACCAACCCATACAACCGTGGACCAACCTACAACCACATAGACCAATCCACACAGCCATGGACCAACCAAGCAACCACACAGCCATGGACTACATACACCACACAGCATGGTCCAACCAACAACCACACAGCCATGGACAACAAGCAACACACAGCCATGGCCAACCATACAACCACACAGCCATGGATCATTCACACAGTCATGGTCCAACCATACAACCACACAACCATGGATCATTCACACAGTCATGGTCCAACCATACAACCACACAGCCATGGATCATTCACACAGTCATGGTCCAACCATACAACCACACAGCCATGGATCATTCACACAGTCATGTCCAACCATACAACACACAGCCATGGATCATTCACACAGTCACGGTCCAACCATACAACCACACAGCCATGGACCAACCATACAACCACACAGCCATGGACCAACCATACAACCATAGGCCAACCACACAAACATGGGCATCTCAGTGTGTCGGTATATGTGTGTGTGTGTCTGACTGTCTGTCTGTTTCTGTGTGTCTGTGTATGTCTGCGTGTGTGTCTGTGTGTTTATGTGTGTCTGTGTAAGTGTGTAAGCATATGTATAATATATATATATATATATATATTATACACACGACCGTACACACACACACACGTGTGTGTATGTACGTATGTACGCGTGCACGCGCTGGAATGCTGTATGTGCGCGCACACGCAAGTGTGATTGCTGCGTGTGACGTGAAGGATGCTCCCGATAAGCTGACAGGCGGCTGACCACAACAAATGAGAACTGCACACGCACAGGGCTGTCCCCCTTCATATGCTCAGGGCCAGATGATTTATAGCCAAGGCCCAGCTTCGATCAGTCCCTGTCGTATCCATCACCACAGCTTTCCAATTTAACTGGGGACTAGTGACTAGCCAGAAATGAATGCACTTGCTGTTGAAAAAATAACTTTAGTGCATATTGCGAAAGAAAGAGAGCTAGGAGAAGCAAAACAGAGTGGGAAGAAGCGAAAGTTTAGGGGCCAACGAGGAGAAAGAGGAGGAAAGAGAGGGAGGGTGAGAAAGGTGGAGAAGGATGAGGGGGAGGGAGGGAGAGGGAGAGGATGAGGGAGAGAGAGGAGGGAGAGGAGAGAGAGAGAGAGAGAGAGAGGAGAAGAGAGAGAGAGAGAGAGGAGGGAGGAGGAAGAATGAAGAGAGAGAAAGGGGGGGAAAGAAGCAGAAAAAGGGAGGGAGAAAGAAGAGAAAAACAGGGAAGAGGAAGAGAGAAAGAGAGACAGACGAAGAGCAGAGACAGGAAAACAAGAGAGAGAAGACAGAAGACAGAACAGACACGACAGACAGACAGACAGACAGACAGACAGAGAATGTGGGAAAGTAAACAATGACAGATCGAAGATTCAGAAAAGCGATCGATGACAGAAAACAAGCCTCTATCTCTGCTAGCCACAGCTCCAATATTTTTTTTCTTCCCATTTGTCTTTCCTCGCTTGCTTTGTTTCCTTAATCTTCTTCTTACCCATTGGAACTCGCTCCCCTTTTCATCACTCCTGCTTTATTTGAGCAAAATTGCAAAGATACCCTTTCGTTTTATTTGTTATTTTCAAACTTTCATCATAAAAGCTGCCAAAGTAGAATGATTTGGCACTGATTTTGTCTCTAGATTGTGTTGCCTTATTTTGTGTTGTGTTGTGTTGCGTTGTTTGTCTTGTCTTGTCTGTTCTTTGTGTTTTGTTGTATACCACTTTCAGACATAGCAAATTTCATTGTGTTAAGTTCAGGTCTCTTTTCCCGCGGAAAGTGCGTCGCTACAAGGGCAGCTCCACGTTTTTGTTTGTTGCTGGGTTGTTGTGGTTGTTGTTGTTGTTGTTGTTTTAGGGGGGGGGTAAATGTCCATGACTGCGAGTGTGATGTTCCTCAAGAGTGTGGGTTTTTTCCTCGGAATGCTGCCAGGAACAATTCTCTCGTTGCAACGGTTTCTTTTATTTGTGCCAAATCTGTTGCACACGGCTTATTATCTCATTGAAAGACTAGCACTCAAACCACCACTTGTGTTTAGTGCATAGTGGAAAAAACCGGCTCAAGGGGAACCATTTCCATGAACCATGATATTTGTATTTTAAAGACGACAACGGTATGTAGCGCTTCGTCACCATTCTTCGTGACCACCGATCCAAATTGATGTCATCTTTAGCTAAATTTTCATAAGATGTATGCTTCTCTCTCTCTCCTCTCTCTCTCTCTCTCTCTCTCTCTCTCTCTCTCTCTCTCTCTCTCTCTCTCTCTCTCTGAGTATCCTGAAGGGCGGGCTGGATGTAAAAGCAACGAGTGCTTATTATTATCCTCGAATAAAGACTTGCTTGCTTGCTTGCTTGATGCTTGCCTTGTCTCTCTCTCTCTTCTCTCTCTCATCTCTTCTCTCTCTCTCTCTCTTTCTCTCTGGAATTTTTAAGGTACAACGAACAAACATGTTTAAAAATCATTGGTTGTACTTCGAAGGTTTATCTTTTACATCTGTAAAATGTAACAACTAAAATAGGGGGGGGGGGGTTGAGCGCTTGTTGAAAGCTAAGTTTGCGTGATAAACTTTACAGGAGTATGTTGTCGCTGTGAACACCAACATGAATAGTAGATTTACTTCAGCCCCGGGCCATAAAATCGCGTCAGACACTACTTTTAAACCAAAATAAAAATTACATAACTGTCCCACATGTCCAGAAATATACGCCTAATTGCAAAAAGAACGAAAGGTACAGAAAGGTTTATGGACTTAGAAGACTGATGTTTATAATGTCAACCCTCCCAGTAAAGTAGTGTTGCGACAAAACACAGAAGCAAATAAGAAATGTTCTCAGACGAAAGCCATTATTCTAAGTTACTAACAGAACTACCAAACCATCAATAGTGTCCTAGACGGCTTAAAGGTTACGTAAAATAGTGTGAGAGTTTGCCTGTGTACGCCTCTGTGTTTTTTTCTTCTTTAACGTCTTTGCACATTAAGTGACATTAGACAAAACTGTGTGTGCGTGCATGCGTGCGTGCGTGTGTGCGTGCGTGCGTGCGGTGTGTGTGGTGTGTGTGCGTTCGTGCGTGCATACGTGTGTGTGGTGTGTGTGTGTGGTGTGTGCGTTGTGTGTGTGTGTGTTGTGGTGTGTGTGTGTTGTGTTGTGTGTGTGTGTGGTGTGTGTGTGTGTGTGTGTGTTGTGTGTGTGTGTGTTTGTGTTGTGCGGCGTGCACGTGTGTGCGCGCTCGTTTGTTCGTATACAATTTTAATGTCTGTGATATTTGTACAGTTTTCTGTTATTCGTCGTCATTAAACAATCCTATAACACACCACACACACACACACACACACACACACACACACACACACACACACACCACACACACACACACAACACACACACACACACACACACACACACCACACACACACCACCACACACACACACAAATAATAAATATACATATATTATAAATACATAGAATTTATATAGCGCTTTATCTTGCAAAAACAAATCAAAGCGCTTACACACACACAAAGGAACTCAGGAATTCAGGATTTTAATTGTAAGGCCACCGGCCTGTATAAAAGGAAGTACACATTTTGAATTTAAAAAAACTGCAAACAAAACAGGAGAACAACAAACATAAATAATTTTGTTATTATCAAAAATGATTTTCCAAAGAGAGATGAACTACTTCAACTTTTAGTACATCAATTATACTTAACAGAGTTCTCGGACTTTCAGAGCATAGAATATATACATAACCAAATGTCTCAATTGGCAAACATTTTCACTATTCAAAATAGTTTGGAGGCATTGTTCATTTGGATTAGTGAAGTGTTTTGACCGGTATATCTCTCTTAAGTCTTTAAACTTTGTAGAGGGAGAGAAAGAGGGAGAGACAAACAGACAGACAGACAGACAGACAGACAGAGACACACAGACAGACAAACAGAAAGGAAGAGAGAGAGAACAGAAAGAAAGAAAACAGTGGGAGAGAAATGAAACCAAGACAGAGAGCAGAGAGAACTTCAAAGGAAAAAGAGTAGACAGGCAGAAAAGCAACAAACGGAGTTTTTCCCCTCTCCTCGTTAAATTCGTTTCCAAACTGTTTCTCTAACAAATCCCAATCAATAAAACCGGCTCTCTTCCACCTGACGTACGATGCTTCCAAAGAAAAACCAGAACAGCCAGAGACCTACAGTCTTTGTTCTTTTCAATAGACTTTGACACGCCAGGAGAACAGGCAAATAAAGAAATAATGGAGTGAAAAGATAGGTAAATGAAGAGGTAAGAAAGAAGAGAAAACAAGGAAAAATACATACGTATATTATTCATGTGTGTGTGTGGGGGGGTGAATCATGTGTGTATGCATAATGAATCATGTGTGTATGCATAATATAAACAAGTATGTATACATCTTTGCTTACTACATACATACATACATACATAAACATACAATACATACATACAGACAGACAGACAGACAGACAGACAGACAGACAGACAGACAGACAGACAGACAGACAGACAGACAGACAGACAGACAGACAGACAGACAAGCATACGTGCACACACACATACAAACTTAAACCTCTCTCTCTCTCTGTTAATTTGTTTTTGCTCTTTCACCCCCGGTTCTTCTTTTTTTATATCATAATCCTAATATCTATGTGTCTTTTGACATTATAATATAATTTGTAATAATTATGGGCGGGGACTGGATGCCAAACAGCACATTGCTGCTTATCTATTATCCTCGAACGAACTTTGCTATGCCTTGCCCCATCCCCGTCTAATTTCTCTCTCTCTCTCTCTCCTCTCTCTCTCTCTCTCTCTCTCTCTCTCTCTCTCTCTCTCTCTCTCCTCTCTCTCTCTCGCTCTCTCGCTCTCTCGCTCTCTCTGAAAGTAAGACAGAGAAGAATGAAGAAAAAAACAACGGACAGACAATAAACAAGCAGAGGCAAGGACAAACAAAAAACTATCTAACCACTCTCAAACACAATGTGCCCGAAGCTTGTGTATAACATGTTGTTTTGGGCTTGCATTCATGTACAAACAAACAAAAAGAATAAAAACCAAGCCAAACAAACAAAATACAAGTAAATGTTTGCCAGGAATGAAATGAGATTTCAAGGGCTTGAATACGGGAGTTTTCAACAGCAACGCTTGACAGCTCTGATCTCTGGTGGAGTTATCCTTTTTGTTCTTTCTTCTTTTTTTTTTTAACTTATTGGCTATGAATGGCCATACAATACTTGCTAAAAACAAATTACATTCTGCTTTTTTTCTCTCTGTTTTGTTTCCCCTCCTCCTCCTCCTCCTCTTCCTTCTTCCTCTCTTCTTCTTCTTCTTCTTTTCTTCTTCTTCTTCTTCTCTTCTTCTTCTTCTTCTTCTTCTTCTTCTTCTTCAGAATTCTTCAGAATTCTTCTTCCTATTTTTCGCAATTCTTTTTCTTCTTCTTCTTTTTTCTTCTTCTTTTTTTTTTTCTTGCTCCTCCTCCTCTTCCTCCTTGTTCTTCTTCTCCTTCTCATTCTTGTAATTGTTCTTCTTCTGCTGCTACTGCTCCTCATCGTTCTCTTCTTCTTCGTCTTCTCCTTTTTCTTACTTCGATTATTTCTTCTTCTTCTTCTTCTTCTTCTTCTTCTTCTTCTTCTTCTTTTCTTCTCTTCTCTCTCCTCCTCCTCCTTCTTCTTCTCCCTTGCAATTCTTCTTCTTCTTCGCAATTCTTTTTCTTCTTTGTCGCAATTCTTCATCTTCTTTGCAATTTTTCTTCTTCACAATTCTTCTTCTTCTCCTCCTCCTCCTCCTCTACCTCCTCCTCCTCATCTTCTCGTAACTCCGTTTAGAATCGTTGAGGCACCACACCCAAGAACTGTTCGTTGTATCTATGTCAGTCGAGTGCCAAGGCCTGGGTCTCTTCAAAGAAATATATGATCTATTATGCAATCTCCATGATAACTACAGACCAGCTCAACGTAATCAGCGAACAAGAGAACGGTGGTTTTGGTTGTTGTTGTTTTTCTCCCGGATCAAATTCTACCATTCAGTCTTCACAGTGAGCCCCTCTAAAACGCACTGCATTCCTTATCTGGCTTGCTCATATATACATTCCCTTCACCATCATCATCATTATTCTCTCTCTCTCTCTCTCTCTCTCTCTCTCTCTCTCTCTCTCTCTCTCTCTCTCTCCCTCTCTCTCTCTCCTCTCTCTCTCTCCTTAAATTGGTTTTGCAATAAACTCACACGTGTTAAACATCAGCCAAAAGATTAATCTTATTTTTCAAAGGTGTCATCACCTTTATCATCTTTGTCTCCATTCTCATCGTCAACATTGTCGTAAAAATCAATTCAGGAATACTGACTGCCAAAACAAATTGACAGAAGAAAAGAACACGCAGAAAGAAGGACAACAGGAACTGTGCTGTCCACTTCCCCCTCCAGTCCAAAAATGCTTGCAGCAGGAAGGATGGCAAAAGAAGCAAAAGGACAAATCAATAAAACAGCTTTGGGCACCGGGAAAAGCTGAGGCCTCACTGTTCCCACGCTAACAAAGAAGATGCTGCTCCACATCGCCATACCAAGGCATTAGACGCCTCCGCTGACGTCACTAAAGGGATTAGGGAGACGTGTGAGTGTTCAGAATTGGGGCCACTCAGGGTTTGGCATTTTGTTTCTCGGTGCCATTTAGCCAATCAACGTCTGACAACTGCCAATGCTTGTAAGGCTTTTCTCCTGCTCTGGGTCGTTTTGTGCAAAGCACAATTCCTGCTGGTGTCTTCAGTAACAGACCGCAAGATCAAGGTCATATGATACCAGCTGGAAACTGTTGTTGACGTGGTTTCTAGATCTCTCGGATGTGCTGGAATCCCAGATTACTTTTAGAATTTTAAAAAACAACAAAAACAGAATGTGTGGGCTGTAGCATTCTATGCACAATTTTGCTGATGAAAGTTGAATAATTCAGGACAGATTTCCGATTTGCTGTTTTGGTAACGTGAAAGGCGTAAGAAAGCTTAGCAGAGTATTAATACGGCTTTTATGAAAAACGCTTGATCTATATAAAGTATTGTTCATAAATGGATTACAAATTGCTGACGAAGTAATTTAAAATGCTTTGTTGATATAAATTAAGGAAATGGTCTTGCGTTTTCAGCTGAATTCTGTATTAAATAAACGTTACAAAACTTCTGAAATATTTCCCAAAGCATTTCCATTGACTGGTTTTTTTTCGCCACTATAAACATCTCTCTCTCTCTCTCTCTCTCTCTCTCTCTCTCTCTCTCTCTCTCTCTCTCTCTCTCTCTCTCTCTTTCCTTCTCTCTATTTTTACTCTAAACACACTCTCACAAAAATGTATTTTTGTCACTTATGACATCACGAACAAAACAAAATACAAACATTGATAACTCTACAAATAAACACACGGCAAAAGAAAAATATGAAAGGAACGACGGCAGGAAATACCTGTGGTAATATTTCTCCCACGAGACTAAAAATGTGCGCAACAGGAAGGCTGAGAAAGGAAGCGAACGAAGGACAAATCAATAAAACGGCTTTGGACCAGGGAAAAGCAGGGCCGTTAGCATTTCCACGTTAGCAAATAAGACCCTGCCAAGGCATTAGACCCCTAGCTGACGTCACACAGGGACTGATTATAGGAGATGTAAATGTTCTGTTATGGAGGCCACTCAAGAGAAATTTTCTTTCAGATCACCGCTGAACCAATTAGAGGCTGACAACTGCCACCGTTTATAGCTTTATTCCTTCTCTGGATCATTTTTATTTTTCTGCTGTGCACTCCTCCTGCTAGTTTCGTCAGTGAAGAACCTCAAGAGCAAGGTGACCATACCTCAGTACTGGTTGGACGCTATTCTTCATGTGAATGCCTATACTTCCTAACTCCATTACATTGAATGTTATTCTGAAGTTTCTCGAGTAGATAGCCAGTATGGGTGGGGGAAGTATTTGCCTAAACTTGCTTGAAGAAATTGACGGAATGTGATAGGGTTTACTCTGTTTTTCTAAACTAATAATTATACACTGGGATGAAAGGAGCTCCAGCATAGCCAAAGTTTTCCGCAAATCCTCAGAACATAGTTGTGTGATAAGAAATACCATGTGTATTCCTTGTTAAACTTTACATCAGGAAACATATTCGATTGAAGCTTACACTCCACGAATATTACAAGACCTATTTCAAATGTTTCCTTCAAAAGCACACTTCACCACATGTGCACACACGCACATACGCGCGCATACACACACACCAACCAACACATATACACAGACTCGCGCGCACAACACACACACACACACACACACACACACACACACACACACACACACCACACACACACACCACACACACACAAGTACGGAATTTAAAAAAAACAAAAACAAAACATTAAATCAGTCTGATACTGTTTGCTATGACGACGATGATGGTGAGGGTGGGATGTGTAATACTGGTTGCAAACTTCCCTACGGGCAACTTTTTGTGCATACAACACCAAGTAATGGCTCCCTGAGCCAAACACTTGTAGCAATGAACATTTATGGAATGGGGAAGAGGAACTAGATAAGCAAATCAGAATGTCGGCATGAAAGCTGTTATTATCAAGATATGTAAAACATTTTTTCAGGAGCACAACATTTTCAGAGTCCAAACTATCATTTTAATGCTTTTAGAAGTTAGTACAAGTCTATGATGATGAAGGTCATAAACAGTGTTTTCTTCTCGTAAGAAAAAAACAACAAAAGTAACAACAACAAAACCCGCTATTTTGTCATTTCCAAAAGAGTAAAGATATATAAAACATTTTCGCCATGGTGGAACATGTAGCTGTTTACATACTTCACATTTTTCCGGGTAGAATTTGAGATTTTGTTGTACTTCAATCTCCTATTCAAAGACTAACATCGTCAAAAGCTTTTCGTAAAATAGGCCATTGTGTGCCGGTGCGAACAGATGACAATATTTACAAAAACTGCATTCACACGGGGACTGGATGAAAAAAGCACATGAGTGCTTATTCCATCATCCTCGATATAAAAGAATAAATAAATAAATAAATAAATAATAAAACGCATCAACACAGCAGTTTTGTTTTAAAAGGATGTTGTAAGTGTTTCTTCCTCACTCCCTTTTAGAACCAAAAAGTGCTTTTCTCACCCATCAAAGTTACACCTAACACAAAAAACAACAAATTCTGTTCACACCCCGCACAGTCAAAGTACGACAAGAAACCGATTGCGCAAGAATGAAGTCATCTGTAGGAAGATTCTACAGGAAAGTTCTCTCTCAGACAAAAACACACATTGACCGGAACAAATGAACGGGGCCGCACAGTCTGCCAACGTGTTTTCTCGAGGAAAGAACAGGTACAGGTAGGCAACCATAGACCAAGAGAGATTTATTTTATTTTATTTTATTTTTGTATACCACTTTATGTCACAGCAGATTCCTGTGCGTGAAATTCGGGCTGCCCTCCCTGGGAACAGCGCGTCGCCACAAGTGCAGTGCCTACCCATTATTTTTTCTTCTCTTTTCTCTCTGCAGCTGTATTTGTTTCCCTATCAGAGTGGCTTTTTTCTACAGAATTTTGCCAGGGGCAACCCCCTTGTTGCCGTGGGTTCTTTTACGTGCACTAAATAATGATGTGTAACACACGGGACCTCGGTTTATTGTCTCATCCGAAAGACTAGCACCCAGACCACCACTCATGGTCTACTGGATGGGGGAAAGTTTTGTGCCCAAACGGGATTTGAACCACAGCATACTCCGACCCAAACTTTTCGCTTACTAGGCAGGCGCGTTACCTCTAGACCACCGATCCAGATTTGTTGAGAATGAACCTGTTATACGGTGTACACATGTATTGATACAAGACGCACAGTAATGCAGCATATGATACTACAAAAATGATACAGAACACAACTGCCATGCGCATCATCATGATAACACAACATTGCGACACAGCATAAATTTTAGCAAGGGCTAGAGAAAACAAGAATATGCGATGGACAGCTCTGCGTTTCAAGGGAGACAATTAGTACCATCATCTTGAGTTCTTGGTTCCTACCGTGTGTACACTCCCTTTGGGGACACGCAGAAGCGCGTGCGTGGTCGCACGGATATGCATGCGCGTGTGCAGGCACGCGCGTGCGCGCAGCGCACGCACACACACACGCACACACACACACACACACACAACACACACACACACACACACAACACACACATCTTCTGCAGACAACTGAAAGTGCACATACACACGAGCGCACACACGCACACGCGCATGCACACACACACACACACACACACACACACACAACACACAACACACCCAAACCAACAACAACAACAAAACACTAACACCCCCCCACCCCCCTCCACAACAACAACAACCACACCACACACACTTAATAACTCACCTTGCAGACTTTACGAAAGCATTCCTCCAGACCGGCCAACTCATCGCCAGTCACTCTGTCCACCTCGCGTGCCATGCCCCCCACGCTGGTCAACTCGCCCCCACCCCCGCCAGGGCCCCCGCCCCCTCCAGGGGGCTGCATACCCCCCAGCCACCCTGTCAGCTTCTCTGAGCGAGTGACACCGCTGTTGGTCACTGTCGTGTAGTTCCGGGGGTTCGGTCTGGTTTTTTAAAAAAACAAGAGAGAATTTTGGCCTGGTTTATAAAAATTAAAAGAGAGAGAGAGAGAGAGAGAGAGAGAGAGAGAGAGAGAGAGGAGAGAGAGAGAGAGAGAGAGAGAGAGAGAGAGAGAGAGAGAGAGAGACAGAAGACAGAGACAGACGACAGAAGACAGAGAGAGGACAGAGACAGAGACAGAGAGACAGAGAGAGACAGAGACAGAGAGAGACAGAGAGGACAGAGACAGAGAGAGACAGAGAGAGAAATTGGGCCTGGTTAAAAAAAAAAAGAGAGAGAGAAATTGGGCCTGGTTTTTTATATAAAAAAAAAGAGAATTGGGTCTGGATTTTTAAAAAACAGAGAAATTGGGCCTGGGTTTTTTTAAAAAAAAAAGAGAAACTGGGCCTGGTTTTTATTTTAAGAGAGAGAGAGAGAGAGAGAGAGAGAGAGGAGAGAGAGAGAGAGAGAGAGAGAGAGAGAGAGAGAGAGAGAGAGAGAGAGAGAGAGAGAGAGAGAGAGAGAGGAGAGAAATTGGGCCTGGTTTGTTTGTTTTTTTTTAAGAGAGATTGGGCCTGGTTTAAAAAAAAACGAGAGAAATTGGGCCTGGGTTTTTTAAAAAACAAGAGAAATTGGGCCTGGTTTTAAACAAAAACAAGAGGAATTGGGCCTGGATTTTTTTTTTAAAGAGAGAAATTGGGTCTGGTTTTTTTTTTAAGAAAAGAGAGAAATTGGGCCTGGTTTTAAAAAAAAAAAATTGGGCCGGTTTTTAAAAAAACAAGAGAAATTGGGCCTGTTTTTTACAAAACGAGAGAAATCAGACCTGGTTTTTAAAAAAACAAGAAAAATTGGGCCTGGTTTTTAAAAGCAGAGAAATTGGGCCGTTAAAAGTTGGTGGTTTTAAAAAAAGAAGAAATGAATTAGTGGGATTGTGGTGTTGGGTAGTTGAGGTGTTCCCCAGTTTGACATTCTGGTGGTTACAGAGAGTATCCAACCCGTTTTTAGTCATTACATGTGGGTATCACTGCAAGTAGGTGAAGTTTACACTGTATGAGAAGTTTTGCATGTATGACTGTTTTCAATAACTTCGTTATACAGGCAGCCATACCAAGACTTCGGGGGGAATTATTCTCCTGTAATGGAAAGTAGAGTCATTATGATAAGAGATCGCCTTCCATGAAAATAGTCTCAACGAAATATTTTCGAAGCTTAACAACCATTTGATATAGCTTTCGCACTTTGTTTACATCAATCACAACACACACACACACACACACACACACACACACACACACACACACACACACACACACAACAACAACAATGTATGTTGTTGTGTGTTGTATGTATGTACGTTGTGTGTGTGTGTGTGTGTGTATATTTATATATGATTGTATATATATTTATTGTTGATTATTTTTTGTTAGGTTTAATAATATTATATATGTTTATTTTATATGTTTGATTTCTTTTTGTTTATGTTGTGTTCTGTTGTCTGGTCTGTTGTGTGTCTGTTGTCTGTCGTCTGTCTCTGTTCTGTTTGTCTCTCTCTCTTCTTATCACACACACACAACAACACACAAGAAAATTCACTACACACACTACTGCACTTTTTTTTATACATTATCATCGCACACATCACATCAGAACAAATTTCCACGATTTGATACACATATTCACATTACACAATTTCAATCACACTTCGCATCAACACTTTTTCACACACACACAATAAACTTACTCTTACACAAAAAAAAAAAAAAAATACAACACACACACAAATAACAAACAAAGACGGGCCGCAAGTAGCGCACGACCCAATCACACTAAACCCACACACACTGTTATCTATGCCATCACAAACTGACCAATCTAAACACCATACAACCACAAGCCGACTAAACCACAACACACAAAGACAGACACACAAACTCTACACCACTAATCACTCACACTCCCTCACTCACACAACACAGCAATAATGAGTATCTGGTTGTTTTTTTTGAGCACGCTGAGAAGGTTATCTGAGAGGAGGAGGGGAGATGGTGATGAAGCGTTCGTACGTGTGATGCTGCTGTACCCAAAATGCTATTCTTTAATGATCCCATGGGCATATAATTATTTAGGTGTTTAGGATGGATCTTTAGAACTTTTCCTCGAAGTCAATAGTACTGTTGTGTGTGTGTTTTTATTTTTGTTATGGTTGTTGTTTTGTTGTTGTTTTGTATTGAGGATAATGGAATAAGCATACTGTGCTTTTTTTTTAAATAAGTCGTGTGTGTGTGTGCGGTTGTAATTTGTCTCGTTAGGTCATGGTATCTTGAAGCGAAGGGGTTTACTGTCCAATTTTTGTGCGTTGTGATAGATTATTGTTATCAAACGTTCATGGTTTTAAAGTCTTGTTACTTTGTAACCAAATATATTCTTTGAGATTTATGTCTTGTCTTTGTCAAAAAAAACTTTCTCTTTTTATTTTTTCTCCTGTCACCGTCTTTATTATACAAAATGGTTTTAATGTTTATGTTTTGTGACGGCTTTATAAAAACAGCAGAGGAAACTGAATGTACCATCTGGAAATAAAAGTTTGACTTTGACTTTGACACACACACACACACACACACACACTCACAAATACATACATATATATGTATGTATGTGTGTATGTATCTATGTACGTATGTGTATAATATATATATATATATATATATATATATTTTATATATTATATATAATATATATATATATATATATATATATATATGCACATACATACGTCCACGCTCTCTGTCTGTCTGTCTGTCTGTCTGTCTGTCTGTCTGTCTGTCTGTCTGTCTCTCTCTCTCCTCTCTCTCTCTCTCTTCTCTCTCTCTCTCTCTCTCTCTCTCTCTCTCTCTCCATCACACACACACACACACACACACACACACACACACACGCACGCACACGCACACACATACACACACAACACACACACACACACACACACACAATACACACAATACACACACACACAATCACACAATCACACACACACACACACACACACACACACACACACAACCACACAACACCACACACACACACACACACACACACACACACACACACAACACAACAAACACAAACAACACACAACACACCACACACACACACAACACACACACACACACACACACACACACACACACGCAGCACGCAGCAACAACACACACACACACACACCACACACACACACTACACACACACCACACACACACATGTTCATCACCACCTACACCCCACACACACACAACACACACACACAACACACACACAACACCACCACACCACCACCCCACACACACACAAAACACACACACACACACACACACACACACACACACACACACACCACACCACACACACACACACACACACACAACACACACACACACACACACACACACACACACAACACAAAACCACAACACACAACACAAAAACACACACACACACACCACACACACACACACACAACACACACACCACAACAACACACACACACAACACACCACACACACACACACACACCACACACACTACACACACACACTGAGGAGGTCGTCAAGGTTTCCGGGTCTATCCGTTTTCCTGGCCCCCAGCGACGGCTGAGGAAGGGGTCAGTGCCGTCAGAAGAGGAGGAGGGGGGGAGGAAGGTGAGGGCTTGGGGAGAGCCGTTGCCGCTGACGGTGCTGATGCTGCTGTTACCCCCACCACCACCACCCCCTTGCTCATTCTGTTGCACACTGATCGGCTGCTGGTGACGCTGGGGGAGAACAGAGAGAGATGATAATTATTATAGCGGTGGTTTATGAGGAATGGACTCGTTTAGGAAGCCTTTTTCCTCGAAGTCGGAATGCAGCTACTTTTCTTGGTGTTTTTTTGTTTTGGTTTTGGTTTTTTGTTGGGTTTTTTTGTTTGTTTGTTTTGTTTCGAGGATAATGGAATAAGCACTACTGTGCTTTTTTTTTAACATCAAGTCCGTGTGTGTGTGTGCGGTTTTGTAAATTTTGTCATCCGCTCCTACCGGTACACAATGGCCTACTCTTCCGAAAAGCGGAACGGGTTTAAACATGTGCGCAAGATGTTTTGTGTGCGTTCGCACATGAGACCTAGGATTATTGTCTTATCCAAAAAATCGCGGGGGGGGGGGGGGGGGGGGGGGGGGGGGTCTACAGTCGGCACCGATGTTAACTCAGAGGAGTAACTTGTTACTTTGTAACAAAGTAAATATTTACTGGCTTGAGATTATATGCATCTTGTCTCTTTGGGGGTAGAACAAAAAAAAAACTTTCTCTTTGTTTTATGTTTGAAAATGTCTCCTGTCACCGTCTTTATTTAAGTCAGCAGAGAAGAAACTGGTTTTCAACTGCGTGTAATGTCTTGTGTCAACGGCTTTATTCAAAACAGGGTGACGGAGAGGAAACGGGATTTTCATCTGCGTGCACTGCCTTAATTTGTCACCAGTATTATATCACATAGGAGTACAGAAGAAAAAAAGAAGTCATTTTTAAACAGCGATTAATTAACGTATTCATCACTAGCATGACTTCAAAATAGGTGACAGAGAAGAAAGTGATCTTGAGCTGCGTGCAATGTCTTTTATCACCAGCTTTATTGCGAATATAATGACAGAGATAAAGCCCTGGCTTTCAGCACCGTGCACTGTTGTCATAACAGTTAGGTGTCAAGTTCTACAGTCACAGCATGTGCAAGGCCGTCAAAGGTCCTGGCAAATGAGTTTATGCCAGTGGTTTCTTAACCTTTACCAGTATCATTCTTTTCTCTTTTTTATTCTTTTATATCGAGGGTAATGGAATGAGCACTCATGTGCTTTTTACATCCAGTTCCCGTGTGTATGCAGTTTTGTAAATTTTGTCATTTGTTCCCACCAGCACACAATGGCCTTCTCTTCCGAAAAGTGGAACAGGTTTTAACGTGTACGCAAGATGTTCTGCGTGTGTTTGCACACGGGACCTTGGTTTATAGTCTCATCCGAAAGACTTTTGGGGGTAACGGAGTCTGCACTTATGTTAACTCCAAAGGAAAATATCCCTTGGAACAGGAATCGAACCCAGGTCGTCAGATTGCGAGCACAATGTTCTATCCACTAGACTATTCCGCCCCCCCCCCCCCCCTCCCCCCCCCCCCCCCCCCCAATCAGAGTAGCTTAGATACCCACCAAAATAACAAGCAAACCAACCAACAAACAACAGTAAACGAAAGCAAAAACAACCTCCATTTAAACATCGTTTTGGGTAATATTGTATTCTAAGCAAACATGTAAAATCTACCAATAAGCAAAAAGGAGTGAACAAAAACGTTGTATCCTTTGCTTGTGTTGTTCAATGCTCTATGTGTGAGAGTTTGTGCATGTGTGTATTGTGTATGGTGCGCGCGCAAGTGAATAATTATGTTTATATATGTGTAACTTCTCTCTCTCTCTCTCTCTCTCTCTCTCTCTCTCTCTCCTCTCTCTCTCTCTCTTCTCTTCTCTCTCTCTTCTCTCTCTCTCTCTGTGTCAGTGAGTGACGGTAGTTGAGAGAGAGAGAGAGAGGGGGGTGGGGGGGGGAGTGTGTGTGTGTGTGGTGTGTGTGTGTGTGTGTGTGTGTGTGTGTGTGTGTGTGTGTGTGTGTGTGTGTGTGTGTGTGTGTGTGTGTGTGTTCGAATAGTGCACTACCTCTCGTAAGTGCACATTGATTTATGCTTTGACACTGTTCCCTTTCTCTTCCCGAGCACAAATTACACATATCGAACTGCATTGTAAGAGTACTTCCTTCTTCAGGAAACATGCAATATTGAGAAACACAGCAACCGCATGTCATCAACACAATGGCGTCAAAAATATTTTGTTTGATGTTGCCGTCAATATTTCATGTTTTCTGCACATTAACCTATGGTTTATTTTTTTTACGAACAAAAAATGTGCTTGGCTTTGAAATAATGAGGCATTGGAGATTTTGAGTAAACTTAGTCCTAACGGGTTATCATTTTCTTGTTTTGTTTGTTTCTTTTGTTTGTCTGAGTTTTGTTTCTTTCGTTCTTTCTTTCTTTTCTGTGATCGCATTGTGTTTTTGATTTGCTTTGTTTGCTTACTTATATGTGTCTTTGCTTGTTTGTTTCCGAGAACGTGTGTTATCGTGATCGTCATTGTAGTAGCAGCAGAAGCAAGAACGGCGGAGATTCAAAACAACACATGACACGATACAACTCGAAACAAGAACTGGAGACTAGTAGAACGTAGTAGTAGTAGTAGTAGTAGTAGTAGTAGTAGTAGTAGTAGTAGTAGTAGTAGTAGTTAGTAGTAGTAGTAGTAGTAGTAGTTAGTAGCGCAGAGTAGCAGTAGAGCAGAGCAGCAGCAGCAGCAGTAATTAGTAGTAGTAGTAGTAGTAGTAGTAGTAGTAGTAGTAGTAGTAGTAGTAGTAGTAGTAGTAGTAGTAGTAGTAGTAGCATCAACAGTCTTAGAAGTAGTTGTAGTTGTAGTAGTAGCAGTAGTAGTTGTAGTAGTGGCAGTAGTAGCAGTAGTCGTAGTAGCAGTAGTCGTAGTAGTAGAAGTAGTAGTAGTAGTAGTAGTAGTAGTAGTAGTAGTAGTAGTAGATAGTAGAGTAGTAGTAGTAGTAGTAGTAGTAGTAGCGCGCGGCGGCGGCGGCGGGTGCGCGGGCAGGGCGCAGCAGCGCGCGGCGGCGGCGGCGGCGGCGGCGGTGGCGGTAGTAGTAGTAGTAGTAGTAGTAGTAGTAGTAGTAGTAGTAGTAGTAGTAGTAGTAGTAGTAAGTAGTAGCACTATTAGTACTAATAGTACTAATATTAGTACTAGAAATAGTTGTCAATGCTGTTGTGTTTTGTTGATGTATTGAAATATACCTTGACAGGGTTTCCAGAAAATCCACGTTTTTCTTCCTTGATTCGCAACAGCTCCACTCTTCGCTGAAAAACAAAACAAAAGTGAAACAGTTATTGCAAAATACTTCTATCAAAAAAAATACTGTAAGTTTGTATATACTTGGTCAAATAATGTTGCATTACCAGAAGGAAAATATTCATTACAAAAACGTATGTCATTATGATTGTAAGTTTTCCCCCTATGTTTGTAAAAAATTAACTAAAATTATTCTAAACTTTCAATATAAACCTAGGTATAAATCACATAGTGAGTTACCTATAAGTTGTCCATAAATATTGCTCTCTCTCTCTCTCTGCTCTCTCTGTCTCTCTCTCTCTCTCTTCTCTCTCTCTCTCTCTCTCTCTCTCTTATATATATATATATATTATATATATATATATATATATATATATATATATTATATATATATATATATATCAATATCAATATCATATAAGTACTCAATGACACTGGTAAAACAGTAAAAATGAAAAAAGCTACAATTTCTTTTTTTTGTACAAACTGCGAGAAACAAATCATATAGAAAGTCGTAAATTGATTAATAGAACTATTCTATTTTAAAATAATAATAATTACAAGGTGATAGAAGAAAACATCAAAATGAACTCAATAAATTAATCGGCTGAAGACATCAGTTCTGCTGCTAAAAAAAAAAAAAAAAAAATAATAATTTTTAAAAAAGGCGAGGATTACATGTAAGAGTTGTTTTTTTTAATGAAGACTCTATACAGTGGATATCGTAAGGGAGAGAGTTCCACACCTGAGGTGCACTATATGTGAATGTCCTATCATCCAAAGTTTTTGTCTGACTCTTGGAACTGACAGCAGACGGGAGTAAGAGGAAGAGCAGAGATTTCTGGACGGACTGTTTATCTCGGCTTATTTCTGCCTTCCACTGTTCTGTCTGTCTCTGTCTCTCTATCTCTGTCTCTCTATCTGTCTCTGTCTGTCTGTCTGTCTGTCTGTCTGTCTGTCGTCTGTCTGTCTCTCTCTCTCTCTCTCTCTCTCTCTCTCTCTCTCTCTCTCTCTCTCTCTCTCTCTCTCTCTCTCTCTCTCTCTCTCTCTCTCTCTCTCCCCTCCCGTCTCTCATTTCTTTGCCACAAAATCAAGCAGCAAAGAAGAGACAGGCACTGCAACACAGAAGAAGTGCCCAGTGATGTTAACTAACGAAGGCAAACAGAACTCCAAGACCTGTTTGTCTAGTCATCCATTAACCCTTTCCTCCCCCTCCCCTTCCGCTCCTCCGCTGCACTCCTACCTCTCTTCCTTCCTGGCTCCTGTTTACTCGCGTAAAAGTACACGCTGTGCAGAACGGATTATTAACAATGCGTTCTAATCAGTCGACAAGTTAGCATTCAGCACACACACACACACACACACACACACACACACACACACACACACACACACACACACTCACACACACACACACACACACACACACACCACACACACACACACACACACACACACACACACACACACACACACACACACACACACACCCCACACACACACACACACACACCACACCAATGTGGGCGGTTTAGACTCGACTGTATACACAAGAACGGCAAGCTAATTACGTGTTCGTCTGCTCGTCATTGTTGCTGAGAGATGGATTGTGAAGAATTTCCAGAACAGGGTCCGTTTTCTTATGTTAAAGTACGAGCTGTAGTGTTTCCCGATAGATATAACCCCTTGCAAAGCAAAGAAACTGTTGTTGTGTTGTTGTTGTTGTTGTTGTTGTTGTTGTTGTTGTGGCTGTTGTTCTATTGTTTGCTGCTGCTGCTGTAGGTGATGTGCTGCTGATGTTGCTACCCTTCTTTTTGTTTTTAAGTTTATCTTTTACAGAGAAACAGTGAAGCTGGTCAGCTTTTACAAGGTTTTGAAGGTTCATATGGTTTTACAGTGAAAAGACATGTCAAAATGTTTCCTATTTTATAGACATCCTAAAATAGTTGCCAACAGTTGTGAAGCCTTCTTTTAAATAATTGTCTTTTTGATACATTGAAGACCAATGTTTCCATATATTGTAGATAAATTGTTTCATATAATGCATCAAGTCCTTCGGTTGAGACTATAAAGTGAAGTCTTGTGAGCGAACGAATGCAGAACATCTTGTGTACACGTTAAAACCTGTTCCTCTTCAAAAAAAAGTAGGCCATGGTGTGCCGGTAAAAACGGATAACAAAACTTATATAAACTGCATGCATACGGGGACTGGGTGTAAGAAAAAGCACATGAGAGCTTATCCATTATCATCAAAATAAAAGATTTTGAATTTCGAAAAAGAAATGTCAGTATGTGCCAACATCAACCCACAAATTAATGTGAGTGTCTGTCTGTAAAACGTGAATGTCAGTATGAGTCAGTATGTCATCTTTGAATGTTAGTATGTGTGTGTGTCAGTTCTTAAGAACTTAAGATAAGAACATCGTCATCAGCTTCAAGATCAGACTGATGCGTTCCCTTATCATGTCCATATTTTTGTACGCATGTGAAACATGGACCATAACAGCAAACATTGAAAGAAGGATACAGGCAATGGAGATGAGATGCCTTTCGCAAACTCGTAGGCATTTCATACAGAGATCACATCGCTAATGAAGAAGTGAAAACTAGAATAAAGAGTGCATCGGTCCATATGAAGAGCTAACTGCAGTGAAAAAGCACAAGTAAAGTGTTACGGGCATGTCACACGATTATTTGGACTGGCCAAACCATCTTACAGGGAACTGTAAGGGGAGGGAGACGAAGAAGCAGACAGAGGAAACGATGGGAAGACAGCATCAGAGAGTGGACAGGCCTTGGGTGGAACGACCTACTACGGAGGGCGGAGGACCGTGGGGAGTGGAGGAAGCTGGTTGCAAAATCTTCGGCTATGCCCCCACGGTCCACGGGACTATGGGACAGGTGAAGGTGAAGGAAGTGTAGTATATAACCTGTGAATGCTAGTATCTGAGCATGTATTTTATATAACCCAGTCATAATCACAGAAAGGAATATCTGACATTGCTTCCTGGCTGCAATCAAACAAATTCCAAAGGATTGTACACACTCTGCTCAGAGAATGTTTCTCTGTTTTACGTGAGAATGGGAAAGCCCAATACAATGGAGTAACGGTACAATCATTTCTTTTAGGTACTTTTTAAAAAGTAAACAAGTCAATAAACTGACACAAAGATAAACGAACACAAACGGAGGAAGGAATTAAGTGGCATTAAACAAATCTGTGTAAATTTTTAAAAAATTCTTCATACACAAAAAGATACAAGGAAAAATACTAATTCTGATAGCCGTTATGGCCACGCATACAACACTCGTTGAACCTCATTCCTCGCCGGCTAAAAGTCTTTTTGAGATAAAACATCAGGAAAAAATGTGATAAAAAAAAACATGAAACTTCGATTATTTCATCAAAGGACAAAAAAAATTAATGTGAGCAAGTACAACATAGCAGTGGTTGAGTCTTTGAAAAATAAATAATATAAAAATAAAAAGTCTGAAAGATGTGTGTAGCAGAACGACTTTTCTTTCTACCCTTCTTCATTTTTCAACACTTTCTTAAAATTTTTTCTTTGTGCGTGTGTGTGTTGTGTGTGTGTGTGTGTTGTGTGTGTGTGTGTGTGTGTGTGTGTGTGTTGTGTGTGTGTGTGTGTGTGTGTGTTGTGTGTCTGTGTGTCGTGTGTGTCTGGTGTGTCTGTGTGTCTGTGTGTCTGTGTCTGTGTGTCTGTGTCTGTGTGTCTGTGTGTTGTTCTGTGTGTCTGTGTGTGTTGTGTGTGTTCCACATGTGTGTGAAACGTGGTTTATTTGAGTGCCACTTCATACTAATATTGCTATGATTGCTGACTTCTGTTTTTAGCATTCCAATGGGTATTACTTATTGCTATAAGTTACTGTTATTGACTGTTTGTCTTCTTTTCAGAATTGATGCTTGTTTATTTAGTGCCATTAAATGTCCTGGCTATATTCAGTTGAAGTACTTTGTAAATTTACGTCTATAATACATTGCATCAACAAGCGATCAAAGTCCACGGCAACTTTAGCACTAGCACATGCTCACTTTCTCCACACAAACAATTAACTACCAATGCATGCTAGCAATACAACTATCTTGATAACAAGCTAGCACTGAACACACTCATAAACCAGACATGACGTACATTTTGCTTGCAAATCTAGCATTTAAAGTAACAATAAGACCACTAAGGAGCAAACTTGTAAAAATGAATGAAAAGAAACTGTAAAGCTGGGTACACACGCTCTTGAGAAATGGCATACAAAAGATTTTATCACCAATACAATTACATGTCGATAAGTATAAATTAAATTGTACCTTTCTATCTTCATTGAATAATGCCAGTCTCATATAGGCGGAGCCCGGTGTAACTGACTTACCAAAGAAAGAATACAGAAATGAGGAATAAGAGGTTGGTTAGTCATTACACATGGTTTCCTGGTTAGTAACTTGTTTTCTGCATCTGTACGTGTGCTGTGGATGTTACCCCTTCACTGGTACTTTGAAAAAATTAAAAGAAAAAATAATATGGATATAGAGACAATCGTGATCATTATACAGTACATTATCTAACGAGTGACTAGCGCCGGAACAGAACAGCATGCACAACAAGGTACCTTCAGTCTGTACATGCTCCTTGAAGAATGCAGACTAACCTGGGAGAGAAGCACAATGCCGCTTGTTAGTAATAGTGTAGATGGACATAACAGAATAGTTAGTGAAGCTGGTCAGTGAAGGTCAAAGAGCAGCCAAAAACATCACTGGAACTAGCCGGGGCAAACAACAATACGACACAACACACAATGCGCGCGCGCGGCACGCCAACACACCACACACAACACACACACACACACAACACAACACACACACACCTACACACATCCACACAAACTGTATACACACACATACCGGCACATGACCACAGGACCTGCCCTGACTTGACTGATCCATGAGCAAAATATTTACGCTGGACAATGATGAGTACTAGAATACTACACCGATAGCTATGGGGTGAATGCAACCAACACAATGCAGAACAAAAACAAAAACATGTTACATATAAAACGCATTAGTGTGTCGAAGACATCTGATCTTTTTGTAAAATCTTGCTATGAAAGGAGACGAAGGCCAATGTAAAACAACATTTTATCTTTTGTGTACGATAAAAGAAATAAAGGCAAAAAAAAATACACACTATCTTTGTCGTACGATGAAAAGACTAAGGCCAAGGAAAACATTTTCTCTTTTATGATACGATGAAAGAAGATGAAGGCCAAAGAAGTACACTTTTTGTCTATTGTTATATCTCATTATAATTTTTTTTTAAAAAGGTCATGTCATTCACCTCACAGCTATCGGCGTAGTATTCTACTACTCGTCACTGTCGGAGCATAAATATAAATCTTTCAGAAACGTTATTTCACTTAAGAAAAATCTTAACCTAACAATTAACCAAATAATTCACTGCTGTATATCAACATTCAGAACAAAGGTATCTGGTGTTCATGCAAAAAAGAGAGAATACGGATAATACAATATACGACTTTGTGAGTATACCATCGACAAGGACTAATAAAATCCACTATGATTAGTTGACAGCTTTATTGCTGAAACAAGCAATCACATACTGTATTTAGACAGTAGTTATGTTATTTTCATGATTATTATTAATGATTCAACGGTATATCCACTAATCTCTCCGTTTTATTCAATATCTGGGCAAATAATGACCCATTAGAAACATCCCCGCCTGATGATTTATGCATTAAGATAATAGTATACCTTGTTGCACAGAATGATATTAGTAGCTGTTTTTCTTATAGAACAAATAATGTCTTCTGGTTTATGTAATTTCATACGAATCATTTTTCTTGTATAATTCCAGTCTTCTAGCATTAAGGCCAGAAATTGCTAATGAAGGGTCACGATTTCTCTCTCTCTCTCTCTCTCTCTCTCTCTCTCTCTCTCTCTCTCTCTCTCTCTCTCTCTCTCTCTCTCTCTCTCACTGAATCTATAATCCTAACATTACACAAAAAGGGAGATGTTGATAACCCTAATAACTACAGGGGAATTTCTCTTAGTGACATAAGTAGTAAGTTGTATAGTACTATCATTAA
>CM060320.1:26131274-26193774 GCA_030674155.1 Stramonita haemastoma
AAAATCGAAAAGTTGAGACTAGAATTTTGACATTCGGTGAATATAGATATTATTGATTGGCAGACACGTTGATCCATTGTGGCGTCGAGGGCATTGTGCTCGGTTTTCTATCCTCAGGATAGCTATCATTCCACATTCTTTTGATCCCTTGTCCAGCACATCAAAGAGACACAGACACACACACGCAGCTAACATGGCCCACATGGGTCCTGTGTTGTGACTGCTCCCTCTGCCGATCACTTAGAACAAAGTGGTGGTGCAATAATGTCTAATGGATGTACCAGGAGAATGCTACTGACCAAATATCGCATTGCAAAATACTGGAAGTTTGAAAACGGAGGTAATGATGACGACTAGATCATCTGTTGGGTGGTGTTGGTTACGATGTGTACATTTCAAGTTTTGCAAATGCGGATATTTTATCAAATATGTATACATGCGATGGTGTTGTACCTGCCTGCCTGTCTGTCTAGCCGTTTATATCAACAGGTGTGCGTGTGCGTGCGTGTGTGTGTGTGTGTGTGTGTGTGTGTGTGTGTGTGTGTGTGTGTGTGTGTGTGTGTGTGTGAGAGAGAGAGAGGAGGGGGGGGGGGGAGAGAGAGAGGTGGGTGCGTGTGCATGCCTTTGCTGGGTGTCAGCATTGCAAAACAAATATTTGCAATTTTGATGCAATGTTGTTCCTTTTGATTTGCATGCTCCACTACTATATAAACTTATCGCTTGAGAAAATTTCACGAGTCCAAGGTACCCCTCTAAAATCAATATTTTTTTCGTTCCTTAGCTAGACCTCCGAGGTTCACCAATGGCAAGGTTTTGCGTATACGAAATCAATATATGATCCCTGTGGATTTTGGTAAATGAATACACATCTGAGGGTTTTTTGTCTTTTTTGTAATCCATGCCTCTGCCTGCTTGTGTACTATAATGGCAGTCACGAAACATGGCAGCACATTACAGCAGGCAAGGCGTATTGTGTGCTCCTGTTGACTGGTGGAAGTCAAGCTATGTTTCGCTGTAAGCCTAAGCTCCCTCATTCACTGGGTCTCCTATTGTACTCCACACAACGACGTACCTGGGCCATGAACGCATAAGTGCGAAGCGGGGGCGTACTAGAGTAGTGCAGGAGGTGGTGTTGTGTTGTGTGCCTGATTTATGTCTGCATTACGCAGTGCCCGCGCTACATCACATTAGTGACTTTCACAATGCCAGGAGTCAATACATGCCACTAGGACTACGAGTAGGCCTATATCAGCGGCATTAGCATGATGGTAAACATAGCCGAGTTAACGAATAAGTTGTAGCTCTGATCCGATCAGAGGAATAAGACCCTCTTGGTTTGGTTTGGTTTGGTTTTGTTTAAGGATTTTTGGTCTTCGGCTGACTCTTACCCAGAGTTGGGTGTGCCTACAGGTTCCATGGTAAGACCAAATTCACATAAACGAAAACGATACACTTTACATACGCGAACGCTCAATAATATTCATCTTTGTCAACGTATGGCCGTGCTTTGTTGAGCTTAAAAAATCAGTAGAGTCTAGAGAAAAACTGAACTGACCTGCCACAAACATAGCCTAACTGAATCGCCATCGTTTCATCCCTGTCAGTATTATTCTCATCTGTTCATAATACAATGAAAAAATTATCTCAGAGTGATATTTTTTGTGTCCTAGTCACTAACTTTTCGGTGTCTTTATACTTTCATACCTGTGGTGACTTCGTATCAAAGTAATAAGTATTCATTCTGGACTATCGATGGAAGGACATGATTGTCTTTATACTGTCATACCTGTGGTGACTTCGTATCAAAGTATTCATTCTGGACTATCGATGGAAGGACATGATTGTAGTGTATGTGTGTGCAACGCGTGCGTGTGTATACGTGTTTGTGAGTGTATGTGCGCGCGCGCGCGCGCACGTGTGTGTGTGTGTGTGTGCACGTGTACGTTTAGGTGTATGTATAATGTGTGGGTCTGCACGTGTGTGCCTATGTATCTGTTCGTGTGTCTGTAAGTGATGTGTCTACTTGTCTCACTGACTTAATACCCTTCTTCCCTTGAATCTATTGCTTCCCGACACTCATAAAAATCTTCGTATGTTACTTTGTAAATTCATACCAAATGAAAGCGTATATTTCCATAAAGAATGCACATACTCAAACAGAATAGTGCGTCTCTACAAGCAAAGAAACTGGAGATGTGGCCAAAAGATGAGGCAACCATCAGCAACATGAGCATCTCCAAGAAATACATGGTAAGGTTCATCCATTACTGGTGCATTCCATCATCCTGTGTGCATTCTAGACATGGACTTCGATGGTGTTTACAGAAAACCCCGAGCCATGAAAATGAAGCGTTGTTGCAAGATACTAACCATTAGGAAAGTTTGTAGAACCGCAAAATACTGACCATTAGGAAAGGAAGTGTTGTCACAAGAAAATCACTAGCAAAGGAAGTGGAATCGCAAGATACTAAACATTAGACACGCTGAACCAACACTGATGAACACCTACACCAAACAGTCAAACAGTGCAACGGCCTGTACAAAGATATGTGGACCCGACACCATTTCAGCGAACAACGTTAGTGTGGCCTCTTGAAAAAAAATCCATACACCTAGATAAAAACAATACTTCAATGAGCTAATACAGGGAGAAGACATAAGAGTAGACAGGAGGAAAAAACAGGGCCGACGGCACTGCAGAGTCGAACAAGCATTTGTAGAGACCTAACTACAGTTTGGAAAACAACCGATTTATAAACTGAGGAATCTCATGAACGACTCTTCGATGCGACACCTATTACTTCCTGTATGGAAGTCATTCCGAAAGAAAAAGAATCAGAATTTGATCTCTGATGTTGCACGTACAGTATTCGACATCAATCATGTACTCTTGTCTTTGGAGTTTTAATGACCAAGAAGATTTCTGCTAAGTTCACGCCACGTTTGTACTTTAAAAATGACAGAATGAAAACATTCTGTCACTATTTTTGTCATTGCACTAAACCCAATAAGTGAACCTCAAAATGCCGTCTTCACATCCTTCCCGTTTACACTAATCTTATTGCCCCTAAACTAATAGACCGATAAGCAGCTTATGTGGCCACAACCTACCTTGCCTGGATTCTAATTACTATTTGGTAAGAATGACTTTCAAGGTAGGTGCTCGCTGTGCGGAACTTATGGTCTTTGTTTTTTTTTAGCTCAATGATGAAGTAATCTCAAACAATTAGGAATTACGATATAATGCACGCCCCCTACCTCGCACACACGCAGGCGCGCGCGAGCACACCTTTGTGTGTGTATATATAATACATATAGATATTTAGACGCCTGTGCGTGCATGTATGCTGGCGCATGCGCTTGTTCACACACACACACACACACACACACACACACACACACACACACACACACACACACACACACACACACACACACACACACTGCACGCGCATGTTTACACATTTCGTATTTCATAAGATGAAATTACCTACAAGTATTGAAAAATCAATGAATATGCCCTTGCAGATTGTGTTTGATAACACTGAGGGCACCGGAATAGTGAAAACTACATAATTGTGTAAAGAAGATCTTGCACTAATCGTGTAAAATGCAACAAGAGGAAAAGAATAGTCTAATTATAGGCATACACGCAATGTATGTATGCCCATTTGCAAGCTGCATATGAATCTCTCTCTCTCTCCTCTCTCTCTCCTCTCCTCTCCTCTCTCTCTCTCTCTCCTCTCTCCTCCCCTCCTCTCCTCTCTCCCTCTCTCTCCTCCTCTCTCTCTCTTCTCTCTCTCTCTCTCTGTGTCTCTCTCTTACACCACACAATATAATATATATATATATATATATATACTATAAATATATATAAACACAACCGCACATACAAACACACACACACAAGCGCGCACACACACACACACACACATACACAGCAGCAGCAGCCACAGTATCATACACCCCATTAACACTGCACTGTCACTATACTTTATCATATGGATTCATACATGGATACCATCAATACACATCAGTTTTGTCCTACACAGCCAACTCAAATTAGATATTATTGATAATCAGTTCGTGTATTTCATTCGCTATAATTTACATAAAGCAGTCTGCCATACGGAAAACACATAAAGCGTGAATCATCACTGTTTTACCTAAACATCCCAAAATCATGCACAATAAATAATTTGGTGCTTTACTGTCATGTTTACTTTGATGTAGTTGTTAATCAGATTTAAGTAGAGACGAAAGTATAAATTAGCTACTGGACATTTCGTACTCCTAGCATACTCCATACTCCGGCCTAATGTTGCTTAACAATGAAAAATGTGGAGGCGGGCCTTAGAACCTGTTAGAAATGCATTAGCAAAGTGAAGGCCTTCAGGACATATTGAATAAACCAGTCAGGAGAGGGCTCGGGTCAATGTACATTAGAACACATGTCAATACGAACACCAACAAGCAAAGCAAAACAAACAACAACAACAAAAAATACTAACTCCGACTGATGTTTTAATTATCACTATCATCAATGACGACGATGACGAACACAGCGGCATTAGTGACAATCTAAGTGCGATGATGATGATGATGATGATGATGATGATGATGATGATGATGATGATGATGATGATGATAATGATGATGATGATGATGGATGATGATGATGATGATGATGATTTTTCAAAAACCGTTCTTTTCCAGTTGAAGTCATGCAGAAGTTTTTTGCATGCTAGAAATAGAACAACCATCAATATACTTATCAGGCTACTCTAACACCAAGCCACAATGAACAGAAAGCAGTCAGGCACAAACAGCCTGTGTCCCTAACAGAAAGCCCATCGTTACTTACGTATCTCTGTTCTTCGATGGGAGTCCGCATTCTGGAGGAGCCTCGTGAGCGTGCTAGTGGTGGTACTCCTGTCTTGGGCCGCGGAGGGTTAAGGTTCCCTTCCTGTAACATGCATCATGCAACTCAACCACTTTGCAGGGCATTGTGTGCGTGTGTGCGTGCATGTGTGTGTGTGTGTGTGTGTGTGTGTGTGTGTGTGTGTGTGTGTGTGTGTGTGTGTGTGTGTGTGTGTAAGTCAAACTCATCAGAATATCATCTAATTTCAATTACAAATAGATAAAATTTTGTTCGCGAAATGACAGCTTTTAGTAGTTCCGAGTCAGAAACATTCCAGACAAAATAGAAAGAAACAAAACCAAAATTTAAAAAATAGAATTATACATAAAACATGACATGACCCCCAATTACAATAAAAATAGGGTTATGGAGTGGAGTATATCTGTATAAATAGACCAGACTTCCTGATTCTATTAATCCACGTGATCAACTGTACCTACTGTAACCAAACAACAACAACAAAACAGAAGGAAGTTTTAACACACACACACACACACACACACACACACACACACACACACACACACACACACACACACACACACACACCACACACACACACACACACACACACACCACGCACGCACGCCGATGGGACCTCAAATCGAATAAAACACATGAATTATGACGTGATTTTCGAAAGCAGGCTCCCTTTTATTCCAATGAAAACTTTTTAACATTTTATACGTTAATATGGAGGTGAGAGTAGTAGGATAGCCTAGTGTTTGATCATTGAGCTCGTGATCTTAATGCCCGGGTTCGAGCCACCGAGAAACCCGTCTGAGGGTATTTTTTCCGCTGGAGTTAACATCAGTACCAACTCCACTTCCCCGAAAGTCCTTCGGATGACACTATAAACCGTGGTCCCGTGTGCGAACGGACTCCGGGCATCTGCCACACACATTAAAACCCGTTCCACCTTTCGAAAGAGTAGGCCATAGCATGCTGGTGGGAACGGATGACAAAGTTTAACAAAAAGAAAAAAAAGCATGGACATTGGTGTCATCCCGAAAGTCGGCACGCGGCTACCTTAATGGTGGACAAAAACGGTTGCGACCGCTAAATCTCATGAATGTTGAACCTCAGAGCTCTAGCCCAAGGAACGACCAAAACAAAAACAAAAAAAAACCTAAACAAACAAAAAATAACCGTCTTAACATGAATATTTCAAAATGTTCTCGTAACAGCCTACAGAGAAGTAGGCTTTACATGAGGCAAATGTCGCGGCATATTCAACAAGTCACACACATCATCATTACTTGATCTATATTCCTTCTACTTTTTACCCGAAAAAGCCGTTAAAGAAAATAGGCCTACTGAAGCGGTCTACCATGAATATGGCCATCTGCTTGCATGATTCATAAAACACAAATGGTCCAGTACGTACTAAAAAACCGTCGCTATTGCACATAACTGAAAGTACTTTTTACTAAGTGGATATTCCAGTAATCTGAAATACATTAAGGTGGGCTGTCAATGATGGAGCAAATCGAACAGCAGTCACTTCGACATTAGGATTGTCAATGTAAGTATTCATTGCAAGTCACTAGCATCACAAGGTTGGTCCTTAGGGTTGGGTATTCGTATGCTGTAAATAGCCTGTTATTTTCTTTTTTGAAGGGCTGATTGGAGAGGGGGGGAGCTTTTGTGGTTCCTATCCCAGGGGAGGCACATCATTCAGCATGGCATCGCCACTTAAGTATTATTGTAAATATTTAAGGCTTGGCATGCCATGCCCTACATGTATAAGCTGCTACTGCTACGGCTGTCGGATAGTAATAGGTGTTTATAGAGTTCTGGCTATGACTGCACGCGATGGAGCGATATTGGTGCGGAGATGTGGAGTCTGGAATTGGCAGCTAGGGAACAGCAGGGAAGAGCTATCATATGATTGATTATGTGAGACAGCAAACCAAATAATGGTTTGTAATACCCAGGGTTAAAATGCGATAGAGCATTGTTAAAAACAACAAACTCGTCAATCACCAACTTATTCATTTCTACTCTCTCTCTCTCTCTCTCTCTCTCTCTCTCTCTCTCTCTCTCTCTCTCTCTCTCTCTCTCTCTCTCTCTCTCTCCTCTCTCTCTCTCTCTCTAGTTAGCACTTTATAATTTTGGAATATGTATATGCAAGAGTACATTTTTTTTGCTACATGCCAAGGTGTACATACCACGTCTTATCAAACCTTTCATTTTTTTCCCATCTTTTCTTAATTTTTGCCCCATGAAACATGTTGGGGCCTAAGGCCAACCTACATTAAACCACTTCAGAATTCAGAGTGTGCTCTCTCTCTCTCTCTCTCTCTCTCTCTCCTCTCTCTCTCTCTCTCTCTCTCTCTCTCTCTCTCTCTCTGTGTTTGTTTTTGCTGGGGGGGGGGGGGTTGTTGTTTTTTTAGATAAATGGCTTGATGAAAAAAGCAAATTTATTGCTTACTCAATGCACCATCTGGAAATAAATTTTTATTTGATTTGATCTTCTCTCTCTCTCTCTCTCTCTCTCTCTCTCTCTCTCTCTCTCTCTCTCTCTCTCTCTCTCTCTCTCTCTCTCTCAAAGCTATATATATAAGAGTAATTATGTAGACCCTCCACGGCCGGCTAGCTTTCAAGGCCCATTAGCGCAAATTATTATAAAGACATCTGTTTCCACCTGCGTCAGTCCAAGAAAGCCTCCTGCAGAGTCTGCTGGTGGCAGTTGTCACGGCAAACTCCGCGTGGGTGACTTCTATTCCTTTCCCTCCTAACGTCAATACTGCACATCCATTAGCCACCAAACATTCTCAACTCCTCTCTTTTTTTTCCCATCCTACTTCCCTACATATAGATCTCCGAGCGTTCAACCCAACCACGCCTTGCTTTCTTTCAAACACTGTTGTTGTTGTCGGAACACATACAAAAACTGAGTTCTTTCCTTACTTGTCTGCTTCTGCAAAGCTGGCACCCGATTCTCCTGGGAGGCTCACGTGTCTTGTTTTTGCCACAAGTCTTGCTTTCTGCCATCTTTCGTTTCACTTGAGAGTCTTCTTTTTTTGTTTTAGTTGTTGTTGTTTTTCGTGAGAAAATTTCAGGTCCGAACAAACTAGGAAAAAGTCTGTACTGTAAATGTGCATCTGTAGGAAAGATATCTTCTGCTTTTTTGTGGTTAAGTTGGGTGTTTACTTGATAAGTGTTTTGTACAGTATAAGAGTTGAATGGAAAATAGAGACATTTACGCTGTGAGAGAGAGAGAGAGAGAGAGAGAGAGAGAGAGAGAGAGAGAGAGAGAGAGAGAGAGAGAGAGAGAGAGAGAGAGAGAGAGAGAGAGAGAGAGAGAGAGAGAGAGAGAGAGAGAGAGAGAGAGTTTGATCGTTGGCCTTTCTATATCAAAGTACAAAAAACTAAATGAATGCATGAATAAATAATTCCAAGAATAAATAGATTTAAAAAATAGATACATGAATGAAAATAGATATTAAATGAATAAATCAAGAAAACTCAGTATTATTCAAGTCGCCATTTAACCATCTGCACACATAAAAAAACAACTACACTTTGACATGACACTTTTTCCCCACATCATGAAAAAAATCCATTAAAAAACAGACTAAAATATCCCTTTCGAAGTGTTGCTCTTCTGAATGCACACACAGCACTGTTAGTAAACCGTGTAACACAGGCACGGAAACAAGAATTACACAACTAAAAAAATGTGTGCAGTCTGCAACAAAATAAAACCACTGATGGAGTGACTATTTGGCGACACCCTCTGCCAGTGACACAAAAACTGCAGACTATCCCAGGGCAACAGGAGAAGCAACAGAAAGATGCTGAAGACAGCACCTAGTTTGACGCGCGTGAATACACGACAGGTGCAATCCCACACAGCGTGGCGGTGATGGTAATGGTGGTGATGGTGATGGTGAGACAGCAGCCACGTGGTTAATCTGGCCAGTGTACAAATTACCTGTCCTACATTATGTATTATCTTCCACTCCCGGCGCGCTTCGCCGCCACTAGTCCACCTGAGCCGCTACCGTCTGATGACAGGGAGGATGCCACATACGCAATCAGTAAAATGCCGAGGACGGCCGAAAGGGCAGGATGCAGCAGACTGTATCAAATGGGGAGGAGGGAGAGTGTTGTTAGATGACAGCTTACACTTGCTGTGCATGTGGCCTTGCTTGTACTGACGTTGTTAATGTTACTGCTGCCGTGGCTACTCCTGCCGTTTGTTTCTGGCTGTTTCTGATGCTGCCCTTGTTACTTACTACTGCTGGTCTGTCTGCAGATGGTTTTTATTCCTTTTTTTTTGCTACGTCAACTGTCTCTTTTTTCTGTTTGCTACTTTTTTTTAGTTTCACATTTCTAGCTGTTGCTGTTGTTTTCCCTTTCTTGTTAAAGTTTTGTTGTCTCTTTTTCTTTTGGTTCCTCTGTTACTGTTTCTCCTATTGTTATTACATCTTCTGTAAGTGCTGCTGCTTCTTACTCCTATCATTTCTGCTTGATTGCTATTTTCACTCTTTTTATCTCTGCTGCTCTAGCTGTTTTTATTTCTACTGCATGTGCTTTTCGTTCCAGTTTTTTCTGTTGCTTTTTCATTTACTCGGGACCACTATTTCTGCAGTTGCTTTTTCCTGCACTGCATATCACTTTTCGACATCACGGTATGTATCTCCATGTGACCGTTTTGCTGCTTATTACTCTTACTGTTTCTGATGTTGCTGCTATTTTCACATCACTTTGCCCTACTATTCCTGTTTTAACCAAACTGATTATGCTATTGTGGCTATTTCCCACCAATGTTTCTGATTTTCTTACAATATTTACCCGCCGTTTCTGCCTTTCTTGCTGTTTTCGCCGACTGTTTCTGCCGTTCTTGTAGTTTTCACTCCTACTGCTTTTGCTGTTGTGGCTGTTTTCAGCATCATTATTTCAGCCCTGTTATGGCTGTCTTACTCCCATTGTCTCTGCAGCTGTTCTTATTTCATTGGTTTCAGCTTTTGCTTCTGATGCTGCTGTTAGTGTTACTGGTGTTGCTGCTGCTAGTTCTACTGCTGTTACTGCTTATATTGCCATCGCAGTTGCCGCTGCCTTCAGGGACTACTTAAACTAATAAGATCTTAAGAAGCATCACAAACAAACGCGTAAAATTAGTCTTTCAATTATTTGCCATCGTTACTAGGGTTTTTTTTTCATGGATTCTTTGTACATTCCCTGGATTGCTTGCTTAAGGGAGTGGACACAAGCCAGCGTGCGCTTAATGAGTGGATAAGAAGCTTTGTTGACCAGGAACTACCTCCTTCTCTTCAATTTTGTATCAACGAAGCGATCGATGTAACACCAAACAAAAAACACGGGTCCCGTAACAGCTCGTTCTGGTGACGAAATTTATTTCCACCTGAAGCAAAGCAGACTGCCATGCTGTAACGTGGCCGGACGGTGGAAACATTAGTTATAACATTATGACTAGCTTGAAATAGAGAGACACACAGACAGACACACAGACAGACACACAGACAGAAAGAGAGAGAGAGTGTGTGTGTGTGTGTATGTGCGTGCGTGCGTGCGTGCGTGCATGCGTGCGTGCGTGCGTGCTTGCGTGCGTGCGTGCGTGTGTGTGTGTGTGTGTGTTCAATGAACATGCTGAGAACTGCTTTTCCACAATGTCTTGGTGCATCCAATCAACCTTGTCTTAATTTTTCAACAGTTCCAAGAAAGATCTGCTGATTTCGTGTTTTGTTTTGTTTTGTTTTGCAAGTTTAGGTTGTTTTGTGTTTACCTTATTTTTGTGCTATTTCGAGAGTTTGTTTATTTTGTGTTCGCTTTGTTTTTGTTTTGTTTTGCCTAGGGAAGGGGGGGGAGTATTTGGTTGATTTAGTCGCAAGTTTTAACCATTTCAATCCAAATGATTCTGAGCTTATGGCTATTTCATACCAACTGCCTCTGCTTTTCTTACTATTTTTTAGCAAATTTCCGAGCCCGAAGTTTTCTATACTGGACAGAAAAGGAGTGACAGAAAACAGACGGACAAAGACTTTCACAGCTTCTCACCTTTTGCACAAAAGCAAAGGCTTAGAGAATCTGATAGTGCTATCGCCCGAAGAGTAAAGAAGAGCTTGGAGAATTCAAACAAAATGAGCAACAACACACACACAAAATGCATAAATCAAATGGGAATATCCATAAGATTGCAATAAAACGAATCTATATGTTTTGCTTGCATTACCTATGAATTATCATAGCAAATTCACACTACGAAAAAGTTTATAATCTAAAAGAAGAAGAAATTGTACTATACTATTTGTTGTGTTGTTGTTGTCGTCGTATTATGCCTTCTTCGCTGCCCAAAAAAATCATGAAACTGTATTCGATATAGATATAGATAGATACATAGATAGATACATAGATAGATAGACAGATAGATAGACAGATAGATAGATAGATAGATAGATAGATAGATAGATAGATAGATAGATAGATAGATAGATAGATAGATAGATAGATAGATAGATAGATAGATAGATAGATAGATAGATAGATAGATAATATTGGCTAATTGCTGCTCTGTATATGCTTGCACATTTTTATGTTAGTTTTTCTTTTTCCTTAAGCACCTGCTGAAACCTTGAAGTGCCTGCAATGCCCTGATTTCCGGCATATTTAAAGAACGTGAGGTATAGTCAGAAAAATATTTCTTAAAGGTATTGCGCTCATTCTCCTTGGACAAGAGTATTTCAAACCAGCCTATCAGAAAACAAATCCAGAAGAGTCTTCACAAATTGGGTTTACATTTTTTCCCTTGCATCTGTAGGTGGGTTTTTCAATTAGAAAAAAATGATGCAGTGATTTTGGTAGATGTATAACTTCGCTTCAAATTTTCCTTGAGAGATCCTCCTAAACATCAAAAGTAGGTAACAATTGTTTATCATCTGTGGGCTCCCAAGTATGTAACTTGCTGTAATACTGCTAATAATCCATTAACAATAGGTAAAAAGCAATTGTTTCCATGTGGAGAGGCCGCGTTTGTATTGTTTGTTTTGTTGCTGTGCGTTCGTTTACGTGCACTAGCAAAATGCTGCACATGGGAGCATCGTTTAATGTATTGCCCGAAAGACTAGCACTTACACTACCACTGCTAGTCTAGAGAACTAATAAAGGCCCGCTTCTGTTTGTTTTGTTTTTTTAAACATTTGGAAATGAATTCAAGGAAACATCTTGGAATATTTGTGAGGACTTTAATTCTGTGCTTGTTGGAGAGTTTTTGTTTTTGTTTTTTCTTCGTAATATATGATATACTACAGACTATCACTTCATTTCTGATCTTGGTGTGGACATTTTGTCCTTGTTGTTAATCAATGAGAAGTGTATGGGATTACCTTATTCTGTACCAGGAAACAGCAGGAAAATACTCTCCTGCAGAGCTCTGCTGTCGTTCTCATTAGCCACAGATCAGTTCTGAGATTGGAGTAACAGCTAGTGAAACTGATCATGATTAAGACGCAGCAGGAGATTTGTCTGCTGTTTCCGGGAACAGTCAGCTTACCCAATGCTTTTCTTGCTATAATCTGTGGTGTGTAGCCAGAACATACACTGTCTCTGGTTGTCATCCGATCTTGCCCGTTTTGTGTAATATAGATGGCTGTAGTGAACGCCTTGTTTTTCGCTTAAAGTGCTATTTAGTTCACAACTATTATGATACTTTCCTGCTTCTATAAATTAGATCTTCAGCACTACCCTATCCCTCACCTCCTTCTCCCCTCCCCCTCGCCCCCAAAAAAGAACAAAAAATAAAAGATGAAATAACGAGTAAATGGAATTGTGAGTAATATTGTTCAGGTAAAATAACTGCGATTTCTGTTGGATGTCTATAATGATTCTCAACATAAGACTTCTGTATAAAGCTGGCACTAGCAGCTGGCATAAACTAGTTTGGTATCTGAATAGTTAAGTGTCAAGCGTCTGTATTCATTTACACGTTCTGCATTTAAAGCAGAAAGAAGGTAACCGTTACGACAAATTCTTTTTCAAAATGGCAAACAATATAATAAAACAGCACATTTTGCACATTGTTCCGCAGTTAAGTATCGAGTGATAAAGACAACAAAAATATGTCAAGCTGAAATAAGGACATAAAGAGCACCTCTGCACCCTGGCGTTTAGTTATGTTTCAATACTTCTGTGAGAAATCCCGGCGAGAAGAACCTTCCGTATTTACCACACCGTATCTTCTCAGTCATAATAAAGAGAAGCCTTTAAAACTACAAATGATGATTTGACATAAGACAAACAACGAAACAAAGGTGGAGTAATTGAAACAGAGAATAAAAGATAAAACCACATTCATTCTGTGCAATATAATGATTATTAAAAATGAAAGAAGAGTTGAACTACCAACTACTTACAGAAGCAAAAAAGTCTAACTTAGCCGACGGAAGAGTCGTGGTCAATACTAGACTTATGACAGCCAAGGGAAGAACTGTGCGGAGATCTGCATAGTATGTTAGTACATTTTTTAATGTTTAAGATCAACAAAGGTGCACTGTTCACTTCAGACACTGAAAGTAGAGCTTTGAACAGAGTCATTTAATTTACTATCCCAAAAGCCTAAGCAAACTACTTGGTAGCTAGGGCACCACCCAAATGGTCTTCTAGACTGTTATCTCAAAAGCATAAGCTAGCTATGCGGTCACTACGGTATTAATCTAGCCTAGCGGTGTTAAAGGCTCCAACTTTGCAAATGACGCCAAAAACTTGCCGGAACGTTAAAACCTGTTCCGCCTTTCTGAAGAGTAGGCCATTTGTGCCGGTGGGAACAGATGACAGAATTTTCAAAATCACAAGCGCACGGGAAATGGATGTGAAAAAAAGCACATGAGTAGTTGTTTTTTTTTTCCCCATTATCCTCGAAATGAAAGAATCAATAAATGAAAACTCTCTCTCTCTCTCTCTCTCTCTCTCTCTCTCTCTCTCTCTCTCTCTCTCTCTCTCTCTCTCTCTCTCTCTCTCTCCCCCTCTCTTTTCTGCGTCACACACAGGACATCGTTTTCACTGCATACATCACACGCTGTGCTCATTAATGGTTCAAGCTGATGTTAAAAACATTCGATTTGGGCAGCCAATGTCTATCAGCTACAGCGATCATCAGCCTAGTTCTGCGCATAGCCAGCAGAGAAAAAAAATCAATGCAGCACTTACTGATGTTACTGATCTCCAATACCTGTCCTGAAAACACAACACATCGCACAATTACTAACATCAATAGGGTCTGGTTTCAATGTACATACAACTCCATACTCGAATACTTGCTAATGCACGTGCATACAATACGTACATATACATTGGGAGATGCTGCAAGCTCTTGTGTGTTTGCAAGTGTTTACGCAACACGATGCTGAAATGAACATGCGCGATCACGTCCATGTATACGTCACACACACACACATACACAACACACACACACACACACACACACACACACACACACACACACACACACACACACAGAGGCAGACAGACAGACAGACAGACAGACAGACAGACAGACAGACATACATGCATACATACACATAAACACACGCACGCACACACACACATACACACACACTGAAACATGTGTGTGCACGCACACACATGCACACACGCATGCACTTGCTGATATATATGTGCACAAATGGGCGTGTGCACGCATGCACGCGCGCGTGTGTACACACACACATGCAAGCATACGCGCGCACACACATACTGATTCGCACATACGTACGCACGTAGGTACGCGTGTACGCAAGCGCACACACACACACACCACACACACACACACACACAAACGCGCACGTGCACACACACACATACTCGCATACACACATTCATACGCGCGCGCGCACGCGCGCACACACACACACACACACACATCCACACACAACAGATGACAACATTTACAAAACTGCATACATACGGGGACTGGATGTAAAAACAAAAGCATATGAGTGCTTATTCCATTATCCTTGAAATAAAAGAAATAAGAAATTTTTTTTAATTAAAATAAAATAAACAGAGGCAGAGAGTGAGAGAGGCAGAATAAGAGAGATCAACGTACATTTTATTCACAGCTACGTCAATTAAAAGAAAACGTTTGCATTCATTGTATGCCTTTATTAGCTTGCTTGTTTGTTTTGAGGGAGGAAGGATTGTTTGTTTTCATTTGTTTGCTTCTGGGATTATTTCATGAATAAGGTTGAACATAATAGGAAAAAAACTGAATAAATGTTTATCGATTGCATTTGAAATCAGTTCCTGATACTATGAGAAAGCTCTGATCGGAACGAGAATACCGGCAAACTGATCAGCGCAATCAGGTTGTCGTCAACCTAGCTGCCGGTGAGACACTGATAAATGACCTGCGTCATGAAACAATATCGTAGCACACGCCCTGCCACACAGCATGATTTGCTAGCTGTTTGTCTTTGCCCATAGTGTCCCACCAATTGCATAGTAAGACAAATTAATACGCCTAGTGGGGAAAAAAAGTGTTCTATGCTTATCCTGCACAGAAAGGGGAAAGTTAACCAAATGATGGGGAAAGTAAGGTCATTATTTTGTCTATGGTATTGTTGTGACTCTAAACACTGTCTGTCCTAATGGAAATGATATGTCAGAAAATACAGGTCAGCCCTCAGTGAGTTGTCTCTCCGTTAAAAACGTACTTATAATACATTGTCATTCTCTTTTCATATATTTATTGTAATAATTATCTTTAACTAAGGTAAGAGTGGCATGTCGTATCAATATATTTTTAAAGAGAGGGGTAGGGGTTAGAAAACAATGACACAACATGATCGTTTACTTTGAACGGATCCCTTATTCTCAAATTGATAATTATGCCAAACTATTGCTGTCAATACTCATAAACCCCACATTCAAAAAATAATTGCAACAATATTTAGAACCGTTGAATAAAAAAAAATTTAAAAGTGCGTCAAACAAAGTCCATCAGTGTTTCTGACACAGCGTTGAGCTAAAATAGGCCAAACATTTTCTGTGGATGTAAATCATATGTGGCCATCATAACCGGCAGAATAAAAACAAGATAGCAAAGCATTCTGCTACTACACTGCTCATCAGTCTGCTGGTTTTGAACAAATACGCTTATCGTTTCAATGTTTTAATTTTGGCACCGGAATATATCCACTCACCTCGACTTTCAGGCAAAACTAAATACCTAGAAGCATGCAAACTAATCGAACTCATCAAATTAATCGATGTTGCATGTGCAAACTTATTAATGTTTAATCAATTGTGTTTCTTTCTAGTCTTTTGCCATTCTTTAAAAGCGCGCATATTTTTTTAAAACTAGGATTCCCACTTTGATGATACAGTTGGGATTTGAACCTACCAATTTTACCAGAACAGTTTGGGGGGTATTTCCATGATCTTTCTGATTTTCAACTGTCCTGGTTTATTTTTATGTGCACAAGGCCGCAGGAACACTTGTCCGACTTGTTTACTTTATCTTCAGTTCCATTTTCCCGTCAAACTGGGAATAAATAGCAAGGCTGGGAATCGATCCTAGAACCAATGGTTTACTTGTTAGCGAGATGAATTTCTAAACCATCCTACTGCCATCCTTCTCAAACGAAATAAATAGAATGAAAACACGACCAAAAAATACGAATCAAATAATATATACAACAAATATGTCTCAATGTTGAGTAATTTGTTATACAATAATGTTTAGCACTTTGTTACTTCACAGAGTTTACGTCAACTTCTGACACAAAAAGACGTGTCGATTTGTTAAAAAAAATAATTTTCTAGTCAGATCGATGTTTCATCATTACGTGCAATATAACGTTCTCCACCTGTCATTGACAGCAGTTCCCGTTAACGACTCCACACACACAACCACCAACAGAAAAACTGCAGAAAGTAAAGAAGAGGGAAGACTCACCAAGCCCAGGTAGATGCCTGTCATGTTGCGGGGCTGGCTCTTGGAGGGCATGCTGGGCTGACTGTAGGGCATGTTTCGGGTCACGGGCAGGCCGCCAGCGCTGCGGGGAATCGTCAACTGTACGTGCATCTCGTAATCCACACACCGAAAGACTCCACCCTTGAGTCACGAAACTTGCAACTTCCAACAAGGCTAAGAATGATGAGTTGAAGAACACCTAGAGGCCACACGCGTTTCTTTTCCCAGAGATGTCAGAGAAGAGTGAACCGCAATGCTTTCACTTGCTGTCGATCAACAATGGTAGTTTTGTTAGGACAAAAAATACTCCAAACAGTGTTTGTGGGTACCAGATGTGAATGCAGAGACGTACAGACAGGAGGATGCAATCCTCAATATCTCCGAGTTGTAAATGCTTCACGTCGATGATATTAACACAGGCAAAACACTGTTGCTCCAGGCACCGACTTAGTGGTCACAGTGGTAGTCTGTCTTCCTGGTTTCGCCTGGTTTCTGACAAACCCAGGCTGCTGGTCGTTATCCTGTACAAACAACAAAAATCACGTCACTGACAATATCTCGTTACACATGAAACATCACAACAGATACCGGCCAAACATTGCGCCCCATGCAACACAAAACCTGCTGGAGTTATTCGTTGATTGTTATCTGACATTTAAAAGACAAAAATATCAGAGAAAAGGTCTATTCAACAGTAGCAGGGGCCGGGGAGGGTGGGAGGGTGGAGGGCGGTAGAGGCTTTTGTAATATCAATATCAGAAGTAGTTGTAATGACAAAAGCAGCTCATTCAGGTGTTGCAGGGGTAAAAAGAGAAGGAAAAGGACAAACAGCAAAACCAGCAGCAAGAGCAGCAACTACAGCAGCAATTGCACAGCACCTCAGCCTAGCAACAGCAGCAGCAGCAACAACAACAACAGCAAAAACACCAGCAACAACACTAGTAGCAGCAATAACAGCAGAAGTAGCAGCAGCAGCAGCAGCAGCAGCAGCAGCAGCAGCATAGCATGTATAGCGTAGTAAGATAACGTAGGTAGTAGTAGTAGTAGTAGTAGCAGCAGCAGCAGCAGCAGCAGCAGACAGCAGCAGCAGCAGCAGCAGCAGCAGCAGCAGCAGCAGCAGCAGTAGTAGTAGTAGTAGTAGTAGTAGTAGTAGTAGTAGTAGTAGTAGTAGTAATTGCATACCACCACAACAACAAACAGTACTAACTAGTAGCCATAACGAAGGAACGGCAGTAGTAATTATATTTATCATAGAAGTAGTAGCAGTAGCATCAGCAAGGCAGTCGTAGCAGCAGCACTAGAACAGCAGCAGTAGCAGCAGTACTATAAGTAGCAGTAGCAGAAGCAGCAGTGCTAGAAGTAGCAGCAGCGGCAACACTAGAAGCAGCAGTAGCAGCAACACAAGAAGTGCAGTAGCAGCAATGCTGGAAGTAGCAGCAGTCTAGCAGCTACACTAGAAGTACCAGTGATATAAGTATCAGCACTAGAAGTAGCAGCAGTGCTAGAAGTAGCAGCAGTAGCAACGCAAGAAATGCAGTATTAGTAGTGCTGGAAGTAGCAGTAGCCTAGCAGCAACACTAGAAATAGCAGGAGCAGCAGTGCTAGTAGTAGCAGTACCAGAAGTAGCAGTAGCAGCCGTGCCAAAAGTGGAAGAACTAGCAGCACTAAAAGAAGCAGCAGAAGTAGTAACAGCAGAAGCACTAGAAGTAGTGGCAGCAGCACCATTAGACTTTCACCATAACAAGTAGAAGCAGCAGTTGCATTAGAAACAGAAGTGGCAGCAGTAGCCTACTAGAGGCAGAAATTATGGCTCCAGCGCTAGAAGTAAGAAGTAGCAGGAGTGTGAGAACAATTTTAGAATAGCAGCAGTAGCAGTACTAGATGCAGAAGTAGCGACAGAAGCAGCAGCAGCAGCTTTAGCACAAGAACCGGAGAAACTGCTGCTATCAAATACCTTGCGACGTTGATCATTTCTGTAACCATTGTGTTAATAAAGCAGCAGCAATAACAGCAATGATATAAATGGTTCCATAAAAGCAGAACAGCCTGCCTCGTCAGAACTCCATACGTATAGTTTTAGCAAACCCACGCCGTAGCAGAAGATGTGTGGCAGAATGAGAAAAAAATGGCTTAATACAGTGATGGTGGTGATTGTGGTGACGGGAGTAGGGCTGATATTTGCGCTGATGGTGGTACTGATATCACTAGCAAAAGCAATAAACGTGATGGCAGAAGCAAAGGAAGGAGTAGTAAAAACAGCACTTAAAAAAATTATCGAGCCCACAAAATATGTGATAGAATGGATTTTTACACACGGGTACACATGTGCACACACTTGCACACACATGCACATATGAGCAAACACTACTACATCTTAAACAAATCAACAGTCTTATGTCAGTATACGTTCGAAAGACTCTGATGAGTGCAATGAATAAATGTATCTACAAAGGCCAAACTTCTATTTTCTTTTACAACAGATGAGCGCAAGAAGATCACGCGCATGCAAACATAGGCGCGTGCGCGTGTGTGTTGGTATGTCTGTACGTGTGTTCAAAATATTATAACCAGATAAAATATCATTTCGTTATCATCTGTATAAGACTGAAATATACAAGAGTGACGCTATGACGCCCGTTTGAAAAACAAAACACAAAAAAACCACCATACTTCAATCAGCAAGATCAATAAACTGCAATTTATTTAAGAGAGTTACCCTTTCCAATACTGCCTGAAGGAAGTGGGCGTTTAGACAGTGGTAAAAATGAGAGACACGCAGCAAAAGAGGAAGGAAATGAAGACGGAGTGGAAAACTCCGACTAAAAATGTCTTGGCTTCAGGGTATCCTGCTCCATCCCATATGGCCCCCACCCCGATCTTCTATTCTTTCCTTTAATCGATCTACTATTGCAAATGGAGCAATATGACTAGGCTTTATCTACTTCAGTTATGAGTGTCTTTGTTTGTTTCGTCGTTCATAATCTCTCATTTCAACCACACATTTTGCTCTCTTCTTGCTCGTACCCTCCCTTGCGCGCCCGGGCACACACACGAGCGCGCGCACGCGCGCGCACGCACACACACACACACACATACACGAGCGCGCGCGCACACACACACACACAACACACACACACAACGCATGTACATTGATTATATGCATGCACGCACACACACACGCACATGCACGCACGCAAAAAGACAAACACACACGCACACCATCATCAGCCTCAGTATGCGCTCATGCGAGTGTGTGTGTGTGCATGCACATACACACACACGCACGCACGCACACACACACACACAAACACACACACACACAAACACACACACACACACACACACACACACACACACACACACACACACACACACACACACACACACACACACACACTTAAATACATTCTTGCACACAAATCCTGCTGCCTTTTAAGTTTTGTTTGAAGCTCCGCCGCCCATGAAGGCCATAACAACGCCAACACTGCGTCAAAGAAAAACTCAACAGCACACATCCCCGTAATTCCTACACGGAAATACGCGCACCAGAGCGTGCACACACACACACACACACACACACACACACACACACACACACACACACACACACACACACACACACACACACACACACACAAATATGTACATATATATATATTGTTTGTTTGTTTTGTTTTGTTTAATGTCCTTCACTACTTGGTGATATAGACACACCCGCATTCTCTCTCTCTCTCTCTCTCTCTCTCTCTCTCTCTCTCTCTCTCTCTCTCTCTCTCCTCTCTCTCTCTCTCTCTCTCTCTCTCTCCTCTCTTTCTCTCTCTCTCAGATATATATATATATATATATATATATATATATATATATATATATATATATATATATATATATATATATATATTATATAACTACAGAAGAGATCTTACTGGGGAAGAATATATAACCTCAGCAACTGATGTTATGAACTGCTGAGAGTTTATACAAAACTTCTTGAACAGTGGCATATCTTTTTTTAATATCTAATCCTCTCCTTTTAAAAAGGTCAATAAGAATTGGGCAATCAAACAATAAGTGGTGGATTGAAAGAGGTTGAGAACAGCAACATGACACGTTTTTAGAATATTTGGTATTCCATGCATTCAACCTCAGTTTATACATTAAAATTTCTAGTTTATGTGAACATGAAATACGTTCAAAATGTGATGTCTTCATTTTGGAATGCATTCTATTCATCAATCTTGCACTAATTTCATACGAGGACAATACAAGATTGGAATCAAACGTTTCAATACTACGATCAGAGGCACCTTGTTTTGCTAATGAATCAACCAACTCATTCCAATAAATTCCACAGTGAGAAGGGACCCAACATAAAGTTATCTGAATGTACATATATATATACATACATATATATACATACACACATATATATATATACATAATTATATATATAATTATGTGTGGGGTATATATATATATATATATATATATATATATATATATATATATATATATATATATATACATATATATATATATATATATTAGCGCACGCACGCACGCACGCACACGCACATACATACACACGCACGCGCGCGCGCGCACACAGACACACAGACACAGACACAGACACAGACACACACACACACACACACACACACACACACACACACACACACACACACACACACACACACACACACACACCCGATCAGGCACAGACAAAGACAAACACAAATCTCATAGTACAACACAGCACAGTACACTCATAGCCATCGTCAGGAATTGCTTGTTGAGGGTGGCTAATTTATCAAGGCGTCTGTGTGAACAGCCGACACTATCACTCAGATGAATCCCTCAGTATTGGCATACACTCAAAAAAAAAAAAAACCTGGTGGCAACGGCTCGTTGACAAAGCAGGCACACACACCAACCCGGGTACGGGGGTTGGGGGCTAGGAACAGGTTGAAGGTGGCTTTAAGATCCCTATCTCATGACAAAATGAATCGTCATTGAAGCGGATCTTTCGCAACTAGGAGGCTATAGCTAAGCTGTCAGGTGGTTAAAACAGATTTTGCAGATCTTTACACCACGTCTGCATGTGAAATTTTCCACGGTGGGAACGCGCGCCCTAGTGCTTTGATTGACAGACGGTCTGAAAGATTGTATCAGGACTGCTCTTTTTAAAAGAGTCTTTTCTTACCCGCAAGCCGTTTGACTGCCACAGGGTTAGACAGATTTCTAGGTGAAATTGTGGAATAAAACACTTTCTTCAGAGTAGGGTGGCGTGGCATGGAGTGGAGTGGAGTGCATTGCATAATAGTAAAGTGTAGTGTAGTGTGGTGTGGTGTGGTGTGTGTGGTGTGGTGTGGTGTGTGGTGTGGTGTGGGTGGGGTGTGTGGGGTGGGGTGGGGTGTGGTGTAGTGTGTGTGGTGGTGTGGTGTGGTGTGTGTGTGTGGTGTGGTGTGTGCGTATATGCGTGCGTGCGTGCGTGCGTGTGTGTGTATGTATGTGTGTGCAGGGGGATGGACAAGTGTGCATACAGCTGCTGAAGAGGTTGTCTACTTTCGTTATGTGCGTGTTCTGACGTATCAGAACACTATGCTAGCCAAAGGAGCACTTCAGAATATCATGGACACTTGTTCAGTATCTCTAGATATAAAAAAAAAATAATAATAATGATAATAATAATAAAAAATAAAAAACATAAACAAAACCAGACCTGAGATACTGACTCAGATCATAAAAGATAAACTCATTGATTAGGTGCTGTCTAAAACGGCCTGTGAAGCCAACGTGACTTCAGCATTCTTTTAAACCAGCGGAGCATAGTGTTCCCGGGTCATTTAGGGAAACACATTAGGCACTCAATCGTTGCTAATCCAATAAGCAGGCCTACTTCGGTGTCTGGAGAGAGAGAGAGAGAGAGAGAGAGAGAGAGAGAGAGAGAGAGAGAGAGAGAGAGAGAGACAGACAGACAGACAGACAGACAGACAGACAGACAGACAGACAGACAGACAGACAGACAGACAGACAGACAGACAGACAGACAGACAGAGAGAATGTGAATGCCAATAGTTTATTCAGATTTTAGGCCATACCTCCTTTCTGAACGGGGTTTATACATAAGCATAAACAAAGACAACCACAATATATTTCCCAGTTATCCACAGTCATTGGGAAGCTGCAGCAAATAAGTGTACGTCTCTCATGTTACGATAAGCCTGTATTTACTGTTTTCAATGCATTCTAAACATACATGGTAATATTTCTTAAGCTGTCTCATGTTTGGTCGACAGAAGAGAGAGAAGAGAGAGTGAGTGAGAGACAAAGACACAGAGAGAGAGAAGGAGAGAGAGAGAGAGAGAGAGAGAGAGAGAGAGAGAGAGAGAGAGAGAGAGAGAGAGAGAGAGAGAGAGAGAGAGAGAGAGGAGAGAGAGAGAGAGAGAGGAGAGAGAGAGAGAGAGAAGAGAGAGAGAGAGAGAGAGAGAGAGAGAGAGAGAGAAGAGAGAGAGAGAGAAACAGATAGGGGAAAATGTGAAGGAAGACGGGTTACACATGAATCAAAAACAAAATATCCTGAAAGAGACGATAAACTATGTCCCAGGTGACTGCTAAACAGAGCAACCCAATAAAACCCAATAAAATTATTACTTCGCGCTAATGATGTAACAGATCTAACTTCTTGCCATATCATAGAGAAGAAGTAATCACAGTGTCCCCCAAGCGAATACCACTTAATGTTGATGGCAGTATAAACGGTGTGCACACAGTTCATCCCATTACTGCACATTTTACGACAAAATATTATCAAAATGATCTACCTGGAGACAGAGCCACCACAAAGATATCCAGATACAGTTGCCAGGAGAAATAAAGACCCACTCCTACAGAAATAAGGAAATAAAATGGTCAAGTTCCACAGCACCAGAACGAAAACATGTCCAGACGCAAAGTCAGTAACATAAAATTATCTGGTTAACAGTCTCAGACCACAGAATTCGCAGCCAAAAACTAGGGTCAGTTTAAATTTAAGTTGTTCTTCCAACTTTCTCTTTACTTCTTTTCACCTAGCCTACTCCTGATCTGTCAAATCTTTTTATAAAAAAAATTAAGGGGGGGGGGGGGGGGGGGATCAAAGAAAGTTCTTTCAGTCGGCAGCATACCTGGGTGTAGTAAACAAAATAACCATATCGACTTTCAAAATACTATAACAGAAAAGAAACCAACACGCGTTGACTCACTTTAACTGACTCGATCTAGTCATCTAGTCAAAGAAAAATTAGATAAGATCAATACGTACCTATGGGACTTTAAATATAAATGTCTGTCCTTTGGGGAATTTTTCGGGGGGGGGGGGGGGGGCGGGGCTGTTTTTATTTTGAGTGTACTGTCACTTCCAGCTGTTTGATCAAACCTCCAGAAGACGCATAATAGTCCCTGAGATACAAATGTTGATACATTTTTTTATGGACGAAATGGACCGAGACAGACAATTTGACCGATACAGGCAAAGAATTTTCAGTATGAATCAAAAGTTCCTCCACAATAGGCCTACTTCTCTCCAAATATTTGAAACTCGAAAAATTCTCGTAGAAGTCTTTTACAGAAAGTCTGTTATCAGAGAAGGGTGGATTTTGAGTAGCACTAGTATATTTCCAACATTCTCTAAAAAAAATGTTCTTGTTTTCAACAACAAAAAAGCTTAAACACGAAAATGCAAAACTGGACAGAAAAAAGTGTCCCCTATTTTTTTTTTAACAATCGTGTAAAAACTGAGGGGGGTAAATGAAAATGATAACCAATTAAAACCCATGGAGGTGCCCCCATCACTCTGCATTGTGAGAGAAGCAAACAAAACCAAAAGTATAACCTGACAAAACGCCAATACATGGCATACACCTGATGCGACCCCCAGCTGGGGGGTTTCCTATGAACCATTCTCCTCAGTATCTACGGATGTGACCACAAACGCAAACAAACACATGAAAAGCTGCATGGCTTCCTGATATCGGTTCCGCAGATCAACACCAGACACCTATCAACAGCGATCAACCGTGACAAGACGACAGACAGAAACATACCTTACTCTCTGCCCGGCAGAGCACTTTCCACACTAAAATCCAGGCCTGTCAATATAGCCAACACATGCAAGAAGCGTATCAAATTTCATGTGTTCTGAACACTTCGTAGCAGACTGTGTAGTACGTTAGTCAAGGGCAACGTAACAGACTCTGTGTGTGTGTGTGTGTGTGTGTGTGTGTGTGTGTGTGTGTGTGTGTGTGTGTGTGTGTGTGTGTGTGTGTGTGTGTGTGTGAAAGTCAAAGTCAAAGTCAAAAATCAGTCTCAGTCAAGTCAAAGTCAAAGTGTTGTGTGTGGGGGGGGGGGGGGGTGTAAACTGACCACATAATTTGGAAAATAAACAAACAGGCAGTAAAACAATGATATAAAGAAAAAAACTGATACCTCTGCACCCGCTATGATTAATTCCAGCAGTGGATTACAAAGCAGACTTAGAGTTAGACGCCTAAAAGTAACCACGACAAAATGAAGTTACCGGGCAGTAGCTCATAGCTGTTGTACTTCAGAGCCTATCAACAGCTGGTAAAATGTTCTTTAAAAAAAAAAATTCAGAAACTGGTATCTGTAGTATGTACTATGACAAACTTGAAGCATGTGTTGTGTGTGTGTGTGTGTGTGTGTGTGTGTGTGTGTGTGTGTGTGTGTGTGTGTGTGTGTGTGTGCGCGCGCGCGCGCGCGCGCGCGCGCGTGCTACGGGGTGCGTATATATGTGTGTAGGCTACATAAATCTTATGAGGTCACTGACCAACAAGTGCTTATATTTTGTGCTCTGTCGAGTCACTGACCCTAAACCTGGTGATTCAAAGCTATCTTTAATAATGTTTTAGCAGGCATAGGTTATAAAGCGATACATAGGTCTAGTCGAAGCTGCATGCGGCATATTATAGTACTATAGCTAGAGTAATAACATTAGGCGGCTTGTGAACAACACAACGTCATTCATATTCTATTCTAAATTTGTTGTATGTTTTGCTTGCTTGTTTTGGTTTGAAATTTTCTTTTTGTTGGATTTTTGAGAGAGAGAGAGAGAGAGAGAGAGAGAGAGAGAGAGAGAGAGAGAGGAGAGAGAGAGGAGAGAGAGAGAGAGAGAGAGAGAGAGAGACAGAGAGAGAGACAGAGAGACCAGACAGAGACAGACAGACAGACAGACAGACAGCATCAGAGCTCTTAAAAACAGAAAAAAAACCACAACAATTATGCGATAGGCCTATATGAATGCTAAAAATCTCTCTCTCTCTCTCTCTCTCTCTCTCTCTCTCTCTCTCTCTCTCTCTCTCTCTCTCTCTCTCTCTTTATCCACAGTGATAGAATCGAACCGAAACTGACGGATCAGCTGAAATCCTTACCCCATTAGGTTATGAATCAAGTGCAATACCTATTCAAAGTAGCCCAGGCAGGAAACACTTTTATCGATGCTCGAAGCTGTTCACCTAAGCCTTCCGTCCACCAACATGTGCCTCAGATCGAACACAGATCGATCACAAACTAGCACTGCCTTCGATCTATCCATTCTGAGGTCTCCTCGCCCGGTCTAAAAGTTCGTCTGCTTCTACTGCAGGCCTAAAAGGCTTACAGAATCAGTGAAAAGTAAATTCAGTAAATCGCGTCTGCTTTTGAATAAAAAACGTATATAAAAGAAACAGAAAATGTCTATTCTTACCTGGAAGTAAAATTCCGTCCATTTGTTTCACGAATAAACACATTAATGATACATTTCCAAGATTTGGTAAACTCCCTGCCCCAAATCGAAGTGTTTTCCAAAGATTGCGATCAGTGCCGAGTCTTACCGGAAGTTTACGAAAGGTTCCGACAATGACGTTGTATAGCAACCTTCCTCTCCAAGGACGCCTTGTCAAGTTGATCCATGCGATCCCGTGGTCGACACACTTGGACATGTGGTAGTTGATCTCCAGATTTTTTTTTTTTTAAATGCACAGTGTGTGTGTGTGTGTGTGTGTGTGTGTGTGTGTGTGTGTGTGTGTGTGTGTGTGTGTGTGCGCGCGCGTGTGCGTGTGTGTGTTTTGGGGGTTTTCTTTGTTTTATCCAATGTCTATTTTTACTTCTTGGCGATGTAGACACACATGCAGTCACACTGCGCGTGTACACATACAGCTCGCGCGCGCGTACATGTGTGTGTGTGTGTGTGTGGTGTGTGTGTGTGTGTGTGTGTGTGTGTGTGTGTGTGTGTGTGTGTGTGTGATGTGTGTGTGTTGTGTGTGTGTGTGTGTGTGGTGCGTGTGTGCATGCATGCGTGCGTGCGTGTGTACGTGCACACGTGTGCACACACAGTTTGATACATTTGCCTGTGTTTATTGTAGTGTGCAAGACAAGAATTGAGGAAGGGGGGGGGGGGGGGCGGGGACTTCAGAGATAGAATAAAAAGTAAGGTTAAAAGGAGAGAAGGGGGTGGTGTTGACTACGCAGGTGCTTTTCTGAATGGGTCAATATTTGTTTTTGTTTGTGTGAGATTATCCTAGTGATTGCTCGTGTATTTTATTTAGTTTTTTTTATTCATTTATTTATTTTATTCTTTTATATCGATGATAATGGGATAAGCACTCAAGTGTTTTTTTTTCATCCAGTCCCCGTGTGTATCCAGTTGTGTAAATATTGTCATCTGTTCCCACCGGCACACAATGGCCTACTCTTACGAACAGGATTTAACGTGTGCGCAAGATGTTCTGCGTGCGTTCGCACACGGGGCCTCGGTTTACAGTCTCATCCGAAAGGCTTTTGGGGAGAGTGGAGTCAGCACTGATGTTAACTCCAGGGGGAAAATCCCCTCTATTCTTATCACTAGGCTATTCCCCGTGTATCGATAAGTTAGATTGTCCAGCCTACAGTGAATTATCGACCAACGTGCCCGCATGTCCTCCCGATGACCATCTTGGTCAAGGGATTGCTGATGCTAATGAAGATGATGAGATTGTCCGTAACGATTGCATTCGAGGGATTTGCTATTTTCTGCTCTCTTTACGATACATCTCTTCCTTTTCCGAAAATAGCATAAAGCCAGGTGACATAGGCCTACGGGTTTTTGTTTGTTTGTTGTTTTGTTGTTGTTGTTTTTTTGTGGTTTTTTTTTTTTTTTTGGGGGGGGGGTTGTTGTTTTTTTTACATACGGTGTTCTGTTTCTGGTTTGTTTGTTCTTTCTTTTTTTTAACGCTAGTCCTTGTTTACGTAACCCCCATTCAGTACAAGGGATTAAATGAGCTGAATTGATTTGAAGTGAAGAGGAATGACGAGAAGTGGTGTGTGTGTGTGTGTGTGTGTGTGTGTGTGTGTGTGTGTGTGTGTGTGTGTGTGTGTGTGTGTGTGTGTGTGCGTGTGCGTGTGTGTGTGTTGTGTGTGTGTGTGCGTGCGCGCGCGCGCGCGTGTGTGTGTGTGGTGTGTGTACTGGTGGATGCCTTCGCCTGAACAGCTGGTCTTATCGGCGTAAATCGTTAAAAATTATTGACGTCATTTCTGAAGTGATATTTCTACATTTGACTCAAGCATAGCTTAGGCGTAAATCTGAGGCTTTCTACCTGGTTACTTGTATCACTTGTTTCTACACACCCTCTAAAGGGAGGGGAGGGGAGGGGAGGGGAGGGACACTGCCAGTATCTGCCTTTGTCTCTCCCTTTTCTTGATTTTAGTCTCTTAGAAAGGAAACCCCGACATCCAGGGTCATGAATTTACAAGTTAAGCTACATGTAAGACAATTCCTGTTATTTGCTGTTGTTATTGTTGTGATTATAATTACGAATCCGCAATGACGTAATTAGTCACAATAACAAGTAACATCTGTAGCCTAACTATTGAATCTTTTACACTTTCCTGTCACAGTACTTTTCTTTCGAATAATTGCCATTGATTTCTAACATTGTGGGTCATGCCACTTTCTGCAGATAGACTCCTTATTCTTTAAGCAATTATTTTAATCACCTCTTGCTAAAACAAACGCGTAATTCTGTTTTGCTCCGAAATAAAAGTTGTCTTGAGACAGTGGCGGGTGCACCTTTGTTGTATTAATGTGCTAGCAACGAATCAATAAACCCAAGGGAAAATCCAATACACACAGTCAGAGCCCGCTGTCGGCTGTTTCAGATAGCGTGTTGATAAAGCAGGCGAATGTCGCTTTAACATAATGGCCCGACACGATCTCAGTGGAGCATTTTATGCGCTTGATCACTCAGTCAAGGTTCCAGGCAGCATTTGTGACTCGATGGACTGTTCACCAACGGCTGACCTGTTTCTCGTTGACCACGGTCACTCTGTCCTCAAGTCTGTGCATGGTATACTGCAAGGCTTCATTTGGAAGCCGGTTTAGCAATATATAATAATGCGTCTAATTCAAAACTTCCTTAAATTATTTCTTGTTATGAATGTGACTTACAAATAAAATATGTGCAAGCGTTTTTTTTTGAGGGGTTTACCTTAAACTTAAACTTGCATTGACAGAAATGTCTGATATACAGTCATGGATAAACTCTAACCGGATTTGTGCTAAATACTGAAGACAAACACGAATATATGCTTGTGTGGGTATTCCCAATGTCACTCATGTTATTTCACTATAAATTAATGTATATTTTACACTATGACAAGAAGACTCTTGGTGGAATTGGTCAGTTGTCCTGGTTTTAACTTGGGCATTGTAAACAATTTTTATTTAAAAAATAATTAAATTAAAAAATAAACTTGGGCACCGTAAATGTCGGATCATATCAGATATATCTGATGTTATAGCTTTAGACACATGGCAACAATCAAGCAATATATCACTATCAAAGGCTATATTCGCTAGCCATGTCAGTGCGACTATGGTTTAATAAAACGCAATCCAATACTAACAGGCGTATCCAAGTCAGAGCAGTGCTACTCGTCTTATAAAGAGGCATGATCATGTCACCTTACTGACAAAAAAAATGCAGAAATTGCCTGCTTCTTACTCCCTTGCAAGAAGAAACTTGCCCTTCAGATGTTTCATCACAGTGTGACAGACACTGCTCCTCCTTGTTTGTGTACTCTGTACACCAAGAACCTCATTCTCATTGGCTTTTAAAGTACTAATGTGCAAATTTTCCCTGTCGCCTGGACCGTCTCTATAGGGACTTCATCTTCAACTTTGCAGCGCCAGCTTGTGTGGAATCGCTAAACAACGCTTTAAAAAATGTTTCAAAATTTTTAAGACATTCAGTTTAATTCTCTCTGCTGAAGTGTATCTTGTTTGGCAACTTGAGCCCCCCCCCCACCCCCCCTTATTTTTTTTGGTGGTTGTTGTTTGATGCTGCTGTTCATAACTATATGTAAAACAAACTTCTGTTACGTATTTGGCGTTCTCTATCATTATCATTGTTGCAGTTGTTTCCTTTTGTTGTCCTTGATCTTGGCCAGATAACGCCTTTTACATTCTTAACCACTGGGCAACACACACACACACACACACACACACACACACACACACACACACACACACACACAGACTCTCTCTCTCTCTCTCTCTCTCTCTCTCCAGTGCCCCAAACACAAAACAACACTATGATTGCATACCCACTGATAACAAACCATACATCAAGTGCTACGACCCAGACACAAGAGAAGAAGAAAACTCCCGACTGTTTGCTGCCTCTGTTGCAGTGTCAGCCAGACAACTCTAATCATCTGAAGGTGAAGCGCCTAGACTTGACCTTGATTCTAAGACCCAAAAGTGTCTAGCACAGTTTTGAATTACCAGTGACAAGGCCATGGGTGTACACACACACACACACACACACACACACACACACACACACACACACACACACACCACAACGCAATGCTGTGAAGTGCAGAATAGGTAGACACATAGATTGTGTCTTTAGAACTACACATAATCATTCCAGATGCATTGAAAGGAGTATAGTTATTTTGACTATTGCCCACCTCCATAAGTTGACTTAGTCTTTATGTATGCACCCAGTTGAAATTTGAACCACATTTGATATACTTATTCATATGAGCTTGTATGTGTAAATGAAACAACAGGCAGACACTATCCCCTAGCTTTGTATATTATCTTTTCAATGTACAATTCATGTTTTGTTTTTGTGTAAGCTGAAAGCATTGTACAGTACACAGATTTTTTTAATTCAGTTTTTTAAAATTACTGTGATGTTGTTTTTGTTGTTTGATAAGGAAATAAGCAGTAACCCTGTAAAAAAAAAAAAGTGCGTGTGTGTACGCATGTGAGCATGCATACCTGCATGTGTAACGTATGCACAGATTGTGATGTGATGTGATGTGATGTGATGTGATGTGATGTGATGTGATTTTGATGTGATGTGATGTGATGTGATGTGTGTGTGTGTGTGTGTGTGTGTGTGTGTGTGTGTGTGTGTGTGTGTGTGCAGTCTATGATATTCCCAAAGTGAGTATGATAGAGAACAATATTTTTCTCAACATCTTTGAGCAGTATTATTATAGTTAGGAATATTTGGTAGGTTGATTTAATGAGCATAGAAGCATAATGAGTATTCAATAATAATAATATAGCCCACTATCTTGCAACAACAAATCAAAGCGATTAACAAATGATATGTAACAAGTAGGCCTAATTACAAAATTGATGTGACTGAGAGAGACAGAGGGAGATGGAGAGAGAGACAGAGGCAGAGAGACATACATACAGGCAGAAAAACAGACTGAGATAGCAGTCAAGTCACAGATAAATAGAACGCCTCTGAGCTCTGAAAGCTTGGGGAATGATTAGATTGATTAGAGAAAAATAATACAGGCATAGATATTCAAAAGAAATACAAGCACTTTGGGAAACATATATTGATATGATTTCATTTACAAACAAAAGTGTGTCAATTCAATATCATTTCAGCTTACAGTGACATTTAGGAAAAAAAAAATCAGGGTTAAATCCCATTCAAAGTAGGGCATAGGGCCTGTCCCACATTCTACTGGATTACACATGGTGGTGGGTGCTAGTCTTGCAGAGAAGTGAGAAACTGTGGTCTAATGTGCAGCCTACATCCAGTGCACATGAAAGATCCAACCACAGCAAAGCATGTCCACAGAAAAATTCTGTAGAATAAACAGCTTTTATTGGCAAAGAAATGTACATGAAATTTGTTTTTATGTATCAAGAAAAGAATTAAATAAAAAGAGTGGCACCTTACAACTGCAGCGAAAAGGACCCCAAATTTCACAATAAAAAATATATTGCAGTATTAATAACTATACAATACAAAGTGATACCAGATATGCATACTGATCTGTGTGAGATGATATACATAAGTGCATCAATACATGCATATAATCATACAACCAATACAGGTGATTGGTTGTACCACATTTAGCCATAATTCCTCGTATCTGTTTCCTACTTGCAGCTCTTGGTTGTGGAACCACTCTGAAGATGAAGACATATTCCAAAAATTATATGATTACACACACACACACACACACACACACACACACACACACACACACACACACACACACACACACACACACACACTATAGCACTAGAAGTGAACAGACGTAAAATTGAAGACGACAACAACAACACACACACACACACACACACACACACACACACACACACACACACACACACACACACACACACACTCAACATCATCTTCATCATCACCAAGAGGCAAGAAATGCACGAAAGTAATGGGACAAACGTATACAATAAAGTGTACTTTTCAAGTTGACCATTTATTTTCAACTTATAATTGAAATGATCATTGACATGAAAATAGCTTTAAATTAAATAAAAGGTGAAATCTAGCAAAACAATCTGAACAGAAATGACTAACAAAAAAGACTCCAGCTAGAACATAAACCTGAATAAGAATGACAACCAAATGAACACAAAAAAGAAAGAAAAAAAATCTATCCTCTAGAAAAACCCTTGAGCAAAAAAAAGCACCAATACTCTAGTAAAGCCCCCCTGAGCACTACAAGCAAACTCATCCTGTTTCTTCACGTCATGCTACTCATGAGAGCTTAGCTGAACAGAGCTGAAAAATCAAAAGTGAAAATCCGATACAAACACAGGCACAAACCAGCAACAGAAAACAGTGTTCCCAATAGTGTGATATCACAGTGCCTTTGTCTTTTTACACATCTTTCCAGCAAAAAAAATACATGCTTTCATATACCATTTCCACAAAAGTTCAACACCCACTGCTCATCATCATTTATTTGTCTGTCCTCTAAATCACCTGCCACACTGTAGCATCAAACTGCTTCTATTATCCTTATTCCCAAATACACACATTCACCATTGTATGAAAATATCAGACTATCAACCTGAAATGGAAATCCATGTATGTTTGGTTTACATAAAATGATATTTTAAACAAATGAAAACCTGTATTACAATGACTTTTTAAAGAGAATCTAGCTGCTGTGACCTAAGTACAAAATATCCTACAGTGCAAAGGACAAAAGGCCCCACTTAGGACAGCCTAAAAGTGCTAGTACTGCAGAGCATTATGCAGTGTGCCATGCTGTAAAAAAAAATCAAAGAAGGAGGGATGTCAATTGGAGAAAAGGTTGGGAAAGTGCTTGTGAAAGCCTCAAGCAGACATTGCCCTTTGCCACTGAAACTCTCTGATATAATTTTTTAGACCCTAAATCCTCTTCAGGTAACTCCCTATAACTATTAAAAAAAAATGTTTTTTTAATCTGCCACTTTAGAAAACAAAACTTCCCAGTGCCAGGCTTTTTTATGAATGAAAAAAAACTTTATGCTTTTCTTCTAAACAAAAAGCACACAATCCAGTTGTTTCCAGTTTAAACTCTGTAACACAGAAACAATCACAGATCACCACTCAGAAAAGAGAAAACCTTGCTGCCTTCCACAAACAACAAAAAACACTCTTCCACAGGGGAAAAAAAACCAACACCACACCCCAAAACCCATCTTTCAAAGCACTTACTTTGAGACACATGTGTCACCAACCCGTCTTTCAAAGCACATCCACTGTGACATACAATATCCTCTCAAAAATCTTGAGCATACATTAAGAGCACTTTGCACAAAGGTTTACATGTTTTATCCCACACTCCTAAAGCATACAAACACAGCATCCCCCCCCCTCCCCCTACTGTATCACAGACTTTACAATGATGTACTTTCATTTTCCACAGTTACTTCTGTCCTTTTTTCGCTAATTCTAGAACAAACACACACCACATGCATATGTCAGTATACTTCTCTCCAAAGGCAATAAAAACTGCATACTTATTGACAAATCAATATTGATAAAGGTAAAATCTGCAGGAATGAGTACAGGGTTTATTCCATAGAAATATTGGACAATATGCTCTGTTGACAGCATACTTCACATTTTCCAGTTTTGTTCACGGGTACTTTTGCACAGTCACATAAACATGACAAAAGATTTCTTGATTGCCTTTTAAACTGGCATAGTGGGTGTGGGTTTTTTTCACACCACTTCAAGTCACTTGGTTTAGACACTTGACTACTTTCTGAAGTACATCTTCTAAAAGGAGTTACATCAGGAGATAAGTACTTAGTCAAACAGAGTTTTTCTGTGGTGAACAAACAGAAATAAAAATACATGAACGTATGCATGCACACATGCACTCAAAACATGCTCGCACACATTTACCACACACATACATACACACACACATACACACATACACACACACTCACACACACATACACACACACTCACACACATACACACACATAAATGAAAAGACCACAAATAACAGCAGTTTCTTCAAACTACAGTGTGGCTCCATCCTTCCTTCCTATACCAAACACAACAAACAGCCCAACCACCTCCACCCCTTCAGAAACAAAAACAACAACAAAAGTTTAAAATCAAAACAAAAGGAAGCAAAAAAACCAACAGTCCATTACACCATCAATCTCAAAGAATAGACAACAGATTTTCATGGAGAAGCAGAACCAGTCAAATGGCATCACTAACTTGATCATGACCCCAATTTTAGTTTCCTTTTTTCTGTGGCCATCAAGACCAATACACAAACAATTTGAAAATATTGAAGCTTTTCACAGAATTGGTAAACAGCCTGAATAAGCCAAACTTGTATAGATGTATGGACCTCTTCAGAAATAAGAAATACTTTTAGTTCTCAATAAAAGAAGACTGCAGTTTGACCAATATAATGAAAAGTGGTCTCCTTCAGTTACAGCACAAAAGAATCGTCAAACGTTTGAAGATAATAATATCATAAAATGACTTGAAAGGGACAAATACCACAGCAAAGTTTTGATGATTCAGACACAACAAAATGAATTCATGTTGTTCATTACTTTCTGGAATATCCAGACACACTTTGCACCCTGTCTTTTGATCAGAAGCACAAGCTAGACACAAATGGGTCTAAACTTATATGATATAATTATGAAATGAATGACTCATTTTTATAAACTATTGATCAGATTTTACTTCTGAAAAATTCCATGCGCATAAAATCCAGGTTTGAAGCCTAGGAATAATGGTTGAGGTGATAACTGCAATAAGCTATGTCTAGATGGCTCAGGTGCTGATAGCTAGCTATCCATTAGCTAACATTACATTACAAATTTAGTATCTTCTTTCTCTTGCACAACAAAGTGAGCTTTTTGTTATAAGAAAAAGACAGCCAGAAACAACATGTACATTTCACCAATATTTAGCTTTAGCACTCAATAATCACTCATAATTCAATCTAATCTGTTCCCAGATGTGAAATGTTTAGCACATAATGAACATTTCAAACAAATCTGTTCTCACATCTTATATCATATGTCAGAAAGTAATCTGTTCTCAATTTCGAATGTTTAGCACACAATGAATATTTCATACAAATTTGTTCTCACATTTTATATGTATGTCAGAAAGTTGAACAAGATAAACAGTCAAAAAGATGCATCACAGATCATTATATTTTTGTCACTGATTTGTTCTAAAAACCAAATTGCACTTTTTTTTCTTTTTGTTCAAAACACCAGACTGCATCTTTTCTTCATAAATCATTCCTAGGAAATTTTTCATCCAACAGTAAAATAATTGTATTCAGGAAAAAAAGGAGACAAGGCTTGGAAAACAACAACAATAACAAAAACAATAACAACAACAAAAGAAAGAAAAAATGGCAGTTTCAAAGAACTGCAAAGAAACCAAGTGTATAAAAAAACCCAACCTTATTCAGCATTGTAAGAAGCTACATTTTAACACCATAAAAAAAAACCCAGTCTACTGTTTGTTCCTCTCCTAAAACTTCTGAACTCTCTGATGATGAGGTCAGGAAACACAAGCCTCACAAAGAACACGGCAGCACACAATCTTCAGCAGTGCCTTTATCAGAGTATAGACAGATTCTTGACAGAATCTGTTATTTTAATAGCAGCTTGACACCTTTTTCAGCATTAAAAAAACAAGACTGTCTACTTTTTTCTCAGGGGAAAAGTAGCCTGATTGTTGTGTCTTCTTGTTTAGTACAGAGTGCTTACAGGTCAAAGTTTAATATTCCACTTTTCCTGGATATTTGTTTCATCTTTCAGGATCATACTTCAACCTTTTGCATCTTGTATGCAACAAAACTCCAGAGTCTTAACCGTACATCAGGATATTTTGCTCTGAAAAATACCAGAAAAAAAAATGATGAAAGCATCTCAATTTAATGATAACACCATCTCTGAAACAGCTGAAAATTATGTAAGACTGAAAAGTTGTTTTTTTAATTATATTTTTAAAAAATACTGATGGCTGGAAATCCTTACTTCTCATTTAAAATATGTGACACTCCACTACATAAGGAGTCGCATTGCACAAGAGGTCATTTTTTAGTTATTGACATGCCATTAAACTGCAATGAAATGGCTATACAACACAAAAACAGATTGAAAATTGGACAATTCTATGAAAAGTTATTATGAGTTGAAATGGTAGACTGCAGGAAATGACAACATGAGAAATGGACAAGTTTAGCATCGTAATAAATGGTCAGAATGAGGGCTTGGGCATTTTTAAAACACATTTAAAAGCAAAAGGATACAAAAGTATGACTTGATATTTCATTACAAGGTACAATAATGGCTATAGTTTTATAATCAATCAAAGTCTGAAAATTGCCATCTTGACCCCATCTGCCTTTAATGGCTCCTAGCGGAAGAGTGGGTTAGGTACTAAGCGACTCATTTTGTGGTGGAGCGTCACATATTGGTTAAAGCATTATTCTATATCTAGTTTAATACCAGCTAGGAAGAGAAAATTTTCCATCACAAGTATTATAACCCCTTCTCTCCCCAAAATTTCTTTCAACCTACTAAATTAAGGTTCAAAGATTATTAGTTAAGTAGAGTTCTACCTCTAAAGGGCACTCATCTTCTGTTTAAGCGCTCTTCAAGACAGGACAGAACATTGAAAATTTTAGCAAAGCTTGGCCTTCAATAGAAACAGATTCTTTCAAAACAAACAACCCTTCACAAAAAAAAAAAAAAAAAAAAATCAATATTCACCCATTAAAAATTCCACCAGTAATCCAAGCACCAAGTGAATGCAAAAAAATTCTATTGAAAATGAAAAAAACATAGGTTGTTTCATGAAATGTAAACGTGAAATTCAGTAGTAATACTTGTTCAAATCCAAACATAGACAATAAGAGTACAGTGTGACTCAATGCAATAGTATGGACATGTGATTAGCATAGAATGGAAACTGACCTGAATAACTTTTATACACACACATATATACACTTCCATACTTGTCTGTGTCCTTGGTGTGTGTGTGTGTGTGTGTGTGTGTGTGTGTGTGTGTGTGTGTGTGTGTGTGTGTGTGTGTGTGCGTGCGTGCGTGCTAGCGTGCGTGCTGCGTGCGTGCGTGCGTGCGTGCATTAGATTCCTTATTGCTCTTACTGGCCTGAACAAAAACACACTCTAAGTACAACCAGCTTAATGGCAAATGAATAAATAAATACATTATCAATACATAATTTCATTATAACAAACTATTTCACTTAATGTGTCATCCTGACATGAATTCGTAATTAGACACGTTATCTTCCTGTACAGATGCATGTGCATGTACTGTAAGCAAATATACATGTGGATGGTTATTGTGGTTGTAAGTGTGTGTGTTGTGTAGTGTGTAAGTGTGTGTGTGTGTAAGTGTGTGTGCGTGTGTGTGTGTGAGTGTCTGTGTGTCTGTGTGTGAGCGAGAGAGAAGGGAAAACAGATGGATCGACAAAGACAGAGACTGAGAGAGACAGTAAGTGGTTTTGATTGCAATGACAGAAATATTGAGACAGGTAAAGAATAGAGAAAGAGGCCAACAGAATGCGTGTCTTGCACATACTCCCTACAAACAGTAACTTCTTTCAACAGAACAACTAAACAACAGCAGAAAAGATAAGAAGGAAAAAAAAAGCAACAACCACAAGCCACTAGACGCACAAGAGTTCTGACTAGAATCCTGCCCAATGTTGCTCAGATTTAAAAGTTATGCTTTCATGTGACCCACGACAGTTTCAAGCATTGTTCCCTTTGAGTTATGGTAGAAAATTGTCAAAACATCAATGTTTCTCTGCAATCCAATACTTACTGAACAACTGACTGAAAACACATCCTAACAGTTCATAGTTATGTGTGTTTGCATAGCATTTCCAGTCATGGTAGATGTCTCAGTATAAAATTTGGGAAAACTCTTCCATGGGAGAGCACATTGTCAACCCTGTAATCCTTCATTCCCATTTCCCCATCCACTTTCTTTCTAATCCTCTGTATGTTTGTTTGCCCACAAAAGCAGTTTTTAAATCAGAATTTTGCCTGACACACATTTTTTTCTTGCCTGGAGTTCTTTAATGTGCACAAAGCATATTGCCAACATGGCTAGATATATAATCTCATGTGAAAGGCTAGCACCAAGACAGCCACTCCTGCTCACAGACAGGAGTCAAAACTGGGTGTGTTACTTTTAAACCACCAAATCACAATGATCTGTAGATTATGTGTGCAGATATGTCTGAAGGAATCAATATAGGGACAGTGTAGTGCAACTATCTTCTGTACACATCCATTTCTTCAATATATACATTCACTGAACAAATAAATAACAATCTTTTCAAAATGCAGGAGTAAAATACATGAAACCGATGCACCATGGTAAACTCAGAACCTCCCATGAAAAACAAAGCTCAAAAACAGGATGGTGTGCTTGCAAGGACTCACATTCGTCACTCATGTCAAAATAACTACTAGGTTACTTGTAACTTCTGATGCTAACTCAGCCACAACCACTGCAGAACGCAACTGTACCAGGCAAACCTACCTTAGTTTCACTTCCATGAACAAAGCCATCCAATATCATGGACACTGACCAGTTTTATGAGACACTCATGCAAAACAGCACTTCTAATTTTTGGCACGCTCAAATCAAAGCATGCTTTCCTCTTTGGCAACATCTTTTAAGATCATGGAAAAGCACTCTGACGCACATGTGCATAGGCTCTAAGACTGCAAACTTGCAGATCTCATTCACTGCCATCAACTACTAAGCATATGAGTGCAGATGGATATAAAGCACTTAACAACAATTTTACTCCAAATGAAACTTGTTACTAGGATATGAATTTTCCAGATGCACACTGAAAAATCAGATTCCCAGGCCACTGGGTCAGAAATGACACTATTCCCGAATACATTCCTTCTGCGATAGTAGGTATGCCTACTGTAGTTTAATTTGAAAGAACATTTGCCATGGTGAAAAAAAACAAACTTCTGTATATCAGCTACCATGTCACTATTTGTCAAACTATGCATTCTATGACATATTAAACAACTAATTCTATACCAAATTAATTTCCTAATCCTATAAAAAAAATAATAATAATAATAAAAAAAATAAAGCATAGATATCCCTTATGTTCAAAATTTAATATGAGTCTCATAAATAAACTGAGGTTTACATACTGCTGGCATATGGTTTACATACTGCTGGCATTTTCTGTGCATGTACATTTCTGTATGCAATCTCCTTTCTTGTCGTAAACATACAACAGGCAAACAAAAACAAACTTTTCTTCACCTCTCTATGTTCCTTATTTTTGATGAAATGTCTGTCTTTTAAAATAAAATTCACTGAAGCATGGAATGTGATAAAAACATTGCTTTTGATGAAGAATGAGTTTCTACTTTTTGTGTGTTTGAGTTCTCTTTCCTTTCTGAACTAATCCCGTCCTCCTTCCAAAGCTCAAAGAGAGAAGAAAAAAAGACACACACACCTCAAAAAAACATCTCCCCAGACTGTTTTCATCTCTTATAACCCATGATACTGCAACAAAAACTCAACTCTCTCATTCATTTCCTCCCCCCACCCCCCTCAAGTCTGTTTTTTTCTCCTTCAAATTTCATTTTTCTTTCCCCCTCTTCGACACACCTTTCATCCTCCCCTACCCTCAAATGCACACACAGGTACACAACAAGAGTCTTTTCTTTTTCTCCTTCAAATTTCATTTTTCTTTCCCCCTCTCTGACACACTTTTCAACATCCCCTACCCTCGCACGTACACACAGGTACGCAACAACAAGTCTTTCTCCTTCAAATTTCATTCTTCTTTACCCCTCTCCAACACACCTTTCATCCTCCCTACCCTCAAATGCACACACAGGTACACAACAACAAGAGTCTTTTCTTTTTCTCCTTAAAATTTCATATTTCTTTCCCCCTCTCCACCACACACTTTCAACATCCCCTACCCTCACACACACACAGGTAAACACAGCAACAGCAGCAGAGGGTGCAGGGAAGTCAGGAGGCGCTGTAGACCAGCTGGTAGAAGAGGGAGTGGGGATCCTGCAGCAGGAGGGCAGGGGGGGCCAGCTCCGCCACAGCCCCCTCCTTCATCACCATCACGCGGTCACAGTCCTGCACCGTGTTGGTGCGGTGAGCGATGGTCAGCACTGTGCTGGAGGCAAACTCTCCCTGGATCGTGCTCTGCACCAGCGTGTCTGTCTCCTGGTCCACGCTGGCTGTGGCTTCGTCGATGCACAGCACCTGAGGAGGATCACAGGCAGTGGTTAAGAGAACTGAGAGAAATACTTTTGACTTTATGTTCAATATCATCATATCATAACCCATTCGCTGCTATCATATTTAGCTACAGGCATATGCTGGATAAACAGAGAAGCGTTGAATTATGACGAACAGCGATTAACTGAGCATTGCTGGTGACGTTTCTATGACGACTACTGTTCATCAACAGCCAGTAAAGAGGTTAGGTAAATGGATAGCCTTTTGATGCCTTTTTTTTCCATGCTGTTACATGTGAATAGTGTAATGCATGCACACAGGTGTTATGTTTAGATACTACCAAGGCTACTTAAATGGTGAGGGGAAAAAACGATCGTGTACGCAAAAATCTACCATTGGTGAAGCTAGGAGCTCCAACCGAGGAACAAAACAAAACAAAAAAAAAACAAACCAACCATCAACACATTCCACAAATCAAGACTTAATTTCAATTCCTTTCCCCTTTTCAGAGTATGACCGAACACACACACACAGGGCAGTCCCCCACCTTGGCACGCGTCAGCAAAGCCCTGGCCAAGCACATGAGCTGTCGCTGACCCACGGAGAAGAAGTCGACCCCTCTCCCCCACGTCCACATCCAGGCCCCCCAGGCGCTGCACACAGGCCTTGAGGTGGCAGCGCTCCAGCACTTCCCACAGGTCAGCTCGCTGTGGCTGTTGGTGGGGTCCAGGTTCAGCCGCACACACCCGCTGAACAGGAACGGGTCTTGGGGAATGATGGCGAAGCGAGATCTGGAAAGTCGTAGATTATATTACTGGAGAAGGGTGTGTTTTTTGTTGTTTTATTTTTTTAAGGAGGGGGGTTGAGGTTGGGTTTTCTTTTTAATTTTCTTTTCTTGTAACAGACATCTGTTCTTAATTTTTTTTTATTTTTTTAATTTCTTTTCCTTTTTTTTCGAAACGAACCTTTCCACTTTTCATTAATTTTGTTGACTGATTATACTATTTGATTGTTTTCTTATTGGTTTTGCTTTGTTTGTTTTAGAAACAGACATTTCTATTTTTCATGATTTTCTTGTGATGGGGGTTGTACTTGCCCCCCCTCCCCCCCCCCTCTACCCATCCCTTGCAGAAAGGGAACAAGTTATCACTATGTCTCACTCCAAAAGGACTCAGCAGGGTATTGTGCCTAGCCCCATTATCTTGGGCAGTAGTTTGGACGGACTTTTTCCATTACATATTTCACCTCTACAGTTGTGTAGACTTTTCAGAGAGGCCTCATACTCCACTGCCTTGACTGCAATCTGCAGATTGAAGTTGGTTCACAGATGGGAGATCAAATACCGCCACTCCACTTTCAAAAATGGCAGTGTGACCAAGACAAGCTGACTGCTCATAAGAATTAGTTCATAAAGAAAACAATACTTCTATCTGAGTGATAAAAAATATTTTGATAGTGAAATGTGAGTATGAGAATATAAAAAAAAATAAAGAATTAAGCATCTTTTTTTTTTTAACAAAGAAAATATTTTAAGCTCTTAAAAAAACTGTAAGTGACTTTTACTGCACTATTTTCTTCTCTCAAACCAACGCACCGAATGTCCTTCAGATCCAGGTGAGACAGATCCATTCCATCCACCGTGATGATGCCTTCCTGTATCTCCACCATGCGAAACAGGCTCAGAAAGAGGCTGGACTTTCCCGACCCCGTCCTTCCCACAATGCCCAGCTTTTCACCAGGCGCTGTCTGGAAGCTGAGTTTGTTCAGGGCGTAGGGCAGCCCAGACCGGTACCTCATGCACACGCCTTCAAAACTTCACCACACCGTCTTTGGGCCAGCTGGATAGAGGCTGCACAAAACACAACCATAATACTGAAAATGGGTTATTTGTTGTATACAGATACAGATAGAGATTGTAGTGTTTACGCATACCATGCTCTTCTCTACTTGTCCATATAATCATGAAAATGCAACTGTAAGCCTTTTCAGAAAGGATGCTGAATTATCATCGTTCTCAAGGCATTTGATTATTTTTTTCCTAAGTTATTTTCCAAAAGAAACATGCACTTAAAACATTTAGCTTTTAATCAAAAACTGCTTCTCTACGAATATTTTTCACTATCCTATGTTTAACCCAAGGGCATAAAACTTAATAAACAATACCAAGCACAGCTGCATGCCTGAATACTGAATTTACCATTTCACATTCTCACTCATCTGTAAAGTTGTGCCTACTTCAAATGTTTAACAAAGCAAAACACTAAATTTAACAAAGGATAATATCCATGCACTCCCTGTTACATCAATATGACCACATGGTAAGTCTTTTTTTTCATTTCTTGACTAGATCTCCACAGTTCACCAATGGTGAGATTTTGCATATGCAGCCATTTTTTCCCCACCATTAAGGTAACCACATTCCAACTTTGGGGATATGGCAAGACTAACAAACACATCACACAAATATTCCTCAGCATTCATGCATGCATGCATGCATGTGTGCCTGTGTGTGTATGTGAGTTTTACAGTGCATTTTGGGGGGGGGGTTCTATTTTATTGTTAAGGGTTGTCGTAATAATGGTGTTGTTAAATATTTTGGGATGGTTTTTTTCTTGTTTTTTGCTTGTTGGTTTTTTTGTTGTTGTTTTGTTTTTTGTTTTTGTTTGGGATTTTTTTCCTAGATAGACGTTGACAAAAAAAAAAGAAGCAAATCTATTGCTTAAACCAATGCACCATCTGGAAAAATAAAACTTTGACTTGACTTTGGACTCGACTCAGGCGACACTCACAAAGAGACTGCCGTCCCACTTCTCGTAGGGGATGCTGGTGATGTAGTGGTGGGCTCTCTCCACACTGACCAGCTGTTTCTCCGTCTCCGTGAAGAACATCACCACTCCCCCCAGCAGGTTGGTCACTGACAGGGCGTACGTGATGGCCAGACCCACCAGACCTGCACACCACAGTGCACACATCCAATATCACTCAGTAGGGCCTAGTCCAGAGTGCTAAATTTAGCGCTCCTTCCTTTTACCTTGTCCATGTGTGGTCACCTCCTGCTATAAATAGCACCAGCTGGCCCAACTGGGCTGGGATGGGATGGGATAATTAGCAGCTGAGAGGAGCTGAAAGTGGGGGATACTGGCAGCTGTGACACCCACACTGCCTTCATATTCCGCTTTTCCTAAAAGTAGGCCTTTGTGTGCCGGTGGGAACAGATGACAAGATTTACAAAACTACATACACATGGGGACTGGATGTCAAAAAAAGCACATGACTGCTTTCTCCATTATCCTCGATATAAAAAAAAAGAATAAAAAATAAAAATAGCAGTGACTGTTGGACAATAGGGCAGGTTGGCAGATCGCACAATGTGAACGCTAAATGCCATTTTGTGATTCTGAGTGACAAATTACGCACATACACACCTTTCTGTGTACATGTACGTGCGTGCACTCACACACACACCACACACACACACACACACACACACACACACACACACACACACACACACACACACACACACACACACACACACACACACACACACACACACACACACACACATACATGCGCATACACACACATGCAACACACACACCCTCTCTCAAACACACACAAACACAAACACACACACACACACTCACACACACACACAACACACACACACACACGCACACACACACACACACACATACACACACACACTTCTTGACAATCATTAAATCAAAGACCGACTATCAACAGTATATTTCTAACTGTTCAAGATCCAAAACCTCAACCTGCAAGCCCAGGACCCTTAAGATGAGAAGCCAAGTACTTTTAACAACTTAGATCTTACATCCATATCACTCTCTAATAGCACAATGGAAAAACTGAAAATCTACTCTAAAAAAAAACAATAAAAAATAACTTAATCCATCAGTCTAGCAATTATCAATAACACTTTTTCCGTTTCAAACAAGACACTGACATCTGTCATTCACCTAAAAAAAAACACCAATAAATCTGTCCATCACCTGCATGAACGCCCTGAAAGTGATGCTGGATGACAGCGATGAAGCCGATGGAACCAACGATGGCCACCCCCAGCATCCGCAGCCTCAGGTCTAACCACCGCGCCGCTGCTTGTGTGGAAAACTGCGCTCTCTGGTTGGTGGTCAGGTGAGCCATGTTTTCCTCCCTGAAGCTGCAAAACCCAGTTACACACAGTTTGTTGTTGCAGGACTGGTCTCCAGAGGAGTGAAAGCTGAACTGAGGGGAGAAAGAGAATAATGGTTCAGGTAGGAATGAGAATGGGAAATATGAGAGGGAGGGAGGGAGGGAGGGAGGGGGAGAGGGGAGAGGAGAGAGAGAGAGAGAGAGAGAGAGAGAGAGAGAGAGAGAGAGAGAGAGAGAGAGAGAGGAGAGGGAGGGAGGGAGGGAGACAGAGAGACAGAGAGAGTGAGAGAGACAGAGACACAGAGAGAGAGACAGAGACAGAGAGACAGAGAAGAGACAAGAGAGAGAGAGAGAAGAAGAGAGAGAGAGAGAGAGAGAGAGAGAGAGAAAAGAAGAAAAGAGAGGAAGAGAGAGAGAGAAAGAGAGAGAGAGGAAGAGAGAGAGAGAGAGAGAAGAGAGAGAGAGAGAGAAGAGAAAGAGAGAGAGAGAGAGAGAGAGAGAAGAGAGAGAAGGTAGGTGGGAGTGTGTGTGTGTGTGTGTGTGTGTGTGTGTGTGTGTGTGTGTGTGTGTGTGTGTGTGTGTGTGTGTGTGTGTGTGTGGTGTGTTTTGTATGAGTGTGTGAGTGCACGCACTAATATGCATGCACATAACCATAATGCATGTGTATATATGATTTTTTGTGTTGTCAATGTATGTTTTCTGTGCTTGTATATACTATGCACAGACATGGTTCTTTCTGAATGGAGAACTGTACACATATGTTTCCTTGCATCCTGTCCCTTCAAAAAGAAACAGTGTCAAAAAATCCTGATGACAACAGGCTTACATAGATCACAACACAGAGACTGACACAGGTGACAACACAGACTGACATAGATGACAACAACACACAGACTGACAATAGCTGACAACAACAGAGAGACTGACAATAGCTGACTACAACAGAGAGACTGACACATGTATCTGACAACAACACAGAGACTGACATTTGTGTATGACAACACACAGACTGACATAGATGACAACAACAACAGAGAAACTGAACATAGCTAACAACAACACACAGACTGACACATGTGTCTGACAACAACACACAGACTGACACATGTGTCTGACAACAACAGAGAGACTGCACATGTTTGACACACGAGAGACTGACATGTGTCTGACAACAACAGAGAGACTGACACATGTGTCTGACGACAACAGAGAGACTTGACACATGTGTCTGACAACAACAGAGAGACTGACATTTGTGTCTGATGACAACAGAGAGAGACTGACATAGATGACAACAGCAGAGAGACTGACATAGATGACAACAACAGAGAGACTGACATAGATGACAACAACAGAGAGACTGACATAGATGACAACAACAGAGAGACTGACATAGCTGACAACAACAGAGAGACTGACATAGCTGACAACAACAGAGAGACTGACATAGATGACAACAACAGAGAGACTGACATAGCTGACACAACAACAGAGAGACTGACATAGATGAAACAACAGAGAGACTGACATAGATGAAACAACAACAGAGAGACTGACATAGCTGACAACAACAGAGAGACTGACATAGATGACAACACAGAGAGACTGACATAGATGACAACAACAGAGAGACTGACATAGCTGACAACAACAGAGAGACTGACATAGTGACAACAACAGAGAGACTGACATAGATGACAACAACAGAGAGACTGACATAGCTGACAACAACAGAGAGACTGACATAGATGACAAACAACAGAGAGACTGACATAGATGAAAACAACAACAGAGAGACTGACATAGCTGACAAACAACAGAGAGACTGACATAGATGACAACAACAGAGAGACTGACATAGCTGACAACAACAGAGAGATGACATAGTGACAACAACAGAGAGACTGACATAGATGACAACAACAGAGAGACTGACATAGCTGACAACAACAGAGAGTGACTGACATAGATGAAAACAACAGGAGAGACTGACATAGCTGACACCAACAGAGGAGATGACATAGATGACAACAACAGAGGACTGACATAGCTGACAACAACAGAGAGACTGACATAGCTGACAACAACAGAGAGACTGACATAGCTGACAACAACAACAGAGAGACTGACATAGATGACAACAAACAACAGAGAGACTGACATAGATGACAACAACAACAGAGAGACTGACATAGATGACAACAACAACAGAGAGACTGACATAGATGAAAACAACAACAGAGAGACTGACATAGATGAAAACAACAACAGAGAGACTGACATAGATGAAAACAACAACAGAGAGACTGACATAGATGAAAACAACAACAGAGATTGACATAGAAGACAACAACACACAGAATGACATAGAAGACAACAACAGAGAGAGACTGACATTTGTGTCTGTCTGAAGGCACGGATGGTGGACAGCCCCATGATGGACTCGGAGAAGTGGGCGTACAGAGGAGAGAGGGTGATGCTGGACAGTCGCTTCAGCTCACGGGAAGTGTGGCGATAGTAGTGCTGCACACACACGCACACACATGCACGCACGCACACATACACATGCACACACACATGCATGCACACAGACACACACACGCACACACACACACACACATACTCACACGTCTGATGTCACTGTTTTGTGGAAGGACGTTAAACTGAAGAGGAACATGCATGCAGGGACACATACACACATGCACACACATGCACACATCACACACACACACACACACACACACACACACACACACACACACACGCTGATCTCTCTGGGGAAAGCATGTGGCCAAAAGGGCAGCTCCACCCAATAATCTAAAACATTTTTAGCTTTTTATTTTTGGTACTCATAAATAAATGTAGAATTCAAAGTTATTTTTTTTTCAAATTTGTATGAAAAATAACTGTTATTGAATGTAAACAACTTTTTTTTTATTCCATCTACTGGTGAGAAAAGCTGAATTACAGTAAGAAAATCTGATTTAGTACTTTCCACCCTATGCCCCTACCCCCCACCCTCCCCCCTCCAGCCCCTACCTGTAAAAAAAAAAAAAAAAGCATTTTCTGATGAAGCACTTCTGACCTGAATGTTGTAGTAGACACAGCCCTGCTGAAAGCACTTCTGACCCGAATCTTGTAGTAGACACAGCCCTGCTGAAAGCACTTCTGACCTGAATCCTGTAGTAGACAAAGCGCTGATGAAAGCACTTCGACTGAATCTGTAGAGACAAGCCTGCTGAAGCATTCTGACCTGAATCTTGTAGCAGACAAAGCCCTGCTGAAAGCACTTCTGACCTGAATCTTGTAGCAGACAAAGCCCTGCTGAAAGCACTTCTGACCTGAATCTTGTAGCAGACAAAGCCCTGCTGAAAGCACTTCTGACCTGAATCCTGTAGTAGACACAGCCCTGCTGAAAGCACTACAGCAAAGCAAATCTGATTTAACCTTTCCACCCTATGCCCCAACCACCACCCTCCCCTCCAGCCCCTACCTGCAAAAAAAAAGCATTTTCTGCTGAAAGCACTTCTGACCTGAATCTTGTAGTAGACAAAGCCCAGAGGCACAAGGGCGGGTGTGAACCAGGGCAGCCCGTAACAAGTCACCACCAGCGTCCCCAGGATGCCAAAGATCTGAGCCAGGAAGATGTTGAGCTGGAAAGGTAGGGAGTCATCGATGGCATACATGTCAGAGGAAAACCGATTGATGATTCGCCCCAGTGGGGTGGTGTCGAAGAATGACACTGGGGCCTGAAACATCAGAGGAAAAACAAGTTGCATTCCGACATGTGTCAAGTCATGAATAGCAATATTTCTTTTACCACAAATGTGTAATACGTAAACAGGTATGTTCTGATGACAAAAAACACAACAACAACAAAAAGAAGGCACATAAAGCAAAAATGATTTTCAGACATTATTTTCAGAATGATAATATGTTCAAAGGAAACTTAAGTCCTGTGAGTTCTTTCTATAGGTTTTTTGTTTGTTTCTTCTCTTTTCCCTTTTTTTCATGTAAAGATCAGACTGAAATATTGCAGTAGATCCATATAGCCAATGCAACATGACTATCCTCTTAATTTCCTGAGCTAAAGTATGCAATCAAGCATAAATACATCAGACCTGCTATGACAAAAATGGTAAAGAGAAGACCCTCCCCTCTCTCTCTCTCTCTCTCAGCACTTGACAAAATTAAAGGCTTCAAAGAAACAGAAAATGTAAAATTAAACAATTGAATAAACTGCCTCGTGTTGTTTCACTTGTAAGCACCACTTCTGTCTAACTTCTTCTGTTCTTGTGGTAACTACTGACACCCACACTCTGTTACTGAAGAGGAATCTTTTTTCAAGCACACTTGTCATCACTAAATCTGTCTCTTCAAAAATATTTGTTTTTCATCCATCTCTTTATCCCTTGCTTCTCTCCACTCCCGCCTACCCCAAGTCCCATTCCTTAAAGTTGAATAAAAAGTTGTCAGTATACCTGGTTACTCAATGCCTTCAGCTTCACCTATATCATCCTTTGTCTTCATTACTATGCCCCTCTCTCACAAACCAAACAAAACCCTCGTTTCCACAAACTCAAAAGAGTATTTTGTACTTTTGTATTTTGTATTTTGTATTTTGTACCACTTTATGTCACAGCAGATTTCTCTGCGTGAAATTCGGGCTGCTCTCCCCGGGGAGAGCGCATCGCCACAAGTGCAGCGCCTACCCATTTTTTTCTCTTTTTCCTGTATGCAACTGTATTTGTTTCCCTATCAGAGTGGCTTTTTTCTACAGAACTGTTGTAAACATCCTACTCTCCATTAGCTAATCTTTCTTTGCTCTCCATTCACACAAGTGACAAGATTCGACAGAAAAAAGGTCACCTTCAGCACTGAGGTCAACAAGCGTTTGTGCATGACTTTGGCAGCGCAGATCCCTCCGTAGGCAAACAGGAAGGCTCTCAGGAGAGTGAAGACTGAATTGGCCCCTGCCAGACTTCCATACACAGCCAGGTAAAAGGTCAAGTTGTCTTCTGCCTCTGTCAGGTTCCGCCATGGAGTGATGTTGTTCGAGTCTTTCAACGCTTGGCCCTCAGCATGCACACTGCAATGCAACACACACAGAAAAATGAAAAGGGTGATATTTGTTTTTCAACAACGATGCTGTCAGTGAAAAAAGGTCTGACCTCTTTTCATTATCAGTTGAAAGGTGGGTTTGTTTTTGTTTATCACCTGAACCTTGCTTAAATCAATACATCAGATATATGCAAATCATACATTTCAGTGAAGTACAGGGAAAAAAACCAATCTTTTTTTTTTTTGTCATCTGTGTAAACACAACTTTGATAAACCATAGGCATTTATATACATAGAAATTAAAACCCTTCAAATCTTACACAACACACAAAACACACACACACACGCATGCACACATGCGCACATGCACGCACACACACACACGTCACACACACACACACACACAGAACATCTTGCGCACACGTTAATTCCTGTTCCGCTTTTCGTAAGAGTAGGCCATCCTGTGCCGGTGGGAACAGATGACAAGATTTACAAAACTGCATACACAGGGGGACTGGATGTAAAAAAGCACACGAGCGCTTATTCCATTATCCTCAATATAAAAGAATAAATAAACAAACACACACACACACACAACACACACGCACGCACACACACACACATTTAAACATTGGCATCCACTTGTAGTACATCTCACTAACACCACCAAAACTCAGACACTTGGGACAGTCAACCTACAAGATGGGGTGAGAGCAGACAAAGCCCCATGGGCTGCAGAAACCGTGGATGTGGACTGGTTTCCACTGTGAGTGGAGTGACTGTTGGTCACCCAGTATGACAACCACCAGTCACTGGTGTTCCTCGACGCTGGTAGTCAACACAAATAATAATAATGATGATGATGATGATGATGATGATGATGATGATGATGATGATAATAATAAACAATAATAACAATGGTGATGTTGATGATGACATAATAATAATAATAATAATAATAATAATATAATGATGAATGATGATGATGATGATGATGATGATGATGATAATAATAATAATAATAATAATAATATTAATAATAATAATAATAAATTAAATGGAACTTATATAGCACTATATCTTGCAAAAACAAATCAAATCAAATGACCACATGCATGAAGGTATGCTCAATACACAGAGGCAGGGAGGCTGGTAGGCAGGTAGATTGACAGACCAAATTACAACTTCTTTCTTTCTTGATTGGGTTTTTTTTTCTTTTAAAGAGTTTGCACTTTACAAGAATGATTCAGCTGTAGTAAAAGCAGCAGCTCTGGGTCAGTTGCAATGTTGGAAAAATCTGTACTACACTACTGTTGTGAAAGTAATACATGATCCAAAGTTTAATGATAACCACTTTACATAATGCCGCTTCAGCTTAGATCTTATTCTGCAGTTTTAAAATCTTCTAATTGAATGTTTGCATGGGATGCAAGTGCACAAACAACATATTTTAAAATAGTTGCTCAATAAGAATGAAGTGCCATGTCTCTTCAATACTGTGTATCAATTGCCTCCCTGGATTTGTGTCTGTACACAAACCATACATCTCCCCAAACACAAACTAACACAACCAACCAACACCAATGTACAGCATGAAAGCATGAGCTCTTGCACTCACACATGTGCACATGCAAGCACTCTCATACAGGCAGAAATACATCCCCTTCCTCTTCCACACATATATACCATATGCATGACAACACATACACAGACTCTCTCTCTCTCTCTCTCTCTCTCTCTCTCTCTCTCTCTCTCTCTCTCTCTCTCTCTCTCTCTCACACACACACACACACACACACACACACACACACACACACACACACACACACACCACCACCACCACCACCACCACCACCACCACACACACCACCACCACCACCACCACCACCACACACACACCAAACCACACCACACCACACCACACCCAACAACAAAAAGTACCTTGCATGAGAAAGAGTGACAAGAGCACCAGGGGAGACAAACAGGACCCGACGGCTTTCCAGTAAGCCGAATACACAGCCATTTTCACTACCCCCGTCTCCTTCTCCTCTTGTTCCATCATGCCCCCTTCTCCTTCCCCCGATGTCACCCCATCCTCCTCTGCTTCCTCTGGTTTTCCCTTCCTGTCTCCATCAGGGCTCATGGGCAGTGTGTGCAGGATCTCTTCTGGTGGACCTAAAACCAATACCGCTGTCTGCAGTGCCGCCGCTGTAGTCTAGTGGTTAGGGCGTTGGACTCGTAATCTAGAGGTTGCGGGTTCGATCCCAGCTTTTGGCTATGGCGTTGTGCCCTTGGAAAAGGCACTTTACGGCTATTTTCTCACCCCACCCAGGTGTAAAAGGGGTACCAACCTTGTGTTGGGGGTTAACCCTGCGATAGACTGGCGTCTTATCCAGGGGGGAGTCTATGACTCTCAGTCGCTTAACGCCACAGAAACCGGGATAAGCACCGGCCTGATGGGCCTTAGGCTCGGGACAGACTTTAACTTTAACTGTCTGCAGTCCACTGTCAATGTTTGAGAGTTTGGGTTTTCTTGTGGGTTGGTTGTTGTTGTTTTTTAATTCCTTGCCAGTGCAAACATGAGATGCTTCCTTGGTTTTCTTGTGTTTGGTTTTTTTTTAATCCCTCAACAGTGCAAACATGACATGCTTCCTTGGTTTTCTTGTTGTTCTTTTTCAATTCCTCAACAATACAAACATGAGATGCTTCCTTTTCCTTTAACATACTGGGAGAATGCTCTATGGAGACTGCTTAATAACTGCACTTTACATTTCTTATATAAAGAAAAACATTTCTTTCTGAATAAAGTAGATAACATGATGTTAAATGTTACTTTCAACAAAATAACCTTTAAAATAACCATCTTGCACACATGTTAAAATCTGTTCTGACATTCAGAAGGAACAACAATGTTTGCAAAAATGCATGTATACAGGGACTGGATGTAAAAAAAAAATTTTAAGTACACAAGTGGTTATTCCATTAACCTCAAAATGACAGCATAGAAAAATACATTTTTTAAAATGTCAGTGCACTACAAGCAATCAAAGAGTTTACAGTCATGTATGATAAAGACTCCCCGTGGGACTCCCGGGGAATGCTTGCAAAGCGAGCATTACAAGAATAGGGTCCCTGCCCGCCAGCCAGGCATGTCGTAAGAGGCGACTAAGGTGGCACCACTCCCCCAGGTAGGGGGTTGGACACAGGGCTAACAACCCCGTTCTGTAAAAAAAAGATTGTTACAGAAACAGCAACAAAGAAATTCAACACTACTGGGTGCGACGGGCTTCCAGAGTCATCGAAAGATACTCGTATGAATGGCAGTGGTGAAAGCCGAGAGGAAGCCACTGGCAGGAAGATGGAAGTCTTGAGTGCCAAAACCAAAACCAGAATAGGATTCTGGAATGTTAAACAGAGCTGAAGACCCTCCAACACTCCTGGGGAACCATTCAGAAACTGGCCCAAGACAGGCAGGAGTGGAGAACCTTTGTTGCTGCCCTACATGCCAAGAAGGCATAAAAAGGCTTTGGATGGATATGATAAAGACTACACAAGAATCTTAAACACACACGCTACAGCTCATCAAGAGTATACTCAATATTTTTTTTATAAGAGTACTCAGAGAAGACCACAAGGCATATCACTGAGGCATGCCTACAACAACATCTCATATCGTCCAGACTTTTCATGTCTCAAAAAAACACAAGACAAGTTAAACATGGGGGGGAGGCAAATCCAACTAAATACTATACTCAGCTAGTTTTTCACAAAGCACAAAAAATGAATGAATAAACGTATGATTTATAAATCCCATAAAAATATCTGCACCCACAGGTGTCATTGTAGCACTGGGAGAGAAAGAAATTTTAAAAAGGGTGATGAAGACTGGGGAGGGGGCAAGAGTATCACCATGTGATAACCTACATTAGATCTACCCACCTGTATAACAGACAACAAAGAAAAAAATATCAAAGAAAACATCGACTCACCGATCTTCCTCACTCGCCCTTCCTCCATCACCATGACCACATCAGCCTGCGTCAGGAAGCGGAGGTGGTGGGTGCACAGGATGCACGTCTTGTTCCGCAGCAATCCCAGGATGCAGTTCTGCATCAGGTGCCGTGCCACGTGAGCGTCCACGGCAGCCAGTGGATCATCCAGCAGGTAGATGTCTTTGTCCTGCAAAAGGTATAATGTTAAGGTGAGCTGAATCATGCATTGCAAACATCATTTGTTCATGTTGTTTATTGTTCAAACTGACCATCAGGCTGGACAGCCTGTCAATGGAAAGTCATACTGATGACAAATGAAAAATTTATAAACCAAAAGAAAAAATACCCAGCTGTCTAAGCCAAAGACTAGTCACAAATCAGTTTGATCGAGTGAAAGAAAACTGGAAGTGAAAATACATGCACTTTTGTGTTATGCACTACGTCAGTAAACCTAGGGTTTTCCACTGGTGTGGGTTCTCTTATGCACACATGCATGCATGCACATACTCATGCAAACATTCTCTCTCTCTCTCTCTCTCTCTCTCTCTCTCTCTCTCTCTCTCTCAGATGTCTCGGTGACGATGTTGGATGGACGTAATCTTGTTGTGCTCTGTAAACTCATCCAAACTGTGCTGCTTCTGGACTTTGTATTCTTGTAATTTTTGGCAGGAATACTTATAAAGGTACTGTGATTAAGGTGACAGTGTTACTTTTTGTTGATGTGCTCCGATCTTGAAGTATTCCTCAAAAACAATTTTTATACATAAATAAGAAGGAATAATATATCAAACACTGTTTTCATTCAAGCCAAGAAATTTGTGAACTGTTGTGCACGTGCAATTTTCCCTCTTGTGATTCCTTGAACCACCAGCCTCTCTCTTTTTCTTTTTTTTTTTTTTTTTTTTTTTTTTAAATAATAATAATGTGATGTAGCAGACACTGGAGAATGGCACTGTCAACACATACGTATGGCTGTGTGAATTTGTAGTTTGTCAGTCAGTGCAATGTCTGATCAACAATGCTTCTCTGAATATTCAAATGTCCATGGCAATGATCCTCCACCTAGTGAAAACAAGCTTATAGACACAGCTGATGTCATTCAAAAGCGGTTTTGGTGCCATGAACCAGAACTTGTGGTCTGGCGCAATGTTCTACTCTATCGTTACTCCTCCCTTGAAGACAGTGCAATAAAACTACAAGTTACAGACTTTGATCCAGACGATCAAATACTCTCTTTGCCTGGCGTAAAATGGATAACTGACCTCCCCTCTGCACTCGCTAAAACCACTGTACGCTTATTTTGTAAATCATCCAAAAGAATAACTGTCACTCTATACTTTAAGTCAACAGCAAATGCTGGCACCCTCCTCTGTCAGGGCAGGGACTGTGAACTGTGGAACACACACGAATGTGAGCGGCTGAAGGATGTGGTGTCAGCATTCCTTAATGACAGGGACATCGGTGTTCTTACTTCATCGCTCCGTCAGGTGCCCCTTGTTTTTATCAAACCTGTGGGCATCTTGCCTCTGGGCGCTACATCCATGGACCTGTCCTGTCTGCCAACGCCAGAGGCTCATGGCGACGGGTCACCGGACCTGCATGAAGAGTCAGGCGGAGGGACAGCATCGGAAGAGTCATCAACATCACCTTCCTCGCCTCCGCCGTCTGCCTGGTCACCCAGCGACAGCCGCCCAGGTCTGTCATGTCAGATAAACCCACCCAGGGTTGTCCTCCATCCTCCTACCCCACTCTCCACTGTGGTGCAGTCCTCTTCAACTAACAGCAAACAGTCAGTACTTAGAGCAACTCCTGTGAAGTCTAAGAGTAAAAACCTGAGAAGACGGACTCTCTGTTTCACGCAAAAGATGGTAAAATCTCCGCAGCGTCAATTACACACAAACAAATTACAGATAGAAGAACTTAAACAAAATGTTCAAGAACTGACCATCTCACAAGACGATATGAAAGAAACCTTTATCTCATTAATTGAAGATGCCAAAGTGGCTACAAAAAATGAACTAAAGACTCTCATGAACTCAAAAATAAATTTACTGTTATCAGACTTAAAAGATCTAGTCACTCAAGTAAATCAACTGAAGATGCAAGTCAATACAATAGGAGCAGAGAACAAGGCCCTTAAAACTCAACTGCATCAACTTCGCTCTCAACCAAAGGAGACAAAACCCAAGACTGCAGTGACTCACGCTGCCACACAATGTGAGCAGGATCAAGACAACAAAACAACTGAGGGAAACAAGACTCCTGTGTGTGTTCAGCCAGTGCCTCCAGCTGGAGACCAGCAAGAGGAAACTCCGCCAGTTGACCTGCCCCCCTCGCATGCAACAGGTGAACCACCTGTGTGTTACTCAGGTGGTGGCGAGCTCACAGAATATGACCATACCTCCACTTCCTTAACTGTGTCCAAGACTCCCGACAGCCAGCCAAGTGCCCTCCCTTTGGGACAGGCAGATGCCAAAGTGCCCTCAGATGAAGAACACTCATCACTCCAAACAAACAACTCAAAACAAGACACTCTTTCTGACTTCCCCCTCTCTGTTAATTACTCTGTTCCAGTCTCTAACAAATATGCCTCTCTTTCAGACAGTACTCACCATGACATGACCACTGACATTAACTGTAACTACTCACAAGGCAATATCACTCATAATATGCAAAGACCTATTACTAACTCTGGTAACGATAAACCTCCATCACCATTTGAACTACTCCAAACCATAAATGTGAGTGATCATGCAACTGCACTCCTCATAGGGGACTCAGTAATACGACACTTGGACCCAAAAAGACTTGCCTTACGCTCGTATTGCATGCACAAAATCTGTGTCCCAGGCATGTCGACCCTGGATCTAGAGCATTGGCTGGCTGAGCAGCCAACTCACAGAAATGTGAAAGCCTTGGTAATCCATGTGGGTGTCAATGACTGCCCTTCCGGAAAAGTCTCTGTAGAACACTGGACAACCTTAATCAAAAAGTGCTGTCAGATTTTTCCCTCCTCTAAAGTAGCACTGAGTTCATTAGTACCAGCAAAAGGTAGACACAATCTGAATAATTCTATAATTCCCTCCAACCGTAACCTCATGTCTGCATGTAAAATCACTAACACAACTTTCATTGATAATACTGACGCTTTTGTTACCTCTTCTGGTGCTCCGAAACAGATCATGTATCATGACCTCACTCACCCCAGTTTCAAGGGGACAGCTCAGCTAGCTTTAAATGTTAAAAGCACTGTGCTTAACTGGCTTGCTGAATCTCTGCCTCCACGCAGAGACTATCATACCTACCGTGGTGAGACAGGCACCAATCAGCAGAATAGGCATGGTTCACACTGGGGACCGTCATGGTCCAGTACAGACAGACTGAACCCTGGCAGCAGAAACACTATGGCCAGTGCCAATGTTCAGCAGCCTGGCAGAGGGAACCATGCTCTTCGTGGACATGCTCAGACATTTTCTGGCACCACACCATATCACTTACAAGCTTCTCATCCCACCACTTTCCATGGCCCTTTTGCACGTCCTACAAGTGCACATGATCCTGTCACCCACCGCAGTGACAATCCACACAGATCCATCAGTACTGATCTGAGCTGGCAGAGCAATTATTCTGCTCCTCCTCCTCTTTATTTAGAACCACAGGGTAGGTCTCAATCCAACATTAGCAGACTTGATCCTAGACAGGAGACATACAGCAACACACCTGATGCGCCTCTTCTCCCTTCATTTCATTCCATGGACAATTTTCCACCTCTACCCCAGAGGCACCCACGACCTCCTGAAACAGTTTTCCCTATCTCCTCTGATTCTCTCAAAGTGAAGCCCTATCATCTCAATATAGATAGAGAGTTTAATCCCCAAAATATTGGTAAACCTCCGGTTACATCACATGCACTCCCAGAAAAATATTCAGTGCAGAATGTCAACCCAACTTCCCCACAGAGTGATATAAATCATTGTTTACATTTACTAAGTATGATGACATCACATATCATGAACTTACAGCATGGTCAAGGTTGATACCATGCTTATAGTGGTGTCACACTGTGATCTGTTCCATTTAGACAACTACTACATAGAAAATTAATAATGCGTACTTATTTATTGTTCTGATTATATTTAACATAGCTCACTTGGAAAGAAAGGAAAGAATGGACCCCCCCCCCCCCTCCCCAAAGTAAAAGATGTCAAGAGATGTAAAATTGAATATGGGAGGCAGATGCATGCTCCCGCGTGCGTATGTGTCTGTACGCGGGTAAGTATGTGTGAGTGTGTACATCTACACACGTGTGCATGTGCACCTGCGTGCGTGCGTGCATGCATGTGTGTTTGCTGTGTGTGTGTATGTGTGTGTGTTTGCGTGTGTGTGTGTGTGTGTGTGTGTGTGTGTGTGTGTGTGTGTGTGTGTGTGTGTGTGTGTGTGTGTGTGTGTGTGTGTGTGTGTGTGTGTTGCAGAATAGCCAATCTCCTATTTCATTGTATTGGAGTTATCTATTGATCGGTGAAGAATTTATTGGAAAAGTTTTCTATTTGTGCTTTGCCTTATCGGACTTGTTTTTGGACTGTTTAATTCACTTGTGTCTATACACTTCTTGGTGTTGCATTGTTGTCATCGCCTAAGTCATTTGGGTATTTTTCTTGGTGTTATTACTTATATGTCTGTATATATATATATATATATATATATATATATATATATATATACATCTTGTCTTTTGCTTTACATACTTTTCTTTTCACTACCATTGCTGCTTCTCATCCAATTGTTAATTAGTCTCAGTGTTTGTGGTTATCTTGTTTGATATTTATCTTTGTCTCTTTACTATTGATTTTGACTGTAGCAGTGTGTGCAGCTGCTCATCCTCAGATGATTTGACTAGTTGCGGTGTTTGGGATAATATTATTCTTCCACTGGTTGTTGGACGTTCAACTGTACATAACCTGTACACTAAGTGTTTGAACTATTTTTGATTGAAACACTCTCAAGATTTTCTTGTAACATATTGCTGTCTTATTTGCTTGTTTGGTTACATGCATTGTGATCTAAACCCTGTGTTGCCAGAGATCGTTTATTAGTTTTGTGCAGATATTAACTTTCTGCAATGTCTACTTTGAAAGTCTGGCCTACAGAGGGTGGTCTTCGAATAGGATTTTTGAATATAAATCATGTTCTTAATAAGTTAGATGAATTATCTCTAGTTTTGCATAATAACGGTAAACCTTTTCATTTATTTTGCTGTGCTGAATCCAGATTGTCAAACCATATATCTGATAATGATGTGTTTATTCCTGGTTATGATGTTGTACGACTTGACCCCATTTTCCCAAAGCAAACTGGTTTAATTCTATATGTTTCTAAATCAATCACTTACAAACGTATAGTTTTCTTTGAAAAACACAGAGTAGAATCAATATGGGTTCAAGTAAATATAAAAAACAATAAACCTATTTTTACTGGATTTGTTTACCGCAACCCTTCTGAGCACTCTGACTGGTATGATCATTTTAATGAGATGATGGAAGCTGTTTCACTAAACAATAATGAAATAATTCTTTTTGGTGACTTTAATATAGATCTCTTGAAACGCAATAAGCGATGGACACAGTTGTATGAAAGTTTTGGCCTCCTTCAAGTAATAGACACACCAACCCGTGTTACCCCCTCCTCTGAGACATTGATTGATCATATCTATATTAGTTCAAAGCAAAACATCGTAGAAATATGTTCTCCCCCTAATGGATGTAGCGATCATTATCCTGTCTGTCTTACTTGGCTTAAAAAAGGCGCTAAAATTCCTAAATTAGATCACAAAGTAATAACATACAGATCCTTTGCTAATTTCAATGAAAATGATTTCCTAAATGACCTCTCACATTCTTCTCTTTCAAATGTTTATCAGTTAACTGACCCTAATCTAGCATTTGAATTTTGGCAAAATACTTTCATCAACATCTATAATAAACACGCCCCTTTCAAAATAAAACGAGTTAAACATACTCCGAAACCTCCTTGGCTAAGTAAGGAAATTCAAGAGGAAATAACCAAAAGAGACAAACTCATAGAAACCAAACAATTCACTGACTTTAAGAAGCAACGAAATAAAATTACATTAATGAAGCGCATTGCCAAAAAGAAGTATTTTCGTGACCTCATATCAGATAGCTCAGGCAATAAACAGAAAGTCATATGGAAAACTATAAATTCTCTAACTAAGGAAAAATCAGTAAAAGCACCTGTCATAAAAGATATTACTGCCACCACTTTGAACCAACATTTTTCCACAATTTCCTCCTCAACAGTTAAAAATGATAGCTCTTGTTTCAATGACCTTGCCTTATTGAATGAATTCTGTATTTCAAAAAAGATCACTTCAAATGTGGTAATCCCATTCTTGACAGTATACGAAGTGTACTTTTCTCTTATACATCTCAAGCAGACATCTGCTCGTGGTCTAGATGGCTTAGATGGAAAAATCCTTAAACTTAGTGCTCCTGTAATATGTGATTCCCTAACTTACCTGTATAACCTATGTATTGATAAATGCTGCTTCCCCAATATTCTTAAACAAGCCAAAATAATCCCTCTGTACAAGTCAGGTGATAAAACCGTTCCTTCAAATTACAGACCTATTTCAATATTACCAGTCCTTTCAAAGCCATTAGAAAAACATATTTATCAGTGCCTTATGTCTCACATTTCAAAGCATAACTTACTTCATCCAAATCAGTCTGGCTTTAGAAAATATCATTCTTGCCATACAGCCCTGATTAGCCTCGTTGATGAATGGTTAAAAAATATCAACAATAACAAATTTACTGGTCTGCTACTCGTTGACTTTGCAAAAGCCTTTGACGTCATAGATCACAACCTTTTAGTCCGTAAATTGAAACTATATAAATTTTCTGATGATGCTTTGTCACTTGTAAAATCATTTCTTTCTAATCGAAACCACACTGTTTGGCTAAATGATGAACATTCTGAATTTCTTTCACAAAAATTTGGTGTTCCCCAAGGATCAGTATTAGGGCCTTTTCTTTTTTCACTATATATCAATGATCTTCCTTTATCTGTTACAAAAGGCGTAACTGAACTTTTTGCTGATGACACCTCTATCTATTCTTCTCATTCCGACTTGAAACAACTATCTCACTATATGCAAGAAAATGCCAATCAATTATTGGAATGGACAAAACTTAATCATATGGCCCTAAATCATCAAAAAACAAAATATATGATAATTACATCTCGACAAAAACGGCAAAATATAACCTTTGTTTTGCCACCAATTCATATTGATAATAATGTTATTAAAGAAGTAGACACGCATAGACTCCTAGGGGTTACTATTGATAATGATCTTTCCTGGTCGCCACATATTGATTTTCTATATAAACGAATCTCTCAAAAGATATTTCAGCTCTCTAAAATCAAACACTTTCTTGACCTAGATTCTCGTAAACAGTTTTATTTTACTTATATTCAATCATTTATTGATTACGCCTCAACATTGTATGATAGATGTAGTGCTAATAGCTTAAAACCACTTTTAAGAATCCATAAACGAGCTATTAAAGTAATACTCTTAAAGCCTTCCACCTTGTCACCCCAAGACTATACTAGATTGGACATTCTTCCCCTAACTTACCATCTGGAATATAATAAAGCAATCATAATGTATCGTATAATGAACGGTCTTGCTCCATCTACCCTGACTACTAGATTCCCAATTAATCAGTCAAGATACACCAATAATATAATAATTCCTAAACCAAGGCTCGACCTCTATAAAACAAGTCTTCGCTACTCTGGAGGAATTATTTGGAATTCTTTACCAAAAAATATTAAAGAGAAAAGTAGTATTGTATCTTTTAAGCGTAACTATAAATCTTTCCTGTTTCAAAAAATACTCAAACATGCTCCTAAACTATAGTCATTATCATTATTAGACATGTTAAAATTGGGACAACAAACAGCATCGACAAACTATTCATGACCTCAGGTCTCGTATATATGTATTCTGCTTCTGTATTATGATTATTGTATGTTATGTTATAGTGATAATGTACTCTGACTGCTGATGTTGTTGTTGGGTTTTTGTTGTTGTTGTTGTTGCTGGATGTTGGGTTTTCTTTGTTTTTAAATCAAATTTTGTAATCACCTTCTTCAGAATCTATTATACATCAACTCTAGCTAAAATCGTAATGCCATGTGCTCATAGATTCTTGTTTGTATATAAGTCATGCTTTAAAGACTGGAAAGAGGTAGTCAGAGATGTGGGTAAATAGCATGTCGATTTGTGTGTGTGTGTGTGTGTATGTGTGTGTGTGTGTGT
>CM060320.1:26196274-26203774 GCA_030674155.1 Stramonita haemastoma
CATGCAAATCCAGCATAACTCAGTCAAGGGTCCAGGGCTCAGTTCTAAAATTAGTCCCTTCCTTTTACCAAGTCCAAGTGTGGTCAGTTTCTGCTATAATCAGCACCAGCTGGGGTGGGATAGATAGCAGCTGAGAGGAGCTGAAAGTGGGGGAATCTCGACAGCTGTGCATCGTCACCACACATCAGCTTCTTTTTTTCTACCACATCAGCTGAATTTTTGTTTTTCGATATATGGACATCAGCTACAAAAGGATTACACTGTAAAAAAACTCCCTTTTCCTTCCCAGCTCTGTCCTCCTTCAACTACATAATTAATTCAAGTGTACTTCCATTTTCATAGCCTATCTCTTGACCTAATTGTGAAGTGCCAATATGTGCATACATACATATGTATATATACAATCACACTCACATTCACACACACACACACACACACCACATACACAACACACACACACAAATCAACATGAAAATGAAAGGGAAAATCAGCTCACCTTAAAGATGCGAAAGCTGACAGCAGAAAGCTGGAGGGTGCCTTCTGGTTGTTCAGAGGCGTTGTCAGCGTCTGACTCCACTGTGTGCTTATCACTGTCATCTTGCCAGGAAAACTGACCACTCTTGATCTGAATGACCACACTCTCGTCAACGTCTGAGGACACCACGTTGTACAACAGTCTGTTAACTTCTCTCTCCCTCTCTTTACTTCTGTTTAAGTTTTCAGTTTTTTCTAAGGTGGTGTTTCATCAAGCTGAATTATATATTGAACCATATTAGCCAAGAAATCTATTTGGCAGTTGTCTGGCAAACTGCTCACCCTGTGGCATAATGTTTATGTGGGTTGCATGAGGAGGTTGAAATTTGGTTGCATGAACAGGTAGTTTACATGATTAGGAACCTGGTCTACCATTTAAGGGTGCTTTTCTGCTTGTTTTAAATATTACAGATAATGCATTTGCTGCAGAATTCAAACAGAAAATGATTCAATGACAGACATAACAGACAAGAGAACAGACAGCGATAAACAGAGACACATACAGACACAGAGACTGAGACAAAGATGCACAGATAGGCAGACACACAAACACACACACACACACACACACACACACACACACACACACACACACACACACACACACACACACCACACACACACACACACACACACACACACAGACGGGATAGCCTAGTGGTCAGAACATTGCATTCGCAATTTGATGACCCGAGTTCGATTCCCGTTCAAGGGGATATTTTCCCCTGGAGTTAACATCAGTACTGACTCCACTCTCCCCAACAGTCCTTCGGATGAGATTATAAACCGAGGCCCTGTGTGCAAATGCACGCTGAACATCTTGTGCACACATTAAATCCTGTTCCGCTTTTTGTAAGAGTAGGCCATTGAGTCCCAGTGGGAACAGATGACAAGATTTACAAAACTGCATACACACGGGGACTGGATGTAAAAAAGCACAAGAGTGCTTATTCCATTATCCTCGATATAAAAGAATAAAATAACTATAAATAAATTAATTAAACACACACACACACACACACACACACACACACACACACACACACACACAAATTCAGAGACAAGAACATACAAAGATACAGAAAGCTACTGCTACAAGCAAAAACAACCAAAATCAAAACCTTGCACCTAAAAATAACATTCCTATCCATCTGACGAACGAAAAGACAAAACAAAACAAAAGATTATAAGCTTACACAAAAAATCTGACCTGGTGAACTGTAGTACTGGTCTGGGTCCAGCTCTCTGAGGGCACAGAAACTCTGAACACGCTTCAGTGAAACCCAGGACTCCACCAGCCCATTGATCACCCAGGGAAACGCATTCAGTGGGGCAATCAGCATCAGGAACAGAGACAAACTGGTGAAAACCTGAAAAGTAGGAGCCATATTGCAAAAAATATCTCATAACCAGTAGCAGTGTAGAAGTAGTTAGTAGAAGTAGTAGAAGTAGTAGTAGTAGTAGTAGTAGTAGTAGTAGTAGTAGTAGTAGTAGTAGTAGTAGTAGTAGTAGTAGTAATAGAAGTAGTAGTAATAGTAATAGTAAGTAGTAGTAGTAGTAGTAGTAGTAGTAGTAGCAGCAGCAGCAGCAGCAGCAGCAGCAGCAGCAGCAGCAGCAGCAGCAGCAGCAGCAGCAGCAGCAGCAGCAGCAGCAGCAGCAGCAGCAGCAGCAGCAGTACTTGTAGCAGTAGCAGTGGCAGTGGCAGTAGTAGTATTCATAGAACCATTAGCAGTAGTAGAAATTGTTGTAGTAGAAGCAGTAGCAGCAGCAGCAATAACAAAATTAGTAAAGGGAGGAGGACCATCAACAGTACAGATGGTGGTACATACAAAAGATTATGTCTTTAATATACTGAAAACAAATCATTAAAAAATATCAAATGCATAGAACCTGCTCTACACATCTCACCAGAGAAAAATAGTTCTGTAAAAAAGCCAGTTAGCATACTTCTTGGGAAAAGTTTTCAAAGCAAGCCTCACAAAAAATAAACTGAGAAACAGACTACAGAAACACACACACACACACACAGAAGCATGAAAAAGATAACACCAGAACAAACTAACAAAAGGACAGAAAAAGACAGCAAAAAAAAAAATACTGCCACCAAAAACTTTCCAGAGGGTGTGAATCCGAACAAAACATTCTGCACTTTCAAAAAACACACTGGAGTCTGACGACAACAAAAAAACAATGACTGGCAAAATAAATCTCCTGATTAAATGTCTTCGACTAAACAAGATGAAAATTCATTATCTTTATCCTCAACCATAAACAACATTAATTGAGTGGTCACCTTGGCAGCAGTCAGCTGGTTCCCCAACAAAGCATAGGTGGTAAAGGTGAGAATGGAGATGAGCACAGGGGTAGTGGCCCAAAAGTACACACACATGGCATCCAGGTATTTGCGGCCCTTGAGACTGTCCAGTTCTTTGTCACGCAGCTGGTTGATGCGGGAGATGAAGCGATCTTCCCATGCATAGAACTTCAGCACTCGAATCCCACACAGCATCTCGTTCATCAGCTGGTAGACACAGATTTTTTTTTTGATTTTTTTTTACTGTTATAAGACAATGAAGTAAATCTACGGAACTTCAAAAATACTGACATTATATAGGGTATATTTATAGGGGATGAAGATGTTCTTGAAGACCTAAGATCATACTTTGTCATTGTTGCCAAAAAAATCTACACCACCCATAGAAAGCTAAGACACCTACCATAATCAAACCCATGTTACATACATAAAAGTAAAAAGGTAAAGGAGTCCCATAACCTGTGTGGTTGTAGGGGAATGGGATGTCAGAGACCTCAGCTTCTCTAGAGGCCAGCATATTGAGGGCGGCGCCCATCTCCTCTCCCTCGCTGCTTTACCTTCCCTGACCCTAAAGAGGGCAGGTACCCATTTACAGCTGGGTGAACTGGGTGGACTGTACCAGAAGCCAAGTCATGCAGTCACCCATCTAATTGGTAACCATGCTCAACGCTGCTTAACATTGGCTGGGGAAAAGTGAGCTATCTGACCACTATCCTGTCCCCCAGTTACATATATATGCAAGTTAAACCCTGTAATTTCTTTACCCATTTCATACCTTGACTCTGGCATCCTTCTGCTCCATCATGCTGGTGCTGAGGTCTCCAATCTTCATGGCCAGCTTCCTGTTGATGGGAATGAGGATGATGGCGAAGGTCAGGCCTGCCAGGAAAGCCACCCCCACCTGAAATCATCCATGCCCCCAACAACCCCTGGCTGATATCGCACAGAATCTCTTCACAGAGTACAGAAGAACATTTCCATAAAATAGGGGACCTCTCTACTTGTTTACAGTCTCACCTAAGAGTCAGCCTGAACACCAACATGGAAAGATGGGAAGAACATGCTTTCACTTTCTGATACAACCTTTTTTTTTCAATTTGTCTGAGATATGTTAAGAATTTAGAAATGAAGTCAAACCTTGTTTTGTCTGCAGGGTTTTGTTTATTCTGGTTTGGTTTTGCTTTTTTTAAACAAACCAATTTGTGTAAAAGTAAAACAGTTCTTATGCCCCCTCAAGGCAAGATACTCTTGTAACTTGCTCATCAATACAAGCCTTCAGCCATGATAAGACAAAAACAACCCCCCCCCCCAAAAAAAAATTTTTTTAAACATAGAAGTCAGCACTCATTTTCCCATAAATGTTTCTCTCTCTCTGAAAAACACACACCCATCCCCTTCTTTCTGACATGTAGTTGGAACAATACAAATCAATTTCAATTTTTCTACTTATGGTCCCTGCATATGGCAGCCGGTAAGTGAATGACAGTTGTGAATCTCTGCAGACCCCTAAAATAACCCCTACCCCAACCTCTTCTCTCAATGTAGTTTATTTTTAACCCATGGGCTGATGTACCCTACCTGTTTGTACAGGAGGTAGAGAGAGACAGCAATCTGAAAGGGCAGGCTCCAGAAGGCATGGAAGCTGGGGCAGAAGTTGACAATACGATCTGTGTCGGTGCTCATGAAGTTGACAATTTCCCCTGTGCTGAACTTGGACTGGGCCACGCTGCTCACCGTCAAAGCCTTCCTGTACACCGTGGTGATGATGGCGCACCGAATCTTTAACCCCACCACCTGAACACCAAAGCCAAAGTGGCAACAGACTGTCCAAAACAATATTTTATTGATTGGTAACTGAAAATAAAAAACAAACCTAGTGTGCTTTTATCATGTCAGTGCTCTCATCAGATCCAGTTTGTTAAAAAATCAAATAGGAAACAAATTTATAATCCACTATAACTCTATTAATGTTTACAGGTCTAAAAACAGTTTGCTAAAAATCAAATGAGAAACAAATCTATAATCCATTACAACTCTATCAATGTTCACAGGTCTAAAAACTCCCACCAGCACACACTCTCACTCACTCACTCCACACACCACACACACACACACACACACACACACACACACACACACACACACACACACACACACACACACACACACACACACACCTTGCTGCTTTTTTTTCCATACAACTGTCCTCATTCTGACGTATGCTAAGGTACAAAAATAAACTGGCAAAAAAATTTGACCAAATAAACCAAAATAAAGACTAAGTTACCTGTGAGTTGTAGTCAAACTGTGTAGAGCAAATGGTTCCCAGAAATGTACCAAGCAACAGCCCAAAGGCATACAGGTAGCCATGGAACTCCGGCTCTTTTTTAGTTTCAATGAACGACACAAGCAAGTTCAACAAGATGGGCCCTGCAAAACCAAGGCCGTCTGCTAACAGTTTCAAGATTCCCAGCGAATAATACTCCACCCCAAAGGCCGAATGCAGAGCTTGGAGTAATGTTTTGGGGGCTGTTGTTAGCTCTTCACTCCTCGGTCTGTGTCCTCTGAAAGAGACCTCACTATCTTCTGATGGTTCTCGTTCATGCACATGGTTTTGAGGAAGTTTCTGTGCCATCCTCTTTCTTTCCACTCAAAATTCTATGGAACCTGCTCTCAAGTTTTTTGGTGTGTAATCTCGCAGGAAGCTCAAAGATATTGTCCACTTGATCTATTTTGCCCTCGCTTCCCTTGGCCATCAACTTTTGCACCCAATGAAATGACAACCATGACAGACAGTTCACCTCTTTCTCTGCCAGCAGTGTTTCAGTTCTTGGTTCACGTATAGAGCCATAGGACCGTATATGGGCCCATGTAATTGGTTCTGTGTCTGGTGAATCATAGTTTGTGTTCACAGAAAACAAAGCATCACTTCGATAGGATCTGTTGGCATTTGGAATTAGAGTGAAAAGGCTTGACAGCAACAGTCCAAGCATAACATAAGTAGCATACTCTTCTGCCTCATTTCTTGCTGCAGAACCGTTGATGTGCTGAATAATGACAGACCGAGTGTGGATGGATTCAGCAGCGATGACTAGCAACACAGTCAAAAACACACTCAAAGGACCTCTGAGACTCACAGTGTGCATGTACCTCAGATTGGCAACATAGACGGCGTGTAAAATCCACGCTAAAGACACAATCCCACACACTGTGCTGTCCGCTATACTGGGCTTCACCTTCAGCACAAAGGTTGAGATAAGAATCTGCACCACAGGAGTCAGAGCCACACAGAGGCTGCACAGCAGTCGTACTAACAAGAACCATGACCACCCACATACAGTCTGCTGCCCCGAAGCGGCTCTGCCGTGAGCGATGCAATAACTGCAGACAATGGCCAGCAGGGCGTGGGATGGGCACTGAAACACCAGCTGTTCAAAGCAGTGTCCAAAGTCATCTCTGGTCCAGGCAGTGAAGTTTTCACCATGCCCACAAAACTCTTGCCACCTCCACACCGCCATCATGCCTTCAGAATCAGGGATGCAACCGTCGTCATCTTGTTATCTTATCTCCAAAGCATGACTCCTGCAAAAAAAATAAATAATAAACATTTTTAAATCCCTCATTTAAAAGAGAAGGAGCAAACTTTCATTCCTATTTTAAATTCGTTTCAGAAAAAAAATACATGTTACTTGTTAGGCAGTCTGTTTCAACCACCCTTAACTACTCCTTTTTTTCTTATATGAAGTTTTTGACTCCAAACAAGTCCTCAAAATCTAAAGTATATAATGCACTTATAGGGGTCTTCACTCCATAGCAAACCTACCTAACTCTCAGAGCAGATTTTTGCTCACTTAGTTGTCTTTTCCTTTAGCTTCATCTTTCATATCCCAGCAATATATTTAACCTCAAGAATCACAACAGCACAGAAATAATTGCCCAATATTCTGCCAAAAAATAGATTGAGAATAGATTTTTTTTTAAACGTTTTCCTGAAAAATACAAGAAAAACAAGAATAATACCCCCCCAAATAAGGCTCTGGCTCTATTGCAGTAATAGTTCCAGGGATATCACAATTTGAAAATGGTTTTTTTGTTTAAAATGAAACAGGGTTATCATGAACTAACTTTCTAATTCTAGTAAGTCCTTGTAGACAGATTGTAATATTTTACATCTTGACAACATACACTGTGGAGAAAAGCCAAGTCAAACACCAGTCCAGTCATATATTGACACAACAAGGCAATGAAATTTTTTTTTTAATAAATTTTGTCAATGTTTGAAATTGTATATATAATCAATCATTTTTACCATCCTGTAGCAATATTTGAAATTGTATAATCAACCATTTTCACCATCCTGCATGCAATATTCAAAATTGTATAATCAGTCCATTTCTACCATCCTGTAGCAATATTTGAAATTGTATAATCAGCTATTTTTACCATCCTGTATCAATATATACAAAATTGTATAATCAGCCATTTTTACCATCAAGCAGTCTAAAACTTAAAAGCATCAAAGGAATATTTCTTTTTTTTTTTAAAACTTATAAAACCCTAAAACGATCACAACTCCCACGTTTCTTGAGGAATTTTCTTTAAATTTTATATAATTTATAATATATATGATATGAGAATAAAGCAGTCAAAAA
>CM060320.1:26206274-26211274 GCA_030674155.1 Stramonita haemastoma
TGCTGAGGTGACTCATTTTAATCTTAGAAGTATTTTCTCCTCATTGAGCTACCTTAACTGGGAGAGTAGTAAAAAAAACAACCTACACTGAAAAAGGAATTGAAAACTTTTCTTAGTTCTCTCTCCATCCATCTGAGTTACTCATCCAAAAAGCGCTGTCTTTATCTATATCTAGAGGTTTTCCATGTGTGAGACAGCTGACCCAAAAAGCATGATGACACAATCGCCTTTTATCCACTGCTCTCACCAGACATACTCACTATAGGACTATGTGATTAAAGTTTTTTGTTTGTTTTTTCGCAAAAGTTAAGTGTTCCCCGTGATTAGAACATTGAGCAGAACCCTTGCATTCTGAAAAACCTCACCAGGAAATTCAAAAGGCATGTGCACAAAATTTTTATTGCACTATTTTTTAATTCTCAGTGAGTCATATGATGATTTTTAAAAGATTAAAATATTGACAGGAAATACATACGTGTATGCAAGTTTCAAACTGCAAATCACTTCTCAATTAAAACATATGATGATGATGGGTGATGATGATGATGATGATGATGATGATGATGATGATGATGTGTTGATGATGAGACTGACAGTCTGATGAAAATGATAACTGTTCTATGCTTTAATCATGACGTAAATTTTTTTTTAGAAAATCAAGCATCACACACACACACACTGACAACACACACACACACACACACACACACACACACTGACAACACACACACACACACACACACACACACACACACACACACACACACACACACACACACACACACACCACTCACCCACTTTCATCCATCCTATTCCTAGTAAGACACTTTTTTTTTTAAGTCTGGACGTAACTGTTTCACGATATTCTATTGGACAGCATTTTTAAAGTCTTGAGAAAATCAAGGGGTTTTTTTGGTCTGATATGTAATTTAACATGTTAGTATATAGTTCTTTACTGTGAACATGGATGTTTTTGAGAACTCCAGTACATTGGTTGTTTCCCAGGACAATTCACTGAATGACATACACAGATTTTTCTATGAAGATGCACTTTCTAGCCCACCAGATGCACACAGAAAAATCCACAATGGGGAACTGAAGAAGTTAACCTTTATTCAATGTGCAGATTCCACTCTTTTCCAGATTTGCATATGATTTTGGAAAATTATGAGGGCGGGGGGTGCAAATTCATCCTGACCATTAATGCATTATAATTTCTAAGACAAATATTACTTTAGTTTTTACCTGAAAACTGTCCAAATTACCAATATAAAAATGAAGAGTCAAACAGCATTGAGAACAGAAATAACAAACCTTTTCTTATATGATACTACATAGAAAAATGGATTAAAATGAATGTGTGTATGTGTTTTTAATTTCTTTCTTTTATTTTGAGGATAATGGAATAAGAACTCATGTGCTTTTTTACATCCAGTCCCCGTTTGTATGCAGTTTTGTTAATCTTGTCATTTTCACACCAGCACACAATGGCCTACTCTTATGAAAAGTGGAACAGGATTTAATAGGCGAGTGATAACATGATTTAAACACAAGGTTGCCATTACGAAATGCTGTTGTGATTGAGTTAGTTTGATTTGGGGGGCATTGTCTTATTGTTTTACCACCATACAATTTCTACAGATTTTAACATCAATAAATCTTTGGAGAGGCCATTTCTGATTTTGTCCTTTTTCTTTTGTATGGAAGAATCTGAACCTAAATTTCTTTTTATGTACCCGCGGATAGAGAGCCTGGATTACATACAGTTATCTGACAGCAATTGTATTGCTAAAAAAAATTTTTTTTTAAAGAACCTGTGTGTGTGTGTGTGTGTGTGTGTGTGTGTGTTGTGTGTGTGTGTGTGTGTGTGTGTGTATCTGTGTGACTGTGTGTTATCAACTGCTATGCAAGATCAGTTTTGTTTTTTTCCTTTGGTCTTTTCTTTTCTTTAACCGGGTTATGTATGTTGCAGGTAGCAGGTGGTACTGATAATTAAGTGATTGCAAACAACAAACTACAATGCTTCTGTGACATTGATAAATTTGCTGTTGATATTTTTAATTAAAAATAAGATGGTCTACATTCAGTCATAGTTTCACTTTTATGTTCTGATCCTCATCTTTTTGCATCTTATACAAGGTTTTTAGGTTTTCTCTAAAACTTATTTTAAAATTCCCATATGCCTATAAAATAAACGACTGAACTGGCAATAACAACACGTAAAATCCTGATCCACTTTTCGTAAGAGTAGGCCATCCTGTGCCCATGGGAACAGTTGACAAGATTTACAAAACTGCATACACATGGGGACTCCATGTAAAAAAGCGCACGATCGCTTATTCCAGTATCCTCGATATAAAAGAATGAATAAATAAATACATGAATACATAACAAAAACACTACTGCAGTATTGATCAATTATCGATCATATGGCTTGGCTCTAAAAATAGTAAAATAGCCCAACAACTTATAAAATTCTCCATGCAAATTTTTCAAATAATCTGGTTACCATAGTTTTCTATGGGGGGGAAATGCTGAACATTACAGTGGCTTACCTCGAGTTACAATGAATGCAACCAGCAGTTTACCAGTCGTTAAGACTCAGTTCATAGTAACAGACGACAGTGATGTATTCGGCTCGACTGTACTGGTCGAAGTACAACAGTATGAGATGATGTGAGAAATAACCTCTGCAAAGCAATGACCGATCTAACATCCCAACCCACCACGATGGTCATAAGTGGCGCACAATTATGATATCCAACAAAAAGATCGGTAAATTCCCATTCGTGACAGAGCAAATTTCATTAACACTGCTGGATCATCCAGTGGAAGTGTTTTCATTCATAACACAACCCAAACAAAATTTCTTTCCAAGCACTTTGGTAAAATTTCCACTTTTCTTCTTCAAAAATATGTTTTCCTGCTAAGATCTAACTACTGTACCTACTTTCAACAAAATCAAGTTGAACAATATCAAGGCACCATGCACGTTTACTTGTAAACATACGACAAAACAACTTATCCCCCTTCAAGTACTTCCGGTATGGTTTGATCAGCCATAGGCCCTAAACCGATACTGTTATTTAAGCCCGTGCTCAATGATAAGCCCGAACCTCTCAACACTGTAACACTAGGCTAGTAACAAGCGCTGTTGTTGCCTCAGTGGAAATAATGGCAATAGCATTTCCTGTAGTATTCAGATATGGGCTGGTTGGACTAGGCCTAGGCTAACACAAGGTCCGATACCACAGGCACCTAATTCAACTTGGTAATTTTTAATCCGGCTCTGTGTTGTGTGTGTGTTGGGGCGTGTGCTCGCGAGACGTCCTGTTAGATTTCTAGCGCAGTGGTGTGTGATTGTGTGTGTGAGAGAGAGACCGAGAGGGAGAGAGAGAAGAATCATCATAATGCGTTTCTAATTTATTTGATTTCATTCGTTTTGTCCGGCGTTTTTTGTTTGTTTTTATATTTGCGAATGTTTTGATACTTTGTCATTGATTATACATTCAGTTTATGCACTTTTCATACGACTTTCAATGTCACTGGATTGTTTCTTTTTTCTTTTTTTTTGTTTTGATTATGTGCATATATGTATGCATGTGTGTGTGAGAAAGAATGAATGATCTAGCATACACGAGGATAAAGATTTTATGCCAAGCCTAGTCAAACAATGAAATAGAGAAATCGATATTGGGGAAAAACCCAAGCCAAGTTGACAAAGAAATTGTCTGTGCCTTTTTGTGTGTGTGAGACTTTTTTCCTCTTCCTTACAGGGCAGTTTAGAAATATTATTATGAAGATTTTATGAGTGTGTAACTGCAATTGTTGCTTTTTGATGTCATGATAATTGACAATGTGGTTTGGTGCTTTGCCAAGCTGTATTTAACAAACCCTAATGCTCAGGGAGGGGGTGGGGGTAGGGGATGGGCACAGGCCATTATTTGCCTGATTGTGACACATTACCAAAACTGTTTAGTCCTGAAATTAATGGGGGGGTTAAAGTTAAACTGAAAAAGGGGGGTGCATTAGATGCCCAATTTAAGTTATAGTGGTCCATGTTAAGGATTCATTTCTGAAGCGAGAAGGAAGGTGGCAAGATGGTTAAGGACATTCTCTTGCCTAATTAATAGATCTGAGGTTCTAGGTTCAATTCTCAGCTTCGCTCTTCATCCCAGTTTGACCAGAAAACCAAAGTACATGTCAAAGTCCTTCAGATGATACTATAAACCTAGGCTCTGTATGCAAATGCATGCACAACAACTTGTGCACACATTTAAAACACGTTGGTGCCAGTAGGAACGGATGAGAGTTGTTCATATATAGACAGTACATTTAACTGTAAGTAAGGATAGTGAAAGAGAGAGAGAGAGAGAAGAAGAGAGAGATAGAGAGAGAGAGAGAGAGAAGAGAGGAGAGAGAGAGAGAGAGAGAGAGAGAGAGAGAGAAGGAATGAATGAACATTTTTTTTTGAATGAACATTTTTTGAGGAAAAGATAAGCACAATGTGGCTTGTTCATCCAGCCTATAAAAAAAATTATAAAAAAAAATAAAAAAATAAAAAAATGAATCAATCACCAAACAACAAACGGTAATTCATTTAAAGCTATGAAAATCAAAATTTTGAAAAATCAACCATCGAGATTTGGCATAATGAGTATAAAGCTATAACATTTAGAGAGAGAGAGAGAGGAGAGAGGAGCGAGAGAGGAGAGAGAGAGAGAGAGAGAGAGAGAGAGAGAGAGTAGCCTACAGAAAAAGGTGTATATGCATCAATCTTGTGCACATCTTTACTCATGTAAACACAGTCAATTATAAATGGAACTCATGAACAAAGGCTTTCATCACTTTATTTTTCATTATTATATATAATATATGTATATATAAATTTTCATCAAGTTGACAATATACTAAAGTTTCCATTTTGTTTTATTTCAGCAGCAAGCCGGCTACCCAACCCTACTCCCTACAGCCCCTTAGCTGAGGGGGAGGTAGGCTTT
>CM060320.1:26213774-26218774 GCA_030674155.1 Stramonita haemastoma
TTTGGCCCAATGTTCCCACGGAATCCACAGGCATAAGTCACAACAATGGCCTCTGAACTGACCTTACCACAGACAACAAAAAATACTATCTACAAACAACAATGGGGCCCCTGAAGAAAACAAAAACAAACACACACACAAATCAAAAAACCAAAAAAAGAACAATGGCCTTTTTAACTGACATTAACCACAGACAAAATAATGGAAACGGTCCATAGCTTTAAATATCTGGAAGCTTAATTACCAGATGCAGGATCAAAACCAAAAGTATTCTCCAGAAAATCCCAAACAAAAGCTGCGATACAAAACTAAAATTGAAGGGAACAGTACAAGAGGCAAGGCAAGGCAAGGCAAGGCAAAGTAATTTTATTCGAGGATAATAGATAAGCACTCGTGTGCTTTTTTACATCCAGTCCCCGCCCTTTTCAGGGATACATCAAATTGAGAAGATACTAAACATAAAACTTTACGCAATACCGAACAACACCCAAGAATAAGGATACTATATAATAGGTAATAAAAACATGCACACCCCTTCAGAAAAAAAAAATCTGAAGTCACAATAAAAGATTTTGATTATGGAAGAGAAGAAAGCGTTAATAGATAAAGACAAACAAGAGAACAAAATGAAAGAACAACTCAAAAAAACATCAATCCACCACCATCTGTCAAAAATTTTACATGTGATATAAATCATAACATTTGGATAAAAGGGGAAATTAAAAAAAAAAATATCCTTATTGGAGGGGGGGGGGGGAGACATACTACCAATAAAATATAAATAAAATAAATAAAAATTATTAGACAAGGGAGACAAAGAGGCAGACAGAGAAAGCAAAGGAAAGACATCAGAAAGTGGACTGTTCTTAAGTGGAACAACCTGCTACAGAAAGCCGAGAAACACAGAATGGAGGAAGCTGGTTGCAAAAAATCTTCAGTCATGTACCTATGGTTGATCAGACTACAGGATAAGTGAAGGTGAAGGAAATAAAGGGGGAGGGACTAAGGTAATGCTACTGAATGAATGGCGGCATCTGGTGAATTAGGGGGTTGGGCACTTTTATGATCTCCCAGCTGGTCAACTTCGAGTGCAGACCTGCCAGTGTCTTATTTCACATCCAGAAGATCAAATATACCCAGCATACATCCCCAAAGTCAGAATGCTGCTTCCTTCATGATGATCAAAGATGGTCGCATATGCAAAATCTCACCATTGGTGAACTTTGGAGTTCTAGCCAAGGAACAACAAAAAAAATTCCAACCACCAAGAATCACTGTCACCAGGGACTGCTATCCTTTCGCCTCTTGCAATCGATTTTTTATGCTTTGGTTTGGGCGGTCTTTTTCTATTTATTTTATTTGCTTTGTTGAAGTGTTTTTTAAGTATTGTATTTTGTTTAGATTTTTACCGCCATTTTGCTAACTTTTTGGTTTGGGCGGTCTTTTTCAATGTATTTTTATTTTGCTTTGTTTAAGTGTTTTTTAAGTATTTTATTTTGTTTAGATTTTTACCGGGCCATTTTGCTATAAAAAAAAATTCTTTATTTTATCTTATTTCTTGATTCTATTTTTTGAGTTTTACTTCATTTAGACTGTCAATGCAGCGGCACTTTAGTTCATGGGTAGATTTTTTTATCGTCAAAACTTGTAGCCGGATATTAGACTAAGAAAATGCGCAGCTCGACACACGCGGACTCGCGCAAGTGTGTGTGTGTGTGTGTGTGTGTGTGTGTGTGTGTGTGTGTGTGTGTGTGTGGTGTGTGTGTGTGTGTGGTGTGTGGGGTGCGTGCGTGCTTTACGCGCGCGCGAACGCATGCGTGTGTGTGTTGGGTGTGGTGTTGGTGTGGTGTGGTGGGGGTGTGGTGTGGTGTCATGTGTGTGTGTGTGTGTTGTGTTGTGTTGTGTTGTGTGTCTGTATCTGTGTGCGTGCGTGGGGGCGTGTGTGTGTGTGTGTGTGTGTGGTGGTGTGTGGTGTGTGTGTGGTGTGTGTGTTTCTTTTTTTTTATTCTTTTATTTTGCGGGTAATGGAATAAGCGCTAATGAGCTTTTTGCATCTAGTCTCCGTGTGTAAACAGTTTTGTAACTTTTGTCAACCGTTCAAAACCGGCACACGATAGCCTACTCTTCCAAAAAGCGAAAACGGGTTTTAACGTGAGCGCAAGATGTTCTGGTTGCCTTTGCACACGGGACCTTGGATTTAGTCTCATCCAAAAGACCTTTTTGAGAGAGTGAGCAGCACTGAGTAAACTACAACAAACACACACACACAAACACACCCCCACACCACACACACACACACACACACACACACACACATAGCCAACTCGTGTGTAGGCGCGCGCGCGCGCGTGTGTATATGTGTGTTTGTGTGTGGGTGCACAAATACATGCATTCATTTACTAACTTCTTTTCTTTCCTTGGATAGAGCTCCGGGGAGTGGAGTGGGTAGGCTATTGATGTTAACTCCGGGGAATTTTCGCCTTGAACGGGAATCAACTCCGTGGTACCTCAAACCTGAGCCATCAGATAGTGACACAACACTGTAACGGCTGAAAAAAAAATCAACAACAACAACAAAAACCACCTGTAACCGCAACGCTACCCCCCCCCCCCCCCCCCCCCCCTTCTCCCCCTCCATACATGACAAGAAAACTGAATACCAAAGAACGCACACGACATGTACATTATCTTCATGATAATGAACAAGAAGAAAGGACTATAGTTTTGAGGAAAAACAATAGTTATTCTTCTCATATCGTCATTATTATTACTATCATATTGTTGATACCGGTTTTGCTGTTCTTTCATCTCACACGTTCTCTGCTATTAATTTTAGTCAGGCAAACTCAGGACATTTTTTTAAATATTGAAGTTGCATTTTTCACACAAATTTTGCTTACGATTTTTTTTTACACATAAGTAAACAATACAAAAAAGAAAATGTGAGGGAAAGCCAAACCAAAAACAAATACACAAACAATAAGCAAAACACAAAAAAAACAAACCTGATCAATATTCCCGATCCCCCTGTTATAGAAACTGTTGTCGAGACAGGCCTACCAGATTATGTGAAAAATATATGGCCTCGTAAACAGATCGGCAGATCCTTTATTTTACAGGCATTTTCATGTGATTTCCTGTAGGCCTATGTCATGATGGCAGACTCCCAGTTGCAAGCAGCCTAAATCGCTGTAATACCCTTGATAATCTTTGGGGCCTACAGGCTACAAAGTGTGCCAGCCGAACCTAGCCTAGTCTGCTTCTGACCAATCAGATTGTTTGCATGCCTTTTTTGATTCATTGTCGTCTGCTTTTAGCGTCTGTGTCCGACTTCGGCGGAATGTGAAGTTCTCTCCTTTGTGTGGAAAAATCATGATTATTTTCACTGTCAAGTAGGCTTAGGCCTATTGGAAATACTGTGGATATGTGTTTGGGGGTCCAAGAGTGTGTGCCTGAGGGTGGCTGATGTTTTTTGTGGCTCCATTAACACTTTAGATTTTCCTTTAGTGTGAATGTAAAACTTAATTTGACAAAGAACAGATAGGCTAGTGAAGTTCTGTAGGCATAGTGGAAAGAATGGTCATCTTTCGTGAAGAAGTGATGAAGAGTTCTGTCTATCCGTCAGGCTGTCAACAGGATAAGATGAATTTTGTTTTCTTTTTTTATTCGTTCCAAAAACTTTCAACAACAGTAGATGTATTTGATAAACTTTTGTGGAACATTGCTTAGTAAGAATGTTTAATGAATGAAGAAATGTAAAATCATAAAGAGGCAATCTCACCAGCCAAATTGCACAGTGACATAATCTGATGGCCTAGTCACTAGTTCTGCAACCGGCAACACTGTGTAGCCTAAGTGTCCAATATCTCCTACGATAAAATGATCTGACCAACTTTTCCAGTGTAGCCTACAGCTACTTTCAGTTGATTTTATGGATTGACAAAGCTGTATTTTCTTTTAAATATGAGTTATAAAAAGGCCATCATCATCCATGACATGCAGAAACATCATCATCTGTAGTTAGGTTAGCATGGACTTGTACTGACAGAAACAACACCATCATCTGTTGTTAGGTTAACATGGAGTTGTACTGACAGAAACAACATCATCATCTGTTGTTAGTTAACGTGGAGTTGTACTGACAGAAACAACATCATATCTGTTGTTAGGTTAACGTGGAGTTTGTACTGACAGAAACAACATCATCATCTGTTGTTAGGTTAACGTGGAGTTGTACTGACAGAAACAACATCATCATCTGTTGTTAGGTTAACGTGGAGTTGTACTGACAGAAACAACATCATCATCTGTTGTTAGGTTAACGTGGAGTTGTACTGACAGAAACACACATCACTGTTGTTAGGTAACGTGAGTTTACGACAAAACACATCGCATCTGTTGTTAGGTTAACGTGGAGTTGTACTGACAGAAACAACATCATCATCTGTTGTTAGGTTAACGTGTTGTACTGACAGAAACAACATCGTCATCTGTTGTTAGGTTAACGTGGAGTTGTACTGACAGAAACAACATCGTCATCTGTTGACGTGTTGTTAAGTTAACGTGGAGTTGTAGACTTGTACTGACAGAAACATCATCGTCATCTGTTTATGTTAGGTTAACGTGGAGTTGTACTGACAGAAACAACATCGTCATCTGTTGTTAGGTTAACGTGGAGTTGTACTGACAGAAACAACATCGTCATCTGTTGTTAGGTTAACGTGGAGTTGTACTGACAGAAACATCATCGTCATCTGTTGTTAGGTTAACGTGGATTTTGTACTGACAGAAACAACACCTCATCTGTTTTAGGTTAACGTGGAGTTGTACTGACAGAAACATCATCGTCATCTGTTGTTAGGTTAACGTGGAGTTGTACTGACAGAAACAACATCGTCATCTGTTGTTAGGTTAACGTGGAGTTGTACTGACAGAAACAACATCGTCATCTGTTGTTAGGTTAACGTGGAGTTGTACTGACAGAAACAACCAGTCGAAGT
>CM060320.1:26226274-26241274 GCA_030674155.1 Stramonita haemastoma
TGGCATGCAATGTGCTCTCTACCAACAGAGCAGTCAAAATTCCACACAGAGAAACCTAGTGTTACTGAAAGTGGCATCCAGTTGAATGGAAAGAAGTAGTAAGACCAGAAGCTGTAGTACAGAATAGTAGCAGTTGTAGTACTTAATTAATGGAAGTGTTAGCAGCATTTGATGAAGCGGTCAGTGCTAGATTGTATTCATGTAATTGGCTTTTCTTCTTCTTCTTCTTCTTTTTCTATACTACTACTACTACTACTACTACTACTTACTACTCTACTTCTACTTCTACTACTACTACTACTTTACTACTACTACTACTACTACTACTACTATACTCTACTACTTCTTCTTCTTCTTCTTCTTCTTCTTCTAATATTAAACAGCAACTACTGTTGTGTCACATAAACGAAAATGCATAGCACTGCTGTTGAGTGCCTAACAAGCCATCGTGTGCCGGTGGGAACAGATGACAATATTTACAAAACTGCATACACACGGGGACCGGATGAAAAAAAGCACATGATTGCTTATTCTGTTATCCTCGATAGAAAAGAATAAAAAATAAATAAACTGAACTTCCCCACCAGCCTTTCGTGCTGGTCGATTTCGTTATCTTTCGCTAGGCTATTTTTAGTCTCGTCTCCCTTGGCAGCGTACAAGTGGCGTGGCATCATGAAGCAGCAGCCTTTAACGGTCAGCAACCATGCAGGATGTTGGGCTTGGTGTTTTTCTGATCAGTCTGTTCGATGCACTGTGGAGATGCTATCCATATTTTATTTGTGTTGTACATAAACAGAACACAGGGTTAGCCGATTTTGATTCTTCAATGATAACGATCGTCTTTGTGTGCAGTGCAGCTTAGCGTCATGGACATGGCCATTTTGGAGAGAAGGATTTCTAGCAAGCTTGGATCTAGGCTAGGCTAGGCTAGATTCTCGCCAGTGAAGTCCGCTTAATTTATTCCGGAATCATGTATGCAGTAGTGGCGATCGGGGCACCCTAGTGTTAAATAGGCCTATATTGTGAGGACCTCCTCATGCAAATTATTTTTTATTGGCGACATTTGCTTTGTAAAGTAGTCGTAGTAGTAGGCACCCATCACTCATCAGTCTCGGAAGACTATGGAGTTGCGCTCTAGTCTTTAGAGCCCAAAGCCTGGGCAAGTATGCATGGAGGGCAAGCTGTTACCCATGCAGCAAACCCCCCCTCTCCACGGTACTGGAATGATCCATTGGAAAGGCAATGACCGATACAATGGTTCCAGTACCGTCACAGGAGCCACCAGAACGTTGCCATATATACCTACAGCCCCGAGCCGCTCAGGGTACTCCAACTCCCCGATTTTTCCTCAGGGATGGTGTCTAAACGCGACACCTGTGTGCATGCTGGTTTGTTATAATTTTGTCATCCGCTCCTACCGGCACACGATGGCCTACTCTTCCGAAAGGTGGAACTGGGTTTTAAACGTGTGCGCAAGATGTTCTGCGTGCATTCGCACACGGGGCCTCGGTTTCGAGTCTCATCCGAATGACTTTGACATTTAGTTCGATTTTTTCGATTTTTTCGTCAAACTGGGAAGAAAGGGCAAGGCTGGGTACCAACCCAGAAACTCAGGGTTTACATATTGGCAGGGGAACATTAACCATCGTAAAAAAGAAAGAAAGGAAGGAAAAAGAAAGAAACAGTTCTAGTATAATCTCAATTAAGATTTAGATCTAACTCTTCTTTGTAAAGTAGTGAAGCAGAAAGGAGAAAGCCTACTGAGTTGGATCTAAATCTTGAGATTATACTTCTGTTTCTCTCTTTTTCCTTTCTTTTTTCTTTTTTAAAACTTTAAGTGACTATTTGGTTGCTGTGCAAGGGAATGTAGGGTAAGAAGGGAAAGGAAAAGGGCTTGGTTTATAGTCTCATCCTAAGGACTTTCTGGGTGGAGTGGAGTCAGTGCTGATGGTAGTAACTCCAGGGGAAAAATCCCTTCAAACTGGTGTCTGGGTGACAAACCTGTGCTGTCATATAGCAAACCCAAGGTAATATTCATCAGGCTTTAACCCTTAAAGAGCAGCCTGTATTTCATGTGATTCTAGGGCAGTGGGAATGATTTCAATGCATTGCAGCAGATCACAATCCACAACAGTTTGTTGTGGAGTTATGGTAGAGTCTGAAATTAATGTACCAACTTTTGAATAGTTCAGTGGACATGGCTACTAGCTTGTTGAAATGAATCTGCTGAGAACATGTGGCAAATTTTTACCATTCATTGTTGGGTATTCAAGCTCAGGAACTAATCTATCAATGATTATTTATCGCCAAGACATATCCATGCATAAAAAGCATGTATGCTTGCATGCACGCACACACGCACGCATGCACGCACGCACATACACACACACCACACTTACACCACACAACACACAACACACACACCACAACACACACACACACACACACACACACACACACACACGTGTTTATGCTGTAAAAAGTAGTCTTATGCTTCTTTGATGTTGCTTATCACCATGGTCATATCCACAGGTCAGTTTGCTGATCAATAGAACCTTTTTCACAAAGAAAATATTTAGGAGGCTTGAATTCAGATAAGCAGGTGTATAAAAATTGTGTAATAATTTTTTTCCAGCAACAAGGCAAATATTTCATTGTAACAATTAGGGATTATGTGAATCTAGATAAAAGAGTATTAAGTGATTACTTCTTAGGTGTTGAACACTCAGCAATTATTGTTGTCTGTCATATGACCAAAAAATGCATTGCTCACCTGTTGAGCACCTAATGTCAGGCCCAGTGCATTTGACTTCGGCGTGGGAGGGAATTGCTATCTATAAAGGGTTTTTTTTCCCCGGAAAAAAGGCAGGAGAATGGACCAAGAAGGCAGAAAAGAGACAAGTAGGCCATGAGAGGAAGAAAAGGAAGAAGCAAGGAGAGGGATAGAAAAGGGAGTTTTGTGCACAGAATTTTCATAAAGTGGAGATGCTATTGATACTGATTGGTTGCTAGCATCCCGCTACAGGAACATTAAAAAAAAAAAAAAATTCTTTTATTCAGAGGGTAATGGAACAAGCTCATGTCTTTTTTTACATCCAGTCCCAGTGTGTATGCAGTTTTGTAAATTTTGTCATCTGTTCCCACTGGCATACAGTGACCTACTCTTTGGAAATACCGAACAGGATTTAACGTGTACGCAAGATGTTCTGCATGCATTTGCACATGGGGCCTCAGGTTAAAGTCTCATCCAAAGGACTTTTGGAGAGAGTGGTGTCTGCACTAATGTTAACTCCAGGGGGAAAATCCCTTTGAATGGGATTTGAAACTGGGTTACAATAATTGAGATTTTATTTAACACCATTAGAGCTTTACTTAATTACCAAATCTATTCACTGATGCAGTGTTTCAAAAAGCACAAGATTGTTGATGACACTTGCCTCTCTCGATGAAAGGTTTAACTCTTGTCAGGTTAAAAAAAACAACAACAAAAAACCTTATGTCAGATTGCTTTTTTCCCCCACTTGTTACTTGCAATTGACGTTTCACTTTGGGAGCTTTTCATTGTTTTGTGTTGAACGCGGTCAAAGTTCCACTTTTGTCGTTCATTCCGCTCGTCATATTGATTATGTTTTCGTTTTGCTTATCGTACCTGAGCGACATTTTTCCTCTCTATTTTTGCTCCCTTGCGTGGCTGAAGGCAAGATCTACACAAGAATGTAAGTAACTCTGTTTGATTTGCATTTGATTTTGTGTGTTTGTGTGTGTGTGTGTGTTGTGTTGTGTTTGTGTTGTGTTGTGTTTGTGTTGTGTGTGTTGTGTGTGTGTGTGTGTGTGATGTGTGTGTGTGTGTGTGTGTGTGTGGTGTGTGTGTGTGTGATATGATGATGTTGTGTGTGTGTGTATTGTGTTGTGTTGTGTGTATGTGTGTGTGTGTGTGTGTTGTGTGTGTGCTGTGTGTCAGTGTAATGAAGCATGGTAAAAGAAACGTGCAGAGTACTTAAGATCTAAACACAAACCAACTCAGCAATTAATTGCCTAAGAGCTCAAGATTAAAAGCAAAGCATACAAACATACACTACAAAGAGACCTGTTCATGTGGCAATGTTCTCTCCCCAGGGAGAGCAACCTGAATTTCACAGAGAAATCTGCCATGACTTAGGGTATAAATGTAAAAATCCCTGGCATGCCATAGCTTCATTTAGATCATGTTCAGTCATTTTTAGTGTCACAGTAGGTGGGTGAGGATAGCTTAATTGAACCTGCAGACTGATGATGAAGAAGCTGATTGATTTCCTTGTTCTTTTCCAGTGACTGTCCTGAACTCTGCTAGTAGGACACTCCAAATCCCATAGTGGCGGCCATTGTCAATTTGTGAAATGGTGTAGGGCGTGCTAACTCTGCTACACTACATCCTGCCATGTCACCTGCTTCTGTCTTTGTTTCAAGGTAAGAACAAGATTCTTTTTTCTCTCTCTCTTTTTATTTTTTTTGTTTGAACAATAGATGTTTCATTATTCATAATGACCACTATGTTCTGCTTCTGATGGAAGGACTGCAGTCCAATCCTGACCCTCTTCCTTCCTTCTTTCCTTCCTTTTTTCCTCCTTCCTTCCTTCCTTCTTTCATGAAGCCTGCAGTTCACCACACTGTATTTCGTGGCGCTGTATGTTTCATTGTATGCAAGCAGATCATATATATATTGATATATGTTTGTCATATTTAACGATGACCTCCAAAACAGCAGAGGAAACGGCCTGTTTTGGAAATTGGGCAGAAATTTGATTATAGTGGAGATGCCTTGCCCACAGTACACAGTACACACCCCCACTCTCGGCCAAGAGGGCATACAGTCAGTCAGCATTAGAGATGTTCTCCAGGGCTGCATGACAATGACCTACACTTTCAAATTGCGGGACAGGTTTTAACATGTGCACAAGATGTTCTGCATGCATTCGCACATGGGACCTTGATTTATAGTCACATCCGAAAGACTTTTGGGGAGAGTGGATTTGGCACTGATGTTCACTGCAGAGTAAAAATCCTCTTGAATGAGCTTTGAACCTGGATCAGCAGATGACAAGCACAATGCACATCACTCTAACCACCAGGCTGTTCCACCCCCCAATTTATATTTGGCATTTTGTATTAGTTTGTTGTTGTATTTTGTGTCAGGGCTCCTTTGTTCTGTTGTATGATGTTTTGTATTATGTCAGGGCTCCTATTTATGTATCTTGCTGTTGTATGATGTTTTGTGTTATGTCAGGGCTCCTTATGTTGTGTGATGTTTTGTGTTATATTAGGGCTCCTTTGTTATGTTGTGTGATATTTTGTGTTATTTCAGGGCTCCTTATGTTGTGTTGTGATGTTGTGTGATGTTTTGTGTTATTATATCGGGGCTCCTTTGTTATGTTGTGTGATGTTTTGTGTTATATCAGGGCTCCTTATGTTGTGTGATGTTTTGTGTTATATCAGGGCTCCTTATGTTGTGTGATGTTTTGTGTTATGTCAGGGTTCCTTATGTTGTGTGATGTTTTGTGTTATATCAGGGCTCCTTATGTTGTGTGATGTTTTGTGTTATGTCAGGGCTCCTTATGTTGTGTAATGTTGTGTGTTATGTCGGGGCTCCTTTGTTATGTTGTGCGTTATATCAGGGCTCCTTATGCTGTGTGATGTTTTGTGTTATATCAGGGCTCCTTTGTTGTTGTGATGTTTTGTGTTATATCAGGGCTCCTTATGTTGTGTGATGTTTTGTGTTATGTCAGGGCTCCTTATGTTGTGTGATGTTTTGTGTTATGTCAGGGCTCCTTATGTTGTGTGATGTTTTGTGTTATGTCAGGGCTCCTTATGTTGTGTGATGTTTTGTGTTATGTCAGGGCTCCTTATGTTGTGTAATGTTGTGTGTTATGTCAGGGCTCCTTTGTTCTGTTGTGTGATGTTTTATATTATAGCATTTTATGTTATGTCGGTAATGTCTGGCCTATATGTCACACTACATTACAGGGTGTTAAATAAGATTCTCCAATATCAACAGATTCAGTACTTCATAAAAGCAGACTTGACCAGCAATCATTGTATGTTTGGTTTCCACCTACTTGAAACCATACTGTTTCCTAGCGCAGACCTCTATTCTTTCGTGATGACATCAGATGAAAATTTGCTTTTGTAACCTTTTAAAATGCATCGGCTCAGTAGGCTCAAACCCCTGGCCTCACTTTTTTTTAGAAGTAGAGCAAGCCCCACTCCTGACACCCCCCACACCCACCACCACCACCACCACCAAATTCCATTTCTAGATTTTCAAAGGTTGGTAGCTGCGCATATGTTTCACCATTTTGGCTGACAATCAGTAATAGAACCAGGCATGTGTTGACTACAAACTTAATACAGCATGAATTGCACTCTTGAATTTTCTGAAAAATCTCCATAAGAATTCCTTGCGTTTCATTGTGAGAAGTCTGTAATGGGACCTGCACTGGGATCGCTAGGCTGTCCCTCCCGCTGCCCTTACTTTGTTTTGTAATGTCTTTTTGTGCCTACAGTTAGGTCACCCCACAGGGTCATGATTTGATCCTTATTCTTTTTTTTTTCTTTTATCTATTCTTTTATTTCGAGGATAATAGAATAAGCACTCGTGTGCTTTTTTACATCCAGTCCCTGTGTGCATGCGGTTTTGTAAATTTTGTCATCCATTCCCACCCACACACAATGGCCTACTCTTGAAAGGCAGAACAGGTTTTAACATGTGCGCAAGATGTTCTGCATGCGTTTGCACATGGGGCCTTGGTTTATAGTTTCATTTAAAGGACGTGGGGGGGGGGGGGGAGGCGGGGGGGCGGATTGGAGTTGGTACTAAAATATCCCTTTGAACGGGATTCGAACCTGGGTCGTCAGATTGCTCAATATTCTAACCACTAGGCTATCATATCCCCCCTCCCCCTCTCTCTCTCTCTCTCTCTCTCTCTCTCTCTCTCTCTCTCTCTCTCTCTCTCTCTCTCTCTCTCTCTCTCTCTCTCTCTCTCTCTCTCTCTCTCCCCCTCCTCCCCCCCAAAACTAAAAAGTGTCCACAGGAAAACACATCACACAGTCTCCAACCATCAGCACAATGCCTTCCTGCCTTCCTTCCTTGCCATTGTCCACACATCACAAGACAAAAAACACCCCGGACATCAGTGGTACTTCAACTAGTCAGTCTCATCGGTCCAAAAACACATGCACTCATGTGTGCACCAGTATGCATGCACACACTCACACACATGGTATGCACTGCACACACCCATTAGGCACATGCATACGTGCACTCGCTCACACACCACACACACACACACACACACACACACACACACACACACACACACACACACACACACACACACACACGTTAAATCCTGTTCCGCTTATCATAAGAGTAGGCCATCTGTGTGCCGGTGGGAACAGATGACATTTACAAAACTGCATACACATGGGGACTGGATGAAAAAAAGCACAAGAGTGCTTATTCCATTTCCTCGATATAAAAGAATAAATCAAATCAAATAAATCAAATCAAACACACACACACACACACACACACATGCACTCATTTTCACTCTGAAACTTAATTGTTATGGTAGGTTGTATGACCAGACAAATATCAATGTATTTTGATACTCTGTTCCTTCAAAGGTTGACTCGTTCAATTCAGTGTGATTTTGTTTGTGTTGTGTGAGTGTGTGTGTGTGGTGTGTGTGTGTGTGTGTGTGTGTGTGTGTGTGTGTGTGTGTGTGTGTGTGTGTGTGTGGTGTGTGTTGGGGGTGTGTGTTGTGTGTGTGTGTGTGTGTGTGTGTGTGTGTGTGTGTGTGTGTGTGTGTGTGTGTGTGTGTTAATGGGAGGGCATTGGCAGCTTCAAAAAAAGTAGTGGTTGTTTTCTTGGAAAACACTGAGTGTTTTTGGAAATTATTTTTTCCAAAAGTGGATATTTTCTTGGTGTGAATATTTTTCTCTGTTCCTTTTATTGTAGGAGATGCTTTTTGATTGGGGGGGGGGGGGGGGGGGAGGGAGGATGTTGGTGAAGGGGGTTAGATTTGTACAGGGCTGTATGTTCACATTGTGAATCTGTTTTGTAGGTTTTTCTTGCTGTTTTTGTTATACTTTATTTCTTTGTTATTTCTGGGAGAGAACTCCCAAGTTTCATGGTTGGTGAGATTTTGTGTATTTCACTGTTTGCCCATGTCGACCGTTTATTAAGGTAGCTTCATTTTGGACCTGGAGAATTCAGTGAATTAACATGCAAAAAAAAAAAAATCTGCTTTCAGGTTAGAGAAGTGAGGCAAAAAAGTGAGGAGAGAACTGAGGCAAGGCGCTGTTGTCTGCTCTGAGGCTGAGAAGTTGCTACACAGAACTGCAGAGAGAGAGAGAGAGAGAGAGAGAGAGAGAGAGAGAGAGAGAGAGAGAGAGAGAGAGAGAGAGAGAACTCCAGAGAGAGAGGAGAGAGAAAAGAAGTTCACTGTTTAGTCAGAGACGCAAGAGAGAAGAGAAGACAGTCAGACGAGACAGGACAGACAGAGCAGACAGAAGCAGACAGAAGACAGACAAAAGAAAGTAGAATGTACATGTGTTAGAACAGAAATAGGTGACGCTCCACCATGAAATGAGTCGCTTAGCACCTGACCCACTTTTTGCACATGGAGCCATTTTAGGCAGATGGGGTCAACTTGTTGATTTTGAGATTTTAATTTATTATAAAATTATAGTCATTGTTCTACCTTATAATGAAATATCAGTTCTTAATTTTTTTTTTTTTTTTTTTTGCTTTTAAACAGGTTTTAAAAACACCCATGCCCTCACTCTGATTACCTTTTATGATGCTAAACTTGTCAATTTTTCATTTTGTCATTTCCTGCAGTCTCTATCATTTCAACTTGTAATAACTTTTCATAGAACTGTCCAATTTTTTATCTCTTTTTTTTGTATTGTATAGCCATTTTATTGCAAATTAATCACATGTCAGTAACTAAAAATTGACTTCTGGTGCAGTGCAACTCATTGTGTGGTGGAGCGTCACATATGTGGAAATTTACTATCTGTATAGGAATGTTTGGTGAAATAAACTCGAGGGGCTTGTAAAAAATCACTCACAATTTTGTTTTGTTTGTGTGTTGTCGTGTGCGCGTGTTATGTTAGGCTTACTACCCCATGGGAAAGTCTCCATTACAGTGAGGCACCAAATTATAAGCAACATAACACAACACTTGGGAAATGAAAAGGCTGGGGAGAGAAATAAAGCTGATATAGATGTGTATATATATATATATATATATGTGTGTATGTGTGTGTTGTGTTGTGCAGGACCTCCCACAGACGCCGGCGCTGCCGGTCTGTGGGAGACCTGCAGACTGCCCTCCTGGAGGAGGAGCTGGCCGCCCAGGCATCACGCCTTGGGAACGGCACACAAATCAGAGGGTGACATAATTGTTTGTGATAGGTGCATATGCCGGCTGAAAGGGTTTTCATAGTAAGACCAACTGTCTCCCTTAGCCACCGCCAGTCTCTGAGACAAGTTTAAACACAGCAATGGCCAACTCTACTCAAGCAGACCACACAGCATTTCACACAGCACGCTCTGCCATAAATACACAACTGCTGTGGATTCGGCTGGGGAGAGGGGACTGAGGGGAGCGTCAGCCTCCCCGACGTCTTCGGCTGGCCCAGTCGAGTTCACAGGACAGATCAGCACGCTCGCAGGCAAGCCTTACCTCGGACAAACTTCACACCATGCACGGCCTTTGACAGCTAGTGAAGCGTGGCGGGTGCCTTTCATGCCCCGCTCCCCAGTGGCAGGTCCCTCTCGTCAGGACACTTCAGTTCCTTTGGCCTTTAGTTCAGAGTCAGCAGCAGCAGTGGGCCTGGCCCAGTCTCCTCGGCCGGTGGGCATGTCAACGCCCAAAGTTGTGCATACGCCCCCCCCTGGGCAAGAGAAACGCCTGTGGACTAGTGCCACACAGCCTCTACATCCACAGGCCTGAGGGGGGCACAATGCAACTGGACAGCGTGTCTGAGGTTCAGGTCAGTGTGTGTGTGTTTGTGTGTGTGTTGTGTGTGTGTGTCTCTGTGTGTGTGCTGCGTGGTGCGTGGTGTGCGTGTGTGTGTGTGTGTGTGTGTGTGTGTGTGTGTGTGAGTGTGTGTGTGTGTGTGTGTGTGTGTGTGTGTGTGTGTAATCGGCGGTCTAGGTGGTGACGCACCTTGCCTAGAAAGCAGAAAGTGCGGGTCAGAGTGTGCGGTGGTTCGTACCCTGTTTGGGCCCCAAACTTTTCCCCCATCCATTAGACCCTGAGTGGTGGTCTGGGCGCTAGTCTTTCGGATGAGACAATAAACCAAGGTCCCATGTGTTACACATCACTATTAGTGCACGTAAAATAACCCACGCAACAAGGGGGTAGACCCTGGCAAAATTCTGTAGAAAAAAGCCACTCTGATAGGGAAACAAATACAGTTGCATGCAGGGAAAAAAAAATGAGTAGGCGCTGCACTAGTGGCGACGCGCTCTACCCGGGGAGAGCAGCCTGAATTTCACGCAGAGAAATCTGCTGTGACATAAAGTGGTACAAATACAAATACAAATAGTGCATATGTGTGTATACATGTGCATGTGATGTGTGAGTGTGTGTGTGCATTTATTTCTTTTTTAATGTATTCTCTTATTTCAAGGATAATTGAAGAGGCACTCTTTTGCTTTTTAAACATCCAGTTCCTGTGTGTGTGTGGTTTTGTAGATTTTGTCATTCATTCCCACCAGCACACAATGGACTACTCTTCCAAAAAGCAGAACATATTTTAAAGTTTGCACAAGATGTTGTGCGTGTGTTGACACATGAGACCTTGATCTCATCGTAAGGAAAGTCTAGGGGGAGGGTTCAGTGGACACTGATGCTAACTAACTGAAAATATCCATTTAAACAGGATTCAATGCATTTTTGTGTGTGAGGGTGTGCCTCTTTAAGTGGAGATTTGACTTTGTGTCAGAAAGTTGACAGGTTTGAATCCATTGCCTATGGATGTGTGTTTAGTCCCAGTCCATAGTCTGTAGCCTGCTGTGTGCAGGCAGCCTGTCAGTGTTGTACTACTGTGTCTTAAGGATAATGGAATAAGCATTCATGTGCTTTTTTACATCCAGTCCCCATGTGTATGCAGTTTTGTAAATGCCATCTGTTCCCACCGGCACACTATGGCCTATCTCATGAAAAGCGGAACAGGGTTTAATATGTGCACAAGATGTTCTGTGTGCGTTCGCAAAGGAGCCTCAGTTTACAGTCTCATCCGAAGGACTTGTGGGGAGAGTGGAGTCAGCACTGATGTTAACTCCAGGGGAAAAAAATCCCTCAGAATGGGAATTGAACCTGGGTTGTCAAATTGTGAGTGCAATGGTCTGACCACTAGGATCTGTTCCATCTTTCTGGCTGACTGCCTGCAGCACCTTCTGATGACTGCTGATTGCATTGTGGCTGAAGGTACCTTTGACTGACTGACAGCACTACTCTACTGACTACTGACTGACATATGACTTGTGTGCAGGCACAGGCTACCCTTTGACTGACTGACTGACATACTGACTGACATACTAACTGTGTGCAGGCACAGGCTACCCTTGACTGACTGACTGACTGACTGACTGATGCACTAACTGGCACAGGCTACCCTTTGCACTGACTGACTGGACATAGTGACTGAGACCCTTTGACTGACTGACTGACATAGTAACTGGCACAGGCTACCCTTTGACTGACTGACTGACATACTGATGCACTAACTGGCACAGGCTACCCTTTGACTGACTCTGACTGACATAGTAACTGGCACAGGCTACCCTTTGACTGACTGACTGACATACTGATGCACTAACTGGCACAGGCTACCCTTGACTGACTGACTGACTGACTGTGACTAACTGGGACAGGCTACCCTTTGACTGACTGACTGACTACTGATACTGCACTAACTGGCACAGGCTACCTTGACTGACTGACGTGCTGACCTTATGACTGACTGACTAGTAACTGGCACAGGCTACCTTTGACTGACTGACTGACTACTGTGCACTAACTGGACTAGGCTACCTTTGACTGACTGACTGACTGACTGGACGTATAACTGGACACAGGCATACCCTTTGACTGACTGACTGACATGACTGAGTATAACTGGCACACACCGGCTACCCTTTGACTGATCTGACTGACTGTGCACTAACACTGGCACAGGACTTACCCTTTGACTGACTAGCACCATTACTGACTGATGCACTGACTGTGTGCAGGCACAGGCTACCCTGTCCTCCTCCACCCCTGCTGCCCAGGTCACCCTCCCTGCTTCCCCTGTCCCAGTGGCTGTTTCGAACCCTAAAACTAAACATACGCCAACCCCGGGCAGGGAGAAGCGGGTGTGGACAGTGAGAGGGGAGGTGTCTTCCATTGTGGGCATGGAGGTGGAGGAGGCAGCACCACAGGGACAGCCGTTGCAGGTCAGTGAACCGGTCAGGCATGCACGTTGTGTGTGTGTGTGTGTTCTGTGTGTGTGTGTGTGTGTTGTGTGTGTGTGTGTGTGTGTGTGTTTCTTTTTTTTTTCTTTAAAAAATTATTTTTCATCTTTTATATTGAGGATATCGGAATAAGCACTTGTGTGCTTTTTTTTTTTTTTTTACATCCAGTTCCCATGTGTACGCAGTTTTGTAAATCTTGTCATCTGTTCCCACCAGCACACGATGGCCTACTCTTATGAAGAGTGGAACAGGATTTAACGTATGCGCAAGATGTGATGCGTGCGTTCACACATGGGGCCTCACTTTATAGTCTCATACAAAGGACTTTCGGGGAGAGCAGAGTCTGTTAACTCCAGGGAAAAATCCTCTCAAGCGGGAATTGAACCCAGGTCGTCAAATCGCGAGCGCTATGTTCTGACCACTAGGCTATCCTGTCCCCTAAAGAGAGAGAGAGAGAAAGAGAGAGAGAGAGAGGGGGGGGGGGGGGGGAGAGAGGAGAGAGAGAGAGAGAGAGAGAGAGAGCTTATTGATTATGTTATGAAGTTCAAAAACATGAAAAATGGATAGAAAATTGTATCTTACTGCATCAGAAAGGTGACTTATGGTATGGTGCATTTTGAATAGAGGCTGTCAACAATGATCACTTGCACTTTTGTGACTGCCACAAGCGCTGTCAGGTTTTCTTCTCTTTTTTTCTGAAATTCCCCCCCCCCCTTCTCTTTTCTGTTTTGTCGGAATTTTTCCCTTTTTTTCCCCCTTGAGCCAAATGCTATGTGTGTTTGGTCAGGGTCAGTGTTTGGGTACAGTTGTTTCCGTTTTGTCCTCTTTCCTGGGCTGATGACAGCATCTTTGTGTGTGTGGTCAGGTGTCAGTGTTGTTGGTACAGTGTCCTTTGCCTTTTCCTGGGCTGATGACAGCATCTTTGTGTGTGGTTTCGGGTCAGTGTTGTACAGTGTCCTTGCCTTTCCTGGGCTGATGACAGCATCTTTGTGTGTGGTCGGGTCAGTGTCAGTGTCTGCTTGTTGTTTTTTCTCTTTTACATGTCCTTCTTCCTGGGCTGATGACAGCATCTTTGTGTGTGGTCGGGTCAGTGTTGTACAGTGTCCTTGCCTTTCCTGGGCTGATGACAGCATCTTTGTGTGTGCAGAAAGTGCAGACTCCACCGCCCTTGGAGCTGCCTGAACCAATGGAGGTATCTGAGGAGGTGAGTTTTCTTTTTATATGTTTATTTATTTATTATTTATTATTTTCTTTTATATCAACGATAATGGAATAAGCACTCAAGAGCTTTTTTACATCCAGTCCTTGTGTGAATACAGTTTTTGTCAATCTTGTCATCTGTTCCCACCAGCACACAATGGCCTACTCTTATGAAAAACTGAACAGGATTTAACATGTGTGCGAGATGTTCTGTGTGCGTTCGCACATGGGTCCCCGGTTTATAGTCTCATTTGAAGGACTTGTGAGGAGAGTGGAGTTAGCACTGATGTCAATTCCAGGGTAAAAATCCCCTCTAATGGGAATTGAACTTGGGTTGTCAAATTGCGAGCACAATGTTCTGACTACTAGGCTATTAAGTCCCCCGTGAGTAGAAGTGTGTGTGCGTGTGCGCGTAATCTAGTATGTATGTGTGTGTATGTGACCGTGCATGTGCATATTTGACGCTCCACCACGAATCGTGCCTGACCTACTGTTGTGCTAGGAGCCATTGTAGGCAAGCGGGGCTCAGGTTGTAGACTTTGAGAGTATGAATGATTATAAAAGTAAAGCCATTTTTCTACCTTGTACTGAAGTATCAAGACAATCTTGTTTTCCTTTTGCTTTAAAAACACCCAAGCCCTCACTCTGACAACCGATTATGATGCAAAGTTTGCAATTTTCTTATTTTATCACTTTCTGTGGTCTATTATTTTAATTTGTAGTAACTTTTCATTGAAGTGTTCGATTCACAATCTGTTTTCTGTATTGAATATTTCATTTCTTTGCAGATTATTGTGTTAACAACTAAAAGTTTATCTCCAGAGTAATGTGACTCGTTATATGGTGGAGCGTCGCATATGTGTGTGTTTGTGTGAACGCGTGCATATATATATGTGTTTATTTGTATTTGTGTTTGTAGTCTTTGAATTAATATCCATGCACATTATGTGATTTGGATGGAGTGTGTGTGTGTGTGATGTGTGTGTGTTGTGTGGTGTGCGTGCGTGCGTGCGTGCATGCGTGCGTGTCTGTCCTCCGAAAATCGTTCGGATGAGACTATAAACTGATTTCCCATGTGCAAATGCAGTACTTTAGTTGCGATAAAACAAATAAACTATAGCAAAAATCAATGCAACTGGTGCTCAACACTTATCTCCAAATCATTTATTGACTGATTTTGTATTACATGGAAGCAGACATAAAAAGTGATTTTTGTACTTTTAGTTTACTCTTATGGCCACTTTGTTTGAAATCATGGTAAATTTTTCTGTCCTGATTGCATCATCTTG
>CM060320.1:26246274-26262751 GCA_030674155.1 Stramonita haemastoma
AGAACCGCGTCCCCTTACATCAACCCCAGAATCGACTTTCCCCTGCAGCCGCTGCGGCCGGGTTTGTTTGTCACGCATTGGACTGAACAGCCACCAGCGAGCCTGCACCAGACGTGGACAGTGCCCTTAATCTTCGTTCGCGAAGCCAAGCCATGATGATGCCGTTAGTAAATGCCTCTTGAGTTCCTTCTGATTCTCTCCTGATATGCATATCAGAGAGTGAAATTATGCATTGAGAAGTGTTGTCAGAAAATCGGTCAGTGAATGACTTCATATTGATGCCATTGGGGGGGGGGGGGGGGGGGTAGTATTTATTTTATTTTATTTTATACCACTTTATGTCACAGCAGATTTCTCTGCATGAAATTCGGGCTGCTCTCCTCGGGGAGAGCGCATCACCACAAGTGCAGTACCTTCTCATTATTTTTTTCCTCCTCAGGGATGGTGTCTAAACACGACACCTGTGTGCATGCTGGTTTTTTTTTTTTTTTTAATTTTGTCATCCGCTCCTACCGGCACACGATGGCCTGCTCTTCCGAAAGGCGGAACGGGATTTTAACGTGTGCGCAAGATGTTCTGTGTGCGTTCGCACATGGGACCTCGGTTTATAGTCTCATCTGAATGACTTTGACATTCAGTTCGATTTTTTTTTGTCAAACTGGGAAGAAAGGGCGAGCTGGGTATGAACCCAGAAACTCACGGTTTACATATTGGCAGGCGAACGTCTTAACCATCCTGCCACTGTCCTTCAAAATCAGCCAATGAGCACAACTATCTCAAAACCAATGCAATTTTCATGTTTTTAAGCCACATTTACTCTTATTTCTTCAACACCCACATCAAAAAATGATTCTTTTTGTGTTTGTGTGGGGAGGGGGGGGGGTATGAAATCAGTCAAAACAAAGAAAATGAGTGATGGAAATGCAAAGATAATGCCTTTTATAGAGTGATGATAATGCCTATTATGGAATGTTGGCAATGCCTTTGACATTGACTGTGTGTGTGCGTGCACAGGTGCAGGCCCCGCATTCACCACCACCTGCTCTTCCTCTTCCTGTGCCAGTGCCTGTGCCAGTGCCTGTGCCAGAGCCAGTGCCAGTGCCAGAGCCAGTGCCTGTGCCAGAGCCTGTGCCTGTGCCAGAGCCTGTGCCAGTGCCTGTGCCAGAGCCAGTGCCTATGCCAGTGCCTGTGCCAGAGCCAGTGCCTGTGCCAGAGCCAGTGCCTGTGCCAGAGCCAGTGCCTATGCCAGTGCCTGTGCCAGAGCCAGTGCCTGTGCCAGAACCTGTGCCAGAGCCTGTGCCAGAGCCAGTGCCTGTGCCAGAGCCTGTGCCTATGCCAGTGCCTATGCCAGTGCCTGTGCCAGAGCCAGTGCCTGTGCCAGAGCCAGTGCCTGTGCCAGTGCCTGTGCCAGAGCCAGTGCCTGTGCCAGAGCCAGTGCCTATGCCAGTGCCTGTGCCAGAGCCAGTGCCTGTGCCAGTGCTGTGCCTGTGCCAGAGCCAGTGCCTATGCCAGTGCCTATGCCAGTGCCTGTGCCAGAGCCAGTGCCTGTGCCAGAGCCAGTGCCTATGCCAGTGCCAGAGCCAGTGCCTGTGCCAGTGCCTGTGCCAGAGCCAGTGCCTGTGCCAGTGCCTGTGCCAGAGCCAGTGCCTATGCCAGTGCCAGTGCCAGAGCTTCAGCCTCTTCCTGGCCCCTCTTCTGGTCCTCAGCCAGTTGCTGGCCCCTCTTCTGCTCATCGGCCAGTTGCTGGCCCCTCTTCTGCTCATCGACCAGTTGCTGGCCCCTCTTCTGCTCATCGACCAGTTGCTGGCCCCTCTTCTGCTCATCGGCCAGTTGCTGGCCCCTCTTATGGTCCTCAGCCAGTTGCTGGCCCCTCTTCTGCTCATCGGCCAGTTGCTGGCCCCCCTCCTGCACCAGCAGGCATGGCCCGCCCGGCCACCCCGGCCGTGCAGAGGGCAGCACCAGCGCGCCAGCGTCAGCGGCCAGCTCCTGGACCCATACTGCCGACCCGACGCTCTGAACGCGTAAAAAGACAAACAGAAAGGTACGAAGCCCAAGATTTCAGAAGGCCTGATTATTTCCAAGCCCTGGATAAACAGAGAAGGGCACGAGCCCGCCAGAGGAGGCAGCCTTAGACGGCTGGGCTGTGTAGTGGGGGGGCAATTCTGCCTGCCTCCCTCCCTTTCTGCCTCGGCTGTGAAGTCAGCAGATGACAACCTGGCAGAGTTTGCTTTTTTTACATCTAGTCCCCATGTGTATGCAGTTTTGTAAATGCCATCTGTTCCCACCAGAACATGATGGCCTACTCTTACGTATAGCGGAACAGGATTAAATGTGTGTGCAAGATGTTCTGCGTGCGTTCGCACACGGGGCCTCAGTTTAAAGTCTCATCCAAAGGACTTTTGGGGAGAGTAGAGTCAGCACTGATGTTAACTCCAGGAGAAAAATCTCCTCGACCAGAATCAAACCCAGGTCGTCAAATTGCCAGTGCAATGTTCTGACCACTAGGTAGATAAGAAAGAAGAAGACGGCTGGTAAGTCAATCCCTTAGTTGTGAACAGGGGTGTACATAGAATTAGTTTCCCTACACATAAGGAACAATGACTTCTGTTGGAATCCCACAATGCAGAAATTATTATCTGAAAGGTTTATCTATTTATCATTATTTTGTTATGGTAAAAAGATTAAGTGTTGATATTTTTTTTTGTTCCTTGGCTACAGCTCCAAGGTTGACTAACGGTGAGATTTTGTGTATGCAGCCTTTTTTCCCCATCATGAAGGTAGCCACATTCCGACCCAGGGGATGTATGCTGGGTATGTTTGTGTTTCTGTAACCCGCAGAACATGGACATGAAGGCACTGGCAGGCCTGCACTTGGAAATTTGACCAGGGTGATTGTAAAATCCCCACACTTAACTCACCCGATGCTGCCACCAAGATTCAAACCCACAACTTCATGGACCCATGGGATTAAAGTCCGTCGTAACCACTCAGTGACAGACGCTATAGCTGAGTGGTTAAGACTGTTCAACTTAATCCCATTGGTCCACGAAGTCATGGGTTCAGATCTCAGCAGCCTCTGGTGAATTAAGGGTGGGGATTTTTTATGATCTCCCAGGTCAACTTCAAGTGCAGACTAGCCAGTGCCTGAATTCCCTTGATGTATACACATCAGAATATCAAATATGCATACTGTGAAAAATCCCCTCATTCATTTCAGCAGTCAGTGGGTTATGGAAACATGACCCTATCCAACATACGCCCCCAAAGTCAGAATGCAGCTACCTTTTTGGTGAAGCTTAGAGCTCTTGCCGAGGATCCCACTCAGCTGTAGTACAATGATTGATTCTGAACATGTTTTAAATAGGAATTGAATTACTGCTCTGAAGACATGTTTTAGTGCACATATTTGTTCAGTCATTGCATACGACAGAATTTCTCTGAGAGATGATAAGGCTTTCTTCTTCAATCTGGACTCTGTAACTTCTCTTATAGAAAGAGGTTAAAATGGAGACCAGCAGAGGTCTGACTGACCAGCTGCATACCCCCCCCCCCCAGTATGGTGGTCAGCTATGATCTCAGTAGTGAGACTAGCTGTGTGTCACAGCTGTATACTCTGACCAGTGCGGTGTCAGCTATGATCACTGTGGGCTAGCTGTGTATTACAGATATATACCCTGCCCAGTGTGGCTAGCTGTGTATTACAGATATATACCCTGCCCAGTGTGGCTAGCTGTGTATTACAGATATATACCCTGCCCAGTGTGGCTAGCTGTGTGTCACAGCTGTATACTCTGACCAGTGTGGCTAGCTGTGTATACAGAATATACCTGCCAGTGTGGCTAGCTGTTGTCACAGCTGTATACTCTTCCAGTGTGGCTAGCTGTGTATTACAGATATATACCCTGACCAGTGTGGCTAGCTGTGTGTCACAGCTGTATACTCTGCCCAGTGTGGCTAGCTGTGTATTACAGATATATACCCTGACCAGTGTGGCTAGCTGTGTATTACAGATATATACCCTGCCCAGTGTGGCTAGCTGTGTCACAGCTGTATACCCTGCCCAGTGTGGCTAGCTGTGTATTACAGATATATACCCTGCCCAGTGTGGCTAGCTGTGTCACAGCTGTATACCCTGCCCAGTGTGGCTAGCTGTGTATTACAGATATATACCCTGCCCAGTGTGGCTAGCTGTGTGTCACAGCTGTATACCCTGACCAGTGTGGCTAGCTGTGTATTACAGATATATACCCTGCCCAGTGTGGCTAGCTGTGTGTCACAGCTGTATACCCTGCCCAGTGTGGCTAGCTGTGTATTACAGATATATACCCTGCCCAGTTTGGCTAGCTGTGTATTACAGATATATACCCTGCCCAGTGTGGCTAGCTGTGTGTCACAGCTGTATACTCTGACTAGTGTGGCTAGCTGTGTATTACAGATATATACCCTGCCCAGTGTGGCTAGCTGTGTGTCACAGCTGTATACTCTGACCAGTGTGGCTAGCTGTGTATTACAGATATATACCCTGCCCAGTGTGGCTAGCTGTGTGTCACAGCTGTATACTCTGCCCAGTGTGGCTAGCTGTGTATTACAGATATATACCCTGCCCAGTGTGGCTAGCTGTGTATTACAGCTGTATACCCTGCCCAGTGTGGCTAGCTGTGTATTACAGATATATACCCTGCCCAGTGTGGATAGCTGTGTGTCACAGCTGTATACCCTGCCCAGTGTGGCTAGCTGTGTATTACAGATATATACCCTGCCCAGTGTGGCTAGCTGTGTGTTACAGCTGTATACTCTGACCAGTGTGGCTAGCTGTGTATTACAGATATATACCCTGACCAGTGTGGCTAGCTGTGTATTACAGATTATACCCTGCCCAGTGTGGCTAGCTGTGTATTACAGATATATACCCTGCCCAGTGTGGCTAGCTGTGTATTACAGCTGCATACCCTGCCCAGTGTGGCTAGCTGTGTATTACAGATATATACTCTGACAAGTGTGGCTAGCTGTGTATACAGATATATACCCTGACCAGTGTGGCTAGCTGTGTATTACAGATATATACCCTGCCCAGTGTTGGCTAGCTGTGTATTACAGATATATACCCTGCCCAGTGTGGCTAGCTGTGTATTACAGATATATACCCTGCCCAGTGTGGCTAGCTGTGTGTCACAGCTGTATACCCTGCCCAGTGTGGCTAGCTGTGTATTGCAGATATATACCCTGCCCAGTGTGGCTAGCTGTGTGTCACAGCTGTATACCCTGCCCAGTGTGGCTAGCTGTGTATTACAGTATATACCCTGCCCAGTGTGGCTAGCTGTGTGTTACAGCTGTATACTCTGACCAGTGTGGCTAGCTGTGTATTACAGATATATACCCTGCCCAGTGTGGCTAGCTGTGTATTACAGACATATACCCTGCCCAGTGTGGCTAGCTGTGTGTCACAACTGTATACTCTGCCCAGTGTGGCTAGCTGTGTATTACAGATATATACCCTGCCCAGTGTGGCTAGCTGTGTATTACAGATATATACCCTGCCCAGTGTGGCTAGCTGTGTATTACAGCTGTATACTCTGCCAGTGTGGCTAGCTGTGTATTACAGATATATACCCTGCCAGTGTGGCTAGCTGTGTGTCACAGCTGTATACTCTGACCAGTGTGGCTAGCTGTGTATTACAGATATATACCCTGCCCAGTGTGGCTAGCTGTGTATTACAGATATATACCCTGCCCAGTGTGGCTAGCTGTGTGTCACAGCTGTATACCCTGCCCAGTGTGGCTAGCTGTGTATTGCAGATATATACCCTGCCCAGTGTGGCTAGCTGTGTGTCACAGCTGTATACCCTGCCCAGTGTGGCTAGCTGTGTATTACAGATATATACCCTGCCCAGTGTGGCTAGCTGTGTGTCACAGCTGCATACCCTGCCCAGTGTGGCTAGCTGTGTGTCACAGCTGTATACCCTGCCCAGTGTGGCTTGCTGTGTATTACAGATATATACCCTGACCAGTGTGGCTAGCTGTGTATTACAGATATATACCCTGCCCAGTGTGGCTAGCTGTGTGTCACAGCTGTATACCCTGCCCAGTGTGGCTAGCTGTGTATTACAGATATATACCCTGCCCAGTGTGGCTAGCTGTGTGTCACAGCTGTATACCCTGCCCAGTGTGGCTAGCTGTGTATTACAGATATATACCCTGACCAGTGTGGCTAGCTGTGTGTCACAGCTGTATACCCTGCCCAGTGTGGCTAGCTGTGTGTCACAGCTGCATACCCTGCCCAGTATGGCAGTTAAGATGGCAACACATCCACTCCCTGCTAGTCTTTCCTCCCAGGACTTAGGGGAGAGAGAGAGAGAGAGAGGTGTTTCACCATGGGTGTGCCAGTCTTTGGCATAGCATAGGTACATACTACATTTCTGATGGATTCACCTCATGCTCATGTGCTTCTTTTGCAGGTTTCACTTAATGCTCTTATGTTTCTTCTGTTGCAGGTCTTATAATCCTCGTGTGTTTCTCTTTCAGGCTTTATTTAATGCTCAGTTCATGTTGTTGTTGATAGTAATTCAGACTCAATGATTTACTCCTGCTTGTGCATTCCTAACCCAACTCCTAGACAGTCTCTCAGACACGGACTTTTCCATCTCTCTCCCTTTTCCTGTCCAGTGTCAGGTTTAGCGGAAAGATTGTAAAATGAAGGAAGACCAGCCAACTGTTGGCTGATTTTCTGCACTTGTGTGCAGTTGAAAGGCTTTGTTGGTGATGGTTTTGTTCCTGGGCTAGAGCTCTGAGGTTTACCGATAGTGAGATTTGGCATACTGACTGTTTTTGGCTAGAGCTCTGAGGTTTACCGATAGTGAGATTTGGCATACTGACTGTTTTTGCTAGAGTCTGAGGTTTACCGATAGTGAGATTTGGCATACTGACTGTTTTTGGCTAGAGCTCTGAGGTTTACCGATAGTGAGATTTGGCATACTGACTGTTTTTGGCTAGAGCTCTGAGGTTTACCGATAGTGAGATTTGGCATACTGACTGTTTTTGGCTAGAGCTCTGAGGTTTACCGATAGTGAGATTTGGCATACTGACTGTTTTTGGCTAGAGCTCTGAGGTTTACCGATAGTGAGATTTGGCATACTGACTGTTTTTCCCACCATTAAGGTTAAACATGACACAGTGTGCATGCATTCAAAAAATGGTTTCATCCATTCTTACTGGCATATAGTGGCCAACTGTTCCAAAATGCAGAACAAGTTTTAAACATGTGTGCAAGATGTCTTGCATGTGTTTATATATAGGACCTCAGTTTATAGTCTCATTCAAAGGATTTTGGGGGGAATGCAGTTGATACTGATAACTCCAGGATTAAAAAAAAAAAAAATCACCCCTAAATGGGCACCTAGGTGGTGGCTCAAATCCAGGCTGTCAAATTGTGAGCTCAATGCTCTTAACACTACGTTACTCTGCCCCCCACCCCCCCACTCGTGGGTTATAGTGTAACAGGGGACATTTGGCTGAAGCACAGTTATGTAAAAGGTGTATGACATGAGTGGCTAAAAGCACAGCTATGTCACAGGCTGTATGACACGTGGGCGAAAGCACAGCCATGTCACATGCTGTATGACACAGTGGGCGAAAGCACAGGCTGTATGACACAGTGGGTGAAAGCACAGCCATGTCACAAGCTGTATGACATGGTAGGTTATGGCACAGCCATAGGAAAGGTGTATAACACAGTGCCTCTGATGGCTGCGGCTACTGACTGACTCTTATTTGTCCTTGTGGCTGGGTCTCTGGCTGGATCTATGGTCTCTGGCTGTGGTGATGTTGTTTAAGCTAATGAGGATGAAGATGGTGACACAGGTGGTGGAGGGCCAGGCTGGTGTCTGGGTCTGCTGCTGCTTTTCATTTCAGTTTTCTTTTGCCTTGGTTTTTTTCTGTTTATTTATTTTCAGTCTGTTTTTTTCTCTGCTTATTTTCTTCTTAGCTTTCTTTTGATTTACATGCTTTTTTCTGGTTACTTTCTCCTTCCTTTTGTTTTCTCAGTACATTATTTTGCTATTTTCTTATTTCATAGTTTTCAATTTGTGTTTTTTATATTATTCTTTTATTACCTGAGTTGCTCTTCTCCTATCATTTGGTTTGACCTGCCACATCTTAGTTAACATTTAAAGTGATGACAAAATTACAGGGAGACAGTTTGGAAAGAAAACCGGTGTGTTGCTGCTGCTGTAATACTCCCCCATTGCTCAGTGCTTTTTTTGTGTATTCGCCAAAATAAGATGTTGCACCAAAGTGGATCAGTGCATTAAAAACAAAATGTTAGATTGTGAACTTTACCACTGTCATTTAAGGGACAGTTCAGGTTTTTTTTAATTTCATTTGGAAAAAAATATTGGTGCCAAAAGTAAATGATGAAGTAAGGGGGTTGTTTTTGGGTCAGTTTTTCATTCCTTTGGCTGCATTTCCATGGTTCACCTCCCTATGGTGAAATTGTTACATATTCAGCTGTTCATTCAGGTAGCTGCATTCCTACTTCAGGGATGTAAATAGTATATATGATGATTAAAAGTAAAACAGAAAGGAAATTTCACTCTCTTGTGATCAGTTTTACAGCAGCAACACCACATCAGTTTCTTTCCCTTTTGGATAAATGAACAATTCGTGGACTAGGTTTAGAGTTTAGAATAGCTACATTTTGGACATGATGGATTTGATGATGAAATTTTAGGAGTAGGCAGTTATTTACCTTACAGAAAACCCTGGAAGCCGGTGTGAATGTGTTAGTGAATATTGTGTTTTTTTCCATTTATAAAATTTTTGATGTTTAGAAATATGATGATGTATATATTGATGTTGCGCAGCAGGGCTGCCTGAAGTAAATGTTTTAAATTCTTCAGTTTGATGTTACAGGCTCGACCCTAAAATTACTCCCCCTTGGAGAAGAATAGCACGTGGTAGTTTGAGACGCGATGCTGTACAGGTTTGTGAATGAAGACTGTAAGGGCTGTGTGCAAAAGCTGTGATATTGGAGAGATAGAAGACTGATAAAAAGATCCTGCTTTGTCATAAAAGATGAACTCATGTTTCTACTGCAAAACACCATAGCCTTTCTGATGCTGTAGGTTACTAAGCTAACGCTATTGCATATCCTAAATCTAAGAATTCATAGTGTGTGAGTCAAAGGGCACATACAAAACTAAAAGGTACTGTTATATCCTAGGATCATCAAAGAGTGGATATGTTCCTTTAGATGGCTTTTGTGGTCGGTAGGGCTATAAACAGTATTATAATAATGTACCTTTAGACAGGCTGTAAAAGCCTTTGGTTCAGTACTGTACTTGGAGAAGGAATGGGACTGAGTTTGCCTCCTCTCTCTCTTCTCTTCTCTTCTCTTCTCTTGTCTTGTCCCTTCCCCTCCCTCCTCCTCTTCTCTTCTCTTCTCTTCTCTTTTTTCTCTTCTCTTCTTCTTTCTCTTCTCTTCTCTTCTCTTTCATTCCCTTCTTGCATTTGAGAGTAAGATGCATAGTGCCTGTTATGTTATTGGTTTTTGAAGAACAAACTCTTTGTTTCAAAAACACTCCAGTGGACGTATAACCCTGACTGACATGCCAAGAGATTGTTCCCAATTGTAACGTAGTTCTTTTCTGAAGAACTCTTTCGCTTAGCTAACACTCTAGTGGATGTAGAACGCTGACTGAAATGCTAAGAGTTGCTTCCTATCTCTTGTGAATTACATCCAGACAGAGCACACGTTGACTCGGGAATCAAGTTGCTTTTTTTTTTATTCTACTGAATCACTTCAAAACAGTATTCATTTCCAGTACTAAGAGTTCCAAAAACAAAAAGAGAAATCCTTTCCAAAATCACCATGGATCAACAGCCCAAACTCTGTGACTAAAAGGTAAAAGGTAAAGGTGTCCCATAACCTGTGTGATCGTAGGGGAGCGAGGCATCAGAGACCTCAGCTTCTGTAGGGGCCGGCATGTTGAGGGTGGTGCCCATCTCCTCTCCCTCGCTGCTTTACCTTTCCTGACCCTGGAGAGGGCAGGTACCCATTTACAGCTGGGGGAACTGAAACGGACATACTACAACTTCCTCTCTCAATTGAGTCCAACCGAAATGAAATGGAATCAAAATGAACAAAGTTGAAATCGAAACTGATCACCTATCAATCAACACAAATTCTTAGTCAAAGTACAGTCCATGTTTGACAAGATTCGGAATTATGACTAGACCGTTTCGAGGGTATGCGCGAGTCAAAAGCCCTAGTCCTTCAGGTAGTTTGGTGGTCTCTTGTTGTGGGCTGGTCTTTGGGCTGCAGGTTGGGTTGAGGGCTGGTTCTGCTGGCCCTGGGCAGGTTGTGGCCACTGGTCTCTGGGACAGTGCCGTTGAGGTTCCTCCTGCTGCAGGTTGGGTTGAGGGCTGGTTCTGCTGGGTAGGTTGTGCCACTGGTCTCTGGGACAGTGCCGTTGAGGTTCCTCCTGCTGCAGGTTGGGTTGAGGGCTGGTTCTGCTGGCCTGAGGTGTGGCCACTGGTCTTGGGACAGTGCCGTTGAGGTTCCTCCTGCTGCAGGTTGGGTTGAGGGCTGGTTCTGCTGGGTAGGTGTGGCCACTGGTCCTGGGACAGTGCCGTTGAGGTTCCTCCTGCTGCAGTTGGGTTGAGGGCTGGTTCTGCTGGGTAGGGTTGTGCCACTGGTCTCTGGGACAGTGCCGTTGAGGTTCCTCCTGCTGCAGGTTGGGTTGAGGGCTGGTTCTGCTGGGTAGGTTGTGCCACTGGTCTCTGGGACAGTGCCGTTGAGGTTCCTCCTGCTGCAGGTTGGGTTGAGGGCTGGTTCTGCTGGGTAGGTTGTGCCACTGGTCTCTGGGACAGTGCCGTTGAGGTTCCTCCTGCTGCAGGTTGGGTTGAGGGCTTGGTTCTGCTGGGTAGGTTGTGCCACTGGTCTCTGGGACAGTGCCGTTGAGGTTCCATCTGCTGCAGGTTGGGTTGAGGGCTGGTTCTGCTGGGTAGGTTGTGCCACTGGTCTCTGGGACAGTGCCGTTGAGGTTCCTCCTGCTGCAGGTTGGGTTGAGGGCTGGTTCTGCTGGGTAGGTTGTGCCACTGGTCTCTGGGACAGTGCCGTTGAGGTTCCTCCTGCTGCAGGTTGGGTTGAGGGTTGGTTCTGCTGGGTAGGTTGTGCCACTGGTCTTGGGACAGTGCCGTTGAGGTTCCTCCTGCTGCAGGTTGGGTTGAGGGCTGGTTCTGCTGGGTAGGTTGTGCCACTGGTCTCTGGGACAGTGCCGTTGAGGTTCCTCCTGCTGCAGGTTGGGTTGAGGGCTGGTTCTGCTGGATAGGTTGTGCCACTGGTCTCTGGGACAGTGCCGTTGAGGTTCCTCCTGCTGCAGGTCTGCCTTCACCAGGATCAGGAGGGCCTGTCACACTGGACATGGGTGATGTCAGGGGTCAGGGTGGTACATGGGGAAAGGACGGTGAGTGGGGAACAGGTGTGAAGACATCAGGGACGGGAGATGTATTCAAGGGCATGGGGTCATGGGGCAGATGCATTCTGCAGGTCATCTGTCGGTTCCTGTGGACAAGGCCCCCATCAGAGGTCTGGATGATGAAACTTGTGGGAGCCTGCCTCATGCTGCTTGAAGATGGTGCCCTGCTTTGCAGGTCAGGGACCCACACGTTCACGCCAGGAGACATGTCTTCAGGAGCACCAGCGTTGTGCCTCTTGTTGTAGTCCACCGCCATCTTCTCCCGGTACTCCTTCTCTTTCCTCATCAGGCGTTAATGTCAGGGGTCTGGGGTAGGGGGATTTTTGGTTGCAGGGGACACAAGTTTTGAGACGGCGTCCCATGCTTAGATGAGCAGGGAAAAAACCATTGGCCAAGGGGTGTTGGGGTACATGAGGTCCATGGTCTGTCTGGAAATGGGGTCCCTTTCATGGGTTCTGTCCTGGCCCTGCCATGTTTGGTGCATTCTGGGCATGTTTTCACCATCATTTCAATGTCCTTTGTTATGGACAGCCACCATACACTGTTGTAGGCATGATTCTCCTTTGTCTTCTGTATGCCCTGGTGACTGTCATGCAGATGACTCAGGATATCTTGCCTCAAGGATGATGGAATCATGACTCAGGATATCTTGCCTCAAGGATGATGGAATCATGACTCAGGATATCTTGCCTCAAGGATGATGGAATCATGACTCAGGATATCTTGCCTCAAGGATATGGAATCATGACTCAGGATATCTTGCCTCAAGATATGGAATCATGACAGGATATCTTGCCTCAACGATATGGAATCACATCACAGCCCTTCATCATATCTGTCATGACATCAAGTTTCTGGCTCACCATGTACTGCTGGTGATATTCAGCTTCAGCCATGGATGCTTGGGGACTATTCATGCTTTAGCATGACTCTTGTGATATCAGCTCAGCCAGGATGCTTGGTGAATTCACTTCAGATGGCTGCTTGTGATATCGCTTCACATGGATGCTTGGTGACTTCAGCTTCAGCCATGGATTGCTGGTGACTATTCAGCTTCAGCCATGGTTGCTTGGTGATATATCAGCTCAGCCATGGGACTGCTTGGTGACTATTCAGCTTCAGCCATGGACTGCTTGGTGACTATTCAGCTTCAGCCATGGACTGCTTGGTGACTATCAGCTTCAGCCATGGCTGCTTGGTGACTATTCAGCTTCAGCCATGGCTGCTTGGTGACTATTCAGCTTCAGCCATGGACTGCTTGGTGACTTTCAGCTTCAGCCATGGACTGCTTGGTGACTATTCAGCTTCAGCCATGGCTGCTTGGTGACTATTCAGCTTCAGCCATGGACTGCTTGGTGACTATTCAGCTTCAGCCATGGACTGCTTGGTGACTATTTAGCTTCAGCCATGGACTGCTTGGTGACTTCAGCTTCAGCCATGGATTGCTTGGTGACATTCAGCTTCAGCCATGGACTGCTTGGTGACTTTATTCAGCAGGGACGTCGATACAAGCAAGGGCAGTTGAGTTGGTTTTTATACCTCGTTTTAAACTGTACATAGTCAAACGCTTTTAATACGAGTTTTAAAATGTAACGAGGTGACAGCCCCGATATGGCCTATGTGGTCGGCAGGGCTGTAAGCAACATAATTGGATTGGATTGGACTTTATTCAGCTTCAGCCATGTACTGCTTGGTAGCTTTATTCAGCTGCTGCTTGTCTGGCCAACAATGTTGAGAGTGTCATCCTTCTTCAGTTTGGCTCTGATCTGTGCCAGCCTGTGGTGTGAGGCAGGCAGTGTGTACAGAACTGCATTGAGGTACACCCGGACCAGCTCTGTAAAGTCAACATCTGGAAGGTCATTGATGTCGTGTGGTGCTCTGGACAGCGCATCAGCAGTGTGAATTTCTTTTTTTATTTATTTATTTTATCATTTATTACCACTTTATGTCACAGATTTCTCTGCGTGAAATTCAGGCTGCTCTCCCTGGGGAGAGCGCGTCGCCACAAGTGCAGCCCCACCCTTTTTTTTTCTTTTTCCTGAATGCAGCTGTATTTGTTTCCCTATCAGAGTGGCTTTTTTCAACAGAATTTTGCCCGTATTGTAGTCTCTGAAATTTGAAGCGTCCAAAGGGAGTAATGAAGGTGGTGAGCTTGGAACTCTCCTCATCCAGCTGGATCTGGTGGAAACCTGAATTGGCATCACGTTTGGTGAAGACTTCCCCCTCAGATATCTTGCTGAGTGTCTCTTCCACTGCTGGCATGGCGTAGACTTCTCTCTTCACGCTGTTGTCGAGTCGAGTCAAGTCCACACAAAAGCGCACGTCTCCGTTGGTTTTTGGTACCACGTCAATTGGGCTACACCAGTGTGTCGAGTAGTCAACTGGTGCGATGACCCATTGTCAACCATCTTGTTGAGCTCAGCTTCCACCTTCTTCAGTAATGGGACTGGTACACGACGAGGGACTGACTGTGAATAGGGCCTTTGGTCATCCTTGAGGAGAATGGTCTGTTCTCCCTCAAGCTTTTTTTTTTTTTTTTAAAATTTTTTTTGTTCTCCCTCAAGCTTTCCAAGTCCTGTCAAGAGTCTGGGAAACTGTCGTCGAACATCATCTCTTGAGGTGAAGGTTGTACGCTCAGGATCAGTGGTGGTGGGTCAGACTCCTCTCTCCCTGATAGATGTGGACATCGTGCTGCAGGTGTTGTATTACGGCACGTACGGTGAAGGCTCCAGGGATATTGTGAATCAGTCCAAGTTTCTGGATTGCTGGCATCCCAAGTAGTAGTTTTGTAACCTTGACGATGTACACCTTTTCTTGTATTTCAGTGTGGCCGTGTGTATTTTTGGGTTTTTTTGTATTTCGTACCACTTCATGTCACAGCAGATTCCTCTGCATGAAATTCGGGCTGCTCTCCCCGGGAGATCACGTCGCCACAAGTACAGAACCTACCCATTTTTTTTCTTTTTCCTGCATGCAACTGTATTTGTTTCCCTATCACAGTGGCTTTTTTCTACAGAATTTTGCCAGGGTCAACCCCCTTGTTGCCATGGATTCTTTTATGTGCGCTAAATAGTGATGTGTAACACATGGGACCTGGGTTTATCGTCTCATCCGAAAGACTAGCGCCCAGACCACTACTCAGGGTCTAATGGAAGGGGGGGGAGTTTGGGGCCCAAACAGGGTACAAACCAGACTTTTTGCTTTCTCATTTTCTGGGCAAGGCGCGTTACCACCTAGACGACCGATCCATTAAGTAAGCTTGATGTAGGCAAAACCTATGACATCAAGTGGCTGGTTGCCTGGGCCAAGAAGGCGACGGTCTGGGGACTGAAGTTGGCTGAAGGCTGGTCTGAAGATGTTTGCTGGCATCATGGAGACCTGGGTTCTGTCAACATGCACAAGTGTATAAGACACACATGTCTGACTGGTTTAGAGTTTTCTCCCAAAGACTTGACATTCGGTTTGACTTTTCCATCAAATCAGAAAGAAAGGGCAAGACTGGATATTGGACCCAAAACCTCACCGTTGACTTGTTAGGTATGTGAACATCTAAACTGTCCTGCCACCTTCCTGTCTATTTCTACTGTATGATAATATTGTAACCCCACCCCCAAACTTGTGAAAAATTTAAATATTAATTTTCAAAAAAATCATTCCATAATAAAGGTATATATATATATATATATATATATATATTATATATATATATATATATATAATGTAATGATGTATGTATATAAAGAAGGAACCAATGGGCCAGTAATAATTATTTATTTATTATTCATTTATTTATACTTTTATAACAAGGATAATGGAATAAGCACTCATATGCTTTTTTACATCCAGTCCCCGTGTGTATGCAGTTTTGTAAATCTTGTCATCTGTTCCCACTGGCACACAATGGCCTCTTATGAAAAGCGGAACAGGATTTAACGTGCGCAAGACGTGTGCACAAGACGGGCCTCTGTTTTTAGTCTCATCCGAAAGACTTGTGGGGGGAGTGGAGTCAGCAGTGATGTGAACTCCAGAGGAAGAGGAAGAATGTGTTGGAGATGGTCAGGTTTAGGGTGGTGTCACCCCTAGTTACATTGTCTTCATTCATGAAGAGAGGGTCAGGTTTAGGCAGGTAAAATCTCATTGTGTCTCATTTATTCATTCATGAAGAGAGGGTCAGGTTTAGGCAGGTAAAATCTCATTGTGTCTTCATTTATTCATTCATGAAGAGATGGTCAGGTTTAGGCAGGTAAAATCTCATTGTGTCTTCATTCATTCTCAGAGATGGTCAGGTTTAGGCAGGTAAAACTCATTGTGTCTTCATTCATTCATGAAGAGATGGTCAGGTGTAGGTGGGTAATATCCCAAGAAGAGAGTGGGTAGTGATGATGATAATAATGATCTGTGTCTGTGACACTGAAGAGTATGTATGGCCTTGACAGAATTAGTAAAGTTAAAGGGGGGTGGGGAACATTCAAAAGAGGCTTGATGAAAGATGTATGATGAACAATAATGACCATGTTACACTCTGGAGTTAAGTTTAGTTAAACTTACAAGGTCAAGGGGTGCTTATCCGGCGGCTTGATGAAAATGAAAATCAGAAACATGTTACACATAGATTAGCACAAGCATAGCAATAGCTGGGATCGAAGCAACCTTTAGTTACGAGTACGTAACCACTAGGACACGCCATCGTGGAAGAATATAAAATTTGTCAGTTAAAGAAGGTGACTGTGAAACATCAAACTAGAGACAATGCCTGATGGAAACACTTTCATTTATTTAAATTGTTGTAATTCTTTTATTTTTGAGCATAACAGGAACAAATGTCTTCCATGTGCGTTTTTCTCTTTTTTTATAATCCGTCCCTATGTGCAGCGTTTTTGCGTTAATTTCTCATCCATTCCCACCAACACAATGGCCTCTAACTCATTCTCTGAAGAGCAGAACAGGTTTTTCAGTGTGTGTGTTAGACTAGTTCTGCATGTGTTCGCAACACTGAACCTTTA
>CM060320.1:26262851-26272851 GCA_030674155.1 Stramonita haemastoma
ACTTTTAACTTATGATAACAAAGTCTACAATAAGAAACAAAAAATAAACTGTCAAAACCAGCTGACTGTTAAAATGATTATTTAAAACCATTAATGAATCTTTAAAACAGAAAAAAAAAAATTCCCCCCTCAATTTCAGCAACCATCACTGACAACAGAGATCTTCATAGTAAATTTCACACTTTGGCAACATGTCTGCTACCTTCTCAACTCATTTTCAAATATTTCACCCCAGGTTTCCGCATCCATGATACAAAAAGATTTGACTGGAAGCTGATCCACACTGGTGATGTTGCTTACCTTCCCCTCTAGCCATAGTCGCTTTGTAAACTGACGGCCATAGTTGATCTTATACACATCCTGAAATGGAAACACACACACACACACACACACACACATACACGCACAGAATAATGTCGGTGGAAACTTTTAGAGCACTTCACCTTGAGGTAGCCTGATGCATAATGATACAGTAACATAAAAATGGGCCTTAAGAAATAAGCCATGATTATGTTGGCCAAATGAAATAAGCCATGATTTATGTTGGCCTAATGAAATAAGCCATGATTTATGTTGGCCTAATGAAATAAGCCATGATTTATGTTGGCCTAATGAAATAAACCATGATTTACGTTGGCTTATGAAATAAACCATGATAATATGAAAACAAAGCACCATCACTGCTGATAATGACAAGTAACAGAAAAATAGAAGCAGCAATACCATTCACAAAGAAAACAATGACTTGCCAAAAATCAATAACATTACCATTTTCATAAAACTTGTTTGGCCCAGGCCAAAAGCTGTGTCAGTTATTGATGTCACTGTCAGCTTATTGCCAAGGCCTACACTAAAATGATGTTATGTTGTAAAATGTGTTGAGATTGCCTTCAGCCATAGCAAGCTCTTAAGATAACAACCTGCACTCTCTTTTGAAGGGAAAAAAAATGTTCTGAAGTTGGATTATGGCTGCCTATAGGGCGAGGTACTTGAAAACAGTCATACTCGCAAACTTTTCATTCAGTGTGCAATTTCAATCTCACAGTGATTCCAAGGTGGGATGAGTGAGTGCATATTCTGAGTGACCTCCAGAGTGTTAAGCTGGGGAACGCACAACAACAACATAAAACATGCATTTTTTCCCATTCTTTGGCCCCAGCTTCAAGAGGCACTAAAAGAGATATGTTTGTGTATGCAACCATTTTTGTCCCTACCATTTAATAATAATAATAAATGGAATTTATACAGTGCTATATATCTTGCAAAAACAAATCAAATTGCTTGCATTCATCCTACTATTTCACATAAAACCAGTTATAATTAATAGTTTTTACAAATTCAAATGTACACACACAACACAACACACGCTCATACACACACACACACACACACAAAGATTATACATTTTGGCAGGGTGGTGGGGATTTTGGCTGTTGAAGGCAGGGACAGATATGAGATGAAATAAAAGGGGAGAATCTTAGGTTTGAAATAAATGACTTGATGCTGGATTTGAAAGTGTTATAAGTAAGCTTTTGGTGAGGGAGGTCATTCCAGATCAATGGACCAGAAATAGAGAAAGAGTGACGGCCAATGGTGGATTAGTTGAGTCTAGGTTCTGGTAGGCACAAGGTATGTGCAGCAGAGTGCGGGGAACGAGGAGTGAACAGGTGAAAACAGTGACAGAGGTAGAAGGGTGCTGTTTTGTGGAAACATTTGTAACAGAGGGTACTCATAGTGGCACAGGTAGGCAGTAGAAATATCACAAGAGAGGAGGAATGTGCTGAGATTTTTTCTTTCATTTAGGTAGCCAAATTCCAACTTTGGGGAGTTTTCACATATGAAAGGGGTTAAAAATTTAAGCACCAGATACTTGTCCTACCTTGAAAAAGAGAAGATGTCACCATTCACATAAATTTGTGAACAGCCCAGATTCAAACCATGAACTCCACAGAATCTTTAAGTCAAAGTCTGGCTCTACCCACATAGTTCCTACAACAGGGAGAGATCCCAATACTTTAAAAAATAACCACTACAATAAGGAGGGGAAGGATTTAAGAATGTAATCAACAGGATCAACACGTAAAAATCCATCTTTCTTGATCCATGAAAGCTTTGCTTTTTCTTTGTTTTGTTTGGATTTTTTTTTATTATAAATTTATTTGAGTCTGACTTACCTTCCAGCACCTGTGAGTTTTGCTTTTATCAGCCAGGATCTGTTGTTTTACATGCACATCAGTAACAGACAAACACTTTGATTTCCACAATGTCTCTGACTGGCAGACGAGTTGTGACCAGTGTTGGCACACCTGGGCTGCTCTGGACAGATCCTCAGGCTCCAAGTAGGTAAATACCCTCAGCCATACTTCTTCTGGCAATGTCTCCGCCTGCACAGCGTGAGAAGATAGGCTCTGAGTTTAGGCTCACTTTCATGACAGTTAAGATGCTATGAATGGATTTAAGTATGGTTTTCATACTCGTCAAAATTCTATGATACAGGCATGGTATGGTCACATAAAACATAGTGATAAGACTGTAAAAAAGATTAAAAAAAAAGTCTTGCTCCTTTTGAGATCTTTTTATCTACAATAAAATGTGTACAGAATTACTGTGATAACTTCTATAAACAAATAGGTAAAAATGATGTAATCATCAACTCCAAGTCCAATGTTTGATTTCTCTTCTGTAGATGCTGGATACAAAATCACCTCTTTAAGTTGTATTCAGCACCTCTGTAAATCAACACCATGACAAAAATCATGGCCCTTATGTTCATTTACCATCTTACATCAATATCCATATTTAAGATTTAAAGATTTTTCTGCAAAAATCATAGTTTACATGGACATATGGTCTATAAGCAAACACAGTCACTGTATCACAAAAATCAGTGTTTTTACACATAAAAGAAAAAGGTTTCATCAAGAAATATCTCCAAATAAAACAGTTTTCGCGATAAGCGTTGACTAAATCTTTAAGAAAATAAGAGGTCTTGCCCACGTTATCTTGTTTTGGGATAGGCCTATAGAAATGAAACGTTTATCAACGATTCTACACGCACATACCATTTCACATTCCCGTGATAGTTCAATCGCAGCAGAGGACTGTTTTGGAGATACCGTATGATGCAAATGCTTTCAGACAGGGAACGAAGCAATCTTGTTGCAACATGCACAAGAAATCTGTTACGACGCCGAAGGGGGTGTGTCCTTGGAGTAGTGATAGCGTTACATCGTCAAAATCAGCTGTGCTGGAGATCGTTTACACGCTGTCTGCAACTTATTTACTTGATGGTTTTTCACATTAAGTTCAACTACTTTATGTTTCAGATGCTTGTTCTCTTTCAGATAGGGATCGTAGACCAAGCGTGCATCTCAGTTACAGATGCACGCGTCCGTTTATTCTATTGTTGATACTTGTGTTTATTTTTAGCAACAAGCCTGCAAAAGCGACATCTAGGCCTACATGCTCAAAGATAAGACAACCTTTCTTCCTCTAGGCCAAAGATCTAGGCCTAGGCCTGAGTATCTTTGGCCTAGGCCTAGTGACTTTTACCATGCTATCGACTTAGTACGAAGTCTATTTATATGTTATGACTTCAAAATAGATCTATCTGTGTTTCACTCTTGCGACTTTAAGATGTTTGTGCTTTCAAAAGTTTTGCATTTAGATGAGATCTTCGCATAGTTACAACATTTATCAATTCCTGCTTTCAACAGACATCTCCATCCAGGTGTTTAAGCGCGTTAGGTGTTGGCCTATTCGTGTTATGGGCATGAACCGAGGCCTGTACGATCAAGGATGTATTTGGACCAATGTGTGTGTGTGTGTGTGTGTGTGTGTGTGTGTGTGTGTTGTGTGTGTGTTGTTGTTGTTGTTGTTGTTTTCAATTTATCGTCTGTTCACTTTTAGTGATATTAGACAATGAAAAACAAACAACCCCCCCACCCCACCCCCAATGTCATCCTCCACCCTCAAAAAAAAAAGAAGAAGAGAGAGCCCACATGTGTGTGTGTGTGTGTGGAGAGAGAGAGAGAAGAGAGAGAGAGAAGAGAGAGAGAGAGAGAGAGAGAGAGAGAGAGAGAGAGAGAGAGAGAGAGAGGCAAGGCAAGGCAAAGTATTTTATTCGAGGATAATAGATAAGCACTCGTGTGCTTTTTTACATCCAGTCAGGGAGAAGAGAGAGAGGAGAGAGAGAGAGAGAGAGAAGAGAGAGAAGAGAGAGAGAGAGAGAGAGAGAGAGAGAGAGAGAGAGAGAGAGAGAGAGAGAGTGTGTGTGTGTGTGTGTAAGCGTGCGTTCGTAAGTATGTGTGCGCGTATGCACATGTGATTGCGTGTGTGTGTGTTTGTGTGGCGCGTGCGTGCGTGGGTATGTGTGTGCATGTGTGAGCGTGCGTGAGCATGTGTGCACACATGCACTTGTGAGTGCGTGCGTGCATGTGTGTGCGTGCATGCATGCATGCGAGCATGTGTGCGTGCGTGCGTGCGTGCGTGTGTGTGTGTGTGTGTGTACGTGCGTGTGTAAGTGTGTGTTTCAATTTGATATAATATGATAACTTTAAGCAGTTTAAGATCACAAATAGGTCATCATGATAAACTGGGGAACACAACAACCCTAGTAAAGCCATTAACAATGAAAGATATCGCTAAAAGAATGTAACAGCTTGCAAAAGTAAATACAAAAACAATAACATTATTAATAAAAACAAAAATGAAACTCAGCTACAACCAACAGGGGTTTAAATATAGGGTGGGGATCACGTCCCGATTTCAAAGCACGCACAGTCCTCAGAACATCAGAGATCCAATAGGACACTGTTTCAAGGCAAAACCAATCTCACACAACAGTTAACAGATGCTGAAATTTTTGTCCGAACAGTTGTCGTGGATGGCAGGCAGATACTGTTTGAACTGAAAAAAAAAAAAAAAAAAAAAATATATATATATATATATATATTGTGTGTGTGTGTGTGTGTGGTGTGTGGTGTGTGTGCGTATATATATATATATATATATACTATATATATATATATATATATATATATATATATATATATATAATATATATATATATATGAATGTTTGATATTGTTCCTCCACATATACAATATATATTTTTTACAAATTCTGTCCGGAATGCATTCAACTTAAGTCTATTGATAAGACAGGCAATTGGCCAGAGTTGAGATTTATCAAATCCACAAGGCAAAGAAAGAATATGATGAATCTCATAAATGGTAGGTGAATGACATAGGTAATACCCAGCATCTTCCTGGGTTTTTTTTCCTAACACTTTTCTAGCATGCACTTTCCATCATGCTGTATCTTTCATGAACGGAAATAGGAATGTCAAGAATACAAGCGCAATGGGAATGCTTGGCTGCAGTTTTTGTAACTTTGTAATCTTTTTCATTATAATATATATTGCAATGAGACGGGACTCAACAAAAAGTGATATTGGTACCTCTTGAAACTAGAAAATATATAAGGTAATGTATTTCACTAATGAGATCTTGTCTAACTAAAGAGTGCTTTTAAGAGATTGTAGTAGGGCCTACTGACTTCGAATAGACACATATTAGAACCTGAATTATTGTCTTGGGAAAATCAAGTAAATAATGCAAATCCATCAAAACAACAGTCAGCTCTGCAGTAAAAATGGAATGATTTCCTCCAATGTGGCACAACTTTTTCACTTTAAGAGAAGGAATGATGGAGGCTGCACCTGCATCGTTACTCTTAAGAAGGGACCCATCTGTACAGATTTTAAGATGTGAAGGACACTCCGTCATTATATGTTCTTTGACATAGGTGCTAATAATATTACTTCCTTTTTCTTTCTTACAGACAGAATGATCAATCTAAAAGTTAGCTCTTTGAAGTTCCCATGATAGACAAGATAAATGAGACATAAGCCGGTCTATATGTTCTAGGTTAACATCAGACCTTTTAAAAAATCCAGAAGTGAAAGTGCAGATAGTAATAAGGGAAGAGATAGGTTTAGCTCGATATAAAAGAAGAAAGAAAGAAATATAACACCCACACACCCACACAAAACCAGCGCTTATTGACTAGCATCGAGATAAGAGAATTTGATTTGATTTGATTTGATTTAATATGATTTGATCTATATATCTACCAGTCTATCTCTATTCTAATTTCTTTTCTTCCCCAAGGGATTGCCTGGGGCCTGCCAGTAGAACCAGCACCCCCACCTTCTGGAACTCTTACGCAGAACATCTTGTGCACACGTTAAATCCTGTTCCGTTTTTCGCAAGAGTAGGCCATTGTGTGCCGGTGGGAACAGATGACAATATTTACACAACTGCATACACACGGGGAGTGGATGAAAAAAGCATATGAATGCTTATTCCATTATCCTCAATATAAATATAATAATAATAATAATAATAATAACAACAACGCAAGAAGCTCCCTCTTTTCTATCCCTCTCTTTGTTTCTGCCTTGATCCTTTTCTTCCGGTCACCTTCTTCTTGTCTATTTTCTTCTTTCTTGGTCCATTATCCTGACTTTTTATCCACGGAAAGACTTGCTGAAATCAGATTTGTTGGGCCTGACTTTTTAGGAGCTTAACGAAATTTTCATTCATATGACAGAAACTAATATTTACTGTCTGAGCGTTCCACGATGAAGAACGATTTTTTATTTTGCTCGTGTGCTCTTCTTCTTTTTCTTCATCAGCCAGCATTTGTTGTTGCTGCTTTTCTTGTGTAGTTTGTGTTTGTTTTATTTTGGTTGGTTTGTTTTTAAAACCTTTTTGTGTTCTTGGGACTTCACCTCTTCCCCTTCTACCTTCACTTTAAACTTCGCATTAAACTTCGGCCATCTGATTGAAAGCTGTTTGTTGAATTTTGTTTGTTTTCTTCTGCTTTATCCCTTTTTATGCTAGGCTTACTCCAAAGATTTTGTTTATTTTGACAGCTTTGTTGTCCTACACATGTATTAACATAATTATAATATGACGTCATTTTGTCCCATAATTCTCAGCCGCCATGTTTCTTCATGGCCGAAGGAACTAGGAAACATACACACAGGCGGAAACTGTTGCAGCAGCCTCGATATTTTCTTGTTTGCAATAGACTTTATTCAAATTATGCAGAGAGATCGTGTATAGAAATGATGGCTCGCACTACACTTCACTGAACTGAAATGCTTCAGCAAGTCAAATATTAGAAATGTAGATCGTAAGTTGAGAGGAAGTGATTCTTTTCGTCTGAATGAAAGTAGTCGGACTAAACAAATTCTTCGGAAGATGCTTCGGTCTGTGGCCGAATCAACAGTTTGTGCGCACATTCAACAAGACTCAAGGTCGGGACAGCATTGGATGTATTTATTCACTCGGAAAAAAGTCCTCTCAGCATACAGACTTCACGATTTCGTTGTAAGAATAGTGTGATAGAAGATTCTCTGGAATTACCATGTCTGCAGAAGAAAGGCTGAAAAAATTGGAGAGTCTCTACTTAGAGGGAGTCTCCAACAGCAAAGGATTTGCCTTGAGCATCGAGACACTGTTGGATGTATTTATTGTTCTTTATGACGAGTGTAACAGTGCAGCTCTAAGGAGGGAGAAGAACATCTCCGAATTCGTTGAATTTGGTAAGAAACATTTGCAAAACTGAAACTAGTGAAAGTATGGGCATGTCAGTGTGCAATTTATCGTTTTATGGCTTTAGATCACAAACTCTGGTTCTGCTTCCACGTCCAGATGTCGAACACACAATATCAATACCCAGTTTTACATTTTCTCCACCATTTACCTCAAGATTATCACTGTCAGATTGGAACATGCACCCTGTCCCAGAGGAAGTAGGCCTAGTAGGCCTAATAAAGTAATATAGATATCAGAACTATTCTTCTATGGAGTCATTCCAGAATACAGAACACTGAACAGTAACTAAACTAAGCCTCACTTTGTCACAGTTCTTCCTACTCCCTATATTTTGTTTTGATTTATTCATTAGAATGCATTTGTAGACCTGGACATATAATTTGTCTACAGATGTGTGTGCAAAATTATGAATAAAATTTATAGTTTTATGCATTTAAGTAAAGAATAGTGTATAAATTATAACCTGCTAACACTGTAACAGCTTATCACTACTCTGTAGTACTCATCAGTTATCTTAGATCCCTAGAGACCAGTATGATCGATCAGGAATGGATTTTATTTTTGACTAAAGCTTTGAAACTATTTAGTATAATTTATACTTGTAGCATCTACAATGTACTAATTTTGAATGTTAAACTAAAACGAAGCAGAATAGAGGGACACGCATCTGACGCCAGCCATACTCATGAATGTTTATCTAGACTCAATCACTCACACACAACACACACACACACACACTCACACTCACACACACAACACACACACACACACACACACACACACACACACACACACACACACACACACACACACTTAGACTTAGAGGGAGGGGTTTCCCCCAAACAAAACACAAACTGTCCCAGAATATGTGTTACACAGTGTGTGTGTGTAGCCGCCGCTGTGGCCTAGTGGTTAGGGCGTTGTACTCGTAATCTAAAGGTTGCGGGTTCGATCCCAGCTATTCCGCTATGGCGTTGTGCCCTTGGAAAAGGCACTTTACGGCTATTTTCTCACCCCACCCAGGTGTAAAAGGGGTACCGACCTTGTGTTGGGGTTAACCCTGCGATAGACTGGCGTCCTATCCAGGGGGGAGTCTATGACTCTCAGTCGCTTAACGCCACAGAAACCGGGATAAGCACCGGCCTGATGAGCCTTATGGCTCGGGACAGACTAACTATTAAGTGTGTGTGTGTGTGTGTGTGTGTGTGTGTGTGTGTGTGTGTGTGTGTGTGTGTGTGTATACTATGTGTGTGTGTGTGTGTGTGTGTGTGTGTGTGTGTTTACAAGAGTGTGTGTGTTTACAAGTGTGTGTGTGTGTGTGTGTGTGTGTGTGTGTGTGTGTGTGTGTGTGCCATGTAAATTAATATAATTATATAATATCTAAATCATTATAAATACTTAAATCATTAAATGATGAATATCAATTTATTATAAATGTACTGTGCCATGGCATAATTAAAAAACAAAAAAATTCTTTTATATCGAGGATAATGGAATAAGCACTCGTGTGCTTTTTTTATCCAGTCCCTGTGTGTATTCAGTTTTGTAAATTTATATTGTCATCTGTTCCTACTAGCACACAATGGCCTACTCACGAAAAGCGGAACAGGATTTAATGTGTGCTCAAGATGTTCTGTGTGCGTTTGCAAACGGGGCCTCGGTTTACAGTCTCATCTGAAAAACTTTTGGGGAGAGTGGAGTCAGCACTGATGTTAACTCCGGGGAAAAAATCCCCTCAAATGGGAATCGAACTCGGGTCGTCAAATTACAAGCGCAGTGTTCTGACCATTACTGGCATTAGGCTATCTGGTATCCCGTCCCCCTGGATAGTGTGTCACTGTGTGTGTGTGTGTGTCACTGTGTCAGTGTGTTTGTGTGTCACTGTGTGTGTGTGGTGTGTATGTGTATGTGTGTGTGTGTGTGTGTGTGTGTGTGTGTGTTTGTGTGTGTGTGTGTGCGCTTCAGTTTGGATTTTAGTGTCTCTCAGTCTCACTCAAAATCATACTCATAGTGATATATTAGAAAATGTTTACAGTGTGTGTGTGTGTGTGTGTGTGTGTGTGTGTGTATGTGTGTGTGTGTGTGTGTGTGTGTGTGTGTGTGTGTGTGTGACTGTGTGTGTGTGTGTGTGTGTGTGTGTGTGTGTGTGTGTGTGTGTGTGAGTGAGAGTTAGACTGTCACTCACTGTGTCAGTGTGTGTGTCACTGTGTCAGTATGTGCTATTTATTTTAATTAATCTAATTTAATTCTTTTATTTGGTGGATAATGGAATAAGCACTTGTGTGCTTTTTTTTTATTTTTTACATCCAGTCCCCATGTGTATGTAGTTTTAAAATTATTTAATCATTAATTCACACCAGCCTGCTCTTCTG
>CM060320.1:26280351-26285351 GCA_030674155.1 Stramonita haemastoma
TTTCGAAGTAGCCGGTACCGTGTACCGATTCTGTTTGCCTGTGACCGATTAGATTTCCGTCTCAAAAAAAGAGTCTGAAGTGACATTTTCTGAGTGACAGTCTGTCATGCGCCTGTACTGTGCTTATGCACCTACCCCTTCCTACCACCACCCCTTCCGATGAACATCTTTGGCGCCAGCCTCATTAGCCTAGCACGCAGAACAGCAAGCTTTACTGTGAAAGAGTAGAGCTTCGCGCTCTTCTCGGCATGACAGTAACTTCCATTCACAATGAGTAAATGGGGCCTAGATTTATTTATTCTTTATTCTTTTAATCTTTTATATCGAGGATAATGGAATAAGCACTCCTGTGCTTTTTTACATCCAGTCCCCATGTGTATGCAGTTTTGTAAATGTCATCTGTTCCCACCACAAGATGGCCTGCTCTTACGTAAAGCGAAAAGCGAGGGTCTTTGACTATGAATTTGTGCGTTGCTTTGAGAGAGAAGAGTCGAAAACTAAATCTAAGTTGAACGAAAGATCTAGATGAGCGCTAAGCATAGAAACAAGAAAGAAGAATATAAGTCTCACGAATGATGCTATGCAAAACAACAGACTAACACAGACAGTGACACAGGCGCTAGAAAAAAAGTCCTAATTCCTGCGTGGCTTCGTACCCAAGAAGCGAGTGGCAGCAGCACGGCAGTCAAAGTCTGAGAGATTTGCGTTCAATTTAGATTTAGTTTAGCTGCCGAACAATTCCCCCCTCCCCCACCCCCTCACTGAATAGTTTCGTTTTGTTCACAGTACGTACCGGATTTTATTTTCTGGGGACCGATTTCGGGGAGTTGGTCAAGATATCTCTGAAATGGCAACTGGCAGTACCGGTTTTTAAAAATCCTAGCGCGAACCCTGGTGTGTGTGTGTGTGTGTGTGTGTGTGTGTGTGTGTGTGTGTGTGTGTGTGTGTGTGTGTGTGTTAGCAAGTGTGTGTGTGCGCATGTGTGTGTGTCACTCTGTGTGTGTGTGTGTGTGTGTGTGTGATGCGTGCTTGCTTGCACGTGGATGTTTATGCATGTGTGTGTGTGTGTTTGTGTGTGTGTGTGTGTGTGTGTGTGTGTGTGTGTGTGTGTGGTGTGTGTGTGTGTGTGTGTGTGTGTGTGTGTGTGTGTGTGTGTGTTTGTGTGTGTACACGTGTGTGTGTACACGTGTGTATGTGTGTGTGTGTGTGTGTGTGTGTGTGTGTGTGTGTGTGTGTGAAATGCGTGCTCTTGTTTTGTCTTTTGTTTTAAGAAGTAAACATTTTTTTTCTGTCACAGACATTTCAGCTTTTCAAGTAAATGACTTTGTAAAAAAACTTCAGTCAACCAAAGGCTGGTGAAAATTATGATCCAAAGTTTTGGTGTAAGCAATAGTGGCAGAGATAACATAGTAGGGGAGTGATTGTTCAGGGGTTACCGAGTGATTGAAAGTAGCACTTGACAGAACATTTTTGCTCTTGGTTTGTCAGTGGCAGAGTATAGACTAGGGTCAAGTAATGTAAGGATTCTTTAGACACTTCTTTTTGGGGTTGTTCCTTGGCCAGGCTCTGAAGTTGACCAATGGTGAAATTTTTCGTGTGCAACCATTTGCTCACCTTTAACTGATTAAGGTAGTGGTATTCCAACTTTTGTCTTAAAAAATAGTATATGACACCAATGTGCATTTGTTGTTAAATCACCTTTTGGCATCTCAATCTGTTTGTACAACTCTGCACACAGTCCCTGTGGCCTACTCTTCAGAAAGGTGTACGATTACTGTGTATGCACTGGTTTTAATGTATACGCAAGATGTTCTGCTTGATATACAGCACCTTGGTTTAGAGTCTCATCATTTGCTTTTTTGGGGTGGGGGGTGGAGTCTGTATTAATATTAACTCTAGGGAAAAATCTCCTTGCACGGATACATGTCTCAGTGGTGGCTCCAAGTCCAACTGGTGTGGTCAGATGGTGAGCTCAGTGCTCTTAACCACTACGGCACTAGCTATTTCCCCCTCCCCCCTTTTGTTGTTAATTTAATTTATTTATCTAGTCTTATTACACACAATTTAACAACTTTTCTACAGCAGCTTTGGCAGAATTGGTCTTTTAGCCATAATTTCTTTTTGAATTTAATTATTGGTTGTGTTTCATTCAGGAAAAAACACACCTTTATTTTTCATTACCTTTTCTCTTGACTTGCTCTTGAGTTGTAGCCATACCATTGTATATATTCTGCATTTTAATTTCTTTAATTTTCTGTTCACAAACTTAATTTGTTTTGATATTTCCAGGTGGCGGTTGTCAAAGAGAAGAGCACAGGGAATGTGTATGCCATGAAAATGCTCAACAAATGGGAAATGCTGAAAAGAGCTGAGGTAACATCCATAAATTTTAAATACCTTCAGCTTTTCAGTTTTTATTTGACAGTTTTAATTGTTTTCTTTTGTTTGAATTTCATATACTATTATATTCAGTTTATGCATGCAACTATCATTTTTATGATATATCATTATTTTCACAGTTCATGCTGTGATGTCTGTCTCGGTGTCTGTCTTTCTTTTGCTTCAGGTTTTATTTGGCTTATGGATGATGTGTCCTTTGTTTAAAAGAAAAAAAAAGATAGAATAGAAATGCAGTATAAAACATTATAGAGAGATTCCATGAGGATGTTTGGAGCATACAAATAGAAACTAGAGCCTGATGCAGAAAATTTCTCTTTAATAATGTTGAAAACACAATGTTTTATCTTCTGTTAATTGGTCAGGTGTAATAAAAGATCATTGCACAAAGTATATAAGCTTATCCATAGCTGCCAAAACATTTATCATTGAAATCTTTGTTCAAGCTTTGATTACAAGTAACTGGGTTTTTGTGTGTGGTTTTGTTAATTGATGTTGTAACTTTGAGATTAATATTAGGACCAAACAAAAGTTGCACCTTTCTCAGAGACTATTAAGAGGATGTTAAAGTCCTGAGCCAAGCCAAGAACACAATGTTTTTGAAGTTCTATGTTGTTGATACTGCCATGTATGTACTTGCTTATATTTATGTAAATAAAAAATAAGTAGGAAAGGTTAACTTAAGAAACACACTGGCTTGTGGGCAGCTGTCAGAGTCATGACTACAGATAATTTAAAATGTGTTTGTGTGTATAGGAGCTAAAGCTAACTGAAGGTTAACAGCGTGTTTATCATGCCGTAGAACCTTCGCATTATTGGCCTGAATGAATTAATGAGTGAATCATCTTTGCACTGGATTATTAAGCTATAGAATTTGGTATTGTGTGCTTTGTGTTGCAGACTGCTTGCTTCAAAGAAGAAAGAGATGTGCTAGTGTTTGGAGATCGCCGGTGGATTACAAACTTACATTACGCTTTTCAAGATGACACATTTTTGGTATGTGTTAATGCTGATAGTGATAGTTGTTATTATATAAATAGCAGGAGTATGTATGTTTTATTTTTGATTACATGTGAAAAAGTGAATCTCAGTGAATGAGTTGGATGCTCTTGGATTAACCCCAGTAGTGCTGAATATATAAACTGTAGAGGATTCAGTGCTGCTGGATGAATCAACATTGAGCAATGTTGTATTGGAGGGTTGGATCAAACAATCCTTAATATTTATACGTATACACAGAACTTAGCTAAGTGTGTAAAGTTATAATTACTGAAAAGCTTAGATAAATAAGCTTTTATATGAGAGTAATTTTATAGCTATATATAAGTTTATGATTATAACCCTAGATCATCCTGGATCTTCCTGGATTATTCCTGAATTTGCCATGTGGCCATGCAAGATCATCTCAGAACATTTTGGTAACTGCAATACTAAGGTTAAAAAACTAATAATAAACAAATGCTCCCCCCAGCTCCCCCTCCCCCCCCCCCATTTTCTTCCTGTGTTGCCCCTCCCGCTAAGTTTTTTTTTAAAGAGAATATTATCATAAATGTAAGTATCAGTATTGTGAATCACTTGGAACTGACTTAAAGCAAGTTTTTTTTTTTTTTAAGCTTTTGAAAAAATCAGTTTTGTCTGTAGGGCGATCTCTTTTTTTTTAATACTCATTTTGGATTAAGTCTTAACTTCTGGTTGCAGGTATAGGCCTGTCTCAATTTCTGTTTCAATTTACCTTATCTTTGTAAGGACCTGAAAGATTTTCCACTGATTTTGTTTTCATATACCAAGAAAAGTAATCTTAGTCAGCGAGGCTGTTGCTTTGTTAGTAAATTGTTTGTATGCCTCTGAAGGTGCAGACATGCACATGTTTAAAGAAGCATTAAAAAAAAGTATAATAAACCAAGAAATAATCAGGAATTATAGTATTATCATCATGGATCATGTAAAATGTCAGGGGCAAAAGAGGTAAAGGTAAAAAAAGGTAAATGTGTTCCATAACCTATGTGGTTATAGGGGAGTGAGGCATCAGAGACCTCAGCTTCTCTAAGGGCCAGCATATTGAGGGCAGCGCCCATCTCCTCTCCCTTGCTGCTTTACCTTCCCCGACCCTAAAGAGGCCAGGTACCCATTTACAGCTGGGTGGTCTGGAGGACTGTATTGAGGCCAAGGCGCGCAAGCAGTCACTCATCCAGTTGGTAACTACGCTTGATGCTGCCTAACCTTAGCGTGGGGAAAGCGAGTGCTGTGACCACTGAGGTATCCTGTCCCCTAATGAACTTCCCCAAATTTACCTTGCGTTGTTGTTTTAAAGCTTTAGCATCAGCTGTTAAAGATTTTGCTTCAGTATTTTTTACCTGTCATATCACATGAAACAGATGATGTGTGTTGTTTTTTCCCCCAGTACCTGGTCATGGACTACTACTGTGGTGGAGATCTCCTGACACTGCTGAGCAAGTTTGAAGATCGGCTTCCAGAAGACATGGCCAAGTTCTACATTGCAGAGATGGTGCTGGCCATCCACTCTCTGCATCAGCTGGACTATGTGCATCGGGACATCAAACCGGACAATGTCCTCCTGGACAGAAGTGGCCACATTGTGTTAG
>CM060320.1:26292851-26347851 GCA_030674155.1 Stramonita haemastoma
TGGTGAACCTTGGACTGTAGCTGAGGAACGAAAAAAAAAAAAACGGACAAAAAACCCCCAACTAATGATGTACTGTATCTCTGATCTTTGATTATTGCAGCATGTCTTTTCTCTGTTATGTAACACGTTTCATAGAGTCTTACAATTTTCACTGAAACACTTTCTGTCGGCATGCTCCAAAGTTGCTCAAGGGTTGAGAAAGCGTTGGCGTGTGTGTTTCAGAAAATGTTAGTTATTTTTATATTTAAAATTTTTTTATTTACTTATTTTTTTTCAGAAAATGTTGGGTTATGTGTCGCAGATGCCCAGGAAACTGTGGTGCAGTTACAGAGATCCAACGTTGGCCTGGACCCTTCAGCTGCTGCCTCTGCCTCCACTGACGATACAGAGCTCAGGGAGTTGAGGGAAAAGATTGCTGTTCTGCATCGTGTTGTTGCTGGTCAGTGTGTGTGTGTGTTACAGTGTGTTAGTATGTGGTTGTGAGTGTGAGATGAGTTGAGTGGTGTGGGTGAGTGAGTGAGTGAGTGAGTGAGTGAGTGAGTGAGTGAGTGAGTGAGTTGTGTGGTGGGGTTGTGTGTGTGTATATGTGTTGTGTGTGTGTGTGTGTGTGGTGTGTGTGGTGTGTGGTGTGTGTGTGTGTGTGTGTGCGTGTCGTGAGAGAGAGTGAGAGTGTGTGTGTGTGTGGTGTGTTGTGTGTGTGTGTGTGTGTGTGTGTGTGTGTGTGTGTGTGTGTGTGTGTGTGTGTGTGTGTTTGTGTGTGTGTGTGTGTGTGTGTGTGTGTGTGTGTGTGTGTGTGTGTGTGTGTTTGTGAGTGAATGAGTGTGTGTTTGGGGGGGGGGGGGAGGGAGTGGAGTGGAGTGAAGTGGAATGGAATGGTGTGAGTGAGTGTGTATGTGTGAAGGGGATGGAGGAGGGGAATGGAGGTGTGGAAGAGTAAAACATTTTTTATGAATAAAAGTGTACAGCTTTAGTGCATACATGTCATCAGTTAGAGAGGAGAGAGAGAGAGAGAGAGAGAGAGAGAGAGAGAGAGAGAGAGAGAGAGAGAGAGAGAGAGAGCGAGCGAGCGACAGGAGATTAATATGTATGTGTGTGTGTGTGTGTGTGTGTGTGTGTGTGTGTGTGTGTGTGTGTGTGTGTGTGTGTGTGTGTGTTTATTTTTTATAGAGTCAGAGTCTGAGATCAGTGCCATGGAAATTGAACTGAAAAAAATGGCAGACCAGAAACAAGACTTGGAAAGAAAAGTACGCATTGGAGAGGATGAGAAGGCTTCCTTTGAAAAGGTATGCACACGCTCGCATGTAGGAGTGAGAATGTGTGTGTGTGTGTGTGTGTGTACTATGTGTGTGTGTACTATGTGTGTGTGTACTATGTGTGTGTGTACTATGTGTGTGTGTGTATGTGTGTGTGTGTGTGTGTATGTGTGTGTGTGTGTGTGTGTGTGTGTGTGTGTGTGTGTGTGTGTGTGTGTGTGTGTGTGTGTCTGTGTGTGTGAGTTTGTGTGTGTTTGTATGTTTGTGTTTGTGACTGTGTGTGAGTCAGTATGTGTGTGTGTGTGTGTATGCTTGCATAATTCTGTGCTTATTTGCTCATATACCTGACAGCAATCGTCTGATGCCTGTAATTATTAGAATTTATTTCTTTTTGGTTGAAATATTGTTTGGGATGTGACTTCATATAAACTTAGTCAATGTGTGAGAGTCAGTAATTGTTCAGCTAGGAAATGCCTGTAATTTTTTCTGTTAAGTGAGAGTTATACAAACAGTATGGATTCAATATCATTGCCATCTTCTGCATGATAAAAACATGTCTGTTGATGGCATTTCTCTATGTTTTATTAGCTTGACTTTTGAAACATGTGTCGTATATTTATTTCAGGAGTTGCAGGACTGGAAGGAGAAATACAAAAACCAAGCAAGGGAACTCAAGGACAGTCTCAACAAACTGAAAGTCACAACAGAACAGTACAACGAAACAAACGACGCGTGAGTAGCTTTACTGTACTCTGGATCTTTATTTTTTCTGTTGATGGGTAGTTTCAGAGATGGGATTTACCCTTTTGTTTTGGGTGACATTTTTCTGTTAGGAATTCATTGTTTGCAGATATGTTTTTGTAGTGTATAGAAAAAAACAGTTTGCATAGATTTGAAAGGATTGCTATGAAATGAAAAGTCATGATTATTTTCATTTGGGCAAATTTTGATTATCAAATTAGGACTAGATTTTTTTTTTTCATTTCTTGGCTAGAGCTTCGAGGTTCACCAAAAATGATATTTTATGTGTGCGACAGTTTACCCATCAGCTGAGTCGCAGCAAATTAACTTTGGGGATGGTGCTTAAACATGACACCAGTGTGTATGTATGTTATGTAGTGTTTTTTTAGGTGTGTTTTTTTTTAAAAGGGCATTTGTTCCTACGGGCATGCAATAGCCTACTCCTCCAAAATACAGAAAGGGTTTCTAATGTATGTGCAAGATGTTCTGCATGTACATGCACATGGGACCTCTGTATATAGTCTCCTTGAGAGGACTTTAGGAGGAGTGAAGTTGGTACCGATGTTAACCTCTTTTTTTGGGGGGGGAAATGCCCTTGAAGAATAGAATTGGAATTGTACCCTTTTGGGTAGGGGGAAGGAGTGTTCCCATCTCTCTGCTTATATTTATCACCTGATTTTTTTTGGTGCCTTTTCAGAAATGATTGTTCCCTTCCTCCGGTTTTTCTGCTTTTGACAAAGAATGATATGAACTTTTTTGTGAGGAGTTGTGTGGTGTCTCCTCCCTGTTGTATTTTCAATGGATGATCAAGTATTGCTCACCATCCACCTTTCTACCTTGAACATTGGTTTCAGTTGTGATGTATTTGTTTAAATCATACTGTTGCATACACAATTACTCAAGATGTAAGGTCATACTGAACAACAATGATTTAGTAACTTTGACTGAGGCCAAAAGCTGTGTCAGTTATTGATGTCAGTAAAATACGAAGGCCTGCACTAAAATGTTGTTCTGTTGTAAAATGTGTTGAGATTGCCCTCAGGCATGACAAGCTCTTTACTTAACAACCTGCCCTCTCCATTTAGGAGAAAAAATCTTCTGAAGTCAGAGTATGGCTGCCTATATAGCGAGGTACTTGAAAACAGTCATACAGGCAAACTTCACTTCTGGTGTACTTCCTATCTCACAGTGATTCCCAGGTGGGATGAGTGAGTCAAGAGTGCATATTCTGGGTGACCCCCAGAATGTTACACTGAGGAACAACAACAAGAACAACAACATTTAGTAACTTGTGCTGTTAATTTTTCCAGAAAACTGAAGGTGCAGTCCAAAGTGAAGGAACTGACGAGAGAGTGTCGAAACAAGGATGAAGAACTGGAAGACAGCAAGGTCAAGGCGGACTCCCTAAAAGCAGAAAAACGGAAAGCGGAGAAAGCATTGAGTGAGGTATGGTGACATCACTTTATCATCATTTTGATTTGACTAAGGTCATCAGACATAACACAACATTATAGTGGTCACCACTGCCACTAACTTCACTACCAAGTGTGCTGTGAAGATCTGATAGCGCTTCTGGTGTATCTTAAGTAATCTTTTGTTATACTTAAGATCAGGTTTTTGACATCAGTTCATTATCAGATGAAAAATATATCTCTGAAATTAGGTAAGCGAACACCTCTTTAGGTAAAAGTCTTAAGATAATTAATGTTTCTGAAGTAGCCCTGAAATTTGTGCTCGTACCAAAAGGCCTCTCTCTTTTGTTTTTTGCAGCTTGAAAACCAGCTTGATGAGTCCAAATCCAACGTCATTAAAGAAAGCCGTGTTCGAGAACGGACAGAGCAGTATGCCAAAGACTTGGAAGCTGAGATAAAGCGAATCAAGGTGGCGCAGAGGGGCAGATCAGACTCAGTGGCCGCGAATGCAGAACTCTCACAAGAAATTGCCAGGTATGTATGTGTTTTAGGTGGTAAATGGAATGTGAGATAAAACCTGATCTGTATTTGTATGTTTTTAATCTGCGTGAGTAGGTGTGTTGTGAAAAAGGCAGGGTATTATTTTTTTATTTTAGTAGTCTCTGAAGTGAGGTCTTGTATACTTGTGTTTTATAAACATACTTTCAGGACTTTTTACCCCAAATAGCCTAAAGATTTGTATATGATATTTATCACGTAATACTTCTCTACTCCTCCATTGCAATAGCTTCCTTTAGAATATAGAATCAATACAAAATAGATTGGCTTTGGTATGGCTTAGCAGGACAAGCTTGTCTGTGTGACCTGCTGAAATGTTTACTGTCAAGAAATCTTTGTTTTATTTTGTAAAAGTGTGTGTGTGTGTGTGTGTGTGTGTGTGTGTGTGTGTGTGTGTGTGTGTGTGTGTGTGTGTGTGTGTGTGTGTGTGCCTTATATGTCAAGGGCTAAAATTCTGATACATACATTTTAGGTGCCAGATCTGGCCTTCCAATTGTGAGGAAACAAATTATCACTGTATACATGAAACTACATCCCTGTCTGTTTCTAGATTGAAAAAAGAATTGGAAAAGAAAGACTCAGAGAAGAACGAAAGAATCGACAGCCTCATGTCTGAACACTCTCAAGAGCTGAGCGAACTGAAGCACAAAGTGCAAGAGGCGGAAACCAAGCTGGCAGAGAGCCAAGCAGAACTGGAGAGACTGAAGGCTCAGCTGCCCTCCCAGACCGAGGCCCAGGACTTGAAAGAGCAGGTGTCAAACCTGGAGACGGAGCTCTCCTCGTCCAACCGACGAAACAGGGAGATGCAGGAGGAGATCGAAAGACTGCAAGAAGAGAATCAGTCGGTACGTTATTGGGAATGGACGTGGTGAACAAGAAAGAAAAAAAAAAGATGTTAGAAACAAGTGAGGCAGGAGTTTTATGCCTGAAAACGTTTTGGAGATGAGAAGAGATTGAAGATAAAGTTTGTAAACATTTTAGTTTCATGTAAAAAGAAGAGAGGGTAAAAGATGTTTGGGCAAGGAGAAAAGTGGTAATGAAGCAAAGTAAGTTGATGATTACAGATAATGATAGTAATCCATTTTGTGTGGTGCAATGCCCTTTTAATAAAGGCTCAGAGTGCACCAAATGCACACACACGCATACACAATCAGCTACAAAATACCTATGCTCAGTTCATGTTATGTTTGGCCCTATCGCTGTCCAAGAGATTGTCAATATTTTTGTTTTCAAGCAGTATAAAAGTAGGTATTTGAAAATGAAGTGAAATATCATGCATTGCTTGAGTGATTTTATTTCATAAAAAAAGTGATTAGTTCTTTAACACTTTCTACCCCGGGTACGGATTAATCCGTACCACGCGATCATCTCCCCTGGACGGGTACGGATTAATCCGTACCACAGCAGGTACTTTCACTTTCGCCCTCCCATTCTGTTCTATTCTCACATGGTCGTTTTAGCTTGTTGGCTTTAGCTGCCACGTTGGTCGCACATCGTTCACAGCTAATTTGCATATAAATTGAGCGTGTTTTTGTTGTGTTTATTGTTGTTTTACGTGTCATATGCTTGTAGTATGGCTTTGGTACATCATACTTTCACTGCTGACGAAGTAACAGAAGTTTTAAACGAGTTATTACGTTGCCGATAAAGATCGTGTTTTGGATAGAGATCGTGAGAGCTTTGAGTCTCGTGATACTCACTGTGTGCCGCTCGAGGAGCGAGATAGGCCAGCTAAAAGGGGTGGGAAGGGGGGGGGGGTGACTGGGGAGGGGCGTGGCCTTGGTACTGTGAGTACCGCTACGATAAACACCAACTGTTTACATGAAAATGAACTACAAGCCACCTGGTGAAGTGCAAACATTCTGTACATATGAATAAAGTAGTGTAGAAAAGTTCAGGAACTTTCTTGGACTAGGGAAGAAATGTTATCTGTATATTCCATGATCGTTATTGTGACAGTGTCGTGTCTACAGTTCAGTGGTTCCCTTTGATTATATTACATTTGATGCATGCTGGAAGAAAACTTGTATAGTACCTATGTTTGTCCCTGTTTATTTGAGATTCTTGTATAGTTTTGTTGTTGTTGTGTTGTATTTGTTGCATACATTGTGTAAAAATCATAAGCCCATCAGTGGGATCACCACTTAAAATCAGAGCAATTACGTAATTTGACACCATAATTAACATACTGTTTTTTATGCAATATAAATTTTTATGCACGCATATAATGGGCAGTCATTTACCCACACAATGCCATAGTTTCATAAGAAATGGGCTTCAAACAAAAAAGATATGAGGATTTTACTATGATGACCCAGTGCACACTGCACTCAGCTGCTGCAGGGCTGGTCCACAGAGACTGCAGTGCAGCTGCACCCTTGGGGTACAAAGTGTTAAAGTAAAGAAAGCCATTTTCATTCAGTAAGATTGATAAAACCTGCCTGTTTTGTGTAACAGTGGTAATGGTTTTTCTGTTTTCAGCAAATGAATCGGATAGAGAGCCTGGTGAAAGAGAAATCTCAGATGGAGGACGAAATTAAAGATATCTATGACAAGAGGGAGTCTGTTGCTCAGTGGGAAGCACAGATTTCTGAAATCATCAAGTGGTTTGTAGCCTTTCAGCTTTGATATGTTCATAATATGTATGTGTGATGTGTGATGTGTGATGTGTGTGTGTGTGTGTGTGTGTGTGTGTGTGTGTGTGTGAGAATTGGATTGGATTGGATTGGATTGGATTTTATATCGAGGATAATGGAATTATCAAGGATGAGAGAGAGAGAGAGAGAGAGAGAGAGAGAGAGAGAGAGAGAGAGAGAGAGAGAGAGAGAGAGAGTTGTATGGAATAAAAAGTGAAGTTAGTGAATATAGAGAGAGAGAGAGAGGGGGGGGGAGAGAGAGAGGGGGGGGGGGGGGGGGGGGGGAGAGAGAGAGAGAGATGTATGGAATAAAAAGGTTTAGTGAGTGAGTGAGTTGTAAGGAATAAAAATGTTTAGTCCTTTATAATGTTCACACATGTGCTTGCGTGCGTGCGTGCGTGCGTGCATGAGTGAGTGAGTGAGTGAGTGAGTGAGTGAGTGAGTGAGTGAGTGAGTGAGTGAGTGAGTAGATATGGGTGTATGTGTGTGCCTGTATGTACATGTGTTTGTATGCATGCATGCTTGTTGTGTATACTTAGTGTACTAAACTAATTCAGTGTTGCTGTACGGTACACGTGGATTGACAGATTGACTAATGGTGATGGATGGATGTGGGATGCAGGGTGAGTGACGAGAAGGACGCCCGTGGATACCTTCAGGCACTGGCCACCAAGATGACAGAGGAACTGGAGAACCTCAAGGTCTTGGGACCTGGGGATGAGGGGGTAGGTCATAGTCTTCTTTTGCACCTGATGTTTTGTTTCTTTGCATTTTCTGCAGCATGATAATGTAAATCTGATATTATTTTTTCTGCACATTTACAGAGTGTGTGTATATGTGTGTGTGTGTGTGTGTGGGTGAGAGTGTGTGTTTGTGTATGTGTGTGTGTGTTTGTGTATGTGTGTGTGTGTGTGTGTGTGTGTGTGTGTGTGTGTGTGTGTGTGTGTGTGTGTGTGTGTGTGTGTGTGTGTGTGTGTGTGTGTGTGTGTGTGTGTGTGTGGTGGTAAGAAGGTGTGTGTGTGTTTGTGTGTGTGTGTGCAACATGTGTGTGTGTGTGCAACATGTGCAGTGATTGTTGCTTGAACAGAATAGATTTTATATGAGAAATGCAGTATTCTGTGTTTGGAATCTGAAATTTAATTAAAAAAAAAAAAAAGTCATTGTAGTCATAGAATTTCATTGCCTAAGTTGATTTTTGTTGTTGTAATCAACTGATACGTATTGCTTTTGAATAAAGCAAGTGTATTTAGTGTGGCACCGTCAAAAGAGAATAATGCGGAAGTCCCATGACTGAGGTGTTTAAGATAGAACACGTGTGTCTTCAAAAAACATTCTGCAGCTTCCATATCAGATCTCTTTCATCTTTATGAAAGGCAGAAAAAAATATGATTTTTCAGATAATATTTCTGTGTTTGGCCGACTAATTTTCATTGCGTTTTATACATTTTGTGCAGAATCGGCACCATCGCTGGCGGAACAGACGCTCTCAGCGCTTGGACAAAATGGAGCTTTTGACCCTTCAGTCAAACCTTCAGAGTGAGATTCAGGCTAAGCAGCAGGTCACAGATGAACTCTCCAAGGTCAAACAGGAGTGCATAGCCTTGGAAGCGTAAGTGTGGTCTGGAAGCTATTAACTTCAGCAGTGTTATCTTTTGGTCGGTGTGGATGGCCCTTGAAGGCTTTGTGTGTAGGACTGTAATTTTGTTGTTAGGTAATTTTGTTTTACCTTGGAAGTTTTAGTTTGTAATATTGTAATTCTGCACTTTTGGATAATTTTGTTCATTTGTTGTATACTGTATTTAAATTTTTTTATTTTTTTTTAATGAAGAAATGATCATAATGAATTTATCATTTTCAGAGAGTAGAAAGCCCCCCCCCCCCCCCCCCCGTCCTGAAATTATCATCCTCACTAACCAGCAATTCCATCACAGAATTGAATGAGCATATGTAATATCGTTCTTTAGTTCATTGTTGTTAATAGGAATTACTGATTGGCCTAAAGTTGCAGTTGAATTGACTGCATTATGCATGTCTGTGATTGCAGAAAGTTGGATGACAAAGATTTGCAGATTCAGAAGCTGCAAGAGGAGCTGAAGAAGGTGACGGAAGAGCTGAAAGAAGTCAAGGAAAACCAAAGACTTCAGGAACAGTCCAGCAACTGTAAGTAATGATGGATGGATGGTTGGATGTCCTCTGCTCCATAGGTTTGTTAGGTGCCAGTCAGATGTGGGCTTTGTTTTGATAGTTGTGATTTCTTGTTGTTTTTTTCGTTGTTGCATTTTGTTTGTTTTTACGGTTTGCGTTGGTGTTGGTGTGTTGTATGTGTTTGAATTAACATATAATTTTGAATTTTGCTGTATTGTGTTGTACCTACTGGCTGTTGTAAATACCTGGGAGCTTTTATATTCATGAGGTTATGGGTCCTAGATATTCTTTATCATTATTATTATTATGATGATGATGATGTTAAATTTCAATGAGAACGTGATATTGAATAGTATGTTGCATCTCTTGTATGGTAGCCTTAGATGTCGTTGGAATTGAGCTCAGGTTTGAAATGCTAAGTCATGCAGTGATTGAACGGATAAAAAGAATATCATCTGTGTATGAAAAAAAAAAATCTCTATCATATTATATAAGAAATCATACTCTATTATTCTCATATATGTAAGACATGTTGTTAAAACATTGTGTCTTTGATATCATGATTTTGTTTGGTTGGATGACAGAAAGATAATACAGTGTTTGTGATGCTTCTTTTTTATGTTTGCAGGGGTGCGTCGGTACGGGGAAAGTACATCAATACTTGACCATAACTATGTTGTTCTTCCTGATGTAAGTGAACGTTTGTAATCTGGGATATGTCTAGTTCTGTTCTGTTGGTGTGAGTGTGTTTAAAGAAGGACATGTGAAATCTGGTGCTTTGGGAAATGTGACATTGGCCAATAGTTGACAGTATTTTTTTATTTGGGAAATGTGACATTGGCCAATAGTTAACAGTATTTTTTTGATTTGGAAAATGTGACATTGGCCTAGAGTTTACAGCATATTTTAAAACTTTATTTTAAAAAATCTCTGTGTCATATTGGTGTGAGCTTATGATACAAAGAGAGAGCAATATTCAAACCTGTTATATTGGCTGTTGGAATGTTTGATGTCGGGATTCTGTGTGCTGTTTTGATATCAACATTGTACTTAGCGTGCATTATGAAAAACATAACATTACATCAAGAGGTTCTAACAGTCTGATGGATACCTGAAGAAGGAAATGGTGTGACTTCGTATTGGTAGTTTTCAGGGATTGATAAAAAAGATGCCTGTGAACTCTAGGTCTCTTTAACAGTTGATGGAGACATCAGGTTCTGTCATAGCTTGCTTTTGGATAAAGACTGTGAAAAGTAAAACATTTAGGAAAGGATTTTATTATTATCATAGAGTATAACCATCCTTTGCTGTCTGCCATTCTCTGTGTCAACACAGAAGAATTAGAATGTTAATGTACAAACTTTTTGGCCTAATATTTCATTAAAAATGTTTTCATGTCAAATTCCTTATCGATGACCAAGTCTTGTATGTTCAGTGTCAAGTAATAAACGTTTGTTTGCCTTTTTTTTCCTCTTTGGCAGGAGCTTTCCATGGACAGTGAGAGGGATGAAGACAGTGAAGACACAGCCTCAAGGACTGACTCACACACTGATTCCCGCTTAGATCTCCGCCCAGGCGAAACAGAATCGTCCATCACCAGAGAATTCACGCAGCCATACGAGCCAGTGTACGACAAGCCCTGGGGACCTGGCAAGATGAGTCCGAGTCCGGTGCGACAGATCCCCCCCCAGTCCCCCCATTCACCTCATTCCCCGCACACGTCCCGAGCTTCACAGCGCACTCACCACTTTCTCGTCAAGTCTTTCCAGTCTCCATACAAGTGCAATCTATGCAGCTCCTTGTTGGTGGGCCTGCAGCGACAGGGAATCACTTGTGAAGGTCAGTGCTTGTTTTTTTTATGAGGCGATGGTTCATTTTGTTGTTGTCATGTTAACGAGCTAGTCTGTGGCAGGGGGGTATGTCCTGTTGTCAGTTTTATCAGCATACTGGAATTAGTCTTTCGGGATTTTTTGTTGTTGTTAACAGAGTGGAATCTGACCAGTTGTTCTCTTTGGATTTAATCTTTGCGTATGTTTAGGGTTTAAATGTACAAGAAGATGTTTTAGGGTTTGTTTGATATCACCATTGTGAAAAAGATGAAAATACCCCCTCCCCCCCCAGTCTGTTCTGTTTTGTTGTGTTCACTCAGGCAAAAGGCAGCATGGTTTGACATGAAAAGGTTGCTGGAATTTCTAGGGTTACAGGCTTGTGGTCTGATAGGGAATCTGTATATGATTGTGTTTGATTGTTTATTACAGCAGGTAAACCAGTCTATGTTGAAGTGTAGTTTACTTGTTTTCTTTGATTTTAATATTATTTTATGTGGTGCCTTTTTTTCTTTAAAAAACCAACAAAAAACACACCAGAAAACCAGAAGCAAAGCTACGTAAACTAAGATTTTCACAATGCAAGGCACTTTTAGTCACGTAATCATATTTTATGGTAGTTTGCAAGATGAAAAGATTTCCACCTTGTAAGCTGCTCTCTGGGTATGGTATAGTTGTGTTTGTGTGTCAGTGACTCTGTTTCTTGGTTTTTACCTCTGCTTATCCTGAACTGCTTCCATTTCCAGCCTGTGTGTAATTCCTGGTGTAGTGTGTGATGTCTGTGTTGCAGTTTGCGGGTATGTCTGCCATATTTCCTGTATGGAAAAAGTGCCACAACAGTGCCCTGTGCCCCCAGATCTCAGTGAGTGGATTAGTTTTGTTGTAATATAAAGTGACATTGAGTAGTTTTAGATCACTGATAACAGTTTTGTTGTAATATAAAGTGACATTGAGCAGTACTAGATAACTGGTAACAGTTTTGTTGTAATATAAAGTGACAGTAGTACTAGATCACTGATAACAGTTTTGTAATAATATAAAGTGACATTGAATAGTACTAGATCACTGATAACAGTTTTGTTGTAATACAAAGTGACAGTGAGTAGTACTAGATCACTGATAACAGTTTTGTAATAATATGAAGTGACAGTGAGTAGTACTAGATTACTGATTTATAACAGTTTTGTAAGAATATAGAATGACAGTGAGTAGTGCTAGATCACTGATAACAGTTTGTTGTAACAATATAAAGTGCCAGTGAGTAATACTAGATCACCGGTAATAGTTTTGAGTTTTGTAAGATTGCAAACTGCATGTTGGATAACATTAAGATGTAGATAATGAAGAACTGTTTTGGTATTAATTTGATTAAACTGTGTGTGTGATAACGAGCACTTTCTTTCTCATCAGTTTTAATAACTGTTTTGTGTAATCTGTGAAATAATTTTATCCGTCAATTTATTGCAAGTGGTGCCACCGTGGAAACAAACAAGCAAAGGAATTGACTGTGATAGTTTGTGTCTTTTTTGGGGGGGGTTTGTCTGTCATTTATGTGCACACACACACACACAACACACAACACACAACACACACACACATCCACACACACATGCACACACAACACAACACAACACAACACACACACACACACACACACACACACACACACACACACACACACACACACACACACACACACACACACAGAGGTATGTACACACACGTTTACATGCATACAAGGGTTCTGTAGCTTGATTTCGTCACTGTCTGTCTGCAGCAAAGAGACCGCCCATTGGAACAGATCTGACCAAAGGGGGAGGCACAGTGTACGAAGGATTCGTCAGGGTAAGGAAGAGTTGTGGAGTAGTGTTGTGTATAGTGTGCCTTTTACATCTGTGAAAAGTACTGACAAAATGTTTATTGAAAACTTAACCTTTTGTGAACAAAAATTAGGGAGGGAGTTTGTGTGTGTGTGTGTGCGTGCACATGTGTGCGTGCGTGCGTGCATGCGTGTGTGCATGCATGCATGCAAAAAGAGGAAGGATTATGTAGTTAAATCGGCCAAGTTGTAAAATGGATGTCCTGAACAGTATGTAAATGTTTTCGCTGGTACTGTGATCTTAGTAATGTGTCTGTGATGATGTGGTGAATGTTTTTGCTGGTACTGAGAATTTGTTAATGTATTTCTGATAATGTGGTGAATGTTTTTTCTGGTGCTGTTTATCTTGGCAATGTATCTGTGATGATGTGATGAATGTTTTTGCTGGTACTTTGAATTTGTTAATGTACTTGTGATAATATGGTGAATGTTTTTGCTGGTGCTGTGATCTTGATAATGTATCTGTGATGACGTGGCTTCTGTGTGTCCTTTCAGGTGCCAAGAATCGGGGGGATCAAGAAAGGTTGGGTTCGGGAGTACATGGTTATCTGTGATTTCAAATTGTTCTTTTACGAAATTCCTGCTGACAAAACCTACCCCAATCAAGTCATTCAGCAAGTGATTGACATGAGGTAAGGAAATAATTTTCTGTCAGTATTCCTTAGCAATTTATGGCTGTTTTATTTTAGTCAGTTTGTCAGATTTTTTAAAACACTATATTTGTATGGAAATGTGTGTTTTTGCAGCTTAGTTTTTGTGGAACTTAATGATATCTTCTATAACTTAAAGAAGTACACAATGTGCACTTCGTTGATTTTGTACTTCATAGCTGAGGGACATTGATCTGTAGTATAGTATTTTTTGTTTTTTAGATACATGCCTTAAGAAATTCAGGATATTTTGTACTTGAAGGCCCTATCTATAGCTCCAGTAACTGATATAAAACATGTTATGACTGTTAGGTTTTTTTTGAAATTTTTTACTTTCAGTGTTAAAACTTTGCATCAATGCTGAACAGATTTGTTTCCTTGACTGTGCATTAATTAAAAGTGTTATAAATCCTTTTCCCTTTTTTAAACAATTTTTTAAAGAGTAACAAAGTTCACTTTGGAAAATATTACAGTAAGAAATTTCTGGGTAATTTTTTTTTGTTTTTTTTTTCCCAAAGGGTGAAGATGGGGGGATGAAGATTTTTGCAAATATCTTACCTAAAATGTGAAGATAAGACTGTAATACAATCTTGGTAACTACCTGTGTTTAGAGCTGTTAAGACCATGTCAGTTCAATTAGCGAGGCTGATGATAGGATTTTCTGTTATTTACAGGGATGAAGAATTCTCAGCATCTGCAGTGTCTCCAAGTGATGTCATTCATGCAAACAAAAAAGACATCCCTTGTATATTCAGGGTAAGTTTTCCTGTTATGGCTTTTTTGTCTTTTTTGTTGTTGTTGAAATGAGTAGACTGTTGCATGAATCATACTGCCTGAAATTCAGAAAAGCATTCTGAAAAAAATATTCACATTTAGATTGTAATCCACATTTAAACTATGTAATTTAAGTGAACTTTAGCATGGTTTTTTACTTTTAATAACCCAAGGCATGAAAGTAGGATTGAATAAGTAAACATGTATCCACACCTACTTTCACTCACTACGAACCCTAGCACCCTTGCACAGTGACGTATGCACGCACACCAGTGTCAGCACCCATCCTTATTTCACCTCAGCCCACCTTTGACAAATCTGGTGACTCTCAAGACAGCAAACTCAAAACTAAAAGATAGGATATGGGAAGAAACCTATACATGTTGTAAACAATGTTCTTGAAAAGTGTTTGTGTTATTCAGTTCTGGTGACTAAATTGAATGACTGAAAATACCTGTGTAAAAAAGCATATCTGAATGTATGTAAACGTGACTGATGAATTCGTTATCTGCTCATCATCCAGGTCACTTCAGCGAGCTGAACCCCCCAGGAACAAAGCATGTCATTCTCCTACTGGCAGAGAGCGAGAAGGAGAAGGAGAAATGGCTGCACGTTCTCAGTGAACTTCATAAACTTCTTCGCAGCAGGAACCTCCCCAACAAAGCGGTGAGTTTGTAAACAAAGCTTGTTATCAAGTAGCCGCCGCTGTAGTCTAGTGGTTAGGGCGTTGGACTCGTAATCTAAAGGTGCGGGTTCGATCCCAGCTTTCGGCTATGGTGTTGTGCCCTTGGAAAAGGCACTTTACGGCTATTTTCTCACCCCACCCAGTGTAAAGGGGTACCAACCTTGTGTGGGGTAACCTGCGATAGACTGGCGTCCTATCCAGGGGGGAGTCTATGACTCTGAGTCGCTTAACGCCACAGAAACCGGGATAAGCACCGGCCTGATGAGCCTTAAGGCTCGGGACAGACTTTAACTTTTTAACTTAAGTTGTTATCAAGTGATTTCAGACTTGACTTATGCCTGTGAATTACCTGTGATTTCAGAAGTTGTTGTCAAAATATTTTTATGTGTGTGTGTGTGTGTGGTGTGTGTGTGTGGTGTGTGTGTGATGTGTATGTGTGTTGTGTGTGTGTGTGTGTGTGTGTGTGTGTTTGTTCTGAAAATGGAAGGTTAGAATTTGTAGCAAAGTTTTTTTGTTTATGAAGTTGCGCTGACAGGTGTGTATATTTTTTTGCAAGGTGTGAAGATCTTGTTAATTGCTTGATTGATTGAAATGGTGATGTGTTTGTGTGAATATGGTTGAGTAAGTAATGCCAGTTATTTTGTTATATGATGCTGAAAGTTTTCGCTCAGAATATTTATTTATTTATTTATTTATCTATTCTTTTAAATCAAGGATAATGGAATAAGCACTCATGTGCTTTTTTACATCCAGTCCCTGTGTATATGCAGTTTTGTAAATCCTCATCTGTTCCTACCGCCACACTATGGCCTACTCTTAAGAAAAGCGGAACAGGAGTTAATGTTCGCAAGATGTTCTTTGTGCGTGTGCACAGGGGGCCTCGGTTTTATAGTCTCATCCAAAGGACTTTTGGGGAGAGGGGAGTCAGCACTGATGTTAACTCCGGGGGAAAAATCCCCTTGAATGGGAATCGAACCGGGTTGTCAAATTGCGAGTGCAATGTTTTGAGAATAGAATATGGAAGAAGCAAAACCCTTACAGATATTGTTTATAGTTTCATGTGTTGCCATTTGTTTAGGAGCATCTTCATTCCTGAAGATGTTGATGAAAGAAATCTTTTGTTTGCTTTGTTGTGATGTACCTAAATGGTACTGAAGTCTGTTGTATTGCTGTGTTTCAGGTGTATTGCGCTCAAGAAGTGTGTGATAACTCTCTGCCTCTTTTGAAGAGCACTCATTCTGCTGTGATATTGGGTGAGCTTGATGTCTGTTGTTCACAAGTGTGCGTGTGTGTGTGTGTGTGTGTGGGAGGGGGGGGGTGAGGTGAGTAAGTAGGAGTGTGTGTGTGTGTGTGTGTGTGTGAGGAGAGAGAGAGAGAGAGAGAGAGAGAGAGAGAGAGAGAGAGAGAGAGAGAGAGGAGAGTGAGTTTGTGTGTACATGCTTGTTGTATTCATTCATATGTGCATGCATTTGTGTGACCATGCACTTAAGGACTTAAGTTTTGCATATATGTGTAGTTTTCGCATGTATACATGGCTGAAAGTGTTCTAGATTGCTCTGGAATTGTGGATGAAAGTTTGAATGGAAAAAAGTCTTCAAAAACTACAATTTTGGCCTTCAAAAATGGTGATCTTTATGTTGGGGGAAAAAAAAGAAGAAAAATAAACAGAAGAGTGATGTAGAATGATGTGTATGCCGCCAAAGTCTGGCTCAAGATTTCTCAGATGATATGTAGGTTACTGGTGCTTTGTAGATGGTGATAACAAACGGGATATTGTGTTTTCAGATGAAACAAGAATAGTGCTGGGCACAGAAGAGGGTCTCCATGTCGTCGATCTCAGCAAAGACCGTGAGTTTGACTTTTAAACATTTATTTTGAGAGGAACTTTTATCATTTGCAAGAAAGCCTCTATTGTTTAGATAAAGAGATAAGCAGATGGGAAAGGGGAGAGAGAGGGAGGGAGGGGGAGGGGGGAAGGGGGGAGGGAGAGGGAGAGAGAGAGAGAGAGGAGGGGGGGAGGGAGAGAGAGAGAGATAGAGAGAGAGACAGAGAGAGAGGAGAAAAAAGAGAGAGAATTGAATCGAATGACTTGATGATTTATTACGAGAAAGGCCATTGGGCCATACAGAAGGGTTGCAAACTTGTTGAATTTTGATGATGGAATAAAAAGCATGAGCAATGACATACAGCGATTGTATAGCCAAATCTGCTAAATATATGATGTGATAATTAAGGAGGAGGAGAACGAGGAGAGAGGAGAAGCAGAGAGTCAGTAGATAGATGATAGAAAGAGAGAGAGAGAGAGAGTAGTTGAGAATGATTTGATGGTTAGTTAGTGAGTAAATTTGAGAGAGAAGAGAAGAGTTTCAGTTGTGGACATGTGTGTATTGTAGTTATAGTATGTAGTTTTGGTGTAGATAGGAGTTATGTTTGCCTCTTGCTGTGACTGTGTGTTGTGTAAGATTGTGTGTTTAGTGTGGTTGACTGTAGTGGTGTGTGTGATGTGTGTGTCAGGTTGATAGGTGGGTGCTGATGGTTAGCATGTTGTTGTGTGTCACGCTTGTTATGTCTTGCTTTTGTATGGGTTTTTTTTGTGTGTTGAAATTTTTCTGTATAAAATATCAAGAGCTTTTTTTTTTAAAGGTGTGGTCACCAATGTGTGTGAGTGTGGTGTGTGTGTGTGTGTGTGTGTGTGTGTTTGTGCATGCGTGTGTGGCGTGGCGTGCCATGTGTGCGTGTGTGCATGTGTGCGTGTCTGTTGTAGTTTTATAATCCATAAATCAAGGCATATGAAGTTTATTAGATTATTGGCAAATCATGTGAATGTAAATCACCTCTTACCACATCACATCATTTACCATGCTCATACTGCACCCACACCCCACCACATGTCTTTATGCTACTCCCCACCATACTTCTCCATACCACACCACACCACACCCCACCCCACCTCTCCATACAAAACCATAACATACCCCACCACATAATTTTATACCACACCACACCCCACCACAACACACCCCACCACACTTCTTCATACCAAGCCACACCACACCACACCACACCACAACACACTCCACCAGACTTCTCCGTACCAAACCACACCACACCACACCATACCAGACCAGACCACATCACTAAATGCACCATATCACAACACACCACAGCACACTGCTTCATACCATACCAAACCTCACCACAACACACCCCACCACACTTTTCCATACCAAACCATACCACATCGACCTAAACCACACCATACCACACCAAACCAAACTAAACCACACTACACCACACCACACCATAATATACCCCCTCGCTTCTCCACACCAAACTACACCACACCACACACCCTGTCCAAAACCTCCACAAGTTCATATCAGCACTTTTTCATTCATTATTCATTCAGACCTTTTTCTTCCTTTCTCTCCAGGTAAGCAGCGTCACATCAAACTGCTTCATGTCTCTGCCCTGGAGGGCGGGGACTCGGAGCCGGTGAAGATCAACGAAACGAAAGGGTGCAGCATGTTCTGCCTGGGGTCCATGCAGCAGCAGGGAGGAGGGGGGGCGGCCAGCGCCGTCACCACGGTGGGGTCGGGGAGCGGGGCTCTCATGAGCTGCCTCTGTGTGGCCATCAAGCGCACCGTGCAGGTCTACGAGCTCCTCAAGTCCAGGCAACGCTATCGGAAGGTGAGAGAGGGTTTGTGTGTGTATGTGTGTGTGTGTCTTTGATTTTACATCTGTACACTTAAAGTAATATTAGATGAAGGAAGGATGGGGGGGGGGGGGGGGGGGGGGGGCAATAAGGATGATGAAGGGTTAAGGACAACCAAAAAAAAAAAAAAAAGTGTGTTGGTAATTATGTGCATAAGAAGAATGATTACAAAACTATATAACTAGAATGTTGCAAAACATGGCGTGTGTGTGTGTGTGTGTGATGTATTTTTATGGTGTTTAAGGTGTCTTTGAAAGTGCGTGTGTGTAGATGTTTTTTTTAAAATGTTTGCACATCTACACAGTTCAGAGATAAATATCAGCATGGATGTTTATGTAGTTTAGCTTGCATGTACAAACATGTGGATGGAGATGTGAGCAAGCAGGCAGACCTGGACAGGATAGGATGGGCTGTCTCGTGATGTATATATGTTCACACAGGCATGATTACTCATGCACGCACACTCCCACACACCTGTCTGTCTGTCTGTCTTTCTGACTCTTTCTGTTATATTAGCAGAACATAGGTTGTGTTTGTAAGAGTCGATTGTTCCTGTATATCATCAGAGAGCATTAGCTTGTATTGTTCAAACGATAGAAAATCTCGTCTTAAAAAATTAAAAATGAAAGTCAAAAGTAAATCAGGACAGAGTGTTATATGAAAATTTATTTTAAGGTGGTCTGGGGGGAGGGGGAATCTGTTTTTAAAAAAAAGATCCCACACAAAAACTGATTTCTGAGTTAGAGAACAAATGAAGGCAGTTGAATGCTACACATGAAGTAACAGGAGCAGTATGTTAGACAATATACCTATTTTAAAATCTGTTAGAGACAAAGTCGTGTATGTTTTCCATCATGAAGTAAAAGGAGCGGTATGTAGATATCATATCTATTTTTGAATTGGTGAGACAAAATTGTGTATGTTTTGCAACAGATCAAAGACATCCAGGTGCCAGGCACTGTGCAGTGTTTGGAGATGACAAATGAAGGACTGTGTGTTGGTTACCCGTCCTGTTTTGCCATCTACAGTCTGCAGGGAGATGCAACCCCAATGAGTAAGTTTTTTGTTGTCTGTCCATTGGCGTATGAATGCGTGTATAAATGTAGTTGATGGAAAAAAGGGTCTTGTGATTGTACTTACAAAACGAACGAGGCCAGGTATAATGAAAAACACTTTGTTGCATGATATCTGCATTTTGTTGTCATTTGGTCAAAATGGCTAAATTTGTAAGATGGTTTCACTGTAACGCAATGTAAATGGAGTTTTTAAATCAAAAGATTTCACTAACAGGATTACCTTACTCTGCTTGGTTTTTGCTTGTTTTTTGTCAGTGTTTTTGTCAATTTTTAAAAATAATTAAAAACATTTTTATTTTGGAGAAATTGCTATGGAGATGCTGTAAATGAGTACCTACCCTCTTTAGGGTCAGGGAAGGTAAAGCAGCGAGGGAGAGAAGATTGGTGCCACCCTCAACATGCTAGCCCCTAGAGAAGCTGAGGTCTTGACACCTCACTCCCCTACGACCACACATGTTGTGGGACACCTTTACCATTACCTACCTTATATGGAGATAGTTATCCAATGTGCTAGTTTGGTGGGTTGGTTGGATGTGTTTGAATGAGGATGGTTTTGACGTGGTGACTGTGGTGTGTGCAGCCCTGGTGAACACAGAGGACCAGAACATGAAGTTCCTGGCCAGAACCCGGTGGATGCCATGCTGGCCATTGAGCTGTCCCCCAACGAGTTCATGCTGCTCTTCAACGGTACTACACTGCTGCACTGCAGGCTGTGCTTGTGTGTGTGTGGGGGGGGGGTTGTGTGTGGTTCTGTGTGTGTGTGTGTGTTGTGATTGGTTGTGTGGTGGCTGTGTGTGTGTGTGTGTGTGTGTGTGTGGTGTGTGTGTGTTGGTGGTGTGTGTGTGTGTTTTGTGTGTGTGTGTGTGTGTGTGTGTGTGTGTGTGTGTGTGTGTGTGTTGTCTGTCTGCTGTGTCTGTGTCTGTCTGTCTTGTGTGTGTGTGTGTGTGTGTGTGTGCGTGTGTGTGTGTGTGTGTGTGTGTGTGGTGGTGCATGCGTTGTGTGTGTGTGTCATGTTTGTCTTTGTCTGTGTGTCTCTCGTGTCTGTTCTCTCTGTTTCTATCCTATTCTTCTCTTACTTTGGTTGAGACTATAAACCGAGGTCGCAGTGTGCGAAAACACACAGAACATCTTGTGCTCACGTCAAAACCTGTTCCACTTTTCGAAGATTAGGCCATTGTGTGCTGGTGGGAATGGATGATAAAATTTACAAAACTGTGTACAATAGGGACTGGATGATAAAAAAGCACATGAAGTGCTTTTTCCTTTATCCTTAAAATAAAATAAAATTAAAAAAAAAATCTCTCTCTCTCTCTTCTTTCTCTGTCTTTCTCTCTCTCTCTCTCTCTCTCTCTCTCTCTCTCTCTCTCTCTCTCTCTCTCTCTCTCTCTCTCTCTCTCTCTCTTAACTTTTCTAGCTGGGCAGAATTTTAAAAGAATTTTTTTTATAGCCTTTCTTTATCTGTGTTTGCTTGTTTGCGTAGGAATTTAGTAGGATGCGCAATATTTCTGTTCAGCTATCAGAAGTTCTATTCATCTTGAAATATTTCTGTCAGTTTTGTTGTTGTTGTTTATTTGCTTCCTAAGTTTTGCTCTGTACAGTTTGATGACAAAGCGTTTAATGTGTTTCAGTGGTGGGGCTGTATGTAAATAAATCTGGAGAACGCAGCAGGACACAGGAGATTTTGTGGCCTTCACAACCTCTTGCATTGAGTAAGTCACTCTGGGGAATTCTTTTTAATTTTTATTTTTTAGTGAAAATGGGAATTTGGAGAATGTGTCAGTGTCATTATGTGTGAAATGTAAAAGTAGAGATGAAATATTTGTACCTGAGCGTGAAAATCTGTTTTAAAATAATGGAAGAATACATGAATCATTGTAAACATGAGGAGGAAAGGGTAGAGGGTGAGGAGGAGGAGAATGAGCATGATTTAGTTTGAGAAAGGAAAACAGAGAGATATGCTATATGTATGCTTGTGTTGCCTTCCCCATTCTCCCCCTTCACCTCTAAACAAAAGCTACCCCCCCCCCCCCAAAAAAAAAAAAGCCAACGTACCAAACAACCCCCCCCCCCCCAAAAAAAAAAGCCTCCCCACCCCCCGAAAAAACTAAAAGGAAACCCCCAAAAACCCATTTCCCCCATATTTAGAGGGGAAAACCCCCCAAGAAAATGCAAACAAACAAATATCAGACAGAATTAATCCAGTTGGAAGAAGAATTTAGGTCCTAGTGATACATGGAAGAATGGGGAGCAGAAGGAAGATGTGACAGTCATGAAATATAGACATTGAAATAGAAACTGGAGGAACAAGTACACACGCTGATAAGTTTTAAGTGTAAATAAATTGTAAGACATTACTGTCATGATAGATTCCATATTTGATGTGTTCTTTATGTATGCATGTATATATGTACACATTATGGTTGTAAAAATGCATATGGTAATTGTTAAAAAAACCCCAACCCAACCCCAAACCAGCTGTCCTCTTTCTGAGAGTATGTCTTACATTCATGAATAGAAAAAGAAAAAAGAAAGAAAAGGTGTCACAAGAGGAAAGGAAAGAAAAAAACATTGCTGTATGTTATTTTTGCAGGCTATTCCGCTCCATACCTTGTGTGCTACGCAGAAAACTCAACATTTGTCTTCAATGTCCACACAGCAGAATGGTTGCAGACCATGTGCTTGAAAAGGGTAAGACATGACAGTGTTCACTTCTGTACAGTGATAGGTAACTGGGGGAAAGATAGTTTAGTGGTTAGAACATGGAACTTGCAATCTGGCAGTAATTATGGGTACAGGTTCATCTCTCTGCTATGGTGTCTGTTGTGGGGGAATTTTTTCTTTGTAGTTTATAACATAGGTTTGACTTCTACTCTCCGAAGAGTTCTTTCATAAACAGAGGTTCCATGTGCGGAAGCATGTAAAGTATGTTTTACATACATCCCTGTTTTGTACAGCCGTGGCCAGAGAGAGAGAGGGAGAGAATTTGGATGATTCAAACATACTGTGGTGTTTTGTGCCCTGGTTTATTCATGATATCTGTTTTATCTTCCATCCTTTTTTGTGAGTCAATGTTAATTTTATTTGGGTCAGCAGGCACATAACGCTTTGTGGATGAATGTTGTGACATTTTCTCCAGAGTGGACTCTGCGATAAAGCTATTTTTTGTCAGTATTGGGAGTGTGTAGTAGTTGCTGTGTCCTTTATGGTTTGAATAAGGACCTGCACCAATTTGATCCAACAGCAGTGCAGAGGTTCTTCTGGAGGTTAGACCTCCTGTCAGATAAAGTTTATAGGTTTCTGTATACTGTAGGTAAAGAGTAGGAAAGCAGTAGTGTGTTTCTGTTTTTGAGTTTTTACCCGGCATTGTGAAATCATTTCATTCCCACCCACTCTCCATTTCTGCCTCCCATTGTGTAAAAATTTCCTTATTTCCCAGTACGGTGATAGCTCCTGTGAGTATGAAAATTAAAATTTTTGTGTGAAATACTTTAAATTCATTCATACAGTCATTTAGTCAATCAGTCATTCAGTCATTCATACATTCATTCATACATTCTCATCATATGTGCAGACCAAGCCGCTGTGCAGAGATGGGTCATTGTGTCTGTTGAGTGCTTTTGATACGCAACACATCATCTTCCTGAAAAGCCTGCACGCAGGTATGACTGTTTATTCTTTCAGATCAGCCATTGTTCTGCCGAGTTATGAAGGTCATCAGATGGTATAAGAGTACAGGAAGTTAGCAATTTGAAAAGTTATTAAATGAACGAAAGGTGGTTCATACTTTGGTAAAAGAATTCCTGATATATTTATTGTTTTGTTGACATTACCTACCAAATTGTATCTGTCAAATTTATTTCTATCCTTCATACATAAATATATTTTGAACCTTTATTTCTGCTGATTGCTCAGCTGTTCTGAATATTTTATCTCTCTATTTACTTTTTATTTTGTTGGTTGATTTGTTTTAGTTGTGAGGTTTATGTTTATGCATAAAGCACCTAACCACCCGCCACATCTCATTTGTTTGTATAGAATACATTTCTAAAGAGTTTGGAAGCATGGAAAAAACAGCTGATCCCAGTGTTGATCCCAGCTATTTTAACATTGTTACTAAAAGAAACAAGGGCTTTCTTTTAAAGCCATGCGTTGATGAAACAAAGACATTTGTGTCTATCAGTCAGAACTGCCTAAGTTGACTGTAAGCATTTCTGTATTCCATTGTATAATATATATTTTTATATCATTTTTGTATCCACTTTTTGTGAACAGAGGAGGATCAGCTGGCAGTCACAGAAATGTTTCGGTCGAGGAGCAGTCGCAGTAAACGACGTTTCTCTTTCAAGAGTCGAGAAGACGAACGGTCTGGAAACAAGTGAGTACTGTACTTTTTATTCTGTGACCCTTGTTATTTGTGGTGATATAATGCCATTGTGAACACTCTCAATAACAGTTTTGCTGTGAAAGGAATACTGGGTAATATTTAGATTTGAAATAAAAATTCAGCTGGTTAATTAAAAAAAAAAATAATGACAAGAACTTGGGAATAGATTGTGTGTGCATTTTCATCACTTGTGTATGACTTTTGACAGTTTTTTTAACAGTTTTTTTTGATGGACTGATGGGTTTAAGGCTACAACTATGATATTAGATTTGACTGATGACGTATTGATGTGTGGTTGTTAAGACCAATTAGTCAGCCAGACCTGAGAAATACATGGAGAACTCTTCAGTGTTGCTCTGTTAGCTTAGGTCTGAAGTGGACAACAGCTGGTTTTATAGTCCATGTCTCGTCATCGAGCCCATAGCACATAATTACTACACTGTGTCTGTGCTGAAGTGCAAAGCAGGCCATGAGTACTTGATTCTATGAGGGCTTAAACTCATAACCTGTGGGTTCACTGGTGAAGCCCAAGTTGGAGGGCAGAAAGTCAAATGTACAAAAAAATCCTCCTTATTGTTTTAAGTTAAGAACATCGCTTTTTCTAGTCAAGGTCTTTATCTTTTTTAAATGAAAATCGTGCATGATGTAAAAAGCATGACTGCTCAAAACCTCATCTTCCCACATGTTCATGCACAGGAAGCATTTTGTGCATACATGGTGCATATCACTTTGCATGATGAACTTACTGCTAAACTTACTGCTACTACTTGATGTTTATTCTGAATCAAAATGTTGAGATTCGACATGTGCGTTTGGAAACCTAAAAGAGTATAAAAAATTGCCCCTGTGTGTTTATCTAACAGCACAACACATTTTTAAGTTATTAAAGTTGGTATCAAGCGGGACTGAAGTGGGTCTGGGGCTGTTGGAAATAAAGTGAAGTTTTCCCTTCCATATGATTAAGCTGCATGAAGATAAAGTTTTGCTGAAGGTTTGGTAACAATTTGGTAACAATATGGCACCCTATATGCTATTTACAGACAGTTCTCAATTTCATTATAGACAGTGATGTATATATTTTTTTCTCAGAACACAAGTTATTTAACAACTGAGAAACTCGTGAGCTGTCATTTATCATTGCAAGCCAAAAGGAAACAGAAATTTTGCAATCTTATATTTGAGAGCTCAAAAGAAAAGCACAACACCAGTCCTTAGATTTTTTTTTAACATGATATGACTTGGTTGCCTTCAGTCCATTGTTTCATCAAAACTATAAGAATTAACTTTTAAAGCCATGAACAAGATTTGAGCCGTTGCTCCCTCTCCCGAATGCTGTGTGTCTTTGTCATACCCCTAGTAGTGCTAACATGTCAGGTAAAACTTACTTACTTGTTGTCACCTCCTCCTCCTCCTGCAGGCCTGAACGGCGCAATCGAGATATTTCGGGGCCGCTAACCTTCAGCCATGTAGCCCATGTAGGGCCTGATCAGATCATGGCCCCAGTGCCTGCGGGTGCAGCGTAAGGCAGTTTTTCACTGTCCCCTACCTACTTGCCCTCGGTGTCTGTGTCTCTCTGTGTGTGTGTGTGTGTGTGTGCAGTAGTAGTACTGCAGCTGTGCTAGCTTTTTGCCCTTCTTCATCCACAGAGCTTCTGTACTGGCCCCTTAGTGTTGTGGAGACTTTGGTTACATAATGTATGTGACTAGGGTGTTGTCATCAGTTTTTCACTCAATGCTTTTAACAGTAGATGGTTTTAGTTTTACAGTTTGTAAGTTTTTAGGGAATTTTTTTTTTGTTCTTTGTTTTATGGGTTTTTTTTGTGTGTCTTCTTTGAGGTTTTGGCAAATTTGTTACAGTGTAACAGGGATGCAAGTGAATTGACTTTATTGTTTTATAAAAAATACCTGAAAGAAAAATCAAGAGTTGTGAGAGCATCTTAACAGTTGTTTACTGTTTTCCATTTTCTAAAATCCGTTTTATTGCAGAATGGTATTTAGACAAGAGATGATTTCAGTGTGGCTTGTAGGTTACAAAACAAAATTGAAAACTTTGATGGTTTAAAAATTTGAGAGGCTGGAAAAATCCCCACAAGAATTCATGAACTATTTTAGTAGCAGAGCAGATTGTACAGCTGTTATATACATAAATATATACTGATTAGTATCTTTCATAATCTTTTTATTTCTCTGTAGTTTGCAGCTATCAATTTCTGTGATGACTGTTGGCCATTAGTGCTTTCAGCCTCTGCTTTCAACTGATTTTGTGTTCTTCCACATTATAGTTATGTTAATTCTTTGGTTTGATTGTATACGTTTAGAAAAAGAGAGACATTGTCTAATTTAAAAAGATAGACAGTTCTGGAACAGACTGCTGAAAAAACATACTAAATAACAGAGGAGCAGATACTTTAGGAACAAGTACAGACAGCAAGTGTTTGTGGATTTGGTCTGCAGTAGCATGTAAAAAATATTCTGTTAAAGCACCAAAATTCTGAAATATATAGGTTTTGTACTCCTTTCACTTGAAATGATAGAAACACTTAGATTTCAGTTTCTGATTGTAAGCAAAGTACATGGGTTGATTTGCTGGCTGATACACCTGACATTGGTTGGGTTTTTTTTTCAATGATAAGATCAGGATTTTTACTGGAAAAGTATGAATGGTGACTGCTTGATTTTGTTTGTTTTGTCATGTTTTGTTTATTCTCTTTCTTTAAAGAAAATGAAATCATATTGTTGACCAGTTTTTGAAACTTGGCCAATTCAGGATTTTAATCTTATCACTTGCAACCCTGGTGATAGATTATGGTGGGGGTGGTTTTGTTTTTTATTTTATTTTCTGTATGAATTCTTTTTTAGTTCTGTGGATTCGGTAGTTTTAGTTTTGAGTATGTCTTTCTTATGATTTTCAAATACAGGGTTTTGGGTGTTCTGGTTTTGCCTGCTTAGTAGTGTTCTTGTGGAAAAAACATTGATGTCAGGTGTGCTGTGCTTATTTTTGTTGTGTTTTTTTTGTTCTCTGTCTTTATCTGGATGTTGTTCTGTAAATTAAATGCCAGCGTTGTCTTTCTGGTGATGGGAAGCCATTTAAAATGTTACCAGTGGATTTATTACAACAAAGTAGCAGGCATGGAAAGTTAAGCCATAGCTCAGTGCTACAGATGAAAAGGAGATTATTTCATGTTGTGTTGTGTTTGTGTTTTTTAAAAAAAATTTTTTATTTATTTTTTTTTTTTCAACACCTTTGCCTGATTTCATATCACCACCCTCCTCCTTCCTTAGCCCATACTCCTATCATAGCTTCTCATCTCCCAAAATCAAGAGTTTAGTTTGTGAAAGAACTTACCTGTCCACATAAAGGCTTATACTTGGCAAAGATAACATCACCTTCATGAAAAAAAAAAAAGGCTTCTGTTTGCTGTGAAAGCAATGACACAGATGTGAAAGAGTGTCAGAATCGTAGATTACGTTGTGTGTGCATGAAGAACTGCTTGTGCTGAGTGGTGTTGCAGATTTGTTTATTTTCTTTGCTTGAAGCTTAGTGTCTTTTGAAGATGGTTGGGTAGATAGAACTTTTTTTTTCTTCTAGGAAAAAAGAAAAAGAATTGCAGTAGAGAATAACACTTCAAATTTTGTTTTCTTTTGATTTTTTTTTTTCAAGCAGAGAATGTATATATTGTTGCTTTGAATTTGCATTCTTTGTGGCTTCCACAAGAAAGCTCTCCAGATGGCTAAATCTAAAGAAAGAGGAGTCACATACTGTATATATATATATATATATATATATATATATATATATATATATATTATATTATATATATGGAACTCGTGTTTTTGTTGTTGTGTGCATTGCTGTTGTGTATATAGTTGTAAAAAAAAAAGATTGTTTTGAACAATGCAGAAAAAATTGTGTGGAGTGGGTATGTTTCAAGTGTGATAACCTTATATTGTAAAGGTGTGCATCCTTGTTTTCTGTCATTGAAGATCTGATCTAACGAATATGTTTACCTAGCAGGTGAAAAAGATGAAAGAGGGAGACTGGGTTGATAGAAAGAGAGCTTTATGTATTAGATGCTTTCTAATATTTGATAGAGAATAAGTCATTGAAGATCTGATCTAACAAATGTGTTTGCCTACAAGGTGAAAAAGGAAGAGGGAGGTGAAAGAAAGAATGGGTTGATAAATGAGTGCTTTATGTATTGGAGGCTTCCTAATATTTAATGAGAATAATTCATAAAAGATATTTACCAAAACTCACAGATGTTTATAAAATATTTACCAAAACTCACAGATGTTTATATAAAATGATATTTACCAAAACTCACAGAAATGTTAATGTAGAAGGTGATATGTCAGGTAAAAGTAGTTCTGTGAAGATGTTAAGAAATGGTTTTGTGTTCATTGTACATTTATTTCTATTCTATTACATACATGAACATGTACACAACATTGTAATCAATTTTCACATATTAAAAAGGTATAAAAGGAGAAAATTTGAAAAAGTTTACTGACAGGCTATTTTACACAGTTTTGTCAAGTTTGAATAATGTTGTAAACCCTTCTTCATTTCTTTGAAATTTATGCTATTGTGTGAACTTAATCTAAATAAAGTAAAATGCCAAGGGAATTTATTTCTTATTTATTTTATTTATTCTTTTAACTTGAGGATAATGGAATAAGCACTCATGTGCTTTTTTACATCCACGTCCCATGTGAATGCAGTTTAGTAAATTTTGTCATCCGTTCCCACCGGCACACAGTGGCCTAGCCCTCCAAAAAGCAGGACAGGTTTTAATGTGTGTGCAAGATGTTCTGCGTGTTTTTGCACAGGGGACATCGGTTTATAGTCCCATCCAAAGGGCTTTTGGGGGAGTAGAGTTGGCATTGATGGTAACTCCAGGGAAAAAAAATCCCCCTGAATGAGATTGGAATCCGGGTCAGCAGATCATGAGCGCAATGTGCATCGCTCTAACCAACCAGGCTGTCCTGTCCCCCTGTACTGTCAGTGAGTTAGTTGAAGCCACTTATCAGTCAGTTTAGTACAGTGACCATGTTTAGAAGCCACCAAGGTTTAATTCACTGCAAGCAGTTGGTAAAATAATGAAAGGTGTAATTGACTGCAAGCTGTTGGTAAATAAATTACTGAAAGGTATGAATTCACTGCAAGCAGTTGTAAAATAATGAAAGGTTTAATTCACTGCAAGCAGTTGTATAGAATAATGAAAGGTGTTAATTCACTGCAAGCAGTTGGTAGAATAATGAAAGGTGTAATTCACCCAAATGAACATGACCAGTTGGTAAAATACTGAAAGGTGTAATTCACTGCCAGCAGTTGGTAGAATACTGAAAGGTAGAATTCACATCAAGCAGTAGGTAAAATAATGAAATGTATAATTCACTGCAAGCAGTCGGTAAAATAATGAAAGGTGTAATTCACTGCAAGCAGCTGGTAAAATACTGAAAGGTGTAATTCACTGCCAGCAGTTGGTAGAGTACTGAAAGGTTTAATTCACTGCAAGCAGTTGGTAGAGTACTGAAAGGTTTAATTCACTGCAAGCAGTTGGTAGAGTACTGAAAGGTTTAATTCACTGCAAGCAGTTGGTAGAATAGAATACTGACTGACGGCCATGGTGTGCAGGGGTGACCGGCGGTCGCGTGTGATCTCCAACCCCTCCAACTTCAGCCACATTGCCCACATGGGGCCTGACCAGGGCATGCAGGTCCTCATTGACCTCCCTAAGGTGGGTTCTACACTCATGCTCTCGTGTTCTAGCTGATGGTGGTAAGGGGTGTTCAAGTATGTTACGCTGCTGATCTCTCCCAGAAAGGGACAGATAGAGATCTTAAATACCAGAAGGAATCAGTGGAAAAGAATCTGTGTACATGACTGGGGGAGGGGGGGGGGGGCGTTAAAAAAAGCCCATTTTGAATTGCATACAAGGTAAGCAAATGTGATCCATGTTCAGCCAACTTGTGGAAATGCTTCCAGGTTTCCAGGTTAAATGAAGCTATGTAATATTGAACTCCAAGAATGTGCGTATGTTTTTAAAAAAAGAAAAAAAAAAAAAAGAATGAATGGTCATTTGCGAGCAGAGAGTACGCTGTTGGAAAAAAGTAACAGGCAAGGGAGAGGAGAGTAGACATGTTTGATGCTTGTTGCTTCAAAAAAGATAGGGAATAAATTTAGCACACTGGCTGCAGACTAGTAAGAATATAACACAAAAATTACAAATTAACTTATTTTGGATAGAGAAAATGTATTTACCAGTTTGCAAAAGGATTCCCCACCTTCAAACAAACAGACCATTAAAAAAATTTAAAAACCAAAAAAAAAACAATTGTATCTACCTATTCACATAATGACCGCCGCTGTAGTCTAGTGGTTAGGGCGTTGGACTCGTAATCTAAAGGTTGTGGGTTCGATCCCAGCTTTCGGCTATGGCGTTGTGCCCTTGGAAAAGGCACTTTACGGCTATTTTCTCACCCCACCCAGGTGTAAAAGGGGTACCAACCTTGTGTTGGGGGTTAACCCTGCGATAGACTGGCGTCCTATCCAGGGGGGAGTCTATGACTCTCAGTCGCTTAACGCCACAGAAACCGGGACAAGCACCGGCCTGATGAGCCTCTATAGGCTCGGGGCAGACTTTAACTTTTAACATTCACATAATGAAGGTCATAGTGTGATTGCTATGTGCGTGTGTGTGTTTTGCAGCAACAGACGGATGGGGATCAGATGCAGAGAGTGAAAAGCATGTTCCAGCCCCACCTGAGGTCCATCCACGAACAGCAGATGAGGGGGGCCCGGCCCTCCAGTTCCCACTACAATGGTAAGGCCTTGGTCCTTTGCGTGTGCAGGACACACTTTACACAGCCTGATGATAGACATGTAGATGCTGTACTGTAAGTCTGTGGTGTGATAGGGAAACAAACAGGTTTTGTATGCTGTTGTATTTAAGTTTTTTTTGTTTTTAAAAATAAAAGTAATGGTGTTTTATTTATTTATTTATTCTTTTATTTCGAGGATAATGGAATAAGCACTCATGTGCTTTTTTTTTTACATCCAGTTCCCATGTGTGTGCAGTTTTGTAAATTTTGTCTTCCATTTGCACTGGCATACAATGGTCTCTACTCTTCTGAAAAGCAGTTGCTTGGAAAAAGAAGGATGGTATAGCATACCAGAGTTGTTATTGAACAAATGTTTTGGATATGCTTATATATCTAGATGCTCATGGTCACATTTGCCAACATCAGAAACCTATGCTTGTGCTTCTGACATATACATCTTTGCTGGGTTACATGCATATTGTTGGCATGAGTTGTATAGAAGTATGCATTTGTTTACATTTTCTCTTGCATTTTCAGAACAGCATGTTAGCAAGTGTGCATGGCCACTTGCACAGACATACATGCTCACGTATACAGCACACAAACACAACACACACACAACACACACACACACACACACACAACGCACACAAGCACTCTCTCTCTCTCTCTCTCTCTCTCTCTCTCTCTCTCTCTCTCTCTCTCTCTCTCTCTCTCTCTCTCTCTCTCTCTCTCCCCCCCTCTCCCTCTCTCTCTCTCCCCCCTCTCCCTCTCTCTCTCTCCCCCCCCCCCTCTCCCTCTCTCCCTCTCCCTTTCTCCCCTTCCCCCCCCCCTCTCCCTCCCCCCCCTCTCTCTCTCTCTCCTTCCTGTGAAAAGTTGTGCCACGTCAAAGTTAACACTCTCAGCAAGCAGGATGCTTTGACAGGCAATGCGGGTGGTCGTGGAGACCGGGATGGGGGAGGAAGACCTGGCATGGGGCGTGGGATGGCTCGCTCGCTGCCCTCAGGAAGCGTGCAGCCCGGGGGTGGAGCCAGCTACGACAGTCTGCAGGACCCCTATGAAAAGGAGGTGTCCTCACAGATATTCGAGGTAGGTCTGTCTTCCTCAACCAAGGTTCGAGTGATAGGCACGTCTATGATTTTTTGGTAAAAAAAAAACACACACAAAAAATCACTCGTCTTTTTTTTCAAATTTCTGTAGGGTTTGATTGCCGGTTTGCATTGTTTTTATCTCTTTTTTTTTTTTTTTTTTGGGGTGTAGAAACAGGCTATGTAGTTGAGTCAGTACTTGCGGTTAAGTTTTGAGGGGTTTTGTTGACTTGTCTGTGGTTAAGACCGGAAGGTTGTTTTTGATGATAGGTAAAGGTAAAAGTGTTCCCATAACCTATGCGGTTGTTTGGGAGCGAGGTGTCTGAGACCTCATGTTGATGATACAGTTGATTAAATGTGAGCTTGTAATTGACAAGACCAAAAGAAAAGTTATTTCAATTTTCATCTAAATATTGTTAAAAAATAAGACAAAACCCCATTGCATGCTGTGCTTCACAGAAATATTCAAAGCGGTATTGTGAAAGATAACTGATGTCATATATATCATGGCTGAGTATATGTCCTAATCAACTGATACCAGAAGACAGAAAGATTACTGGTGTTGTAAATAACGCCTGAGTGTATGCCGTACTGAACTGATGCCAGAAAGAAAGATTACTGATGTCGTTGTATATAATGACTGAGTATATGTTCTGATTAACTGATGCCAGAAGAGAGAAAGGTTACTGTTGTTAATGATGGCTGGATATTCATGTGTCCTAATTCATTGATACCAGAAGAGGAAGAAAAACAGACAGAAAGATATAGAGTCTGCATGAGATAATGGAGCACAGTGTGTGTTGTTTGTGGCACGCACTGTTAACATTGAACATGGGCACGTTCAGTGGTGCATGAGTGACTTTTTATCAGTATTCAGTCCTAGTTAGCCATTTTGTCATCATTCATTCGTAGTTAGACAGGAGCTGCCTACCTTTTCTGTAGTGGGAACTTTGGTGCAAGTTTGTATTTTGATTGATCAGATCTTTTTCGGAAATATGTGTGCATTTGTATGTATTTGAGTGTCTTTACATGTAAGCTTGTTTAAAAAAAAATTTTTGTGAGAGAGAGAGAGAGAGAGAGAGGAGAGAGAGAGAGAGAGAGGAGAGAGGATGATGGATGTACTTGCGTGTGTGTGTATGTGCATATTTGCTTGTGCACAGGTGCACATTTAGGAGAGGACAGCATTTATGCTTTCATTTTTTCAAATTGCTATCTTGTTATGCTTGAGTAGATAGGAAACATTTGCACCAGTGCTTGTTTGTTATTTGATTATATATTATTCATGGAAGTAACTAATCTTAGGCATGTTGTTGGACCATAATTTTCGGCATAAGGAATGTGTCCTTCCCATCCCCCCTCACCTCACCTCACAGTTTTTACTTCCCGCAAGAAGCTGTGGACAGTTCTGTAGTTGATATGAATGAGAATTCATTCCCCAGCAAAGCTAGTTTTTAGCTGTAAAACAAGTAGTAGGATCTGCACTTTTAGAAGATCACAAAGTTTGCATTCCAAAGTGAAGGCCTCCTTCAAAACTTTGCACACTCTAGTGTCTGCCAAAGCCGAAAATTATGGTCAAGTTTCTGACATACTGTATTGTTTAAACGGGACACTGACATGCCTCCTCCTCTTTCCAGATGTTTAATTCTTCGGAAGGCGTGTACAATACTATCGGGAGCTCATGGTCCTTACCTGCTTTTGAGGACTCTAAGAGATAGCTAGGGTACTGGTAGACTCTTTGACTTTGGCCTCAGTGTTGTGCCGCTGCTGCCCAGTGCTGCCTAGCCTGCACTTGTGTGCACTTGTGGCTTTTTATTCTTTCGTTTCTTTTAAACAACAAAAAATTATCTTGCGTTGTATGTGTGTGTGTGAGTTCAGTGTTTACTACCTATCGTATTTGGTTCAATCCCCTCCTCGTCTCCTGCTTATTGTTCATTTTTTTTATATGGCTAGCACGGTTGGTCAACCCGATGAGTGGTCAGTATTTCACTCGTTTTACGTTTGGTTCGTGTGCATTCTTGCATTTACGTGTATCGCAAAAGCCACCTGTTCGTACATAACTGCATCGGCATAAAAAAAATCTTTTGAAATGTTGTCATTATTTTTGTTGTTGAGATTAACAAAGTGCACTTTGATCCGTTAGCTTTCATCTTGATGCATGTTATTACTGTTGTTCATGTTGCAAGACGTTGGTGACATCGTTACTTGTGGTCAGGCCTTTTAGTGCATGGGTTGTGTGTGTGTAGAAGTGGTGTGTGTGTTTGACAGTATGTCTTCTTTGTTTGCCTTTCTGGAACACCAGCACTCAGTGTAGGTCAGTAAATGGTGGGTTGCTTTCTTTCCTTTTGTGAGTGAGTGAGAGTGAGTGAGTGAGTGAGTGAGTGAGTGGATGGGTCAGTGGGTGAGTGAGTCAGCGACTAGAGAGAGAGAGAGAGAGAGAGAGAGAGAGAGAGAGAGAGAGAGAGAGAGAGAGAGAGAAATCTAGCTCTACCAAGTTTTCCCTGGTGGTGAGAGCTATGTATGCCTCAGTGGTTTGCGGGGCTATAAACATTCTGACTGCAGTAGGTTCCACCCTTTTCCCATCTTCCACCCTTTCCTTTGCCCCGTGCCTTTCTTTCCTTCCTTTCTTCTTTTGGTCTTGATTTTCTTCCCTGAACATTTCTAGGGTTTGGTAGAGGATGAAGAGCCAGGCATTTTTTGCTGTAGATGCTGGTGTAACTATGGGATTTTTTGTGTTTTAAGTTTGAGGTGATGAGAGCAAATGGGAACTAGGTAGATGATTTTTTTCTCTTTGTTTTATAGGAGAAATAGTTGAAAGAGGCAGGAAACCATCTCTAACGGATGTCACAAAATGAGCAGATGTGTGTTAGTCTTTTGGTAAAATGTGTTATATGTGAGATATGGATCAGTATGCTTGAAAACTGTTTTAATTGGAGATAGAGAAATGTGTTGGAAAAATTATCCCAGGAGATATAGATGTATTGGACTATTGTTTGTCAAAGTATATAGGTAAATGTGTTTTTTTTAGTAAAGAATTTTTTTTTAGGGATATTGAATATTTTCCTTGGAAATTTTGGATCTTGAAATATTGAAAAGTGTGGATTAAAACCCTCTTTTATGGTTTATAGATAGATGTATGTGCTTGAAAGGATTTTCACATGATTTGGTACCCCCTAGGATTTTAGGCAATAAAAATAGAGGTGGTGAAAAACTGTCTGTTAGGGGACAAAGATAATAGTTATGGAAATTGTTTTTCAGGATACTTGTGGTGGTGGTGGAAAATTTTCTCAGTGATTCAGTTGAATGTAAAGGAAAATTATGTTATGTGGGAGACAGCCAACTGATAATAAAAATAAGCATGCCATGGAATATGTAGAAACACTGCATGCAATGACACCATAATCACTTGTTCTTTTCTGTTACTTCTAAGTTCCATTTCTGTACTTAAAAGAAAAACCAAAGCAACTGATGATATCATTTGATTCTTGTTGGGAGGGATGGGATATTCTTGTTCATTTGTAAACAAGTCAAAAACTGACCATGGTCACATATGCTAGGGTGTTGCATGTGTATGCACAGGCACATGAGGGAGAAAGAAGAGGGATAGTACTACATACTGAGAAACTAAAAAGAGCAGTTAAATGATATATTGTGCAAATTTTGAGCAGCTGTAAAGCACATAATGAATTATTTTTTAGAGTTTGAAGAGTAAATGGGACATGTCAAAATTTAGAAATTATGTTATTCGTGATTTTCAATAAGGAGCCCTTACGTGCTGGGTATAGTTTCAGTCAGCTTCCAGTATTTTTTGATGGTCTCTCTGTGCTTGCATGTATACAGTAGGTCATGTACACATGTTAAGGGTCAGGTAATCTGTGTTTTGTTTGACAGGTTAAGGAAAAACAGACAGACTTCTTGCATTTCCACAGAAACATGAAGTGTAGCTGTATGGTTAAACAGTCTTACATGGGAAAAATCTGCCGAGGGGAAAAATTGTTAGAACATTAGAAATTTTTATTTTCTCTTCCTTCCTTCTATTCAGTCTGTTTATTCAAAATATCTGCCAAATAGTTCTATGCCGTCTTCCCCCCACCCCCAACCCAAATCAATCCACCGCCACCACCCTCACCCCCTTGCTCCCCCCTAAAACAAACAAACAAAAAAAAAAAAGGCAGAGAAAGAAACACCAGTTCAAGAGATAAAAAGTCAAGAGAGTATTCCTTTACAAAGCACACTTTGTCTTCCTGTCTTCATGGACTCTGGGTGCTGAAGTTAGTATCATCCTGTCGGTCCCTCCCCCCCCCACAGTTTACTAAAACAAAACCCTTGTTCAGCAGCTTAGGATTAAAACTGGTAACAAACCTTAAATACTTTCTGGTCACGTGAGATTTACTGTCTGTAATAACTGACCGAGGTGCTCACATCACTGTCATTAAAGAAGTTTGTAAAAGCATGCTCTTTTATCCCAGCATGGACATACAGCTCTGTCCCATATTTCTCCACTGTCTCAAATTTTCTGTGGTGTGACTGTTAATTAATAGCATGTGTCTGTATGCTGTGAAGGTGTCTGTGTAACAGTTTAGCAGTGTTTCAGTTTACCCAACATTGGAGTTCCCTCTTTGCACGCATGAATTTTTGAAACCTGGTTCTTGCCTGTGTATTGTTTGACAGTTGTTTTGAGCATTTCTGATTATCGTTGAACGTAATGTAATATAAAGAAAACCCCAACTAACCCCTCCTTACTTTGATATTCTTATTACTTTAACCCTTTTAGCATCAGAAGTTGATACAGAATTGCTCGTGTTACTGGTTGTTCCAAGTAGGTCTAAAGAGAGAGGAAAAAAGAACCATACTAAAGAAACAAAACCAAAATAAAAAAAAAAACGAACCATATAATATAAACGCATGGCGAGATATAAGAAATATGATTTTTTTAAATAAGATTTTTCCCTCCAGGTTTTCAGTAGATAGAAGTCTTTACTGTTCTGCATAAGTTTCTGTGTTGGTGCTTTCTGCTCTACTAGTACCCATGAATCGCCTCAGGTAGTTGCTAGATGGTGTCAAAGCTGAAAGGGTTAAGGCAGTGTGATTCTTTTTTCAAAGGCTTGAGCATGTCTTTGTGTCTAATGGTACTACTTGTACTTGTTGTCACATTGTTATATTCAGTTAAAACTTTTGTACTGTAAATCAAACTTTAAAAAAAAAGTTTACTTTATTTGACAGATATTTGATATACAAAGCAGGAAAGCTGAGATTAGAAGAAATGTATGTGAACACAAAGTAAAGTTTTGAAAAAAGTTTGTGCTGTTGGTGAGCAGTTGTTCTGGTCATTTGGCACAGGACTGTCAAGGAGTCTTTTAACAAGAAAGATTTGTGTGTGGTGTGTGTGTGTGTGTGTGCGTGCATGGGTGTGTGCGTGCGTGCGTGCGTGCGTGCGTGCGTGTGTGTTTTGATCTTGGGCTACCAAATTGAAGAGACACAAGAAGAAAGCATATTTATTAGTGAAAATGATTATTGATGATGCTGGAATAAAATCTGTGGACAATAATCTTTCATAGCGGAATTATTGTTAGCATCATCCACGTTCCCAGGTATTATTCATTTAATAACATGTTGAAATTTCATCTACATTGTTGTTAGGAGGCTGATAAAAAATGGTGGTGTAAGGTATCATGCATTGTTGTTGCACTATCATTTCTTCTTCTTTTTGTGTCATAACTCTTGTGTATTGAACTGAGAGATCTGTTTCAGTACTTCTTTTTTCTGACTTGTCTTCATATCAGCTTGGTTCTGTATAATTCTCTCTCTTTCTCTAAAAAAAAAAAAATTGAGGTCACTTACAGAAGAAAAAGTATTCTTTTCTTTCTTTTTAAAATTGTTTTTATTTCGAGGATAATGGAATAAGCACTCGTGTGCTTTTTCATGTGTATTGTAGATGATGCCTGAATTGTGTTCTTTACACTATTCTTACAAAATAATATGTAGACAGTTGCAATGGCATAGTTCAAAATCTTGTGAATGGTAAAATTTTAAAAGACATTCATTTGAAAATCCTTTGAATTATTTTTCATGCTTGCCATCATTGAAAAATTACAGTGACTTGTGAGTTGTGGTAAAAGGTGTTTGTTCTAAGCCAGGAGTGGTTATTATTACCAAACTCCAGTTTATTCTAGGAATAGCTCGTAGTACCAGGCACACACTCTCAGGAATTGTTCTCCCAGCTCTGGAATTGTTCTCCCAGGTGCTACTTTACCGGGTTTGTTAATGTGGTGTTAGGTTTGGGTTTTTTTCTAATAGTCATGTTTAAGATGTTCATTTTAGTGAACATTTCATTTTTCAATTAACAGTGTGTACTCTTTAGGACGAAGGTCATCTGAGAATGATAATAGCAACTGTTCTTACACCTTCCATGTACTGTTGTATGATGTGTATGAGTGCTGTGGAAATGCACATACAGCCACAGGCTTTGTGTATGTCTGTTGTATCCACTGAACTCAGTATCCATTCTCTCCTTTCACATTTTCTGGTAATTTCTCATTTTTTTGGGTCTGTATTAGTAAAGTATGGTTGCCTATTTTCAGAATGAGCATAATCTAAAAAGTCCTCTTTCATCTTTTTTCAATATTTACTTTGGCCCCTTTATTGCGAGTGCTTTGGTTATGGGTGGCTTAAAAACAAGTAATTACTGACATAGATGTTGTGTCATGTGATAGTAGAAGTAGGGTGAAGTTGAGCAGCCCCTAAGACATTGAGGTGTTTGTGCAGGACAGCGTTGAATCCCCCAACTGGCGGCTGTCCATGGGCTCCACCCCAAGCAATACCCCCCCAGCCTCCAACCGACACAGTTACGCCGACGACAAAGAACACGCCACTGATAACTCAGACAACTCCTCCAACTGTTGAAGCGGTGCTCCTGAGTGTGTAGACACGTGACTTTCTTCGCTCTGAGCGTGGAACGAACTGAGCAGATAACTGGTGACGCGGTGGCCTGCTGTACCTACCCAACCCTCAGATGTATCCGTTCATTCATACGAGTGCTGACCCTGTGTGACACTTTGCCTTAGACATGTCTCTCAGTCCATGCCGGTTTTTCTCTGTGACAGATGCGGAGTGGGAAATGTGTGTTGGGTATACTAACGGTTTTCAGTTTCTTGAACCCGCTCATTTTGACTTTTCTCCACATGCCCATCCACTTTTTTCTTGGCCTGAATTCAATTTTATGACATCAGTAGGACTTTGGATGGAAAGATTTTGTTGGTGAGCATTCGTGTGCATGCGCGTCTGCATACATATTTTCATGTGTCAATGGCAGTTTGTATGTGTGCGTATGCATGCTTGTGTACATGTGTGCTTGCATCCATACATTTGGTTTGTGTGCCTGGAGATGTGTTTGCGGTTTTTCGTATGCAGGTAAGCAAAACGCAGGCAAGCTTCTGTATAATAATTCTTAGAAGGTGGATAATGTGTGACAGGGACAGAGAGAAAAAGAGTTTTAAACAGAAAATGTATAGAGGATCATTCCTGAAGAACATTCATGTAAATACTGGCAGATTTATTCACTTTCATAGACTTAGGTAGTGCAGCTGTACTTGTCTGCTTTAAAGGATACCTGTTCAGCTTGTAGAACTTGTAATTCCAAATATTATGTTCAAACTTAATTCTGTTGGCGTTTGTTGTATGTAGAGCATGAAGAACAGATTTTGCAAAAATGACTATATTTGTGTTGCTTATGCTGTACTGTGGGTATGTTTTGGTTGACAACAAAGCCTTGACATTGTTGATTTCGTCATTGTTTCGTTTTGTATATTCTTGACATTGTTGATTTCGCCATTGTTTTGCTTTGTATATTTTTATACTTTATTTAAACCAGGCAAACATGAAAATCTGTCATTTCTTTTACCTCCTAAATTTTGTGATACTCTTGTATAAACGTAAAACAGAAATGAGTGCTATTCACTGCTGTTGTTGCCTTTAGTTGTTTGTATCAAATGCATGTAACTGTGATTTTGTTGTTATTTCCCTTTGGCAATTCAGAATTTCTGTCTTTTTTTTTTTCTTAAATTTTTTTTTTTTCATGGCATATGTACATAGCTTCAAGCAATGTGATTGTTTCTTCTTGATTTTTGTGTTGCATGTGTACATGGCTTCAAGCAATGTGATTGCGTCTTTCTGAGTGATATATCCATTTCTGTAACAGACGATTGGTCGGCATGCCTTCTCATATTGAAGCTGTTCTTTTGCCACCAAGTTCTCTTTAGCTTTAGTATAGTGCATTACTCAGTGCTCAAAACAAATAATAGGTGCTAGTTGTAATTCATGCATTTTTACGACTAATCAAGAATGAGGTACTAGATGTAGAGCTATAGGACAGTTGTATGGACTAAAACATAGTGTATAGAGATAGGAAGAAACGACTGAGAATAAAGGTATCATAGCTTGATGGTAAGGATTAGGACATTGCCATTAATTTACCTTTCCCCTTGCCTGGTGAAGGCGTTACTAACACTGTTTATAATTATTGCCTTTAGGTCTATATCCTAGCAGTTTGGATTTCCCAGTTGGATGGGCCTATGATCTGAGCTGTTGGATATAAGATGACTGCTAAAGGAATCCCAGTCAACTCAAGGAGACTGATTTCACAGAGACTGTAAAGCCTGCCAGTGTTGTGGGGTTTTCTTGACAGTTTTCAGTGTCCCTAAGGAGGTGTCACTACATGAAGAAAATTCCATATTAATCCATCTGCCAAGGTGACTGCTGTGCAGATACTCCACTAGGGCATAACCACAGGTCCTCCCATGCTGCATACAGGAAACAGACCAGTGTGATCTATGCAGAATTTTTCTGTAGTCTTGTCCAGTGTCCCAAAGTTTGCCTTTATGGGCTGAAGTACATGACATGTTCTCTTTAGTGGATCGAAAGTTTTTACTTGTGCTCATCTTTGTGAATAGGCTTTGATCTTTGTTTGTTTATTTTTATATGCTGTTGTGTCAGTCGTAGTATTCCTATGTCAGGGTTGGTAAAGTCTTTCCACAGCTCACTATAAAATGCTGCAGATTGTGGAGTCTTTCCTCTTTGTGTTTTTTATTCAGGAATATGATCTACATGCGTATAGTATTCAACCATTTGGGTAGCTGAAATGCTTTGTAACTCGGCAGAGAGTCGGAAATTATCCATAGCAGGCACTGGGTCTATAGTGCAGGCTTTGAAATTTCCTGGCACCTGTCTAAATCATTGGGGTGTGGACCCTTGCTGCTCATTTATGATATGAAAGCTCAGCTGGTCATGACATCTGTGATTTGCACTGAGTTTTGATTACAGTCATCCAACAGGTGCATCAGAAGTAGAGTTAGTGCTGTAATAGAAATCATCTCCTTTCCACCCCATCCTATAGATCAGTGATCTGATCTTACAGTTTGTTTTGTCTTGTTTTTCTATTTAAGTGTAAAAGACATACATAAACAAAGCATTCAGTATAGTACCAAATGTTACCAAGAACATCAGCTTCCAGTTGTACATTGTGAGGTCTGACATTTCAGTTATAATTTTTATTTATTGCTTGAAACCAGGATTATTGTGCCACATTACTTATATAAACAAAACAGAAAATAGGTGTAGATGGATGCTTTATATATTGTCTGGATTTTGTTCCCCTTTATATGTAGCTTCATATCATGTGCATGTTTTAGAAGGGAAAAAAATCAAGCACTGTCATTTTAATTTCACCTTATCTGCTGTCATTTTAAATTTTGCTTTATGTCATCTGTGTGAATTCAGCAGAAATGACCCCTTTATTGCTTCAAGATATGTGGTTCAGTAGCGTAGTTAGGATATTTTATTTACAGATTATATGTGGTTGTTTACACTGGATATTTATTTACAAGTTACCCATCTAATGGGAGCAAAGAAAAAGGAAAACACAAATGAAAGATAGTGTTTTTGCTGTAGAGAACCTGGAAGTTTGTCAGACAGTTTGATGCAGACACAGCTTTGATTCAGGCTGTAAATATACTGCCCACATTTTAACTTGATATCCTCTATACGATTCTGCAGTTGTTATCTTGTCTCGCGTGTTTCCACAGCATAGAGTATGATATCCTTGCTGTGGTAAACCAGTGCAAATTAAATGACAGAGTAAAATGTTTATCATTGACTTAATGATTGTAAAAAGGTCACCATTTTGTCATTGTAAAGCCATTGTAAAATGTTGCCTGTTATCTTTCAGTAACCAGGCTGAATGGGAGGAGGTAGCAGAATCAGTTTATAACTGACGTAACATTATGTGGAAAGAAAAGTTGCCAAAAATGTATGAGGCGGGAGTGAGTGCATATTATTTATCAACTGAACAAGTGCTATATTGTGTGTGTGTGTGTGTGTGGTGTGTGTGTGTGTGTGTGTGTGTGTGTGTGTCGTGCATGCATATATGACTGCAGGAGAGATTGTGTGTGTGTGTGTGTGTGTGTGTGTGTGTGTGTGTGTGTGTGATGAAAGAGGAGAAAAATTACAGTTGCCATTGCCCTCCCAAGATAACCAATGTTGCCATTTCCCATTCCCTGTCCCATGCCTCTTTGAGAGCTGATGTACATAGAAGTGTTTTATATTTATATCTTACCTTTGAAGATATTTGTCAATGTCCTAGAGTTTTACTGAAATGAAGTAATTTTGATCTATACATGATGTAAAAATTGTGACGTTTTATTGTTGAGTTTCGGCCAGCTTCTTGCTTTTCATGTTTTGTCTTAAGAGAAGGACTCTTTTTGTTATTGTTTATATGCAGATAAACGTCCGTGCTACTCTTGCTTGGTTATTGTAAAGTTTTGCCTTTGCTGAGTGCAGGTCTTATTTTAGTTGCTGGCAACTGAAGGGAATAGATTATCAGTTTTTTTTTTTTTGGTCTTTTCGTCCCCTATATAATATTCAGGGAAACAACTCGTGAGTGAAGGAGGAGGTACCTGATACATGTCATTCTTGAAGAATAGTATGGATGGAAGTAGCAGTGTAGATTCACAAGTCATCAGCATGTTAAACTAGAGTTGGGTAGAGATTGTCATTGGATACATGATTATGTAAAAACAATTGGGGAGTGAGTGAGGCAGGTTTAACAGCTTGAATACACCACTGTACAAGTGAGGCAAGTTTGACAGCTTGAATACAACGCTGTACAAGTGAGGCAAGTTTGACAGCTTGAATACAACGCTGTACAAGTGAGGCAAGTTTGACAGCTTGAATACACCACTGTACAAGTGAGGCAAGTTTGACAGCTTGAACAAAATGCTGTAAAGTGAGGCAAGTTTGACAGCTTGAATACAACGCTGTACAAGTGAGGCAAGTTTGACAGCTTGAAATACAACCTGTACAAGTAGGCAAGTTTGGACAGCTTGAATACACGCTTACAGTGAGGCAGTTTGGACAGCTTGAATACACGCTTACAAGAGGCAATTTACAGCATTGCATCACGCTGTACAAGGTGAGCAATGACAGCTTGAATACAACGCTGTACAAGTGAGGCATGTTTGACAGCTTGAAAATGCCACTATACCAATCAAGTTGCTGGGACTTTTATTGGGTCCAGTTTGGCATGTGAGAAAGTAAGAAAATAATACCAGAAGTGCATCCTCTCTCTAAGGGAAAAGAAACAGTATAAACATGATGTTGAGTCTTCACAAAGCTTTGTCTAAAGTCAGTCTGGCACTTGTGACCAAGCACAGATTGATTTGCTCTGATGCAGAAACAGCAGCTAAAAGGTGCATTGTGAATTACAGAAAAAGTAAATGCCAACCCAAAGAACATAAAAATAAGTTGAGCTGACTTAAAGCAGTTTCTTTTTCTCAAAGTGGTTGCACTAGTTAATACTGTTTTGAAGATAGTGGGAAAATTTCATGTTGTATGACATTATATCATCATCATAGATCATAGTAGACAAAAGGACTTCAGTGCATATTTTTTTTATTTCTATAACCATGAGCTTGACATCTTTTCCAGGTCCTAAATTTTGTGTCTGTCAAAATGATTCAGATTATATAGACATAGACTTTTTTCATGCCTTGTATTTAACAGAAAAATATTGTCTTGATAAATAAAAGTAGACATTATGACGGGTCGACAACAAAAAAAATAGAATAGTTACTTTCTTTAGTTTTTCACTTAGACATAGATTTGACCTTAACCTTGCTATCACAATAATTAGTACATATTTTATGATTGAAAGAGAAGCAATATAGTATTGATCTTGCAAGTGACACCCAAATTTCTCTTTTTCTGAAAGTTAGTCATGTTTTTGAAAGTGAAGGGAGTGAGGGTTTGGGTGGTTTATTTATTATTTATTTTTTTACATACTGCTGTCCATGTTCGCAACTTTGTCATAGACAGTCTGTGCCTTTGATAATTGGTTTCTACTGCATGATCTTTGAAAGGATTGGAACTGTTCAATGCAACTGCTTGAATACACTTTCTTCTTTTTGCACGGGGAAGAATTATCGATCCATTCCATGCCATACACATCTACTTAAAAGTGTAATGTTGTGAATGATGTAACATTGTATTTGCTCCAACCCTTTCTGTCCCCCAACCCCCTATGTTTACCCCTTCAGCACTGACCATTCGTTGTCAGATTTTCAGAATGGGTTGTGGAAATATCCCAAGTCATTCCATTCAATGCAAATCCTTTAAAAAAAATGTTCACTGGTGTGAGTTTTAAACACGTGAATGGTTCTTTTAACTTGAATGAGTGTTCTGAAGAAAAAAAAAAGTCAATGCAAATAACCAATGCTGTCTCCCAGTGTGAACTCAGGACTTAAAACGAGGGCTGAATACAATACTAACTGCCGGGGGCTGGCTGATTACATGTTGAACCCATGCTTCTTTTTTTGTTTGTTTTGTTTTTCCAAAAGTTCTGTTTTCAAGGCACTACTTTGTGGAAGAAGTTAGAGAGAAATGTGGTGTGATTTTATGTATCAGTACATGGTCAGCACGTTTTTCTGCTTCAGCCGCACTGTTCAGTGTTTTTTTTTGTCTGCAGTGATGATGATATTTTAAGTACTGCAATAAGCAAAGAAATGAAAATGTAGATCTAAGCAAATACAGCTAAGAAATGTATGCTTTGCTCTCAATTTTTTTTTTTTTTTTGATATTGTAACAGTCGGAGAATGAAGTGTATTACTAAATATCTGTTGCTCTGAGGGTGCCGTGTTGTTTGATTTCAAGGTGCACATCGTTGTGTCAAAAGATCTTATCTTGCCCAGTTGTGTTTTCAATATTTTTGGTTATGCTTCAACCAGAGTGCAGGTATTCTTGTGTCTGTCTGTGCGTGGTTTGAACATTTTTGGCTGGTGGTGTTCAGGTTGACATGAAGCCATCGTTATTTATAATCCAAGTTTGAACCACCAGAATGTATGTAGTGTTGTTATTATGGCTGTTAAACTTTTGGTGCAATGGTGAAGTGACTTGTATAGAGTGTTTAGACTTTGTTACTGCTTATTTTTGATTACAGAATAGTAATAATAATTGTAGTGCTTATTATTTTTTTCTTTGTGTTTTCTTTTCCTCCCTCCCCATGCCTTGGAATTTACTAGCTGATTTATTTCATCCTTTAAGGCCGTGGGCGTTCAGCTGTGTCTATATTCAAGCCATATGGCTGATGTACGCTGGATAGCTTATGAATAAAGTCTTTGTGATTGTTGTACAGATCTGGACATTACCTGCTAACATGGCGGCATCTAGTGTACAGAATATTTTGTACATGTCACAATGAAACTGGAAAAGAAATAAAATTTGTACTACATCGATACTCTGTTCATGTGTGCTAGTGTGTCTGTTGTGAATGGCTGATACCCTGTTTGTGTACCTGTATGCGTTGTGAATGGGTTTCTTCCCTTCATCTAAGAATTGTGAATATATATATATAGATAAATTTTTTAAAATTCTATGTACATCACTTTAAGTCATGGCAGATTTCTGCTTGAAATTTGGGCTGCTCTTCCCAGAGAGAGTGTGTCGCCACAAGAGCAGCACCACCCACTGTTTTTTTCTTTTCTTTTCCTGTCTGCAACTGTATTTGTTTCCCTATCTGAGTGGCTTTTTTCTACAGATTTTTGCCAGGGATAACTCTCTTGTTGCCATGGTTCTTTTATGTGTACTAAATAATTTACACATAGGACCTCAATTTATCATCTCATTTGAAAGACTCGCACCCAGACCACCACTAATGGTCTAATGTATGGGGGAAAAGTTTTAGGCCCAGATGGGGTTTGAACCACCACACACTTCTGACATGGACTTTTCGCTTTCTAGGCAGGCGCATTACCTTTAGACCCCTGACTCACTAATTCTTTGCTTCATCTATGCATTATGAATGATTTTCTCTGCTATCTCAAAGGAAGGAAAAATGTTCTCAGAGCTAAAATTTCAGCATGTTGATTTTGCACCAAGAGAATAACAATTAATATTTGAACCATCACTCCAGTCTAAAGTGTAAAAAGATATGAAGAGCAAAGCCTGTATCCCTTTCTTCCCTGTTGCCCTTTTAAAGGAAAACCTGAAAATTGTCAACCCAGGAAACGACCCCTATTCCTTCTTTTTATTGATTCTTTTATTTCAACAATAATGGAATAAGCGCACATGCGCTTTTCTTAATCCAGTCCCTGTGTGCATGCAATTTTGTAAATTTTGTCATCTGTTCCCACCAGCACACAATGACCTACTTTTCCGAAAGGCAGAACGGGTTTTAATGTGTGCGAAAGTTGTTCACACATTGCCACATCTGTTGCCTTTGAGAAAAAGTACACTGTTTAAAACCCTGAAGGGCCCCACCCCCCTCCTGAAAACATAAGGTTGAAGATGATTTAACTTGCTAAAAAATGCCCTCTTCCCCTACATAAATTACCTGAATATTATTGTAAATCTTGCAAACAGTAGTTATACACATCTTGCAAACATTGGTTGCAAGGCCTACAAATATTTGTTGTAGAGCCCACAAAAATTGATTGCAAAGCCATCAAACACTAGTTGTAAGGCCACCGAACACTGGTCATAAAGCCTACAAACATCGTTGTAAAGCCTTCAACAGCCTTCACAGACTTTCTGAAATTCTCCTACTCAGTTTGGTATGAGTTATGTTTAAATCTCTCTCAGGGTATAGTGTAAAATACTGGTTATCAAGTGTTATGATACAAAAGTAGATTATTTGAATTGAAAGGAGAGGCATTACATCATGCATAAAATTAACTTCTCACACACCACTCTCTCTCTCTCACAAACAAACAAACAGAAAACATATCTGAGTAAAAATATAATCATAGTCTTTCAAAAACACATATAGTTGATCCAGCATTTAAAAAAGATTATAGCAGAATGTGCCATGTAATATGTTCTAAGTTGAAACAAAAAATCTCAAGTTGCACAAACATACTCTCAAAAATATCCCAACTAGCACACAATTTTCTTTTAAAAAGAAAAAAAGACACATGATCATAAAAGCCATATGGATTACCCATTATATGAAAGAGTCAATCAACCACATCCTGAAGTTGGAATGCCGCTACCTAAAAGGTGTTTTTTTGTGGGGGGGGGAGGGGGGGGGGGGGGGGGGGTAATGGTCGTTACACATAAATCTCACCATTGATGAACCTCGGAGCTCTGCTGAGGAACAAAAACAAAAAAATCAAACCTCGTAAATTTTTTCCTACCCCAACTTCTGTTACTGTTTGACATGCAAACTCAACAAGCTTTTTTTCTTTCGGGTTTCAATTCAGTTCAAAGCTTTCTTATATGTGTACAGATGATGTGGGTATTACTGTTTGCCGAACATTAAACATACACCGCACACTAAAAAAATAATTAAGCAGTAACTCATCACAGCAAAATCTCTGGAGCATGCTCAGCATTTTCTTGTTTTTACTTCTTGCTAACACTTAACATGAACGATGTGATCTTTTATAATACATATATTTGATCTTCTGGTCGACGAAACAGACCTGGCGTAAAATAATTGTAGCAGAGATGAAGGCAGCCAGCCGCCGCTGTAGTCTAGTGTTAGGGTGTTGGACTCGTAATCTAAAGGTGCGGTTCGATCCCAGCTTTCAGCTATGGTGATTGTGCCCTTGGAAAAGCACTTTAACGGCTATTCTCACCCACCCAGTGTAAAAGGTACCAACACTTGTGTTGGGGGTTAACCCTGCGATAGACTTGGCGTGCCTATCCAGGGAGTCTACGACTCTCAGTCGTTAACCCACAGAAACCGGATAAGCACCGGCTGAGAGCCTTGGGCTCGGGACAGACTTAACTTTAAACTGAAGGCAGCCAGAATGACATTGGCCGAGCTGAAGAGGATCTCCCAGAACTAATTCTGTCGGAGGGGTGTTGTTGCAACCCTTTGTTCCCCAGAGAACCCAGAGGCATAAGTCAATTAAGTCATATTTGATCTTCTACAGGCATATATAGCGCTTTGATTTGTTATTGCAAGATATAGCGCTATATAAATTCCATGTATTATAATAATAATTATTATTATCATTATATACAACAGAGGAAATAAGGATTGTCAGGTCTGCATACAATACAGTGTGGGTAATAAAATATTGCATAAGTATCTTCTTGCCTCACATACTCTGTTGTGTGTTGAAAAGATCAACAGCGACAACAAAACAGGAAAGAGAAAACCCCAGACAAAAGAACCCAGTTTACAGTGAAGCAGGAAATGCTCACGTAAGAGTCTGCAACACAGACTCAACAACAAAAACAAACATAAACACCAAAAAGTTAAAAGACAACAACTAGAAAAACCCCAAACAAAAATAAATGATAACAAAAATATTTAATGTATTTTGAACTGAACCAAGAAATTCTACAGCAGAAGTGTCTGCTGCACAGATGTTGACTGTTAAAAACCAAAACAATTAGCTCCCTAAGTCCAAAAAAGAACCACCAGCTCCCCCCCCCCCCCCCCTCAAAGAAGACCCCCCACCCCCCAAAAGTAAAATGAAGGCAAAATCAGATATAAAAAAAATTCACTGAAGTGCAAAGAAACCAATCTATGACAAAAACTTTAAAAATATCAACAGAGCCATATGCCACTTAAATTTAAGGAAAAAAAAATCTAACCACCATGAATATCATTATTCCCTCATATATGGCACTTTCAATATAGAACACAAGTTAACTCAGCAGTTAAGTTTTACAAAACTTCACCTTCTTCCTTCACCTGTCCAGTAGTCCCGCGACTGTGGGGGCACCACTGAAGATTTTGCAACCAGCTTCCTCCACTCCCCACAGTCCCTCCGCCCTCCACAAAACTGACCATTATCCAATTTCTAAAACTAACAAATTTATGTTTTTTGAAAGACTTTTTGTTAAACACAGAAAACAAACATCACACTTTCTTGTTCCGACTTGTCAAACAAAATGACAGGTATATATACATAAGAAAGTGAAGGTTACCTGGCCCTGGAAAACAAATACCCTAAAAATACTTTCCTGTTGAAAATATGCCAGGTGACTAGCCTAGTTTCACCTTCTAATTCAGCCTGGTTACAATTATAAACACAACCTATCAACTATGCCCCTCCCCTCTCAACCCCCCCCTCCCCCCCCAAACAAAAAACAAAAGCAGCCCCCCTCCCCCTTCGCAAAAAAGCCCCCAAAGACGTGTTAATACCTAGTTCAAAGGACAAAAACATGGCATGATTTTGTCCCCCCCCCCCCCCCCAACTAAGTTCACATTTTACACATATATGGATGACATACAAGGTGGATTGGTGGTCTAGAGGTAACACACCTGCCTATGCAAAAATCTGGGTCGGAAGTGCGAGATGGTTCAAATCCCGTTTGGGCCCAAAACTTTAGACATGAGTGGTGGACTGGGTGCTAGTCTTTCGGATGAGACAATAAACCGAGGTCCGTGTTACCCAACATTATTTAGTGCCATAAAAAACCCATGGCAACAAGAGGGTTGTCCCTGGCAAAATTCTGTAGAAAAAAGCCACTCTGATAGGGAAACAAATTGCAGACAGGAAAAAGAAACAAAAAATAATGGGTGGCGCTGCACTTGTGGCAGCGCACTCTCCCTGGGAGAGCAGCCCAAAATTTCATGCAGAGAAATCTGCTGTGACAAAGTGGTAAAAAAAAAAAAGGTAATGTAATATGTCTGTATACAGCTATCAATATATATCTATCTATATACATACAAATGAGGATAAAAACATCACTGACAGAAATTAGTTAATTCATCCAAAACAGCAAAACTTGCATCTTTTACACTTCGCCAAGAGCTGAACAACCATAGTATATGTCTATCAGAGATCACAGAAAAGGTTCCACCGCTGCACTTTAGCCAGCCAAAACAAACAAACCAGACAAAAAAAGGAAAAGAAAAAATGTTTGCTGCAATACTTACGAACATTTTCACTGACTGCTTAAACTGATAATACTAAAAAAGTTCATCTTTAAAAAAAAAAAAAAATTTTTTTTTTTAACCTAGATGCAAAAAAATCTGAATCTCAAATTTCATTCAGGTACACATGAACCAAAAAAAAAATAAAAAAATCTGGGTATGAAATTTTTCATTCAGGAATGTATGTAAGAAAATCTGAATCAAGAATTTCCATTTCAGAAACGCACACATGCACAAAACAGTCTTGTGACAAACTGCTGGACAGACTGAGGTAAAGCAAAACTACTTTTCATGAATATACATACACTCTGGTCAGAATACATAGAATAACAATTGAGGTATAGCACTCAATCTAAGCTACACTACTTTCTATGGAGATACACACTGGTCAGAAAAGGGAGAGAATAAAAATCAAGGTATAGCATTTTATCTAAGCGACACTACTTTCCATGAAGATATTCTCTAGTTAGAAAACAGAGAATGAAAATCGAGGTATAGCGTCTAAGCTAAACTATAACTACTTTCCATGAAGACTGACTCTGGTCAGAAAATAAAGAGAATAAAAATCGAGGTATAGATTTAATCTAAGCTACACCACTTTCCATGAAGACACACCCCGAACAGAAAACAAAGAGAACAAGAATCGAGGTATAGCACTCAATCTAAGCTACCCTACTTTCCATGGAGATACACTCGGGTCAAAAAGGGGAGAGAGTAAGATCCCAGGTACAGCATTCCGTCCTTCTCCTCGGCTTCACTCACTGACGGGACCTGCTGACCAGTGGGGTCATGCAACGACCGAACGATCCGCCCTTCTTTGTCCAGCTCGATGAGCAGCCCGTACTTTGGAACCAGCGCCATGATTAATTCTTGTGGGATGATCTGTAACAAATCATACAGCTCACGAATTAAAAAATATATCCTGTCAATTAAAAATGATGTGTTTTTGATGAAACTAGTGCCATGATTAATTTTTGTGGGATGACCTGTTAACAAAACATCATAAATCGTGGATTTTATCAATCGAAAATATATTTCATGAATCAAAAAATGCTTTGTTTTTGATGAAACTAGCACCATGATTAATTCTTGTGGGATGACCTGTTAATAAAACATCACAAATCATTCATTTCATAACTTGAAAATATATTCCATAAATCAAATATGCTTTGTTTTTGGTAAAAATAGAGGGGGGGGGGGGGAGGTCTTGACAAGAGAAAAAAAAATCAAAATACATCATGAAAAGTCTGGAAAACAGACTGGAATATTTTAATCAAAATTTCCCCCCATCTGCTTCCACAGGTAAGTTGTTGCAGGAAAATGATATTAGCTTCTGCTGTAAGATGGCAAGGCCTGGTGTAGTGTTATGCCGTGCCATTTTGAATATCAATAACAATCACTTGGCACTCACTTTCACTAACAATAACACCAGTAACAACACCCCCCCACACCCACACCCCCAACACCTACAAACACACACACACAAACTGAATCAGGATGAAAATATAAACTTGACTTTAAAGTCAAACAAAAAATGAAAAGAAAAACAAACCAAAACAATATAAAATTCATCACACACACACACACACACACACACACACACACACACACAACACACACACACACACACACAATCAGGAACACAAGCTGCAATCACAACACTAAAAACACCCCCCTCCCCCACTCACCCCCCTCCTTCCCCACTCAACCCCCTCCCCCACAAACAAAACCAGAACTGAACCCCCCCAAAAAAAGTAGAAACGATCCCAGACAGGGCCTCTCACCTTGGCCACAAGTCGTCTCATCCAAGGATAGGGAGCGGCCATATCCAGAAAGGACCTTGTTCCCGCGCGACGAATGGCTGCCATTCCTACCCAGTAGGTGCCGCGGCCCGAGCGTCGGATGTTATCTGGAAATCCTGGCAGGTTTTCTGCAAACGTTTCTATCTCTCCCTCCTTGGGCCCCGTGAAATAGTACCTTGGAAATGGAGAGAGAAAAAAAGGGGAGATGAAATAGAAATTTTCTTACACACACACATATAATTTGTTTCAATATTTTATGATTTTTTAAACTCTAAATGTGTGCATGCGCGTATGTGCATACGTGCTCGTGTGGGTGAGCGCACCCATGCGCGTGAGTTTGTGTGTTTGTGTGTGTGACTTTTGAGTGCATTTCTTTTTCTTTTTTTTTTCTCTTTCTTTTTTTTTCCTCTTTTTTTTTGTTTTTATCTATAGATATATCTTAATTTTGAGACTGTTGAATCATGTTAGTTAAACAATATTGGTGAAATGCTTATTTTTGTCTCTCTCTTTTTTTTCCCTTGATAGATGGCTTGATGAAAAAAAGCAAATCAATGCTTATTCAATGTACCATCTGGAAATAAAAATTTGACTTTGACTTTTGACTTTCACACACACACACACACAACCATACACACGCATGCACGCACGCACGCACGCACGCACGCACCACACACACACACACACCAACCATACACACACACACACACACACACACACACACACACACACACATAGTCCTTCGGATGAGACTTTAAACCGAGGCCCCGTGTGCGAACGCACGCAGAACATCTTGCGCACACGTTAAATCCTGTTCCGCTTTTCGTAAGAGTAGGCCATCGTGTGCCGGTGGGAACAGATGACAATATTTACAAAAACTGCATACACACGGGGACCGGATGAAAAAAAGCACATGTTGCTTATTCTGTTATCCTTGATATAAAAGAATAAATAAATACACACACACACACACAATCACACCGACTACTCCTTTACCTCCAAATCCGTGCCATAGTGGTTTCCACCACAAGGATAGACACTTTGTCGTAGGCTATAGACACCCCATTGGCAAATCCTAGATCCACCATCAGCTCTTTCAGTTCCAGAGTGACTGGGTTATATGACAACAACCTTGAAAACAAACATACACAGAGATGCTAGAGTGACTCGGTTATATGACAACAAACACAGATGCTAGAGTGACTGGGTTATATGACAACAACCTTGCAACCAAACATACACAGAGGTGCTTGAGTGACTGGGTTATATGATAACTTTGAAAGCAAACACACACAGAGATGCTAGAGTGACTGGGTTTTACGACAGCAACCTTGAAAGCAAAAATACAAAGAGATGCTAGAGTGACTGGGTTATATGATAACAACCTTGAAAACAAACACAGAGATGCTTGAGTGACTGGGTTATATGACAACAACCTTCAAAACACACAAACACAGAAATGCTTGACTGAGCTTTGTATACTCCATCAGTACAGGAACACCACCCCCCCCTTAACCTTAAATCAACTCAACTTATTTCAAAGAAAAGGAAAAAGATTTCAGATGAGTGAGATAAGAGAGCATATTCTGGGCAACTCCCAAGCATGTTAAGCCGGGGAACACCCAATGACAACATCATCACCACCATCACCAATACCATCACCATCATCAACAACAACAACAACAACAACAACAACAACAACAACAACAACAACAACAACAACAACAACAACAACAACAACAACAACAACAACAACTCCTCCATTTTTTTCTTTACCTGCCTGACGTCTCTCCTTCCATGATAGCGTATCTGTTGTGTCGGCGATCCCACCGAGAGCTGGAGTCGGTGAAGAAGAGGGTTCTGTTAGGCCCCTCCTCAATGTCGTTCAGCAGCTTAGGCAGCTTTCCAGCCATGGGGTACTCAGCCGACAACAGCTGGTGGAACTGCCCTGGTGCACAATTCAAAGCAGACATGTCAGGACACAGTACGAAATAGCAATATCCCTGGGGGGTGGGACACTACAGCCTAGGGGTTAGAGCGTTGAGCTCCTGATCTGATGGTGCAAGTTCGAGCCACCACAAAGACACCCCTGGAATTTCCCCCCCCATGAAGTTAACTAACACCTGTACCAATTGATGTTTGGGTGCTTTTTGTCTTGTGTGATGGGTGTGTGCTGATGTTCGGTTACTGTGATGTGGTGTTTTTCTGTGGCGATTGTTTTCCTGTTTGCTGTTTTTATGTGTGGCTTGTAACCCATCAGCTTTTCTTGATTTCTGAGATAATCAGGTATTTGAATTGAATAGAACTGAACTGTACTGAAAACAAACTCCACTCCCTTGAAAGTTCTTTGGAGGAGACTAAAAACCGTGGTCCTTTGTACAAACTCAGGCACGTAATATCTCTATATTTTGATAAATCTTGGAGCTGCAAGCTGACAAACTATCGAAACAGGAATAAACAAAAAGCACCAGAGTTTATGCATCTAGGATTTTTCTGTTGATGGGGAAAAAAATGTGAACACTGCCTACTAAACAACAGAAACAGTTGCTGACAGGAAAAGACAAATAAAATAAAGGGTGGCACTGCTCTTGTGGTGATGCGCTCCCCCTGGGGAGAGCAGCCTGAATTTCTTGCAGAGAAATCTGTCATGACTTAAAGTGGTATATAATACAATACAAAACAACCCCCCCCCTCCCCCCCAACATAATCTGAGAGAAATCAAGGAAGCTGGATATACACAATCCCCCATGGGGATGCCAAGGGGCCTGTCAGTATAACTAGCATCCCCACCTTCTGGAAATTATATGCTAGGAATTCCCTCTTTTTAAAAAATTTATTATCCATCTCTTTGTTTCTGTCTTGTTCCTTTTCTTTCTGTTACCTCCTTCTTGTCAATTTTCTGCATCGATTCTCTCACCTATTTTCAAGAAAGACTTAAAAGAGAATTTCTCTCCCACACAGAAGTTGGATGTGCCTGGCCTCACTTGTCAGGTACTTAATGACAACTGCAGCATTTTTTCACTCATATGACAGACAACACTAGCTGGTGTCTGAGCATTCAACAAAGAATAATAATAAGAAGAAGGAGGGTACACACCTGTGGCCACATTGACCCGATAGATTCCCAGGTAGCCATCAGCCACAAGCAGGTAGCCATCTTTGTCCATTCTCATGCC
>CM060320.1:26350351-26360351 GCA_030674155.1 Stramonita haemastoma
ACAGTGAAAAATCAGAAAAAAGACAGACAGGTGTCGTCTTTAGACATCATCCCTGAATTTGGAATTTAGCTACCTAAATGTTGGGGTTTTTGGGGGGAGGAAGGAATGGTCGCATATCCAAAACTCGTACACCACAGAGCTCTAGCTGAGGAATGAAGAAACAAGTGGTATGTTCCATAGAAGCCTTTTCAATGACATAAATCTGGAGGACCATTCAAACCTGTACCTGTCAGTATTTATTCATTTATTTTATTTATTTATTTTTCTTTTATATTGAGGAAGAATAAGCCCTCATGTGCTTTTTTACATCCAGTCCCCATGTGTATGCAGTTTTGTAAATATTGTTATCTGTTCCCACAAAGGCCTACTCTTACGAAAAGCGGAACAGGATTTAACCTGTGCGCAAGATGTTTTGCATGTGTTTGCACATAGGGCCTTAGTTTACAGTATCATTTAAAGGACTTTTGGGGAGAGTGGAGTCAACACTGATGTTAACTCCAGGGGGAAAAATCCCCTCAAGTGGGAATCGAACCCGGGTAGTCAAATTGCGAGCGCAATGTTCTGACCACTAGGCTATCCCATCCCCTATGAAATGGATGGACTGCTACTAGAAAAAAATGAGATGGGAGTCTATGCAAGTTCAAAAGTTTCAATCAAATACGCAAGACACACATGTGTGCGAACGCACGCAGAACATCTTGTGCACACGTTAAATCCTGTTCTGCTTTTCGTAAGAGTAGGCCATCGTGTGCCGGTGGGAACAGATGACATTTACAAAATGCATGCACATGGGGACTGAATGTAAAAAAGCACAAGAGTGCTTATTCCATTATCCTCGATATAAAAGAATAAATCAAATGAAAGAATAAATCAAATCAAATCATGTGCATGTGGTAAAATGGGCGAGGAATGAATGATGATCAGCTGGAAGTACTCACCAACTATTTGGAATCCAAGCATATTGTTCAGGTTTTAATTTTTGTTGGTTATTCCCAGACCAGAGTTCTGAGGTTCACCAATGGTGATTTTTGTGTGTGTGTCTATGCAGGTGTTTTTGATCACCATTAAGGTCACTGCATTCCAACCTTGGGGAAAAAACATATTCTAAATGGTCAGGTTTACCCACATACTTTGAGCCATTTGAGACACATGTTTACAATGAAGGTTTACCCACATACTTTGAGCCATTTGAGACACATGTTTACAATGAAGGTTTACCCACATACTTTGAGCCATTTGAGACACATGTTTACAATGAAGGTTTACCCACATACTTTGAGCCATTTGAGACACATGTTTACAATGAAGGTTTACCCACATACTTTGAGCCATTTGAGACACATGTTTACAATGAAGGTTTACCCACGTACTTTGAGCCATTTGAGACACATGTTTACAATGAAGGTTTACCCACGTACTTTGAGCCATTTGAGACACATGTTTACAATGAAGGTTTACCCACGTACTTTGAGCCATTTGAGACACATGTTTACAATGAAGGTTTACCCACATACTTTGAGCCATTTGAGACACATGTTTACAATGAAGGTTTACCCACATACTTTGAGCCATTTGAGACACATGTTTACAATGAAGGTTTACCCACGTACTTTGAGCCATTTGAGACACATGTTTACAATGAAGGTTTACCCACATACTTTGAGCCATTTGAGACACATGTTTACAATGAAGGTTTACCCACGTACTTTGAGCCATTTGAGACACATGTTTACAATGAAGGTTTACCCACATACTTTGAGCCATTTGAGACACATGTTTACAATGAAGGTTTACCCACGTACTTTGAGCCATTTGAGACACATGTTTACAATGAAGGTTTACCCACATACTTTGAGCCATTTGAGACACATGTTTACAATGAAGGTTTACCCACGTACTTTGAGCCATTTGAGACACATGTTTACAATGAAGGTTTACCCACGTACTTTGAGCCATTTGAGACACATGTTTACAATGAAGGTTTACCCACGTACTTTGAGCCATTTGAGACACATGTTTACAATGAAGGTTTACCCACATACTTTGAGCCATTTGAGACACATGTTTACAATGAAGGTTTACCCACGTACTTTGAGCCATTTGAGACACATGTTTACAATGAAGGTTTACCCACATACTTTGAGCCATTTGAGACACATGTTTACAATGAAGGTTTACCCACGTACTTTGAGCCATTTGAGACACATGTTTACAATGAAGGTTTACCCACGTACTTTGAGCCATTTGAGACACATGTTTACAATGAAGGTTTACCCACGTACTTTGAGCCATTTGAGACACATGTTTACAATGAAGGTTTACCCACGTACTTTGAGCCATTTGAGACACATGTTTACAATGAAGGTTTACCCACGTACTTTGAGCCATTTGAGACACATGTTTACAATGAAGGTTTACCCACGTACTTTGAGCCATTTGAGACACATGTTTACAATGAAGGTTTACCCACGTACTTTGAGCCATTTGAGACACATGTTTACAATGAAGGTTTACCCACGTACTTTGAGCCATTTGAGACACATGTTTACAATGAAGGTTTACCCACGTACTTTGAGCCATTTGAGACACATGTTTACAATGAAGGTTTACCCACGTACTTTGAGCCATTTGAGACACATGTTTACAATGAAGGTTTACCCACATACTTTGAGCCATTTGAGACACATGTTTACAATGAAAAATAGTTCATTTGGGATCTTTTCACCATGATCTCCTAAACAATTTTTTAGGAGGGTACTGTGTGTTATATATCACACAGGAACAATTATTTATGTGTGTATCAACTAGTGTGTGTGTGTGTGTGTGTGTGTGTGTGTGTGTGTGTGTGTGTGTGTGTGTGTGTGTGTGTTTGTGTGTGTGTGTGTATGGGTGACATGATCAGTGCATCTAATGTTTAATTTCTTGCAATAACACATCAATTGTGATTTCAGGCCACAGCGCCTACAGTACCTATTATAACGTATTAACTGCCCCTCAAACCAAAACCAAACATCACCATACATACCTGAAGGGCTGAGGATCTATGGGGGAAGGAAGGAGAGCAACGATAACAACCAAAGCCAAAATGCACACTCCGATGATACCACAGATTAAGGAACACCATCTGTAACATAAGAAATGTAATTTAACTTGACTATTCAGACTAGAGAAATCCCTTCTCCCATTTTAAGGAGATAAAAGAAAAACAACCACATTATTTGGAGTTTCACACATATGATGAATGACATTGTCTTGCGTTGAGTTAGATTACCTTTATCTTAAAATAATTTATTTTCTTGCTTTGCTTGAGAAAAAAAGAAGAAAATCACAGCTGTACTTTTGACTCTTGTTTACACACACACACACACACCACCCCACATGTACTTTATACATTAAAAAAAAAGATCCTTAACATCCCCAAACCCATGATATCATACACTAACCATTCTAGTTAAGTAGATTTGTAACTTTGATTCCACCCTCACTTAAAAAAACCACTTTCTTTGCAATTATCATAAACAACTTCTATTCTTTTTGTTAAAATACATCATTAGACCTAGGCCTATTACCGAAAACTCTAAGGTGGAGTTGGGTTAGGGTGGGGGTGGGGGTAACTGACTTTACCTACCAAGTAGATCTAGGATACCATGGCATAATCTTGGATTGTCAAAAAAGGCGGAGGACAGGCTCGTTGTCGTATGCCATCAAATTTACACCTAAGCAGGACGATGCAACTCACCCTCTGGATGACTGTCCGCCTCTCTGTCGTTGCTCTCCAGTTCGATTATCTTCTGCTTTTGCGTCAGAAGCCTTCTGATCGCCACTGCTGCGGCCTCCGCGTCGTCTGGTCTGTTCCATTTTCTCCACGCTTGCTGCATCAACAAGTGACGTCAGTCTTGTCAACTTTACCGCATTCTGACAACAGTTATTCCCCTTGGCTGGGAGCGCGTGTACCGGCACTGATTGGCTGAGCGTGTTAAGGGAGCATCGACTGCTACACTCTCAATGTCAAGGACGCTCCTGTTCTATACTGGCAATGATGCAGAAAGTAAACATTATCCACGTACCTGTTTCCACACACACACACACACCATACACCACACACACACACACACACACCATACACACACCACACACACACACACACACACAACACAACGCCTTTGACGTTATTAGCCACTCTCTCCTCATCAAAAAATTAAAATGCTATAAAATTTCCGACCAAGCATGATCATTTTTAGACTCATTTCTCAGTAATCGTCATCAACTTGTTCAAATCGGGCCTAGGAGATCAACCTTATTACCCGTGAAATATGGAATACCACAGGGATCAATACTAGGACCACTTCTTTTCTCCATTTATATTAATGACCTACCTCGGCATATCCATTGTTCATGTCAACTGTTTGCGGATGATACATCAATTCAATGTAACAACGATGATCCAAAGATGTGACAGAAAGAGCCGTTTTCAGTCCCGTCCTACACCCACCTTTGCTCAGTAACAGACCCCACCACCAAGACAGTTGCATAATACCCTTTATTACCACCTATAACGGCACTTTCGGTCACATCTTTGCAAAAAAACAAACAAACCCACCTGCAACTTTTTCTTGAAGGGGTTGTGTATGAATGCACACACACGGGGGCGCAATAGTGCATGTATATGGGCGCTAGTGTATGTGTATGCGTTTCTGTGCCTGCATGTGGCAGGGACCCTGCACTTTGGTGTGACCCATCGTATTGTTGTATATTGTCATTATTATTGTGCCCACTGCTTCGTTTTTGTTCCATACACTGTACCAGCTTCCCTTCAGACAAACTTGCTTTCTTACCTCTTTGGGGCTGTGGTGTTGCCACAAGTCCGGCGCCGTGCAAAAGTGGGGTTAGGACGGGTCTGAAAACGGCTCTTGGTCACACCTTTGCCAAAAAACGCACCTTTTTACTTCAGGGGTTTGTTTATGCGTGTGCGCGCCTAGTTTTTTTTTTTTGTGTGTGTGTGTTTGTTTGTGTGCCCACATGAGGCGGGGAACCCTGTACTTTGGTGTGGTACATCATATTCTTGTATATTGTCATTATCATTGTGGGCACTGCTACGTTTTTGTTGCGTACACTGTAGGCCTACCAGCTTTCCTTCCGACAAACTAGCTTTCTTACCTCTTTGGGGCTGTGGTGTCAGCACAAGTCTTGCGCCACATATATCAAAGATGGTAGCAGAGGGTGTATGCATGCAGTACAACACCGTCTTGGTGCCGTGTGGTCTGTTACTGTGCAAAAGTGGATGTAGGACGGGGTTGAAAATGACTCTTTAGGTTATATCTTTGCCAAAGAAATCGCACCTTATTCTATAGGGGGTTGTGTATGCTCGTGCACTGGTGTTTGTGTGTGCGTTTGTTTTTGTGCGCGCATGTTGTGGGGATCCTGCACTTTGGTGTGGTGCAACATAATTTATTGTTGTATATTGTCATTATTATTGTGCGCACTGCTACGTTTTTGTTGCGTAGGCTACACTATACCAGCCTTCCTTTTGACAAACGAGCTTTCTTACCTTTTGGGGGCTGTGGTGTCGCCAGAAGTCAAGCGCCACACATATTAAAGAGGTTAGTACAGGGTATATGCATGCAGTACAATACAGCCTTGGTGCCGTGGGGTCTGTTACTGTGCAAAAGTGGAGATAAGACGAGGCTGAAAACGGCTCTTTCGGTCACATCTTTTTCCAAAAAACGCAGGTTTTTCTTGAGGGGGTTGGGTATGCGTGTGCGGGTCGTCAAATTGCCAGCGCAATGTTCTGACTACTAGGCTATCCCGTTCCCGTCAACAGTTTGAGAAGCTTCTCCACTTTGTAAACACACAGCATAAGGCTTAAAAAGCTTTCACATCTCTAGGGACAGAGGATCAGCGACGAAACAAACAATCCACATTACGTTCATATTCAGCACAGGGATCAACAGCTGATTGTCACATCACCAGTTTTTCCATTGTTTACATTTATCAATGGATGGTCATGAAACACATATACTAGAATTTTGTGCTGTTCTAGGTTTTTTATGTCTTTGATTGCATTTTATTGTATTGTATTGTATACAAATTTAAGTCACAGCAGATTTTTCTGCGTGAAATTCGGGCTGCTCTCCTTTGGGAGAGTGCGTTGCCACAAGAGCAGGGCCACCCATTATTTTACTCTTCTTCTTCCTGCAACTGTATTTTGTTTCCCTATCAGAGTGACTTTTTTCTACAGACTTTTGCCTGGGACACATGTCTTGTTGCCGTAGGTTCTTTTACGTGCGCTAAATAATTAATTGTAACAAGCGGGACCTCAGTTTATCGTCTCATCGACAGACTAGCGCCCAGACCACCACTCACGGTCTAGTGGATGGGAGAAAAACTTTCTGGTTCAAACAGGGACTAAATCACTACATACTTCGAACCTGGGCTTTTCACTTTCTAGGCAGGTGCGTTACCTCTAGACTACCAATGCACTTGATATATGTCACTGCGACTTTTTGCGGAGTTACTGGCGAAGAAATATAGATCGGTGGTTTGCCACTGCCTTCTGTTAACGGCCCTCCCTACTCCTGTTAGCGTTTGTTACCCAGGTAGCACAAGCAAGACGAGTCTATAATGACAAAGCGTTGTTGGTCCCTATACAAGAGGAGAGAGAGAGAGAGAGAGAGAGAGAGAGAGAGAGAGAGAGAGAGAGAGAGAGAGAGAGAGAGAGAGAGAGAGAGAGAGATCCATACACCTTTCCATTTTTTTCTTTTGTCTTTCTTCTTCAGGTCTCTCGTTGACCTCATGACACACATTCACCTTGTTCCTTGTAGGCTACAAATGTCATGTCTGTAGTCTAGGTCTATAGTCTTCGTTTTTTCACCATGCGTAAAATTTATCAGCACATCTTTTTCATTCTTCAGTAGGAGTACAAAGAAACCCTGTTTCAAATTGACTAAAATCTTCCGCATGTCAGTCTATTTCTGAGAGTGTTTGCGTTAGTTTGTGCGTAGCGTGTTTCCCTGTTGCAACGTATCTTCATTGTTGTTATTGTGCTTTTTTCTCTATTACTAGTACTGCTGCTACTACTACTACTACTAACTACTATTGCTGTTACTACTACTACTACTACTACTACTACTACTACTACTACTACTACTACTACTACTACTACTACTACTACTTCTGCTACTGCTTCTGCTGCTGCTGCTCTACTACTACTACTACTACTACTACTACTACTACTACTACTACTACTACTACTACTATTTACTACTACTACTACTACTACTACTGCTGCTGCTGCTGCTGCTGCTGCTATTCCTGTTGCTGGTGCTATTGCCACCACTTTTACAACTACTTCCACCACCACTTTTACTACCATTAACAATAACAGCAGCGGCAACAACAACAACAACAACAACAACGACGACGACGACGACAACAACAACACTACAGCCATCTCTTCGACGACGACAGTAACAAGGGTTATTGTTACTAATTTCTTGCTTTTATTTGCTCGTTTCTCTTCATTTTCCTCTTTTGCTTCTCTCGTTTTTATCTTCGTATTATTTTCTTCTGCTTCCTTTTTTTTCTCCCCCTTTTCCACGAATTATTCATGAAAAAATTTGCTTGTACTTAAGTGTTGACTTCGTTTTTTTTTCCACCCCCTCAAGGGCTGGATGAAAAGTTATTGTACTTAATCTATGTGCCTCAAGAAGAAGAGAGGCACAAGAAGAAGAAGAAGAAGAAGAAGAAGAAGAAGAAGAAGAAGAAGAAGAAGAAGAAGAAGGAAGAAGAAGAAGAAGAAGAAGAAAAGATTCGTTTAGCTTCGGTTTTGTTGGTTTGGTTTTGTCTTTGTCTCCACTCATGTCTCTACTTTGTTCCTCTAGCAACTGGTCTGTCTATTCATTCATTTCATTCATTCATTCATTCATTCATTCATTCATTCATTTCTTTCTTTCTTTTTTTCTTTTCTTTCTTTCTTTCTTTGTTGTTGTTGTTGTTGTTGTTGTTGTTGTTGTTGTTGTTGTTGTTTGTTCTTCTTCTTCTTCTTCTTCTTCTTCTTCTTCTTCTTCTTCTTCTTTTTTCTTCTTCTTCTTCTTCTTCTTCAATGTCGTCGTCATCGTCGTCGTCGTCGTCGTTGAACGCTCAGGCAGAAACTACTGTTGTGTATCACAGGATGAGCGAAAATACGTTGCACTGCCGTCAAGCACCTGTCAAGTCAGGCCCAGCTCGACACGGGAGAACATTGTTATGTTTAAAGTCTTTCTGAGGGGAAAAGCCCCAGGAGAATTTTTTAATATATATTTTTATTTTTTATTGTTTTATATCGAGGATAATGGGATAAGCACTCATGCGCTTTTTTTCATCCAGTCCCCGTGTGTATGCAGTTGTGTAAATATTGTTATCTGTTCCCACCGGCACACGATGGCCTACTCTTACGAAAAGCGGAACAGGATTTAACGTGTGCGCAAGATGTTCTGCGTGCGTTCGCACACGGGGCCTCGGTTTACAGTCTCATCCGAAAGACTTTTGGGGAGAGTGGAGTCAGAACTGATGTTAACTCCAGGGGAAAAATCCCCTCCAACGGGAATCGAACTCGGGTCGTCAAATTGCCAGCGCAATGTTCTGACCACTAGGCTATTCCGTCCCACCAAGAAGGCAGAAAACCGACAAGGGCAAGGACGATGAAGGGAGTACAAAGAACCATTGAGAGGCACATAGTCAGACAGACACCCATGGTCATACCACACACACTCTCCCCGTGGGGATGTTGGGGAGAGAGGGTGGGGGCTCTCGGTATAAAAGCGTCTCCACCTTCTGGAAATTCTGTGCCAGGAATTCTGCTATTTTTTGTCCATCTCTTTTGCTTCTGCCTTGTTCCTGACAGTGAGAATTCGTAATTTTACGAGCTAATTACTTTTGCTGTCAAAAAGGGTTTTTCTTTTTTTTTTTTTTTGGGGGGGGGGGGGGGATGAAGATTTCAGCATTAATTTAATCCTGAATTAAACAAAACAAAGGAAAAAAAGCTTTCAGGAGAGAGAGAGAGAGAGAGAGAGGAGAGAGAGAGAGAGAGGAGAGAGAGAGAAGAGGAGAGAGAGAGAGAGAGAGAGAGAGAGAGAGACGCTAGAGAGCGCAAACTTGTGAAATTTACAGTTTCCTACAATTCGGACCAAGAAAAAATAAAAACCAAAACCGAACCAAAAGAACCCTTCCAACGGACTTACTTTTTATAATGAAATTGTTTTAAAAATCGTGTTTCTTCACATGTAGAGTTGACTGTTATGTTTTATGCTTATAAAGCAGGCATATGCATATATGCATACATTTCATTCATGACTTGAATACTGGATTCTCATATTATTAATATTTTGTTCATTTGCTTTTTTAATTTTTTATTTTTTAGCTGTGACTCGTGAACACTAGGGGTGGGGTGGGGGGATAGGAAAGTGGTCAGAGCGTCAAGCCTGTGATATGACCGTCATTGGGGATGCGGGTTCGAGTCTCTCCTGAAACGAGGCCTGTGTTTGCGTGAGTAAGTGGTGATAGACACCTCCCCCCACCCCCTGAAAGTCCTTTGGAGGAGATTACAATCCCAGGACTCGTGTGCAAAAGTATGCATTCATCTTCTCTGGGACGTAAGACTAGAAACCGAGGCCCCGTGTGCGAATCACGCAGAACATCTTTCGCACACGTTAAAACCCCGTTCCGCCTTTCGGAAGAGCAGGCCATCGTGTGCCGGCAGGAGCGGATGACAAAATTAGAAAAAACCCAGCATGCACACAGGTGTCGTGTTTAGACACCATCCCTGAGAAAAAAAAAAAGGGTAGGCGCTGCACTTGTGGCGACGCACTCTCCCCGGGGAGAGCAGCCCGATTTCACGCAGAGAGATCTGCTGTGACATAAAGTGGTGTAAAAAAAAAAAAAAAAAAAAATAATCACAACAACAACGAACAAATGCAGATTATATCGAGACTGGTCTCCACCCTCCTCCCGTCCCTCAGCTAGA
>CM060320.1:26365351-26375351 GCA_030674155.1 Stramonita haemastoma
GAATTCAACTTCTTTAGCACTAAAGTAAGAATTTTTCAGTTTCAGTTCTTCAGGCTTTGGTATTTTATTATTTTTTAATAGCAACTAGGAGGTTGTGTCATATTGGCATCATGATCATGTCACTGTTATTATGACTTTGATTGAGTAAGATAGTTTTGTTTTAATATAGGCTGCTTAAGAATTTCGTTTCAGGTGCAACAACCATTAGTGTCTGGTGTGTTGTATGATTTAACTTGCACAACTGGGAATTTTCATTTGAGATAAAAGTAGTCCTGATCCATCAATTGCAGTGGGGTATAGAAAAATAAATTTGACCAAGGGTCATCGGGATTGAATACCGGCGACTTCGGGAGGAAGAGAAGTTGAACCTCATCACTTAACCACTTAGCGACCCCCACCCCCCTTCCACTGTTTCCTAAAGAAGTTTAGTAATTTTGGACCTACACAATCCCAGTCATCATGTTCTACGGGTCCTCTGCATTTAAATTTGAAGGACACAAGTGAAGGGAACAATTCAGAGCACTCAAAATGTAGCATCCAGGTCACCACTACCCCAGGCCTGTCCAAAAGTGGAACAAGATTTTTTTTTTATTAGCTAGAGTTATTTGCATGTATAATGTATCTTTACTGCACATGACTTGCAGAGAGAGTTTTCTTAATTAAGTTTGACTGTCCCACGTGGAGATGTCTGGGGCTCTTTCAGTATGAAATAACACTCCTCGCCTTTTAGAAATGATGTGCTAGAAATTCCCCCTTTTCTATCTCTCTCTTTGATTTTCCCCTTACCTTTCTATCATGTCTCTCTTTATTTATTATTTAATTTTTTAATCTTCTGACGTCTCAGTCGATTTTTCTGCCTTTTTTCGTGAAACAAATCTTTCAAATACTCTGTTTTTATAATCAATATGTGACATTTTGCCTTTATGTTTATAATGATTTACCTAATTTATTATGTTTTTGCCTGCCTCATCTTTTTTGACATCCCGTGATGCTGTTCCCACGCCGCTCATTCATCTCAGTCTCCCGCCACAGCCATACCCAGATTCATTATGTTTCATTCTCCGGGTCTGGTTTTCTTTTACGGGAGGAGGTAGTTGGCCTTCTGCCCACCCCCAGACTTGGAGGACCAGGGTTTTTTGTCTGGGTGTCCTTCCCTTAGACTGTGTTGGTTCACGTGTGCAATCCCCCATCCACCACCCGGGGGCCGCGCCTCAACGCCGTGCAGTCCCAGCGCGAGGGGGTCGGAAGTCTACAGGGTCTATCAATATCAGGCCGACGTCGGGCCACCAGCCAGAGTCTCCCTGCATTGCTGCTGGGTCACTTTGGTGGTGTTCAGCAGGTGTGTTCTGAGCTAACATACGCAGGATACTTACTGAGCCCCCTACTAACTACAGTATTAGCTCAGGTGCGGAGCCAGAGAGAGAGCGAGTTGCCCACACGAGATGGCAACGACCACAACGTTCCCCCAAGGACAATCCCCCGTGAACCTCCATGTCATGCCTTTTGTTGGGCAAACTGACCTGTGGGGTGGGTGTGGGTGGTTGGTGGGTGTTGAAGCTGAGGTGAATGTGACTGGAGTTGCTGACCTTTGAAATAAGGTGACAACAGCCCCTGATATAGCCTAGGTGGTTAGTTTGGCTGTGTGTAGCAAACAACATGAAATGATATGAAACTGTGCCTGTTCTGTTGGAATATGCGTCGATTATTATCTTAACAAAACGAAAAAAAAGTATTTAAAAAAAATCCTACAAACTTCTCCGCAGTGCATTGCATGACAGCATTTTCCTTTTCCAGAGAGCATTTTTACTGCTTACAATGAAAATATATGCAGAAAAAAAGGAAGTGGGGATCTTTTTTTTATTTTTTATTTTTAAAAGACACAGTGTTCAACTGAAAGCGGAAACAGGGCGCCCTTGTTGTGCTAGTTTCTGTCTGTCAGTTATAAACGCTCGTTTATTACAACGGCCTCTGACATTGCGTGAAAACAACACTCCCTTTGTCTAGCAACTGCAGCTTGCGCAAACCAGACTAGACTGGCTAAGGTTGGTTACGCACTTTCCTCGCACACTCCAACACAAATCAGGGGTGTTGGGGAGAAGGGGGGAGAGGGTAGCCTAATGGTTAGAACGTTGCTCTGGCGAGATTTGAGCTATATCCCCAAGCGCTCTATCCAAACACTATTCCCAAATTCTCAATCCCGAAACTCTCTATCCAAACACTCTATCCCGAAACGTTCTATCCAAAGGCTCCATCCAAAACTGCTATGTCCAAACACTCTATCCTTTAACTGCTCTATTCAAACACTCTATCCTTTAACTGCTCTGTCCAAACACTCTATCCTTTAACTGCTCTATCCAAACACTCTATCCTTTAACTGCTCTGTCCAAACACTCTATCCTTTAACTGCTCTATCCAAACACTCTATCCTTTAACTGCTCTATCCAAACACTCTATCCTTTAACTGCTCTATCCAAACACTCTATCCTTTAAACTGCTCTGTCCAAACACTCTATCCTTTAACTGCTCTATCCAAACACTCTATCCTTTAACTGCTCTATCCAAACACTCTATCCTTTAACTGCTCTATCCAAACACTCTATCCTTTAACTGCTCTATCCAAACACTCTATCCTTTAACTGCTCTGTCCAAACACTCTATCCTTTAACTGCTCTATCCAAACACTCTATCCTTTAACTGCTCTATCCAAACACTCTATCCTTTAACTGCTCTATACAAACACTCTATCCTTTAACTGCTCTATCCAAACACTCTATCCTTTAACTGCTCTATACAAACACTCTATCCTTTAACTGCTCTATCCAAACACTCTATCCTTTAACTGCTCTATCCACAACACTCTATCCTTTAACTGCTCTATCCAAACACTCTATCCTTTAACTGCTCTATACAAACTCTCTATCCAAACACTCTATCGTTTATTTGGTCTATCCAAACGCTCTATCCTCAAACGCCCCATCCTCAAACGCTCTATCCTCTAACTGCTCTATCCTCAAACACGCTATCCAAACGCTCTTTCCAAACATGATCCAAACGCTCTTTCCAAACATGATCCAAACGCTCTTTCCAAACATGATCCAAACGCTCTTTCCAAACATGATCCAAACGCTCTATCCAAACATAATCCAAACATGACCCAAACTCTCTATCCAAACATGAACCAAAGTCTCTATCCAAACATGAACCAAAGTCTCTATCCAAACATGATCCAAACACTCTATCCAAACATGATCCAAACGCTCTATCCAAACATGATCCAAAGTCTCTATCCAAACATGATCCAAACGCTCTATCCAAACATGATCCAAACGCTCTATCCAAACATGATCCAAACGCTCTATCCAAACATGGTTCAAACACTCTAATCAAACGCTCTATCCATATGCTTTATCCCCACACGCTCTATCCATATGCTTTATCCCCACACGCTCTATCCATATGCCTTATCCCCAAACTCTCTATCTAAACGCTACATCCCCAAACTCTCTATCTAAACGCTACACCTCCAAACTCTCTATCTAAACGCTACACCTCCAAACTCTCTATCTAAACGCTACACCTCCAAACTCTCTATCTAAACACTACATCCCCAAACTCTCTATCTAAACACTACATCCCCAAACTCTCTATCTAAACGCTACATCCCCAAACTCTCTATCTAAACGCTACATCCCCAAACTCTCTATCTAAACACTACATCCCCAAACTCTCTATCTAAACGCTACATCCCCAAACTCTCTATCTAAACGCTACATCCCCAAACTCTCTATCTAAACGCTACATCCCCAAACTCTCTATCTAAACGCTACATCCCCAAACTCTCTATCTAAACACTACATCCCCAAACTATCTAAACGCTACATCCCCAAACTCTCTATCTAAACGCTACATCCCCAAACTATCTAAACGCTACATCCCCAAACTCTCTATCTAAACGCTACATCCCAAACTCTCTATCTAAACGCTACACCTCCAAACTCTCTATCTAAACGCTACACCTCCAAACTCTCTATCTAAACGCTACATCCCCAAACTCTCTATCTAAACGCTACATCCCCAAACTCTCTATCTAAACGCTACATCCCCAAACTCTCTATCTAAACGCTACATCCCCAAACTCTCTATCTAAACGCTACATCCACAAACTCTCTATCTAAACGCTACATCCCCAAACTCTCTATCCCCAAATGCTATAACCACTCTTTCCAACTGCTATATCCCTAAATGCTCTATCCCCAAACACTCTATCCCTAAACACTGAAATGCTATAACCCTAAACGGTCTATCCCTGAATGTTCTATCTCCAAACACTATATCCCTGAACGCTCTATCCCCAAATGCTCTATCCAAAGACTATCCCAAACTCTTCTATCCAAACACTGCTATCCAAACATTGTATCCTCAAACACTCTCTCCTCAAACTATGCTATCCGAGCACTCTGTCCTCAAACTATGCTATCCGAGCACTCTGTCCTCAAACTATGCTATCCGAGCACTCTGTCCTCAAACTATGCTATCCGGGCACTCTGTCCTCAAACTATGCTATCCGGGCACTCTGTCCTCAAACTATGCTATCCAAACACTCTGTCCTCAAACTATGCTATCCGAGCACTCTGTCCTCAAACTATGCTATCCGAGCACTCTGTCCTCAAACTATGCTATCCGGGCACTCTGTCCTCAAACTATGCTATCCGAGCACTCTGTCCTCAAACTATGCTATCCTCAAACACTCTATCCTCAAACTATGCTATCCGGGCACTCTGTCCTCAAACTATGCTATCCGGGCACTCTGTCCTCAAACTATGCTATCCCAGCACTCTCTCCTCAAACTATGCTATCCAAACACTCTCTCCTCAAACTATGCTATCCCAGCACTCTCTCCTCAAACTATGCTATCCAAACACTCTCTCCTCAAACTATGCTATCCAAACACTCTATCCTCAAACTATGCTATCCAAACACTCTATCCTCAAACTATGCTATCCAAACACTCTCTCCTCAAACTATGCTATCCCAGCACTCTCTCCTCAAACTATGCTATCCCAGCACTCTCTCCTCAAACTATGCTATCCCAGCACTCTCTCCTCAAACTATGCTATCCGAGCACTCTCTCCTCAAACTATGCTATCCAAACACTCTATCCTCAAACTATGCTATCCCAGCACTCTCTCCTCAAACTATGCTATCCCAGCACTCTTTCCTCAAACTATGCTATCCAAGCATCCTGTCTTGGCTTGACTTGACTTGACTTGACTACCACTAATGTTTCAAAGTCTTCTCTAATGCAGCTACAACTACAGATGTAGACAGTAAAAGTACAAATAATGGGTGGCGCTGCTCTTGTGGAGACGCGCTCTCCCCTGGGAGAGCATCCCGAATTTCACGCAGGGAAATCTGGCGTGACTTAAAGTGGTATACAATACAATACAATACAATACAATACAATACAATACAATACAATACAATACAATACAATACAATACAATACAATACAATACACTACGATACACTACATTACACTACATTACACTACACTACACTACACTACACTACACTACACTACACTACACTACACTACACTACACTACACTACACTACACTACACTACACTACAAATAATTAAAAATAAAAGAAACACGAAAAAACCCTTAAAAACAAAACCCACCCACCATGGAAAGGTAAACAAACATTTCTACGACATGAGTTTTTTCGAACATAATTATATAAGCGGTTCTAGCCTATTGTTTTGGGTCATTCTGCAGACACGCATCTCATTGTCACGGCGAGTTGTGAAGAAGACAATACCCCGATTCTTGATCCTCGCCTATGAAGAAGAAGCAACGCTTAAATCTTGTGACTAGTCTTGTAAATCATGCATGGGAGCTGCTAAAAGAACACAGGCTTTGTTCTTTGTCTGTCTGTCTGTCTGTCTGTCTCCCCCTCTCTCTCTCTGTCTCTCTCCCTCTCCCCCCTCTCTCCCCACCCCCTCTCTCCCCTCTCTCCCCTCTCTCTCTGTGTCTCTATCCCCCCTCTCTCTCTGTGTCCGTGTTGGTCACTTTTCCACCCTTGCATTGCTTCCTTGTCGGTACTCCTTTTGATCTTTGTCTGTTGTGATACACCCAAGTTATTTAGTACATACCTATGGCAGCACGTGAATGCCTTTACGACTGACTTCCCTCCAGTTAAGTGGGAATGCGGGAGGTGGGAGGCCTGTCAGTAAAAATGGTATCTTCACCTTCTAAGAATTCTGTGCTAGGAACACCACTCTTTTCTATCACTCTCTTTGTTTCTGCCTGGTTCTTTTTATTTCTGCCACCTCATTCTTGTCTATTTTCTGCCTTTTCAGTCCTTTCTCCTGTCCATTTTTTCCCCACAGAAAGACTCAGAAGATAGCAATTTTCTTCTTACGCCCAAGTCGGATGCGCTGGGCCTGACTCGTCAGGCGCTTAACGGCAGCGCAACACATTTTCGCTCATTTGACAGACAACGATAGTTACTATCTGAGCGTTTGACGAAGAAGGACTGACTATTTTATTCTTTCTGACTACAAAAAATGTATAAGGAAATGTGTATATCATATTCTATATTTAACTTTGTAAAGGGTTAGATAGTCTAAACACTATCTTTTTTGTTTTGTTTTTGCCCATGCTTATGTATTTTCAAAAAGTATTTCAATTTTACTTTTTGGATGAACATAATTTGTGTGCCTGTTTATCATTTAGTTTTCGTTGGGAATGGAATAGGTTGTAATTGAATATACCACTGAACGACTTCTGAATTCTAAGTTCATTTATATTTGAAATCAGCAAACAAATTTTTTCTTTAGATTATTTCTCAAACTCTGAATATCTGACCAAAACTCGTAGGCATATTCACAGAATTTGCTCTATTTAGCTAGCCTTTTGATTACAGATTTAATTTCTTGCAATGTTTTCAAATCTGCTAGAAAAACCGTTTATTGCAGTAAATTATTCTATAATAATACAGATTCAAACTGAAACCAGTTTGAAATATGTGTTCTTGTACTGACATTTCCATTGACATGACTTTAAAGGGGGGCGGGATAGCCCGGTAGTTTGAGCGATTGCACATTGCGCTGGTTATATGCTGACCCGGGTTCAACTCCCGTTCAAGGGGATTTTCCTCATGAAGTTAACATCAGTGCCGACTCCCCTCTCTTCCCCCCACCCCCTCCTAAAACATATTTCAGATCAGACTATAAACCGAGGTCACCTGGGCGAACACACGTAGAACAGCTTGTGCTCACGTTAAAACCTGTTCCGCTTTTTGAAAGAGTAGGCCATTGTGTACCGGTGGGAACGGATGACAAAATTCACAAAACCGCATACACACGGGAATTGGATGTAAACGAGCACACGAGTGCTTATTCAATTATCCTGGAAATAACAGAATGAATACACACATAAATGAATAAATGAATAAATAGAGAAATAGATAAAAATTCCCCGAGGAGTTGTCAGAGCACTGCACCGGATTTTTCAGGCAGTATGTCTAGGGCAAGCTGAATCTGGCGGAGCCCATCCCCCTTTAGATAGCATGGAGCATGCTGGGTATATTTGTGTCGTCCACAGCATCGGTCGTAGCTGAGCTGAGCCGAGTTGAGCTCAGGTAGGAGGGATTTTATGGGGAGACTAATGCGTCTTACACACCTTGCATCCAGAGGAATTTTGGGGCCGTGGGGTCAGTGCCAATGTTTATTCAGACAAATAAACAACACTACATTCAACAAACACCTTAGCGGAGAGAGACTGTAACTCCCGTTCTTTAGTTACCTGCAGACATCATTACCAAGAAGAACAAGGAGGGTGGCAGAATGGTTAAGGCGTTCGCCTGCCAACAACATTGGTGAACCTCGGGGCTCCAGCCGAGGAACGAAAAAAACCCCAAACCCAAACAAAAGCAAAACTGGATGGAACAACGTTCTGATCACTGACGATCCAGTCCCCCTCCCCCCCCCCCCCCCCCCCCGTCCTCACCTTCTCCCCTGCCGGACTGGTATTTTGTTTTGATAGAGAGATTTATTTCTGAGATATTCCAGAACTGCAGTTTTCAGTAATTCCTCTCTGTGCAGCAGTTCCGGCGGGAGTTAATTAAATCAAGAATTACACGGTAATAATTTAGCTATTTTAGAACATACAATGCATTTTGTAGGGACATTTTTATTGTCAAGTGACGGATTGACCCCCCACCCCCCCCGCCCCCCTCTACCTCATCCCCTCTCATACTTTACGTGTGATAAAATTTTCAGCTCCGTTAGGCTTTTTCCCTAAAGGACAGATTCAACAATGTGTTATATGTTTTATGGTACGAACGGTATTGTCTTTGTTCTTCCTTTCTTTCATTTTTTTTTCAGTGTTGTTATGGGAGTGATCTAGTGCCAGGCTGAAATTAAGGAGTGTCTGTAAAGCGACAGTTTCTGTTGTATATTGTTTCTGGTAGACGTAATTCACCAGATTTTTTTTTTATAGAGCTGGGGATAGGGGGTGGGGAGGGGAGGGGAGGGGGAGGGGGTGGTGAATAAGTTTGGAGAGTGTAAGCAAGGGAAAATATTTAGAAAGTTTTAGGTGTGCATAAGACATAGCAATAATGGTTTGATAAACACTCATTAAAAGCAAGAAAAAAGTACTATGTAGAAGTATAAGATAATTTATTTTATAACACTATGATACAGAGAACCCTTGGTTTTCGTTGTAAACTATCGCTGTGCTCAAAGGCTGTGCGTGGAAGTGGCTATGTCAGTTTTTTCAAAAGAAAAGAACACAAGAAAAAAAAGCACAAAATAACCTCACCCAGAAGCAGAATATCGTCAACGATTATCTCAGCATTCAGTAGGCTGACGAATCAAGAGTCAGACAATTAAAACGCATCAGGTTTTGCAGAACAATTAATGTTTTGCAGCCTCTATCGAGCATCTACCGAGTGTACTGAAATGAACTGAATCGAATTAAATGGAAAACTACTTTCAGTCACAGCTGATTTCTCAGTGTGAAAGTCAGGCTGTTCTTCCCTGGTAGAGCGTGTGGCCACAAGAGCAGCGCCACCCATATTTTTTCTACATAATTAGCCAGAAGCAACTCTTTTTGCCGTGGGTTCTTTCACATGCGTTGAATGCGTGCTGCATACGGGACCTTGGATTGTCGTCTCACCCGAAAGAGGGTAGTCAGTGGAACCTCTCCAGGAACAAAAATCAAATTGAAACAAGGTCATCATTCTGGAATGTTTATAACCAGCTTTAGAAAAATAGATGAACAAGGGGGAGGGGGAGCATAGTGGTTAGAGCGTTTCACTCGTGATCTGCGGTTCGGATTCGAGCCATCACCAAGGCACCCGTTCAAAAGGATTTTTCTCCTGGAGTTAACATCAGTACTGGATCCACTTCTCCGAGACCCCTTTGGAAGGGTGCTATAATTATATCGAGGTTCCGTGTGCGAACGCACGTAGAACTACTTGCACAGACATTAAACCAGTTCTGCCTTTCAGAAGAATAGGCCATTCGTACAAGTAAGAAATGAGAAAGAAACCTCGATATATAGTTCCCTTCCAAAGGACTCTCGGAGAAGTGGATTCAGTACTGACGTTACCTCCAGGAGAAAAATTCTTTTGAACGGGTGCCTTGGTGGTTTCTTGAACCCGGGCCGCGGATCATAAAAAAGATGCTATATCAAAATCCTGCATGTGCTTTAGCGTCGTGTTTAGACATCAACCCCGAATGCAGCTACCTTAATGGTGAGCAAAAACAGTTACATGGGCAAAATCTCACCATTGGTAAAAAAAATGTCAGAGCTACAGCAGAGTATTGAAGAAAGAAAAAGACGCCAGCTTTTCTGGTGTTGTGGCATAGGCTGAATTTAAGAAACAACAGGTCATAGTGAATCGTAATTACAATTGCGTGATACCCCCCCCTCCCCCCCTTTTGGTCTTGATACTTTTGTTTTGGTCTCTTTTGCATTATGCTATTTTA
>CM060320.1:26380351-26395070 GCA_030674155.1 Stramonita haemastoma
CCTGCGTTGGCATACAGGGCCTCGGTTTATGGTCTCATCCGAAGGGCTTTGACATTCTGTTCGACTTTTTCGTCTAACTGGGAAGAAATGGCGAGGCGGAGAATCGAAACCAGAACCTCACGGTTTACTTGTTGGCAGGCGAAAATCCTAACCACCCTGCCACCTTCACTTCTTAAGCTTTGTCTAAGAGGACTAGGGCTACAGGAGATGGTAGTTACAACTCAGCAGAGACAAGAGATTGATGGCGGAGCTCTTGCGGTATTGGGTGGAGCTCCTACCAACGAAAGTGGCAATGATAGAGACGCCTGACTTGACCTGTCCTGATCTGACCTGTCCTGACCTGACCTGACCTGACATGTCCTGACCTGTATTAATTAATTAATTAATTAATTAATTAATTAATAAATTAATAAATATCACAAGCGAAATAATTTTCTCGCAATGTCATGACATTATCAGGTGCTCGACGGAACAGGCTAACCCCCCAAAAAAAAACAATCTGCGTATATTGTTCTCATGCTTAGCAACAGTGTGTGAGATGGCGTGGATTACTGCGTGTGGGAAGCCCGTCAACTCTGTTGCTTTGTAACAAGGCACAGACGACAGTGAAGAACAATGTGTCTGTTGTGTCTTCTGTCCTTCGGTGCGCTGCCACAGGAAGTATTACAAGACAAGGCAAGACAAGGCAAGGCAAGACAAGGCAAGAGAGACCAGACGCTAGAAATTTATGGTCAAAGACCGGTGAAGTTTCCGAGTCTTTGAGGGTTACAAGAGATGGTTTTATTCGTCACTGAAGGTTTTATTCGCCAGTTAAGTGGGCAGGGACAGACAGGGTGTGATCGTTACCCCTGGGGGTAATTTGCTGTTAGAGAAAAAAGTCTTTGTATGAGTGTGTGTGTGTGTGTGTGTGTGTGTGTGTGTGTGTGTGTGGTGTGTGTGTGTGTGTTATTGCTATAAGAGACAAAAGTCTTCGTGTGTGTGTGTGTGAGTGTTAGTGTGTTCTTTCATTAAACGTCTTGTCCCCGACAGTGATATTAGACGGACCATGTCTCTGTCTATGTCATTGTGTGTGTGTGTGTGTGTGTGTGTGTGTGTGTGTGTGTGTGTGTGCGTGCGTGCGTGAGTGCGTGCGTGCGTGCGTGCGTGTGCGTGTGCGTGTGTGTGTGTGTGTGTGTGTGTGTGTGAGAGAGAGAGAGAGAGAGAGAGAGAGAGAGAGAGAGAGAGAGAGAGAGAGAGAGTCAAAACTACAAATGTTTTATTCATTTAGGCCACAGTGTCACATTAAAAAGGAACACACACAATATATTACAAACAAAAATTAAGTGTAGACTAGACACGCTTCACACAACCTGTTGAAATTGCACGCTAAAAAAATTAAACATAATTAAGACGTAATTGTTTCTCGTAGCTGAAGAGCATGTACAACATTTTAGAGTTAATGTCATGTTTTCATTATTTGAGGTCATCAGAAACCACATCTAAAATAAGCACAAATGAGTATAAAACTTCCGTGGAATGAATTAAGTGGTAAAATGAGGAAGGGGAGAGCACCCCAAGACAAAATGGGCATAATGTTCTTGTTTCCTCACAAAGTGAACGCAAACAACAAGAGTTTTTCATATATAAATATAAATATAAATATATATATATATATATATATATATATATATATATATATACACACATGCAACTAGAAGCATGCACACTGTTTCTATATAAACAAAATTTCAATCTACCAAAATCCTAAATGTTTGTCAAGGTTTGATGAAAGAATTTTTTTCCAAAGCATGTGTTGGACTATAAATTTTATGTAATGCTATAAAATCCTATACCAAACTGAATGAATTTTGGCAAGTTTACCACAAGTGATTCACTAAATACTGATGAGCAGTCCGTATAAACCCTAGTTTGCCAGACATGATTGTATGTAAAAACCCAAATAATTTTACCCCTATGATCTAAGTCATCCGTGACTGGTTTCTCGTGGTAATATTTCAGTTTTCATTACAAAGAAAATAAGTTTAATCCAACACAAACACACACGCACACACACACACACACACAACACACACAACACACACACACACACACACACACACACACACACACACACACACACACACACACACACACACACACACACACACACACAACAGAGTTCTTGTTGTTTCCGCTGCTGTTAATACTGCTGCTGTTGTTGTTATTCCTACTCCTGATGCTATTTTTTTGTATTGCTATAGCCATTGTTGTCTAATTCGGTTGTCACATTGTTGCTGTTGTTGTTACTATTGTTATTCCTACTGTTTTTTATTTTAAATATACAAAAGCACACTGAATAAATCCACAGTTAAAAAACAACAACACGATTTGCAATGTTGCACAGAGTTAGTCCACGTTGTTCAATGAGACACTCAGCCTTTACTCGTTGCTATTGTTGTTTTTGTTATGATTGTTGTGTTAAATACTTCGACCAGGTGCTTAAAAACAAAAACAACAACAACAACTTTGATATTTATGTTTCAGGTTGTCTTCAGGAATCGTTATCATATTGTTTTAAAGACGTTGACCAGGTGCTTTAAAAAGAAACAAGCAACCAACTTTGGTATCTAGGATTCAGGTTGCCTTCATGGATCGTTATCATATTGTCATTTTAAATGCTCTGACAAGGTGCTTTAAACAACATTAACAAACATTTGCAATAAACAACAAAACAACAACTTTGATATATATATATATATATATATATATATATATATATATATATATATATATATATATATATATATACATATATATATATATGTATATATATACACATACATACATACATACATACATACATACATACATACATACATACATACATACATACATACATACATACATATACATGTTTTAGGTTGCCTTCAGAAAATGTTTTAGATATTCCCTCCAGACGCTTAAAAAACAACTTCGATAAACACACAGACACACAGACACACAGACACACACACACACACACACACACACACACACAGAGACACACTCACAACAACACAGACACAGACACAGACACACACACACACACAGACACACACACAGACACACACAGACACACACACATGTATATATTTTTATTTTTATTTTTTATCATTCTCGTTTTTTAATACTTTGACCAGATGCTAACCCCCCAAACAAACAAACAAACAAACAAACAACAACAAACACAACCCAAACAACTTAGATAATAATTATATACGTGTTGCAGGTTGCCTTCCCCTCCTGTCCTGGAGGGTCCCCTGGAGCCCAACTATTACCTGGCCAAGGCCAAGCAGTACATGAGGGCAAAGTGCTGGGGCCCGGCTCCATGGTGGTTGTCAATCGTAGTGATCGATCTGAGAGAGAGAGAGAGAGAGGGGGAGAGAGAGAGAGAGAGAGAGAGAGAGAGAGAGAGAGAGAGAGAGAGAGAGGGAGAGAGAGAGGGAGAGAGAGAGAGAGAGAGTGAGAGAGAGAGAGTGAGAGAGAGAGAGAGAGAGAGAGAGAGAGAGTGTGTGTGTGTGTGTGGATGTTGTGTGTGTGTGTGTGTGTGTGTGTGTGTGTGTGTGTGTGTGTGTGTGTGTGTGTGTGTGTGTGTGTGTGTGTGTGTATGTATGTATGTATGTATGTATGTATGTATGTATGTATGAATGTATGTATGTATGTATGTATGTATGTATGTATGTATGTATGTATGTATGTATGTATGTATGTATGTATGTATGTATGTATGTATGTATGTATGTATGTATGTATGTGTGTGTATGTATAGGGGTGTGTGTGTATGTGTGTGTGTAAGTGTGTGTGTGTGTGTTGTAAGTGTGTGTGTGTGGATGGGTGTGTGTGTGTATGTGTGTGTGTGTGTATGTGTGTGTGTGTGTGTGTGTGTGTGTGTGTGTGTGTGTGTGTGTGTGTGTGTGTGTGTGTGTGTGTGTGTGTGTGTGAAGGCAATAACTCCAATCGGAATTATGCTTTTTTTGGTGGGGGGATGTTAATTCAGTCATCATGATGATCGTAACCATCGCGTCGTCATTTTCATCATCATAATCATCGTCATCGGCACCATCACGACAACAACCACAACCACCACCACCACTATGATGATGATGATGACCACCAGCACCAGCACCAGCACCAGCACCATCATCATCATCATCATCATCATCATCATCATCATCATCATCATCATCATCATCATCATCATTGCCTCGTGTCGGTATTTCAATAGGGTCACATATGGACTGCAACTGAATAAATGTTGTCATAAATGTTTCATGCCTGTTTTTGCACAGGACACATCTATACGGGTCTGCAAAACGGGTGGGTGGTGGAGATTCGACCTGATGGACATATCCGCAGAATCCTCCGAATGTCTACTAAAAGATGTGGTGAGTGCACACACACACACACACACACACACACACACACACACACACACACACACACACACACACACACACATACACACACGCACACGCACACGTACACCCCCCCCCCCCAACCACATCACATCACACCACACAACATCACACCACATCACACCACACCACACAACATCACATCACACCACACCACACACACACCACATCACACCACACCACATCACATCACACCATACATCACATCACACCACACCACACATCATCACATCACACCACATCACACCACATCACACATCATCACATCACACCACACCACATCACATCACACCATACATCACATCACACAACACCACACAACATCACATCACACCACACCACACAACATCACATCACACCACACCACACAACATCACATCACACCACACCACACAACAATCACATCACACACACCACACAACATCACACCACACCACACTCACCATACTTCCACCCCACCCCCCCACTCCCCAACCACACACCACACACACACACACACACACACACACACACACACACACACACACCACGACACCACGCACACGTACACCCCCCCACCACATCACATCACACCACACAACATCACACCACATCACACCACACACACAACATCACATCACACCACACCCCACCACACCACACCACATCACACCACACCACATCACATCACACCATACATCACATCACACCACACCACACAACATCACACCACACCACACTCACTATACTTCCACCCCACCCCCCCACTCCCCAACCACACACCACCACACCCCACCCCACCCCACCCCGCTCACCCCACCCCACCCCACCTCACCTCCAACCCCAACCCCACATTGACCTGTTGCTTTGATGGTTTGTTGTATGTTAATTAACGCAGGCACAGTGTCCATGGACGAAAAAGCTTGCGGCAGACCATTGGGCATTCGAGCTGACAGGATGCAGTTCCTCATTGTGGCTGATGCTTACAAAGGCATCTTCAGGATCCACCCCAGAACTGGTAGGGTACTTGTGGTGGTGGTAGTAGTAGTAGGAGTAGTAGTAGGACGAGGAGGAGGAGTAGGAGGATGAGTAGGAGGGGGCGGAGTAGGAGGAGGAGGAGTAGTAGTAGTAGTAGTAGTAGTAGTAGTAGTAGGAGTAGCAGTAGTAGTAGTAGTAGTAGTAGTAGTAGTAGTAGTAGTAGTAGGAGGAGGAGGAGGAGGAGGAGAGGAGGAGGAGGAAGAGTAGTAGTAGTAGTAGTAGTAGTAGCAGCAGCAGCAGCAGCAGAAGCAACAGCAGCAGCAGCAGCAGCAGTAGTAGTAGTAGTAGTAGTAGTAGTAGTAGTAGTAGTAGGAGTAGGAGGAGGAGGAGGAGGAGGAGGAGGGGGAGTAGTGGTGGTGGTGGTGGTGGTGGTAGTAGTAGTAGTAGTAGTAGTAGTAGTAGTAGTAGTAGTAGTAGTAGTAGTAGTGGTAGTAGTGGTAGTAGTAGTAGTGGTGGTGGTGGTGGTGGTGGTGGTGGTGGCAGTAGTAGTAGTAGTAGTAGTAGTAGTAGTAGTAGTAGTAGTAGTAGTAGTAGTAGTAGTAGTAGTAGTAGTAGAAGAAGAAGAAGTAGTAGTAGTAGTAGTAGTAGTAGTAGTAGTAGTAGTAGTAGTAGTAGTAGTAGTAGTAGTAGTAGTAGTAGTAATAGTAGTAGTAGTAGTACACATTTTATTTCCTGTCATCCCTTTAGGGACATGGAGGATTTTACATAACATCAATAAACAAAATCATAAGTGAACAACATACATGCACCATGTAACTGAATATATATCTCATGCGGGGAGTAAACCCAACCTAAAAATCCGACTTGGAGAGGGATGGGCTCCGCCAGGTTCGATTTGCCCAAGACACATCTATGAGGACTACAAATATCAATCGTAAAGAAGCGTAAACTTAAATGGTACGGGCAAGTCACAAGATTAAGACTAGCAAAAACAATACTGCAAGGCACTGTCCAAAGAGGAAGAAAAAGAGGCAGACCATAGAAGAGATGGGAGGACAACATCAGCGAATGGACAGGCCTAGAACTCAACAAAACCCTGAGAAGGGCAGAACAGAGAGAGGAATGGATAAAACTGGTTGTCAAGTCTTCAGGGGTACCCCCACGGTCGCCAGACTAAGGGATAGATAGATATATAGATAGAGATAGATAGATAGATAGATAGATAGATAGATAGATAGATAGATAGATAGATAGATAGATAGATAGATAGATAGATAGATAGATAGATCTCGGCCTATTTGTATACTTCGTGGTCTTTGCGTTCGTCAAATGGACAGCTTAGTTTTTGCAACAATGAAACCAGCAGTAAACTGCAGGTCTTTCAAGTCACTGTAAAGCTTTTTGGCCATTGCGGTAGAGTCAGTTCAGGCCAAGTCTTCTTTCGGATCACCTCGTGTAGCAGACAGGTACTGCAGCATATGCTTTGCCTGCTGTCTGGCTGACAGTCATGCAAGGGCACTGCTCTGTGTGGCCTATGCAGAGTTTCGTGTACATATAGCCATCTTCTCCCCGAAATCGGAAAGCGCCCACCTAAATGGCAGGAGAAAAGAAAAACCGGTCGCATACGCAAAAATCTCACAGTTGGTAAACCTCGGAGCTCTAGCCGAGGATCAAAAACAACTTTAGTAATTTAGGTGGTTTTAGCTTGCCCTGAGTCTGAATGTTCATTCCTGCTCCTGCTCCTAGAGCGTCAGTGGTCTGACCTGCCTGACCTGACGTAGCATAAGATGTCGCTGACGCCATTTTTCTTTTTTGTGCAGGTCAGTTCGCCATGTTGGTGGACGGGTCAAAGCCGGTGAATGGGAAGCCGCTGGGCTACATCAACGACCTGGCGGTGGCTCGTGACGGCACCATCTTCTTCACCTCCTCCTCCGCCAAGTACAACAGAACCAGCTCCATGGACATCATCCTGGAGGGAGACTCCACGGGCAGGTAGGTAGCAGTAGCAGCACTCGCTTTCCCCGAGCTAAGGTTAAGCTTTCCCCGAGCTAAGGTTAAGCAGCCTCGAGCGTGGTTACCAGGTGGATGGGTGACTATATGCGTGTCTTGGCTTCAGTACAGTCCCCCAATTCACCCAGCTGTAAATGGGTACCTGCCCTCTTTAGGGTCAGGGAAGGTAAAGCAGCGAGGGAGAGGAGATGGGCGCCGCCCTCTGATGCCTCGCTTTCCCTATGACCGCAAAGGTTATGGAAATACGGTTTTTTTTTTAGATAGTAGGCTGATGATGTTGTTTCCTGGGGGGGGGGGGGATTGCTGTTACATACAAAAATAAGAAAGACCATCACAGTCAAACAACAGCACCATGAAACACTCCATTACACAAACCAGTTTAACAGCTTTAAAAAAAAGGCAGAGATAATCAGACAGAAACTCTCTCTCTGTGTCTCTCTGTCTCTGTCTCAGAAAGGCAGAGGAGAAGAGACAGACAGCAGCAAGCAAGAAGAAAGTCAGGCAAGTGAATATTTCGCCTCTGAAAATTCACACAGTTTGTTTATGCCTACACCACCAGCTGTCTCACACATCAACACGCCACAGTCTCCAAACAACACACCGCTGCACGTGCTGTCTTCTGCACGTGAATTCCACCCTAGACCACGTGATGTCACCGTGCTAGAAGCAGACCCAGTTTCTGATCAGCTGTGTGACATCGGCCTGGCTGACGATGTGTCTGCTTCATTCCAAACTACTGGGGACAACGACGATGACAGCCCTCTACGGAAAGCTGAGGAGCTTGGCTTCAGTGTGGAGCTGATCCGAGACTATGTGGCAGAGTTATCAGACAGGTTCCTGCAGAGAAGACTCCGAAACACCGCTAGGAATCGGGACTTTGGCCACGTGCTTGTCTCTGAGGACAAACCTGATGTTGTTATTTGTGAAAGTGATGACGTGGTGTTTGAATTTGGGGATTCCCAGGAACAACTCGATTTCTTCTGGTTCGTGAAAAGAGACACGAAGCACATGTCTGAGGAGGAACGGACCATCAGCTCCAGGCTGCAGCTGTGGACACCTGCTGATCGCAAGAGATTAAAAGACAGGATTGATGCTGGACTAGTTATGCTAAAAGTGATCATGGACGCTGTCAGATTCTTCCTTGGATAACTGATCGTGATTGTGATTGCCTGCTTTTGAATGCCTTTGTTTAGTGTGTGTGTGTGTGTGTGTGTGTGTGTGTGTGTGTGTGTGTGTGTGTGTGTGTGCGTGCGTGCGTGCGTGCGTGCGTGTGTGCATATGTGTGTATGTCTGTGTGTGTGTGTGAGTGCATATGTGCGTGTGTGTGAGAGTGTGTGTGTATGTGTGTGCGTGCGCGTGCACATGTATGGTGTGTTAATGCGTGCAGTTGGGTGAGTGCATGTGTGTGTGTGTGTGTGTGTGTGTGTCTGTGTGTGTGTGTGAGAGAGAGAGAGATGGTTGTAGGCGGTGGTTGATCATAGAGATAGATATATAGAGAGAGAGCAGGCAAGCATAACCCCTGGACAGTTACGTGTGCACCCCAATCCACGTGTTTGTACCACGAAGCAGAGCCAGCCAGTGAGCCTACTTGACAGAAGACATTGCGTGACATGGAAACCTTGTCACAGATCCAGTTATGTCAATGTATGATGTGAATTTGAAGTTTTGTGCCCAATCCCCATCCCTCTGTCCCCATGTGAATGGGCGTAAAGCTTGTCACAATAAACTATTGTCATTGTCATTGTCATTGTCTGTCTCTGTCTCTGTGTCTCTGTCTCTGTGTCTGTGTCTGTCTGTCTGTCTGTCTGTCTGTCTGTCTGTCTGTCTCTGTCTGTCTGTCTGTCTGTCTGTCTGTCTGTCTGTCTGTCTGTCTGTCTGTCTGTCTGTCTCTCTTCTCTCTCTCTCTCTCTCTCTCTCTCTCTCTCTCTCTCTCTCTCTCTCTCTCTCTCTCTCTCTCTTAAACAAATCCCTTTCATAACATAGCGGCTGAGGTGTTGAACAAGTGATTTAACACTTACTGAGGGCACGGATTCAACTTTCCACCTGGGGTGTCTGGTTTAGGGGATTTTTGCCCTGGAGTTAACAGCGCTGCAGACTTCACTACCCATGAAGTCTTTGGAGTAGGCTGTAAACCGAGTTCTAGTGTACAAAGTGTATATATCACTTTTTTCTTTATTTTTCCAACAGGTGAATATGTTATCAAATACAATGTCCTTTTCTGGGGGGGTTGTTTCAGGGTGCTGGTGTATAACCCCCGTGAAGCTCCCCAAAAACGTGTAAGGGAGCTAATCTCCAATCTTCGCTATCCCAGCGGTCTCCAACTCTCCAGGGACGAAAATTATCTCCTCATTGGAGAGAGCGGTCGCGCCAAGATACATAGGTAAGACGGAGAGCAGTTTACTGCAATCTGTGATTGTAAAGTGTTTTTGTGTTTCTCAACATGCTTTATTTGTATAAAAGCTGGATGCATCGGTGTGTAGCAAAATGGGTGGAATGGTGTGTAATATAGACTGTTAACAGTTTTGCATTCAAGGACAAAACAAAATAATGACGAAGCAAGACATAATTATTTGCAAATGTTGTTTTGTAGTATATAATCAGAATTAAGAAAAATATTTAAGTGTTGAGATGTGAGTCTAGCATCACAGAACGAAAACAAAAGTCTTTCATTGTAATAGAAGTAACCACAAAGTATGTAACATTTTTCTCCTTGTTATACCCATAATCTTGATTCCGATAATACTAGAGAAGTGAAAACTAAGCAAAACTTATCTAATCAGCACCTTACAATTGTTAACGTATGCGATAAACGCATGAGCATGTGTCGAATGTTGATCACTGTGTGTTATGCAATGCGTTATATGTAATGACTGATCAAATATTAAAAAAAAACCCAACCCTCTCCCACACAGAGCTTGGATTGGCCTGAAGTCTCCTAAGCGAGGTGTCATGGAGACCTTCGCCGACAACCTACCCGGGTACGTGGCCAACATTCGCCTGTCCCCTCGCAACACCTACTGGGTGGCTCTCTCAGGGTCCCGGTCCAAGGACAAACCCTCTCTTCTGGATATGTACGGGGACCAACCCGACAGACGCCGAGACCTTATGGCGGTGAGGACCGTGGATATTGTTTATGTGTGTGTTTGTTTGTTTGTGTGTGTGTGTGTGTGTGTGTGTGTGTGTGTGTGTGTGTGTGTGTGTGTGTGTGTGTGTGTGTGTGTTATTAAATTAAATTCTTTTATAAATTATTAAATTAAATTATCAAATTAAAATTAAGTTCTTTTATATCGAGGATAATGGAATAAGCATTCATGTGCTATTTTTTTTCATCCAGTCCCATGTGTGTGTGTGTGTGTGTGTGTGTGTGTGTGTGTGTGTGTGTGTGTGTGTGTGTGTGCACGCGTGCGTGCGTGCGTGCGTATGTGTGTTATTTTGTATATGCTGGGATAGGCAATATCTTGATTTTGAATCGGTGTCCAGCAGTAAGAGTCATGTTTGGATTCCTTGGGGGAAGAATTGGTTGATGTGTTTGGCGTGAAAAGGGACATATCCTATTTATTTATTTATTCTTTTATACCGAGGGTAATGGACTAAACACTCGTGTATATCAGTGTGACAAGCTGAGCTTAAAACGGTGACTATCGGTCCCAGATCAAACGTGATGTGTTTAACGTCTGCAATTTGTCTTCTTTTTTTTTTAGTTTTTAGAATTCTGTCAGGGAAAGTCTCCTTGGATCACCAGCATTAAAAAAACAAAACAAAACACTGAACCATTTATAGTTAAGTTCGGCATGCTATGCATGAGTATACATCTCGAAAGAACGCTTATACGATACATATCACCTGTGTTGGTGTATATCACGAGCTGGCGGTCATACTGTGTAAGGGAGACAATTACAGCGCCATGACTGACAAAAAGAGATGAAGGGATATAACATATTTGTCATATAAAGGGACAGAACTCACTCATCGCGATAACAAACTGCAGTATGAGGCCTCCGCTTGCTTTGGCAGCCAGAAAAATTGTTAAAGATTAGATATATAGATGGAAATGTCAAGTAGTTGTAAAAGGTAAAGGTGTCCCATAACCTCGGCGTCGTAGGGGAGCGAGGCGTCAGAGACCTCAGCTTCTCAGCATATTGAGGGCGGCACCCATCTCCTCTCCCTCGCTGCTTTACCTTCCTTGACCCTAAAGAGGGCAGGTACCCATTTACAGCTGAGTGAACTGGGGGGACTGTACTGAAGCCAAGGCGCGCAAACAGTCACCTATCCAACTGGTAACCACGGTCGACGCTGCTTAACTTGACTGGAGGAAAGCGAGCGCTCTGACCACTTAGCTATGCCGCCGCCAAGTAGTTGTACTGCTGGCATATTTTCAGGCTAGCACATTTTGTGCAGCCTGCAACCCCCCCCCCCCCTTTTTTATACATTGTTTGTGTTTGCTTTAATTTTTGTTTTTTTTTTTTTTCGGTTTTTTTTCGTTTCTTGGCTACAGTACCAAGGTTCATCAACGGTGAAATTTTGTATATGCCACCGTTTTTGCCCGCCCTGAAGGTATCCACACCCACATTCTTTCACACACTCGCCCACCCACACATGAATTGATCTATTTCCTTTTCAAAACGGGATAGTTCAGTGGTCAGAGCATTCACTTTCCCCAAGCAAAGGTTAAGCAGCATCAAGCGTGGTTGCCAATTGGATGGGTGACCGTTTGCGCGCCTTGGCTTCAGTACAGTCCCCCAGTTCACCCAGCTGTAAATGGGTACATGCCCTCTTTAGGGTCAGGGAAGGTTAAGCAGCTAGGGAGAAGAAATGGGCGCCGCCCTCAATATGCTGGCCTCTAGAGAAGCTGAGGTCTCTGACGCCTCGCTCCCCTACGACCACATAGGTTATGGGAAACCTTTACCTTTACAAAAGACTTTGCTTTTTTGTTAGATTGTGTTTTCCCCCTGGGTAGATGAGCTTGACGAAAAAAAACCACCCCTAAACAACCAACCAACCAACCATTTTGCTTATTCAATGCACTCTCTGGAAATGAAAAAAGTTTGGCTTTGGCTTTGACACAGATGAAGCCCAGCGCCGTACAAGCCAAGATGCCCAAGCACGGGCTGGTGTTAGAGCTAGACCAGGGGGGCAAGATCATCCGCAGTCTGCATGACCCCCACGCCAGAAAGTACACCGGCGTGACCGAGGTGGAGGAGGAGCAGGGGATCCTGTACTTCGGCTCCAGGGACCGCAATTTCGTGGGTCTGCTGGACATGCGGCGATTGTTGCCTCCTGGTAGTGCTGCTTCGCAACAAGGTGAGTTGAGAGAGAGAGAGAGAGAGAGAGAGAGAGAGAGAGAGAGAGAGAGAGAGAGAGAGAGAGAGAGAGAATACATGAATGAATGAATGAATGAATAATCTTTATTTTTCAAGGGTAACAGAGTAAGTATATACATACTTTTTTTTCCATCCGGCCCTTTCTCTGATTAGGGAATAGCAACCCCCCAAAAAAAAACAACAACAAAAAAACCACACACAACAAAAAAACCAACAACAAACAAATCCAAAACAAACCACCAAACCAAGACAAAACAAAAAACCCAAACAAAAACAAATGTAAATTCAGAAAGCAAAAGCAAAAACAAAAGGAAAACAAAACCACAATTACCATGAGAGAGAGAGAGAGAGAGAGAGAGAGAGAGAGAGAGAGAGAGAGAGGAGTGTGTGTGTGTGTGTGTGTGTGTGTGTGTGTTCCGTTCAAAAAGTTTAAATAATTATGCAAATCTCTAGTCAGGGGAGAAAAAGAATTCAGCACGATTACCCCCCTTTGACCCAACTCCTGTAGTAATCTAGATACGCCATTGTGCCCTTGACATCACTCTTGGGACCTTTCTGCTCTCCCTTTGAACAACAAACTCGCCATCAAATATCGTTTTGTCCTAATGGGTCTGAAATTTAATTAACTAAATGAATGATACCACCTAAATATTCAATCATTGATTCACATGTGCACGACTTATACGTAGCCTCATTTTTGCGGTGTCTTAAAAGGATTAAAGCTTTTGTTTTGCTGTGTTTTTTGTTAGCTTGTTTATTTTGTTTGTTTGTTTGTATGAGAGTCTGTTTTTTGCTCTGTGCTTACTTTGAAAAGAAAGTCTCCCCTGTCTATGGAACTCTTGACGTCCTATTATGGTCCAGAGTTCTGTGAAAAAAATACGAAAGCTTGTTTAATGTCTGTGGTTTTGAGTTTATCAGTTACCTACCAACCAACCAACCAACCAAGATATCACCAAACAAAACAACGACATTATCATCGTCACCATCATCATCATCGTCGTCATCTTCATCGTCGTCGTCGTCGTCGTCATTATCATCAACATCACATCATCAACAGCAGCAAAAACATAAATCACAAATGCACACACACACACACAACCACACAAACACACATACACAACACACACACAAACACACACACACACACACACACACACACACCCACACACACAACCCAACCCCCCCCCCCATTCTCCCCCTTTCTAACCCTATTGTCCACATACTCCCCAGGAGGAGGAGGTATGCCAGAGGTATGCCAGGAGGTATGCCAGGAGGTATGCCAGGAGGCATCCCAGGAATGAACTTCGGCAGCACGTCAGGCCCCTCCTCCGACAACAACAACATCGATCGGTTCCTGGACCAGGTCCGCAAGAACACGCGAAGCCTCTCCGGCAACGAGCTGCAGAACATCGTCATCATCCTCGTTCGCCGCCTGGTGGAAGCCGTCTCCGAGATTCGCCGTGTGATGACCCAAGCCAACACTCTCCGCAACGACCTCACCTCCCTGCAGAAGATGATCCCCAACGCTACCGGTCCTCCTCCTCGGATGGTTACCCCACGACAGAGATGCCTGTGTCACAGACGACGTGGTTGGATTTCGGGCACGGATCAGGAGGAGGAGGAGGCAGTTACGGGATGAGCAGTACGCAACAACCTGACGTGACTACCCAGGATTGGTGGTCACAATGGTCCCCAGGACCCGTCCAGACCCAGCCCACCACGCAGGTACCCACCACCACCCCCACAACAACAACAACGGAGGTTCCAACAACTTCGACGACGACAACGCAAGAGAGTACGACTACGACTACGGCTGCGACAACGTCGACGACAGCTCAGGCAACTTCGACAACCTCAACGACTAGCGGCCCGAAAGAGGCATAGCTGGATGTGGAGGAAGTTGGGTAGCTGGATGATGGGAGGGGTGGGAGAGAGATGGGTTGGAGGAGGAGTGTAGGGATGTAGTTATGGTCGAAGTGATGCGCGTAGTCGTGACCG
>CM060320.1:26395170-26402670 GCA_030674155.1 Stramonita haemastoma
TGGAAGTGTTTATCAACCAAAAAAAAAAACCCGAGGAGGGTTAGATTTTGTGATCAGCAACACAAACTTTAGTAGTGAAGAGAAAGGAGGGTGAGATAAGTATATTTTGTGCATGATTCGATAGTTAGGTGGGAGCCATGGCAGCTAACCTTACCAGTGTGATATCACTCTCTCCAGCATGAAGGTGCCACAGAGTGTGGATCCTGTTATTGTCAAGTAAGTGATGGTGATGGTATGAACTGATATTGTGGAAAGGAAAGGGGAAAACGAGGATAGAGAGGAGGAGACAACCAGATAGGCCGACTAATAGACAGAAACAAGAGCGACGAGAAAGTCTGAAGTTTAAACATGTTTTGCTTCTCAAGACATCGGGCTAACATGTTGATAATTGCTGTGAGAAGGAGGAAGAGAAAGGAAGAGGAGGAGGAATATGTATCTATATATCTAACTATCTATCTATCTGTCTGTCTATCTATGTGTTTGTCTGTCTATCTATCTCTCTGTCTGTCTGTCTGTCTCTCTCTATCTATCTATATACCAGTCTATGAATCTATCCATATATCTTTCTTTCTGTCTTTCTACCTTTCTACCTATCTAACTATTTACCGAGATAGATAGATAGATAGATAGATAGATAGATAGATAGATAGATAGATAGATAGATAGATAGATAGATAGATAGATAGATAGATAGATAGATAGATAGACAGATAGACAGATAGATAGACAGATAGATAGACAGATAGAAAGACAGATAGATAGATAGACAGATATGATGGATGGTTGGATGGTTGGACTAAAGATAACCCATTTCAATTCCATTTTGAGCACCTAAATTAAGCACAACACGAGATCATAAAAGCACAGAGCATGACAGAGAGAGAGAGAGAGAGAGAAGAGAGAGAGAGAGAGAGAGAGAGAGAGAGAGAGAGAGAGAGACAGAAGACAGACAGACAGACAGACAGACAGACAGACAGACAGACAGACAGACAGACAGACAGACAGATAAAGAGAGAGAGAAAGAGAGAGAGAGGGAGAGAGAGAGAGAGAGAAGAGAGAGAGAGAGAGAGAGAGAGAGGGGGGGGGAATATAGTAAATGGTCTTAAGTTCAAAATCTGAAAGCTTTAATGTCGTTGGTCTCAGTTCTTTGGGCACAGGAATACTCACAATGCTGAAGTTAACTAAACTGAAACAAGAAAACAGTAACAATAAAACGATACAAGAAATGTAGAAAAACTGTGCTATATGAATATAAACACATTATCACAACAACTATTTGCACGAGAGAGACAGAAACAGAGAGACAGAGACATACAGAAAAACAGACAGAGACATGGAGAGAGACATAGAAAGAGACAGGGACAGACAGACATGTTATAGTGGTGATGATGATGGTGATGATGATGATCAGGAGGAGGAGGAGGAGGAGGATACTTTTCCAGGCTCTTGGATGAGAGACAGAGACAGAGAAACAAAGACATAGACGCAGCGAAACAGAGATCCACAACATGTATGCAGATAAATGCCACAGTCCCATACTGAAGGAAACGCACACACATGAATGATAAAAACTCATGCAAACACACATGATAATTATCAACTTAAAACTACCCCTTAAAGGCCAAACGATCATATCAACTAGGAAACTGTCAAGAAAAAGATACAATGCCAGGTTTAATATCAATGCATTGCTTGATATCTATCCCGCGAAATGCAGACAAATATTGTCTGACTTAACTATAAAATGACCACCTAAAACAATCGTTAGATGTAAGATATACCGTAGTCACAGCAACTATTGACACTACAGAGACAAGAGGCAGAGACAGACAGACAAATCTTTGCTTTGTGGTGAGACAGACAGACAGACAGACAGAAAGACAAGAGAGATAACGACAGAGAGACAAAGAATCAGAGACAAAGAGGCAGAGAAAGAAAGAAACAGAGACAGAGATTAAGTAAGAGTGAGAGAGGAAATGTCTTCTCAGTCGTCGTGCCATTCTTAATCTTTTTTGCTGCGAATTCTACCACAGGGGAGAGAGAGAGAGAGAGAGAGAAGAGAGAGAGAGAGAGAGAGAGAGAGAGAGAGAGAGAGAGAGAGAGAGAGAGAGAGAGAGAGAGAAGAGAGAGAGAGAGAGAGAGAGAGAGAGAGAGAGAGAGAGAGAGAGAGAGAAAGAGAGAGAGAGAGAAACAGAGAGAAAGAAGAGAAACACAGAGAGAGAGAGAAAGAGAGAGAGAGAGAGAGAAAGAGAGAGAGAGTGTGTGTGTGTGTATGTGTGTGTGTGTATGTGTGTGTTTGTGTGTGTGTGTGTGTGTGGTGTGTGTGTGTGTGTGTGTGTGTGTGTGTGTGTGTGTGTGTGTGTGTACACGCATGGGCGTGTGTGGGGATGACAAATTTTGCACCATTGTGTGTGAGACCGCCACAACTCGTGTTGTGTGTATAGCATTGTCCTTCGTCACCTGATAAATGAGTAGAATTTCATTCTAAAGCATTCTGACGCGGAAAGAGCTTAAAAAAGGTTTGTTTTCAGGTGTTTGTTTTCCTCTTGGCAACATGTGTAGGTTTAACAAATGTTTTGCTATATACATATGTATACAAACTTAACAACGCATGTTGAGAATCTTCTTGCTTCAGTGCATGTATGTGTAAACTAGAGAGAGAGAGAGAGAGACAAGAGAGAGAGAGACAGACAGACAGACAGACAGACAGACATGCATGCATGTATGTGTATAGGCAGGCAGACAGGCAGAGAAACAGACATACAGACAGACAAAACACAAGCGAGCGAGCTAGACAAACATCACGTACGCAGCTTACACATGAATAAAGCACAAACTAGACTATAATTTCGAAAGCAAAACAAAAGAAAATAAGTAAGGACGTTTACTGCTACACAGAAAAGGGTGGAGTTTTCATGAATAAGTATGAATATGACTGTGGAATACAAATAAGGTAAAGAAGTTTCCATAACCTATGCGGTCGTTTGGGAGCGAGATGTCAGAGACCTCAGCTTCTCCAGGGGTCAGCATATTGACTCTAAAGAGGGTTGGTACCCGTTGACAGCTGAGTGGATTGGGGGACTGTACTGAAGCGAAGGAGCGCAGTCCCCCGTCCACTTGGTAACCACGCTCAATGCTAGTTTAGCTTAGGGAAAGCGAGTGCTCTAACCACTGAGCTATCCCGTCCCCGTTCAAACAAATAAGAAATACTTGAAAGAAAGTATTGATGAAAAACGTGGTTTCTTTAAATTTGAATATTACGGTCATAATCTCTCTCTCTCTCTCTCTCTCTCTCTCTCTCCTCTCTCTTTCTCTCTCTCTCTCTCTCTCTCTCCTCTCTCTCTCTCTCTCTCTGAGGGGGCAGCATTCTAAATAACTTTTGAATTGAATTGAATTAAACTGAAATCCACTTTCAGTCACAGTAGATTTTTTTCTGCATGAAAAACGGGCTGCTCTCCCCTGGAAGAGCGCGTCACCCCTAGAGCAAGCGCCACCTACATATATATATTTTTTTTTTAATTCTCGTGTTCTCAAGTTTCCCTACAACAATAATTTTTTTTTAGATTTTTGCCATGGACAACTCTTTGTTGCTGTGGGTTCTTTTACGTGTGCTGAATGAGTTTTGCACACAGGACCTTAGTTTATCGTCTCATCCGAAAGACTAGCTCTTACATCACCACTCAAGGCCCAGTGACTGGATATGATTTTTGACACAAACGGAGATCGAAATCAAAGTCCTCGCTTTCCTAGGCAGGTACGTTACATCTTTACTTCTGATCGATCCATTTAAAGAGGGAAATCTTGTAAAAAGAACAACAACAACAATTTGTGAAATTCCTCAAATTCTTCAAAGCACTCCCACACAAACAATTTACAAACATAATGCCTTTAGTATACACAATAAAATATGTCAAACAGTAAAAAGAGGCAGCATGAATACAGAAAAAAATCCATCACAGAGAAAGATGGTCATTGACTGGTAAAAATAGATATCACCACTGTAGAAATTCTGTAGCTATCTTGATGCCTGTTTCTAAAGCGGTGAGGTTGCTTTTGGTGGCAAGGGGAGTAATTAGATGGTGCAGAGAGAGGGAGACAACCAGCATTTGCTTGTTTAACTCTTCACACATACACACACACATACACACATACACAACACATGCACACACATGCACGCACGCACACACACACACAAAAACACACACACAACACACACACACACACACACACACACACACACACACACACACACACGTGGGTGCACGCGCGCGCACGCACGCGCGCACGCAGAGAGAGAGAGAGAGAGAGAAGAGAGAGAGAGAGAGAGAGAGAGAGAGAGGAGAGAGAGAGAGAGGAGAGAGAGAGAGAGAGAGAGAGAGAGAGAGAGAGAATGAATGAATGAATGAATGAATGAATGAAGAATGAATGAATGAATGAATTATTCTTTATTTCAAAGGGTTAAAGATAAACATGAGAGAGAGTGATAAAAAGAGACATGGAGAGACAAAGAGAGACAGAAAGACAGATTTACATAGAGAGAAACAAACAAACAAACAAGCAGTGACAAAGGACTTCCTGCTTGACATGTAAGGAACCTGTTACTCTCCTTACACACACACACACACACACACACACACACACACACACACACACACACACACACACACACACACACCACACACACACACACACACACACACACACACACACACACACAAAACCCAACCCAAAAATAAGAATGACGTACGTACATGTTTCATTAACTAGACTTTTAAGAGACAAACACTCCCAAAAACACAAAGAGATCCAAGACACAGCCCGTACCAACAGCATAAGTACCAACAGTTAGACACACACTTACCACCCCCCAACCCAACCCCACCCACCCCCAACCCCACCACCAACCACCCCCAACCCTCCCCCCCCCCCCTCGCCCCTTCATACTCTGAATATTAACGTCAGCAAACATATTCAGTCATACGTGTTAGTCTGTGAATAACACAATCTCTGATGGCATTTACGACACTTGGACAGAAGCTCACGAAAGAAATCGTGGTCTGTCACCAACAGGACTACGCCTGACGGGCGCCTCCTCCTATACCTAGCTCTACGCCGAGGTCTGACCATGTCAGAGGTGTCAGAGTGTGTCTACATAAACAAGTCCGGGAGGATGAGGCTCGTCAGGTTCATTCTTGAGCAGACGTTTATGACGTGGACGTAAATAGTCCGGGCGCAGTAGGTGCTTTATGATTTTTTGCTCTGGTGACTTTTTCTAGGGCAAACTGCTTGGTGGGGTTTTTTGGTGGGTTTTTTTTTTTTACTATTGTTACTCTGCTCATACTTTTGAAGATGTTGGGGCTGTTTACTGCTGCTGCTGCTGCTGTTACTACTTTTGCTGTTACCACTACTATTGCTACTACTACTACTACTACTACTACTACTACTACTACTACTACTACTACTACTACTGCCACTACTACCGTAAAATCCCTAGTATACGCCCACCCCGCCTGTACACTGATTTAGGGGAAAATTGGGGGGTGGGCGTTAGCTAGGGATAGACCCCTTTGCACAAAGTAATTTTTGTTCTCAAGCGTGTAATTGAATGAATACAAACCCCAAAAGCATGTAAGTTAGGTCGTGTGATTAGATGTGAAGGAAAATAGAAAAACGGGACTTTGAGGCAAAGAAGGCCAACGAGTTCCATGTTTTCCGTTGTAGGTCCTTGTTTCCCAATACCCTGCCTTCAGATCTTTCATCTTCCAGATAATGCAGCACATCTTGGTCGACATGTTCAGATCTAACTGCTGGTCCTTTTGACAGTTTCCGTTTTTGTTTGTCTTTTCCGTACTGCTGTTTAAGTCTATCTCTGTTTTCACTCCATTCCCTGATCATCTTCCTCTCCACAGAAAATTCACGGGGGAAACTCCGAAACATTCCCACCTGCTTCGTTATCCAGATACTAGAGAGCATCCAATTTGAAAGATACAGTGTAAGACTGTCCCTTCGGCATTTTGCAAAAATGGCACAGAGAGATTCAAGAACCAACTTCCGGCCATCAGGAAGCGTCGTCAAAGTACCGATACGTCACTGACAGACAAAAGACGTCGGTGGAAAAAGCATGACGTAATTTTAATTCACTTTGTTGGGGATGGGTGGGAGTGAGGAGAGAGGACAAAGATTAAGAAAAAAGGAAAGAAACACGAAAAGGTAAAGAAGGAGAAAAGGATGACTTTTAGAACAGTCTGCACAAATCCAAGTGAAAGTGAGCATAATCTCTGAAAAAAAAAAGCAGGGTAGGCGTTTGCTAGGTAGTTACCCCTGTGCACAATTTTTGGCCCAAAGTGGGGGTGGGCGTTTGCTAGATGGTGGGCTTATGCTAGGGATTTTACGGCACTACTACTACTACTACTACTACTACTAACTACTACTACTACTACTACTGCTGCTGCTGCTGCTGCTGCTGCTGCTGCTGCTGCTGCTGCTGCTACTACTACTACTTCTTCTTCTACTACTACTACTACTACTACTACTACTACTACTACTACTACTACTACTACTACTACTCCTTTCACTACTAGAAGGCCAACACCTTGATCTGTTTGTTCCTATGCTATTTGTCTGCCTCTTCTCTTCCTGCTGGTCCCTCTGTCCTCTAGTGTCTATATCCACAGCCATTACCCACATACTAGTCCCTCTACCTGCATTTACAATCATCAACGGATCAATTAATCTCCGTGTATTGGCTCACCCAAAATACTTGCAGAAGAAAGCAGCCAGGGACTAAAAGGGAGAAAAGTGCCTTCAAACGTAAATGGTAATGGTAAAGGTGTCCCATAACCTATGTGGTCATAGGGGAGCGAGGCGTCACAGACCTCAGCTTGTCTAGGGCCCAGCATATTGAGAGCGGCTCCCATCTGCTCTCTCTCTCTCTCTCTCTCTCTCTCTCTCTCTCTCTCTCTCTCCTCTCTCTCTCTCTCTCTCTCTCTCTCTCGCTGCCTTATCCTCCCTGTCCCTAAAGGGGGCTTGTACCCATTTACAGCTCCTTTAAACGTATCCCTTAGCAAAAAAAACTCAACCTTCACCCCTATGTTTCCAGAGAGTGATAAGTCTAAGGCGTGGTCTATGTCTAGGCTATCCCCCACTTCCTCAAACTACATCAGTTGGAGCAAACAGATGGGCCCAGGTACAAAAGATTTGTCAGTGTTTGATGTAAGCTGAGTCAGAGTGCCAGGGCCTACAAAAAGATGTTAAAAAATCAAAGGTAAAGGTGTCCCATAACCTATGTGGTCGTATGAGAACGAGGCGTCAGAGACCTCAGCTTCTCTAGGGGCCAGCATATTGAGGTCAGTGCCCATCTCCTCCCCCTCGCTATTTTACCTTCCCTGACCCTAAAGAGGGCAGGTACCCATTTACAGCTGGGTGAACTGAGTGACTGTACTGAAGCCAAGGCACGCAAACGGCCACCCATCCATTTAGCGACCACCCTCGATGTTGTTT
>CM060320.1:26407670-26422670 GCA_030674155.1 Stramonita haemastoma
TCATGGCCCAAATCTAGGTTGTCAAACTAATCCATTTCATTGTAATGCAATGCAATACAATACAATACAGTGCAGTACAGTTCATTACAGTGCAACATAACTCACAAAAACAGACTACTATAACACAACACAATTTCATTTTCTTTCACCAAAAAAACCCACCTGTCACAATGATGTGTGTGTGTGCGTGCGTGCGTGCGTGCGTGCTTGTGTGTGCGTGTGTGTGTGTGTGTGTGTGCGCGTGTGTGTGCGGTGTGTGTGTGTGTGTATGTGTGTGCGTGCGTGCTTGTGTGTGTGTGTGTATGCGTGTGTGTGTGTGTGTGTGTGTGTGTGTGTGTGTGTGTGCGCGCGCGCGCGCGTGTATGTATGTGTGTGTGTGTGTGTGTGTGTGTGTGTGTGTGTGTGTGTGTGTGTGTGTGTGTGCAGGTTACCGCCCCCTCCCCCCCTGACGGGCCCCCTAGCCCCCAACAACTACCTGACCAAGGCGCAGTCCTATGCCCTCAACGCCATCAGTGGACCAGAGTCCATGGTCGTCGTCAACCGTACGTTTCATGGGGGGGGGGGGGGGGAGTTCTTAAGCGTGGGGTTTGTTGTTGTTGTTGTTGTTGGGGTTTTTGTTGGGGTTTTTTGGTGGGGGGTCTGTTTTTGTTTTGTTTGCTTGTTTGTTTGTCTGTCTTCTGTCAGCTCTTCTCTCTATTTTTTTGTCTGTCTGTCTGTCTTCTGTCCCTTCCTCGCTCTATCTCTCTGTGTGTCTCTCTATGTGCTTCTATCTCTCAGTATCTTTCTGTGTTTGTCTTGTCTCTCGGTCTCTCTTATGTCTCTATCTGTCTGTCTGTCTGTCTGTCTGTCTGTCTGTCTGTCTGTCTGTCTCTGTCTCTGTGTCTCTGTGTCTCTGTGTCTCTGAGTCTCTGTGTCTCTGTGTCTCTGTCTGTCTGTCTGTCTGTCTGTCTGTCTGTCTGTCTGTCTGTCTGTCTGTCTGTCTGTCTGTCTGTCTCTCCTCTCTCTCTCTCTCTCTCTCTCTCTTCTCTCTCTCTCTCTCTCTCTCTCTCTCTCTCTCTCTCTCTCTCTCTCTCTCTCTCTCTCTCTCTCTCTCTCTCTCTCTCTCTCTCTCTCTCTCTCTCTCTCTCTCTTTATGCATGTCTGTGTATGTGTCTGTGTCTATCTCTCTCTGTGTATTTTTCTCATGGAACCTTAAATTTCAGGCATTATAATAATAATGATAATGATGGTTATCACTGTCATGATCATCATCCTCATCATCATCATCATCACCATCATCATCATCATTATTCTTCTTCTTATTATTATTATCATCATCATCCTATTTTTGTCGTTATGACCATTGCTGCCGTTGTTGTTGTTTTTATAAATCCATGCCCAGACATACTTTTCGTAAGCACTAAAATAAGAAACGAACTTTTAGAACATCATTGTCGTTCTTTATTACCTATATGTGCAACAACTGTACCTAACATGCACCCCCCTTTCGTTGCAGGCTATGTCTACACGGGGCTCAAAGATGGCTGGGTGGTGGAGGTTCAACCCTCAGGAAATGTCCGCAAAATTCTCAGGATGTCCATTCGGACGTGTGGTGAGTATACAAGGCACAATGAACTTGTAGCACATGAGTGCTTATTCCTCGAAATAAAAGAAGATTTTTTTAAATACATAGACCAATAAATATAGAACCGAAAAACCTCACGTTCCTTTTTAAAGGTAAATGTGTTTCCAAAACATATGTGGTTCTTGTGGAGTGAGGTATCAGAGACCTCAGCTTCTCTAGGGGCCAGCATATTGATGGCAGCGCCCATCTCCTCTCCCTCGCTGCTTTATCTTCTCTGACCTTAAAGACGGCAGGTAACCATTTACAGCTGGTGCAACAACATCGAAGCTGGAATGACCAAGGGAAACAGCAAAATGACCAAGGGAAACAGCAAAACAGCTTACGACACTTTGAAAGCACTAACGAAAACCACACAGCCTAAAGCCTCTGTTATTGAAGACAAAGAAGGAAATCTTTTAACGGAAAACAATGCCATCCTCCAACGCTGGACAGAATACTGTGAGGGATTGTACAACTACCCACTACGCCCAGATACCAACATAGTTTCTGACAAACCCCCTGAACACCAAGATAAAGACCCACCAATACTAAGGTGTGAAGTAGATGCAGCTATTAGACAATTGAAGAAGGGGAAGTCCCCTGGAATCGATAACATCCCAGCTGAACTCATAAAAAATGGAGGGAATGAAACAGCAAGGCGATTCACAGAACTTTGTCAGAAGATCCACGACACCAAGGAATGGCCAAAAGAATGGACACAGTCTCTTGTAATACCCCTGCCAAAGAAAGGAAACCTCAAACAATGCCAGAACTACAGAACTATCAGTCTCATAAGTCATCCTAGCAAGATCATGCTGCAGGTAGTCCTCAACAGACTGAAAAACCAAGCGGAAAAACTCCTGGCAGAAGAACAAGCGGGCTTTAGACCAAAACGCAGCACAATGGAACAAATTTTCAATCTGAGAATTCTGATAGAGAAGCATCTCCAACACCAAAAAGACTTGTACCACAATTTCATAGACTTTAAAAAGGCCTTTGACAGGGTATGGCATGACGGCCTCTGGCAAGTACTCAGGCACTTCAACATTGACAGCTGTCTAATTGAAGTCATCAAAGCTCTGTACGAGAACGCAGAAAGTGCAGTTTTTATGAATAATCACGTGGGCGAGTTCTTCAAGACCACGGTTGGGGTTCGCCAGGGCTGCCTTCTCTCACCTGTACTCTTCAACCTCTTCCTCGAAAACATCATGACAGAGACACTGCAAAACCACCACACTTCCATCTCCATTGGTGGAAGACCCCTTTGCAACCTCAGATTTGCAGATGACATTGACCTCATGGGCAGCAGCAAACAAGAACTGCAAATCCTCACAGACAATTTAACAGATCGAGCGAGCGCATACGGCATGGAGGTCAGTACAGAGAAATCAAAGATCATGGTCAACAACGCGAGTAATGACATCACGGAAATAAAGATGAATGGAGAAACACTAGAAGAGGTGAGCCAATTCAAATACTTAGGCTCCATCCTAACAAAAGATGGCACATCAAACAATGAAGTGAAAGCTCGCATTGCAACAGCAACATCTGCTCTAGTCAGACTCGAGAAGATCATCAGAAGCAACAACATCAGCTTCTGCACCAAATACCACCTTTACAAATCCCTCGTGATATCTATCCTCCTATATGGCTGTGAATCATGGACTCTGACAGCAGAGTTAGAGAGGAGAATCCAAGCATTCGAGAACAAGTGCCACAGAAGACTCCTCAAAATATCATACAAAGAACACAAGACCAATAACTATGTGATAGAAGAAATCAAAAAGCGTGTGGGCCCCCAAGAGCCTTTGCTCTCCACCATAAAGAGGAGAAAGCTGATGTGGTTTGGTCACACCACAAGACACAACACCCTAGCAAAAACCATCCTGCAAGGAACAGTCGAGGGCAAGAGAAGAAGAGGCCGCCAAAAGAAATCATGGGTTGACAACATCAAAGACTGGACCGCCCAACCCCTGCAACACCTCCTACTAGCCACGCAGGATCGTGAAGCATGGAAAAAGATCTCTGTTGCGTCTTCTCTCATGTCCCCCCTACGTCCCTTGGGACATGGGACTGAGTGAGTGAGAGTGAGTGAGTGAACTGGGGGACTTCACTAAAGCCAAGATGCGAAAAATGTCACCCATCCACTTGGTAGCCACGTTCGATGCTGCTTAACCTTGGTTTGGGGAAAGAGAGTGCTCTGATCACTGAGCTATCCCTCCTTTTTTTTTTTTTTTTTTTACTCCAGCTCTTTCTTTGTACTGAAAATGACTTTTCAGAGACTGATGTGTTAATGAAAAGTAAATAGGTTTGGAATAGACTTTGCATCTTTTCATTTACTACAGTATTTTGTTCTGAGTTTCAGTGAAGTTTTTTCTCATGTTGTCGTTGTGCCCTACATGCTCCACATACGCTAAACCCCATTTGCAGAAAAGATTCCTAACAAATGTCTTCTAGTAAAAGGCTAGTGAAAACTTTTGGTGTGTGCTTTCAGATTTGATCAACCCAGGAACATTGACATAAAATATGGGATCTTATACCAGCATGTATGTTTGATCTTCTATACAGAAGCAGAACTAAACCATTTGCAGGCTGACAATTAGTTTTGATTTTGGAGACACTCTATTCTTAAGAGTGTTTGGAGAGCATTTGGAATTTTTTGTAAATATGAGAGAGAGAGAGAGAAGAGGAGAGGAGAGAGAGAGAGAGAGAGAGAGAGAGAGAGAGAGAGAGAGAGAGAGAGAGAGAGAGAGAGAGGAGAGAGAGAGAGAGAGAGGGAGGGAGAGAGAGAGAGAGAGGGAGGGAGACAGACAGACAGACAGACAGACAGACAGACAGACAGACAGGGACAGAGACAAACAGGCAGACAGAGGGTACTCACTTCCTCACTAAGACTGAATTTAAAAAAATAAAAACTCCAAAAGAGAGTTTAAAAAAGTATTTTTTTTAAATAGTTATAACAATGCCGAATTCTGCAAGACATTACTGTTTGAAGGTTTTTCCCCTTTTTTGGTTATACAATCTATTCAACCTGGTGATTGATCCATCCTGTTGAAAACAGATCAACCCGGATCGGGAGAGGACGCGTGTGGCAGACCGCTAGGGGTGCGGGCAGACGCTCAGGGCTATCTGGTGGTGGCTGATGCCTACAATGGCATCTTCAGGGTCAATCCCACCACTGGTAAGTAAAGGAGGTCTCTCCAATACCAATCATCATCATCATCATCATCATCATCATCATCATCATCATCATCATCATCATCATCATCATCATCATCATATCATCATCATTGCCACAGCAATCAAAATCACCACCACCACAACCACCATCACCACCACCATCATCACCATCATCATCATCATAATCATCATTATCATCATCACCACCACCACCATCATCATCATCATCATCACCACCATCACCATCACCACCACCATCAGCAGCAGCAGCAGCAGCTGCTGCTGCTTCTTCTTCTTCTTCTTTTTCTTCTTCTTCTTCTTCTCCTTCTTTTTCTTCTTCTTCTTCTTCTTCTTCTTCTTCTTCTTCTTCTTCTTCTTCTTCTTCTTCTTCTTCTTCTTCTTCTTCTTCTTCTTCTTCTTCTTCTTCTCCTTTTTTCTTCTTCTTCTTCTTCTTCTTCTTCTTCTTCTTCTTCTTCTTCTTCTTCTTCTTCTTCTTCTTCTTCTTCTTCTTCTTCTTCTTCTCCATCATCATCATCATCACCACAGCCATCAAAATCACCATCACAACCACCACCACCGCTGCCACAACCATGATCATCATCACTAAAAAAAAAAAAAGCAATCATTTTCATCTCTCTACAAACAAATCCACGCAGGTCAGTTCCGACAGTTGGTGGACGCCCGCAACGACATGGTGAACGGCAAGCCTGTCCGCTACATCAACGACCTGGCGGTGGCCAAGGACGGCACCATCTACTTCTCCTCCTCCTCCAACAAGTGGAAGCCCTCCCAGATCCTCAACATCATGTTCGAGGGAGAAACTTCTGGAAGGTAGAGTGGTATAGTGAGGAGGAGGAGGAGGAGGAGGGGGAGGAGGAGGAGGAGAGGAGGAGGAGGAGGAGGAGAAGGGGGAGGAGGAGTGGGAGGAGGAGGAGGGGGAGGAGTAGGATGAGGAGGGGGAGGTGCAGTAGGAGGAGGAGGATTTACATTTTTTACACCTCTTTAAGTCACGTCAGATTTCTCGGCGTGAAATTCGGGATGCTCTCCCCGGGGAGAACGTGTCGCCACTAGAACAGTGCCACCCATTACTTTTTTTCTTTTCCTGTCTGCAACTGGGGTGGGTTTTTTCCTTATCAGAGTGGCTTTTTTCTTCAGAATTTTGCCAGGGACAACTCCCTTGTAACTGTGGGTTCTTTTACGTGCGCTAAATAATTATGTGTAATACACGGAACCTCGGTTTTTCGTCTCATCCGAAAGACTAGCACACAGACCACCACTCATGGTCTAATGGATGGGGGAAAAGTTTCGAACCCAAACAGGATTCAAACCACCGTACACTTTGACCCGGACTTTTCGCTTTCTAGGCAGATGCATTTCCTCTAGACCACCAATCCACCCAGAGGAATAGGGGGAGGAGGAGGAGGAGGACGACGACGACGAGAGGATGTAGTTGTAGTAGTACAGTGTGTGTGTGCGCGCGTGTGTGTGTGCGCGTGTGTGTGTGTGTGTCTGTGTGTGTGTGTGTCTGTGTCTGTGTGTGTCTGTGTGTCTCCACGTGTGTGTCTGTGTCTGTGTGTGCGTCTGTGTCTGTGTGTATGCGTGCGTGCATGCGTACGTGTGTGTGTGTGTGTGTGTGTGTGTGTGTGTGTGTGTGTGTGTGTGTGTGTGTGTGTGTGTGTGTGTGTGTGTGTGTGTGTGTGTGTGTGTAAGTGTATGTGTGTGTGTTTGTGTATCTTTGATTTTACGTCTGTTCCCTTAAGTTATATTAGACGAGAGGAGGAGGGGGAGTAATCAGATGAGGACTTTAAAGCAAAGAGATAAGTGTTGGTACTAAAAGATTTTGTGTGTGTCAATATTCTGATTCAAAACACTATAAACAGCATGTTGCAAAAACGTAGCAAAGAAACGCAAACAGAACAATACCACATAACAACCGAACACGATGCTAAAAGCGGAACCTGTACAACATTGCAAATCGTTCTGGCAGTAAAACTGTTACAGTCTCACAGTCCTCTTTTACAAAAAAAATATATATATATTGGAGACCGCATCAGAGACAGACCTATCTAGCATAACAAGTTTGGATTGGTTAGAACCTCCTTCAGAGAGTTATCTTGAAAGGCTGATAGGAACTTTTTTTAATCAAGCCCTGACATTGGTACAAAATATGAATATTTGAAAGTTTGTCACCACATATACAATGTATGTTTTTGTTGTGTGTGTGTGCGTGCGTGCCTGTATGTGTGCGTGCACGTGAATGCGTTCGTACGTATGTGTATCTGTGCGTGTGTGTTTGCTGTTGGTCAGGGTGTTGGTGTATCATCCCCGGGAGTTGCTGGCAGCCCGGCGTGTGCAGGAGCTGGTGACCAACCTGCATTACCCTAACGGCCTGCAGCTGTCCCCCGATGAGCAGTTCCTCCTTATCGGAGAAGGAGGCCGCTGCAAAATTTTCAGGTCAGTTTCTTTCTCTGTCTCTGTTTCTCTCTGTCTCTGTCTGTCTCTGTGTGTCTCTGTCACTGTCTGTGTGTCTATTTCTCTCTCTCTCTCTCCTCTCTCTCTCTCTCTCTCTCTCTCTCTCTCTCTCTCTCTCTCTCTCTCTCTCTCAGGGAGGATGGAAAAAGTATATACATACTTACTCTGTAACCATTAAAAATAAAGTTAATCACTCATTCGTTTATTATTCGTTCATTCTCTCTCCAGAAAAAAATTATACTCTAGAATGTCCGATGTATCGGCATGATTTCTGTGAGTTTGAAACAAAATGTCTTCCGATGTCGAGCAAAATAATGATCTTGGGATATCTACCGTCAGAATGGCATTTTAGGGATGTAAATGATGTCAAATATTCAAAACTAGACACGAAAGAATTCTTCGTGGTGTAAGTTATTTTGTCGGTTTCTTTAATTAACTCCCCTGAAACGGCGGTCCTTTATGAATTTTAGTAAGAACAAAGAAGACAACAGCGTTCTTGCTAAGGGAGGCAATTCAAAGCATGGGGCGACAATCCTTTATAAATTTTAGTAGTTTTAAAGAAGGCAACAGTGTTTTTCATGGTCAAGGGAGGGAATTCTAGGCGTCGCGCATTAGCGCAACATGGACCAATGGACATGTAGGCAAAATAAGATAAACGAAAGGTAAATTGTATTTTTAATATTTTTTCCTAACTTGCTTTTGAAAAAATATGTTGATTGTAGATGTTCTCTGTTCGGTATAATAGACTATTGCTACCCTCATCCCGATACAAATGAAAAGGGAGTGAAAGAGGCTTTGTAAGTACATATCCCACACACCCTGATGTAAATCTCTCCCAAAGTCAGCAGGTTATATAAATGAGCGTTAAGCCAGTAGCGTCTTCAGGCTGTTGACAATTTAGTGGGGGTTTTCTCAGGAAATGTGTGCGTTTCTTTTCTTTCTTTCTTTCTTTCTTTCTTTTTCAACAGATGGAGAGAACATGTACCTGCAGTGACCTGTTCGTTTACTTACCGCTTGTTCCTTTATCTTACTGATTGTCAGATTGTTGTTTTGTAATTGTGCTTTTTGCGAAGGCGCTCCTTCTTGAATTGCTGATAGTCCCTAATCAGGGCAAGGGCCGGAGGAAAATAATTTATGCGAATGTTTATCTGTAACCCTTGGAAAATAAAGATCTCTCTCACTCTCTCTCTCTCTCTCTCTCTCTCTCTCTCTCTCTCTCTCTCTCTCTCTCTCTCTCTCTCTCTCTCTCTCTCTCTCTCTCTCTCTCTCTCTCTCTCTCTCTCTCTCTGTTGTATGTGTGTGTGTGTGTGTGTGTGTGTGTGTGTGTGTGTGTGTGTGTGTGTGTGTGTGTGTGTGTGTGTGGTGTGTAGTGTGTGTGTGTGTGTGTTGTGTGTGTGTGTGTGTGTGTGTGTGTGTGTGTGTGTGTGTGTGTGTGTGTTTTGTGTGTTGTACCGAAATATTAAATCGGAATTTTGTTTCCTTTTACTTTAAAATCGCGTTTTAAAAACAGCCAACCTCTCATTCTGACCACCCATTACGATGCAAAATTCGTTTATTTCTCATAATTTTATCACTTCCTGGAGTGCAGCTTTTCAATGTGCGATAACTTCTCATACCACTGTACAATTTTCAATCTGTTTATCTTTGAATAGCTTTTATTTTACTGCAGATTGATAACATGTTACCAGTTAAAAAATTGACGTCCGGTGCAATGTGATTCATTGCTATTGTGGAGGAGGATCACATATACATAAATATTTCAAACCGTGGCTAGACACATACTTCAAGCCTTTCAGGTTTATTTGTACTTTTTTTCTTACTTAGTTCGAATAAGATTTCAAAGAATATATCAATAAATATGCACACGCACACGCACGCACTACACACACACACACACACACACACACACACACACACACACACACACACACACTACACACACACACACACTACACACTACACACACACACACACACACACACACACACACACACACACACACACACACACACACACACACACACACACACACACACACACACACACACTACACACACACTACACACACTACACACACTATTCTTTTCATATCTACCAACATCATTATCAACATCAACATCATCACCACAGGGCCTGGATTGCCCGAAACTCTCCCAAGTTCGGCACCATCGACATTTTCGCGGACAACCTCCCAGGGAACGTGGACAACATCCGCCTGTCTCCCCGGGGCACCTACTGGGTGGGGCTGTCCCGGGCCCGCCACTCCAGCCTGCCCTCTGTCATGGACTCCTACGGGGAACAGCCTGAAGTCCGCAGAAATCTGATTGCTGTGAGTGTAGAGCGGAGAGAGAGAGAAGGGGGTGGAGGGTGGAGAGAGAGAGGGGTGTAGAGAGGGAGAGAAGGGGAAGAGAGATACGGGGGAGGGAGGGAGGGAGAGAGAGAGAGAGAGAGAGGGAGACAGACAGACAGAGACAGAGAGAGAGGAGAGGGAGAGATGGGGGAGAGAGATAGGGGAGGGCGAGAAAGAGAGAGAGGGGAAGAGAGAGAATGAATGAATGAATGAATAATCTTTATTTTTCAAGGGTAACAGAGTAAGTAAGCACTACATACTTTTTTTCATCCGGCCCTTGCCCTGATCAGGGAATAAAGCTAAGAAACCCCCTCCCTACCCCTACACACCAGCATCACCACCAGCAGCAGTTCAAGCAATATTTTAAAAGAAGAAAACAGAATACATTCAACAAAACGCGTCATCCCAACTGGATACACTGATAATTATTTAAACAAAAAATAACATAGCAAAAAACGTTTTAAAAATAGCAAATATTCAGGACCATGAAACAGAAGGCATTACAAATCTATAATGTGTGAGTGTGTGTGTGTGTGTGTGTGTGTGTGTGTGTGTGTGCGTGTGTGTGTGTGTGTGTGTGTGTGTGTGTGTGTGTGTGTGTGTGTGTGTGTGTGTTAAGCGGGAAAAACAAGCAAAGTAGGCATAAAAGAGAAAGAGAGAGTGAGTGAGACAGACACACAGAGACAGAGACACAGAGAGTGTGTGTGTGTGTGTGTGTGTGTGTGTGTGTGTGTGTGTAAAGTTGTTCGTATTCTTGTCATATTACGCGATGATGAGAAAATGCGATTCAATTATTTTCTAAAAAAGTGGAAAAGATTGTGTGCATTCTCTGTGTGCGTGTTTGTGTGCGTGCGTGCGTGTGTGTGTGTGCGTGTGTGTGTGTGTGTGTATGTGTGTGTGCGTGCGTACGCGATGATGTGAAAATACGATAAAATCATTTTGTAAAAAACTGGAAAAGATTGTGTGTATTCTCTGTTGTGTTGTGTGTGTGGTGTGTGTGTGTGTGTGTGTGTGTGTGTGTGTGTGTGTGTGTGTGTGTGTGTGTGTGTGTGTGTGTGTGTGTGTGTGTGCGTGCGTGTGTGGGGGGGGTGTGGGTGTGGCGGGGAGAGGTGGTAGCTAATTATCAATAGTATGTATTAATACATAAAAATGCATCCAACCCTGTTGATTTACATAATTCACTTTCATTACTTTTTTCATTTTTTTCTTTCATTCATTCATTTATTCATCTATCCTTCCTTCGTTTATTTTTATATTCTTCATCCTGAACGTGCATACACTCAAGAAGAATTGCAAATGCCACAATGCATACCTTGGTGTCCTCACTGCTCTCTGGGCAAAGGGAAACAGTTGCCACCTGGTCTCACTAATAACAAGGGAAACTTATATTCAGTATTCTGTTAAAACTGTACAATTGTCCAACAAAGATTTTTTGGTAAATGGGCATTGTTTATTTTTGGTTTGCTTTGTATGGATGGTTTAATATATACTTTGCTTTGTTTGTTTGGGGGGGGGGGGTTGTTTGAGAGTGTGCGGGGGGGGGGGGGGGGGTACTTAAGTTTTCTTTTTCTTTCTGAGGCTAGAACTCCGAGACTCATCTGTGGTAGAATTTTTACGAATACATTCGTCTACATGTAAACGTGGAATCCTACCGATTGGCAAGTTTGGGTCTTTGATAGCTAATATAGACAAAAAGCAAGAAGACTACTGTTTTTTTATTTAAACCCCAATGCATTAATGTCTTATTAAAAATTAGTGTTTCTGAAGGATGTGATACAAAGTTCATAGAAACCATTTTGTGAGCTACGCACAATGAATGGCATGATTTCATAAACTTTAGAGACATTTTTCCAAGGCAGTGCGCGCGCGCGCGCGCGCGCGCGTGCAAGCTCAGATTATCTTTTCATGAGGATTTGGGGGTTGATTACGCGCTGTCTGAAATCGGATTACACAGAAAAGAAGTGTAAAAGTGTCCTAGACTAGAAAATAGTTTAATGTCGGAAAATGCCCAAATTTTCTCTAACCAAATTTGACCAATATTACAGAGGTAGTTTCGAGTTGGCTTTAATTCCCAGCTGCCAAGTATTTGTGAAAAAAATATTTTAAATATCGTGTCATAACTCCGAGCACACACACCTGAACGTGTTGAACTGTGTATCGTTACGGTTGAAAGATTGTCATAAGTGGTCGACATAATTATTATCTCCCTTGGTTTGTTTTCTGTTTTCCTTTGTGTAGTAATTGCACAGTTATTGTCTCCCTTGCATTGACGATTGTGTTGAATTGAAATAGGATTTTTTCAAATAGACTACGTCCTTTTTAAAAGATTACATGGCAAGGACTTTTAGACAAATCTGCTAATTTTACCATATGTTTTCCTCGGACAGAGAACCATACTTAAACATTAACTTAACCTACAAAGAGTTCGTACTAACTACCTTTAAACATTAGCTCAAAATAAAGTGGCTACTATTCTAACACTAAATTGCGTTTACTACTGACTTGACCTGCGTTTTTCTTCACTTCTTGTGGAATTTTGGAACCACTGCACCGGGAGGCCAGTTCTCCAGAAATCGCAGATTTTATGATCGTTTACTTCGTAGCGAGCCTACTCTTTAACAAAAGATGGATTTTTTAACGTGTGCGCAAGATGTTCTGGTTCTATCTAGTTAGTACTTTTGAGTTATTACCAGGTCTGCTGAATGAGACAGAGTATATATATTGTAGATGAGACCATTGGAAAATTAAGCTAGATTACGGCACCAACTACAAATTATACTTTAAGACGATTTTTTCCTAGTTTTCAGCTGGTGAGCAACAGTGACATCATATGTTTTAAAAGTTTGTTTTCAGCAGCAGCAACAACAGTTACAAGAACGTTTCCTTTAATGACGATTTTTTTATCTTCAGCTGATGAACAGAAGCAGCTGCAACAACATACACTTTAAGATGATATTTTCTCTTATTTTCAGCTTGTGAAGAACGCAATAACAGCAACAACAAAACATCCTTTCAGAGGATTTTTTATCTTCAACTGGTGAGCAGCAGAAACACCGACAATTTTTTTCAAATTTTATACCACTTTATGCCACATCAGATTTCTCTGTGTGAAATTCGGGCTGCTCTCCCCGGGAAGAGCGCGTGGCCACAAGTGCAGCGCCTACCCTTTTTTTTTTCTTTGTCCTGTTTACAACTGTATTTGTTTCCCTATCAGAGTTGCTTTTTTCTACAGAGTTTTGCCAGGGACAACCCTCTTGTTACCGTGAGTTCTTTTACGTGCTCTAAATAATGATGTGTAACACACGGGACCACGGTTTATCGTCTCACCCCGAAAGACTAGCACCCAGACCACCACTCATGGTCTAATGGATGGGGGAAAAGTTGGGGGCCCGAACGGGATTCAAACCACCGCACACTCCGACCCGGACTTTTCGCTTTCTAGGCAGGCGCGTTACCTCTAGACCACTGATCCACCTGTTGACATTAACAACAATACCTAATTACACGTTTTTAAGATTTGTTTTTCTTCATTTCAATTTTTTACCAACAACAACATTTCCTCTCTAAAATCAAAACCTTTCTTTTTTTCTTCCATCTTCAGCTGGTGAGCAACAACATGGTCTTCGACGACCCGAATTTCGGCATCGTGGTGGAGCTGAACGGTAAAGGAGAGATCGTGCGGAGTCTGCAGGACCCTGACGGCAGCAAGTACACCTCCATCAGCGAGGTGGCCGAGGAGAAGGGCGTCCTCTTCATCGCCTCCAAGAACAAGAACTTCATCGGCATCATCGACATGAACATCCTGCCTCCGCCTCGAGGTAATGAAGGAGAGAGAGAGAGAGAGAGAGAGAGAGGAGAGAGGAGAGAGAGAGAGAGAGAGAGAGAGAGAGAAGAGAGAGAGAGAGAGAGTGTGTGTGTGTGTGTGTAGTGATGTGTGGGAAGAGTAGGAATGGGGTTGGGGTGGTGGTTGGGGAGTGGGAGTGGGAAGGTGTCTGTGAGAGTGTAAGCGTGCATGCTATGCAAGTGTGTGTGGTGGGGGGGGGGCTGCAAAGGGAGACTATTGGCTTGTTGGTAGGCGGTTGGTTGCTTACTTGATTAATTTAAGGATTTGTTTGTGCTTGTATTTGTATGTTCCAATGTTTTGTATGTTCGTTTGTGTATTCTGTTTTGCATGCTTGCTTGTTTGCTTGCTTCCTTGCTTGCTTGCTTGCTTGTAGCAGGTTGGCTGGTTGGCTGGTTGGATGAATAAAGTAGATAAATTACTTTCATGCCTTTTTTGCTTACTTTTTTCTACAAATTCCTCCACGACTGACTGGCTTGCTGACTGACTATGAGATTGACCAACCAACTGACCAACTGACTGACTGATACATTTGAGAAGTAAACATAACAAATAAAGAAAAAAATCGTAAATGATTAAGCACACAGATGCAGTCCCACCTCCTCCATCTGCATCCTAAATATTCCTCTCAATGTTAAATAGTAAAAATAAAAAAGATACAAACAAACAAAGAACCTCCACATTCATCATCCTCTCCTCTCTTCTCTCTCCAAACAGATTCCTCCAAGGTGGACTTCTCCCTGTCGGACGTGAAGGACGTCAACATGAAGCAGCTGCTCTCCCAGGTCAGCCAGAGGCTTCAGCAGCTGGACGAGAAGAAGGTGCGCAGCATCGTGCTCCTCCTGGTCCAAAACCTCTACAAGGCCAGGCTGGAGGCCAAGAGAGCCTTGGACCAGATCACCAAACTTCAACAGGAGCTCAGCTACATCCGATCTCAGATAGGCGGAGGTGGTGGTGGAGCAGTAGGAGGAGGAGGGGGAGCAGGAGAGGGAACAGGAACGGGTGTGGATCCTTCAGGAGGTACTGGATATCCTGAGGGAACCACGACGATGAGAAGCGTGACGGACTGGCCGATGGTCATGACCACGTTCTCCGTCCAGGAGGGAACCACGCTGAGGTCAGCCACCACCGTGTCCCACCACCCCATAGCGGAGTCGTCGCTGCACCGGATATGGGCGGAAGTTCCGCTCTGACCGGAAGTGTGGATGGAGGCGTAGCGGGCGCAAGTTCTGTGGGAACAGAGCCTCCTTTAGGAACTACAGGAGCAGGAGTGGTTGGAAAGCACCACGAGTCAGACCACAGCCCAGACCACTACTACCAGTTCTGCTGTAACTCAAAGCTCCGACACTTCTACTAACTACCACTTCTTCTCTAAGCCCGGACACTACTACTACTACAGAGGCAAGGAACGACAACTACAAGCAATATGGTGCCTCCCCCTTGAGAGAGAGAGAGTCTCACTATGAGTTACTGGTCTTTGACTGGTTCTAGTTTTCTCTCAGTTTATGGCCAGTTGTTGTTGTTTTTTTTGAAAGACTTTTGTTGAGGGGTAAA
>CM060320.1:26432670-26436485 GCA_030674155.1 Stramonita haemastoma
TCCACAATTGGCCTCCTCTGGTCTCCGAAGACCGTGCTGTTGTTGAGGGCACGCAGGGCCTTCAGCGCATGTTCGTGCGTGGAGAAATCCACGAAGGCGTAGCCCAGCGACTTGGCCTTGCCCGCCTGGTTGGTTCTGGCCAGGTCACGCATCACTCGGCACTCTGTGATTTTCATGGTGGAGTCACCAACAGCCTGACCCAGCACTTTCCTCAGTTCCTTCTCCTCCACTCTGGGCAGCAAGTTGTGGATGCACAGTCGTGTGGACGACACAAAGATGTTCAGGTTCTTCAGCTTCTCTCGCTTCACCAGTTCCACCTTCATCCTTTTCTTCATGTCTTCTTCAGACACTCCTGATGATGCCCGGTGTATGACGATATGATATGATGACGATACAGCGCTGTTCCTTGCCTACGTAGAGGTAGCCTAAAGCGTCCTTTACATGATTTTTGAAGTGGTCTTGAAATAACTCGACAATCCAGTACCTAGATGAATAAAAGAATTAAATAAATAAATCATTATATGTCATTCGGATGAGACTATAAACCGAGGCCCCGTGTGCGAATGCACACGGACCATCTTGCGCATACGTTAAAACCCTGTTCCGCCTTTCGGAAGAGCAGGCCATTGTGTGCCGGTAGGAGCGGATGTCAAAATTATTTTTAAAAAATAACAAAAAACACCGGGCACACAGGTGTCGTGTTTAGACACCATCCCTCAGGAAAAATCGGGGAGTTGGAGTCCCCTGGGTGGCTCGGAGCTGTATATATAAATAATGGGTAGGCGCTGCACTTGTGGTGACGCGCTCTCCCCGGGGAAAGCAGCCCGGATTTCATGCAGAGAAATCTGCTGTGACGTAAAGTGATATAAAATAATATTTTTAAAGAAATTTAAATAAGATAGTTCAATGATGGGTAGTTAAAAAAGAAAATAACGGGTTTTTGTTTTCGCTCATTCAATAGAGGACAGGTCTAGGTTTCACGAATGGGGATATTTTAGCGAATGCGACCTGTTTTTGCCCACCATTAAGGTAGCCGCATTCCGACTTCGGGGATAAATACATTTTCTTAAAAAATAAATCAAAAGTATTACCTACTCTCATTTTGCGTTGATAAGTTGTTGATGTTTTCCCTTGGGGGGATGGGGAGGTGGCTGGGGGGGGGGGGGGGTAGAGGAGGCGGGAGGGTTCAAAATGGAGGCCGTGTAAAAAAAAAATTGCCACCTTCACCCCCACCCCAACCCCTACCCCCACTCCTGCCAGGAGTCCTCCTTACCTATCACTTTCCGGATTTTCTTCCGTTGATGTATTTGTGGGACTCTGAGTTACATCCTTTCTCCGTCCGTCTGAATGCAACACGCAGATGATCGGTGGGTTTGGGGTTGTTTTGTTTTGTTTTCTTGTTCTTGTTGTTGTTACTGTTGTTGTTGTTGCTGCTGGGGGAGGTAGAGATGTCATTCGTGTTTACTTGTTTGCTTGAATACATGTAAGTTTCTAGGTTCTTGTTCTTTTTTTCTCCTATCTTTTTTGTTCTTTTTCTTTCTTTTTTTTTTGTTCTTCCTTTTCTATCTCTGTCTCTGTCTCTGTCTCTTGTCTCTCCCTCACACACAGACACACACAGACACACACACACACACACACACACACACACACACACACACACACACACACACACACACACACACACACACACACACACACACACACATCCTCTTGTTTGTTTGTTTGTTTTTCTCTATCATTCCTTGTTTTCTTTCATTAATCCCCGAAATCGGGATGCAGCTACCTTAATGGTGGACAAAAACGGTCGCATACGCAAAATTTCACCATTTGTGAACCTTGGAGCTCTATCCGAGAAACAAGGGGGAAAAAGATCTTCAGATATTTTGTCATTATTCTCCTATTCTTGTGAAAGATACAGAAAAAAGCAGCTAGATTAAAGCAGCTAGCAAACATAATTGTAAGCGTGATGGAAAGCAAACAAGTGCAGGATAAATAAATGCGACATTAATAAACGTGGCATGAATCGAAACAAGATGCACTTCTTATTCTTTCTATATCTTTGGTGAAGAAGAGTCATGATGGCTAAATCAGTCGTTATGTTTAGTGTTATGGTCAACTGCAGAACCTGAAAACAGTTTTGGAAATGTTTATATGTTGCTTTCTTTCCCTTCCTTTCTTCCTTTCTTCTTTCTTTCATTCCTTCACTCCTTTCTTCTTTCTTTCATTCCTTCCCTTCTTTTTCCATTCATGTCTTCATTCATTCAATCTTTCGTGCTTCCTTTCTTTCTTTCTTTCTTTTTCTTTTGCACTTACCTACTCGTTTTTCTTTCTTTATATAAATTTTTCTATTGATTTTCTTTCTTATCTTGTAAAAGATCGAAGTCTGAATCTTGTTGAAATAACACCCTAGATAAAGTAGAAGAAGCCACTCTGGAAAATATATTGTGTTAAAGTCAGGTAAGTCTATCGTGTTTGAAAGCGTGTACCTTTCCCATTTTTTTCTGACTTGTGGGACACAGTGGGTTTTCTAGATTTGTAAGAACACACGCACACATGCACGTACGCATCCATGTGCGCGCGCACACACACATAAACAAACACACACACACACACACACACACCTCACACACACTCACACACACACACACACACACAACACACACACACACACACACACACACACACACACACACACACACACACACACACACACACACACACACACACACACACACACGGCAAAAGAAAGAACTGTTCGTGTAGAATTATTAGAACAAGTCCTTTTGACGCTAACACGTGAACGTACACACACACACACACACACACACACACACACACACACACACACACACACACACACCACACACACACACACACACACACACACACACACACACACACACACACACACAGGGGGGGAAACGGTGGCATTGTGTTAGAAGACTCATGGCCTCATCGCATCAGGAACAACAGCCTTCACCTGTCTGTCACCTGTCTTCATCGCCGCACACAACAGTGGAATAGCCAGGTGGTTAGAGCGTTGCGCTCGCGACCTGACGGCCCAGGTTCGAGCCACCACTGCTCGAGGCATTTTTTTTTTCCTCTGGAGTTAACATCAGTGCCGACTCCGCCGAAATTCCTTCTGGTGAGACTATAAACTAAACTTATGAGTGTAAACGCATGTAGAACATCTTGAGCACACATTAACGCCTCATCCGCTTCTTTTGGAATAGGTCATTGTGTGCCGGTGGGAATGGATGACAAAATTTACAAGACCCCATGCACAGTGGGACTGGATGTAAAAGCATATAAGTATTTATTCCTTTTCCTCGAAATAAAAGAATTTAGGTAAACCAAACTCTTTGTCCTAAAAGATCGCCAGGTAACACGGTATCTGTTCCTGTGTTTCTGGCATCAATGATATTGTCCATAAACAATTTTGATGGCGTTTCTTTTTTTGGTTTTCTTTTCTTTTTCTTTGTCTCTCCCCTGAAAGACTGATAGGAGGACAACAACAGCGAATGGACAGGCCTAAAACTCAACAAAACCCTGAGAAAGGCAGAACTAAGAGAGGAATGGAGGGAACTGGTTGTCAAGTCTTCGGAGGTACCCTCACGGTCCGCCAAACTACGGGATAGATAAATAGATAGCAGGACTGATGCCATTGAATCGGTTCTTGTATTGTTTTATATGCCCGATACACTTTGATTTTCTTTTGTTGATTTCTATGAGCATTTTGTTCTGGATAGTTTATCCCTTTCTCTGTCTATTCTGCTCTGAGGAGAAGCGGGTAGAACCACATTTCTGCTGCCTTT
>CM060320.1:26446585-26456416 GCA_030674155.1 Stramonita haemastoma
TAGTTGTTTTCAAATCTTGTGATGTGTTAGCATGAAAAACTACTGGAAAACAATCACACCCCTCCCCCCAAAACAAAACAAAACAAAAACAAACAACACCATATTTGCAGAAAAAATCAATCTTTTTTAAAAAAACAACAACAAATGTACCGGTAAATTTATTTAAAAAACAACAGAAAGAAGAATGTACTGAAAAATATCTATCATATATAGCAAAAATATTAACATACCTGGCTAAAAAAATAGTCTTTTATTTGAAAAAAGGGAAAACACCAAGTACTTTTTATAACCTTACACTTGTTTTGATCATACTTCATGCCTTGATGTTAGGTTGCTTTGATTTTTTAAAAAATCTGCCAAAACCAAAAAAAGGGAAAATAAGATCCACCCCTTCATACACTACTTCTGTAAGCAAGGGAAAACAAGCGAGTCAAAAACTGATGACACTGTTGGCAGCATGTGACAGACAGAGTGACAGACTAGCACGCAGTGTCACACAGGCCAGTCCAGTTAAAACCCTTTATAACACACAACATTTACCTCACGTAAATCACGACAACACAAAACACTTAACACATGACAACCAGCAGTAACCTGAACATTTTCCTCTCCTCTACTACTGAGGCCTTGTGTGAGGTCTTCAAGATGACTAGGGCTGGCAAAATGAGTGAGGTCACCAGTTAGAGGTAGCTGACAACTTAATGTAGTTTTTAGTCTGTCAAAAATGTGTCGCTTAAACGTGAAACAACTTCAAGGGCTCTATATAAATGCCACGTTTTTGGTAGTGGGAAGAAAAAACCCCATAAGAAAAGGCGAAGGATTAAAATAAACATGGAGATTTAAAAAAACAACAGCTTCACATAACAATATCTTAACCAGCACATAAGAATATCACATACAGACAGAAAAATGTTCAAAACTACGTATTTGCCCACCTAGGTGGACGAGAGAGGCTGGTGGTTAGGCATTTTGTGTCACGCTGTGATCTGACGGTCCAGGTTCGAACCACTGCCCAGACTCCTGTTCATAGGGATTTTCCCCCTGGAGTTAACATGAATGCTGACTCTGCCACCCCTAAAGAATTTGGGGGAGACAATAAACCGAGGTCTCGTGTGTGTGTGAATGTACGTAGAACCTCTTGCGCACATGTCAATACCTGTTCCGATGAGTGGGCCATTGTGTGCCCGTGGGAAAAGATGACAAGATCGACAAAACCTCATGCTCACAGGGACTGAATATACAAAGTACACAAGTGCTTATTTCCATTAACTTCGAAATGAAAGAATAAATAAATGGTGAAAAAATATGGTTTTTATGCTATGATAACTATTAGCTTAAAATTATGGTAAATGTCAATATGATAGATAGCAAACGAGAAGAGGCTTTATGTGGTAACAACTACACAAAGTGAAATAGAGAACCTTTTGTTGAAAAAAACAAACTATAGCGGAACACTGACATGATGGAATGTAGGCATGGTGGAACAAAGAGCCTGTGGAAATAAAGTATAAGAGTGGAACACACAGCATCATTGGACAAACGTGATTAAAATACAGACATGGTAGAGTGTTACATATTCAGAAAAATACACGATGGAGTGCAAACAATGCAGAATATAGATACTATAGAACAGGGATAAAGTCTAGCATAGGTACAGTGTGACATAGATTTAGAATAAGACAAATTCAGAGGAACAGATTTTCTATGGAAAATAGATTTTATGGAACACAAAACAATGCGGAAAAAGAAAGGTAAAGTGTAGCTTTGATGCAGTATAACATAATTATTTGCCATGGAACCTGGAGGCGGTGAAAAAGAAATCCAGTGGAGCATGAATGCAATAGAGCATAGATAACAGATGAATAAAGATTTAACTGGGGTTTAGATACAATGGAATGCAGGCACAGCAGATGTGATGGAACACAGACACATTGGAACATAGATTTAACGAAACATACAATGGGACGTAACTAGGGTGGAACATAGGAATAACACACTATAGAAACAATAGAATTATGATGTACGCCGCAGAAACAAGAAACAATGAAACAAACACGGTAGAAAAAAATATAATGGGGTATAGATATGGAATATGAAATACAACGTAACATACCTACGCTGGAACAAAGTCACAGTGAAACACAATTATATGCAGAGAATATAGCAGCACTTGAACATTGGTGAAACACATGAAGTGCAACTTACATAAAGAGGAACATTGACACCCCAGGACATAGACATTGTGGACTAAAATGCAAACACATAAATAGTACAACACAAGACAGTTTTAGCACAGGTTCAGTCGAACTATAATTTGTAGAAACAAAACGTAAAGCGGAAGAGAAATTTGAAACAGATGCAACACAACAAAGAAACAGTTTAACATAGAAACGATAAAACAAAACGCATAGTAATATTCCATATAAACAAAGTGAAACCTAGCTATCCTAGAACAAAACTATTGATTTACAAAGAACAACATCAGTAACCCCTCCCCCTCCCCCTCCCCCTCCCCCAAGAAAACCGCAAGGACATAGAAAACGAAAAGGGTCTTTACTACAAAACAACAACAACAACAACAACACACACACACATGATGATGAAAAAAAGCAAATTTATTGCTTACTCAATGTACCATCTGAAAATTTTTTTTGGACTTTGACACATACACACGCATACGCACGCACGCACGCACGCACGCACACACACACACACACACACACACACACACACACACACACACACACACACACACACACACACACACACACACACACACACACACAGCAACACACACACACACACACACACACACACACACACACACCACACACACACACACACACACACACACACACACACACACTACTGAAAACGAAGCGTTCATCTTGCCCTCATGACAGTCCTGATACTCTTAGAGGTTTGAAGGAGACGGCAAAGTCATTGTCTTTATGTGTAAGTCACTGTGTTATGATTCACTTATTAGAATTCTAACAGGGTAAAACAGCTACGCCTTCGTTTGAAATGGGGAATTAACGTGTTGTACTAAAACGTGCCAGGACAGTTTTATACCCTGGTGGGGGAGTGGTGGAGGGGTAGGGGTGGGGTGGGTGGTGGAGATGGGGTAGAGGGAGGCCACGTGTGTGTGTGTGTGTGTGTGTGTGTGTGTGTGTGTGTGTGTGTGTGTGTGTGTGTGTGTGTGTGTTGTGTGTGTGTGTGTGTTTGTGTGTGTGTGCGCCTCTGTGTGTGTGTGTGTGTGTGTGTGTGTGTGTGTGTGTGTGTGTGTGTGTGTGTGTGTGTGTGTGTGTGACGGGGGTGGGGTTAAGCTTTTCAGTTGCAGCATTTCATGATGTAAGACAGGATACAAGACACAAAAAATGTTTGTCTCTTTCATTGTAACTGCCTGCCTGTCTCTGAAACTGTCATTGTCTGGTTGTCATTCTCTCTCTCTCTCTCTTCTCTCTCTCTCTCTCTCTCTCTCTCTCTCTCTCTCTCTCTCTCTCTCTCTCTCTCTCTCTCTCTCTCTCTCTCTCTCTCTCTCTCTCTCTCTCTCTCTCTCTCTCTCACTTTTACCTTTAAGGTCAGAATAAGGGACATTGGTATAAAAGGGAGATAAAGGAAAAATATAATCATGTTATGCCACAAATTCATCTCTCTCTGTCTGTCTGTCTGTCTCTGTCTCTGTCTGTCTGTCTCTCGATCTCGATCTCGATCTCGGTCTGTGTGTGTGTGTGTGTGTGTGTGGTGTGTGTGTGTGTGTGTGTGTGTGTGTGTGTGTGTGTGTGTGTGTGTGTGTGTGTGTGTGTGTGTGTGACTGATCACATTCGTCTGGGTTTCCTGTCATTCCAATAATGTACAGTGTATTTTTTCTGGAAAAAAAGTCTTGGAGATTAAGTTTCCTCCTCAGAGATCACAAGCTATGTCATAGATGTGTATTTCTGGGGCACTGGTCACACTATGACCAACAAATTGGTGTATATGTATGAGAATTTTGGTTTCGTACCTCAAGACCACAACTTTAAGTACAACTGATGTGTAAAAGGCAAAGGTGTCCCATAATTTATGCGGTCACTGGGGAGCGAGGCATCAGAGACCTCAGCTTCTCTAAGGGCTAGCATATTGAGGGCGGCACCCATATCCTCTCCTTCACTGCTTTACCTTCCCTGACCCTAAAGATGGCAGGTACCCATTTACAGCTGGGTAAACTGGGGGAGTGTACTGAAGCCAAGGCGCGCAAACGGTCACACATCCATTTTGAAACCAAGATGAATGCTGTTTAATGTCAGCTTGCGGAATCTAGTAAATCTTTATGCAGAAATTTGCCCTGAAAAAGTTTACGCAGTCTGAGATCAAAGAACTATGCTGGATTCGTCTATAAATCACCACATATTTCTTTTGTCAGTAAAACACCACGGTCCTGTGTAATAATTCACTGTCAAGGATTGTGTAACTTTGAATGTTTTACTTGGAAGTTTGATGTATTGTAGAAAAAAAGGGGGGGGGGGAAAGGAAGTAAGGAGGGAGAAAGACGAACGAAGGAAAGGAGGAGAGGGGGAGAGACAAAGAGGAGGAAGAGGGGTTGGAGACATTTATTCTAAAAAAGGAAACTAGCCACGACCTTGCAAGTGATGTACATAGTAAAGAGATCACCATATAGTTAGATATTGTGCCATTATTAGGTTATTTCCTTTATAAATGTATTATTATGCAGACTGGTTAACAATGGGAGTTTATGTGTTTTTCTGACGCGCTTAGTAAAGAGACTATCACGTTTTTTTTTTGTTTTAGATAGATTTAACATTGTACTATTATTAGGTTATATCCTTTATGAATATATAATTATGCAGACTACTTAACAATGTCAGTGTGTGTTATTTTGACGTTGTCTTGTTACAATTAAAACTCATCACGGTTTTCTTTAGAAGAGTTGGTTTGTGACAAATGCCTAAATTTGGAGGCTATAAAATATGAGTACAATGTGCTCTTTGAAGAGAGAGAGAGAGAGAGAGAGAGAGAGAGAGAGAGAGAGAGAGAGAGAGAGAGAAGAGAGAGAGAGAGAGAGAGAGAGAGAGAGAGAGAGAGAGAGAGAGAGAGAGAGAGAGAGAGAGAGAGAGAGAGAGAGAGAGAGAGAGAGAGAGAGAGAGAGAGAGAGAGAGAAAGAGAAAGACAAACAGATAGACAGACAGACAGACAGACAGAGAGAAGAAGAAGAAGAAGAAGCAGAAGAAGAAGAAGAAGAAGAAGAAGAAGAAGAAGAAGAAGAAGACGAAGACGAAGACGAAGACGAAGACGAAGAAGAAGAAGAAGAAGAAGAAGAAGAAGAAGAAGAAGAAGAAGAGCAGCAGCAGCAGACTCAGGAAAAAGAAGAGGAGATACTGGCGGTAGGGTATCATAAAAAAATCAAACGTTTAAGGTATTTTTGAAAAATAGTGTTCCTTTCACCTGGACCAGACGCTTCTTATCATTACACTAACAAACATTAGAAATTTTGCTTCAATCATTGCAAAAGAACGTCAAACCATGAAAATACAATTTCACATACCATTTCTCAGAGAGAGAGAGAGAGAGAGAGAGAGAGGAGAGAGAGAGAGAGAGAGAGAGAGAGAGAGAGAGAGAGAGAGAGAGACAGAGACAGAGACAGAGACAGAGACAGAGACAAAGACAGAGAGAGACAGAGACAGAGACAGACAGACAGACAGAGACAGAGACAGAGACAGACTGACAGACAGACAGACAGACAGACAGAGACAGACAGAGAAAGAGACAGAATGCTAATGGTGGTGATGGTGGTGGTAGTGATTATGAAGATTGTGATGACGATGATGATGGTAATAATGATGATTGTGGTGGTAGAGATGATGGTGGAGATATTTGATTGGAAAGGAAACACACAAACACTGACATAATTCTCTTCATTCACAGGGACAGACAGACAGACAGACAGACAGACAGACAGACAGACAGACAGAAAGACAAAAACCCAAACAAAACAGACAGACAGACAATGAATAAGAGAAAAAGGCAGGCGAACAAACAAAACCAGACAAAAAAACCCGAAACAGAACACGACAGATAGACAAGAAAATAAACAAACAGATTCAAACAGAAAGACATACATACAGACAAACAGCCAGCCAGACATACTGACACGCAGATAAAAATTATAAAAAGAAATTAACTCACGTGAGAGATACAAAAAAGGCAGGCGAACAAACAAAATCAGACCCCCCCCCCCCAACAGAATAAGACATACAAACAAACACAAACAGAAACAGACATACAGAAAGACAGACATACAGAAAGACAGAGAGACAGACATAATACATACATACATAATTACACACACACACACACACAGAGAAACACACACACACACACACACAAAAAACACACAGACACAGACACAGACACACAGACACACACACACACACTACACACACACACACACACACACACACACACACACACACACACACAGAGAAAAACAAGACATACTGACAACACAGACAAAAATTATTTAAAAAATTAACTCACGTGACCCTAACAGGGTCCACTCCTGGAGCCATCCTCATGTTGGACAGCAGACTGGCCATCTGCATGGACGCCATGGTCACTCACTCCTCACTCCCTCACTGGTCAGCCGAATGACCACCACCTGACCCTCCAAAACTGCTCCCGTCCCTCTAGCCCTGACCAACGCTTATAGAACAATGTACAAGACGGCAAGAAAGTAGAAATGTCCAAGTGTAGCCACTTGTCCTGTTAAAAGTCAATATCGAAAAGTCTTCCAGCGCATGGGTGTGTGTATGTGTGAGCTCTGTAGCTTGTGTGGTAGAAAGGGAAGAAGAGGAGGAAGCACCAGGACTAGGACTAAGACTACTCCACTACCACTACTACAGCTTGACTGATCATGACAGCACAGGACAGGACAGGACGACAGCTGAAGAAACCCACTGGGCACTATTTTTATATGCAAGGGGGGTATATCACCTACACGCCTCGTAACCCTCCTTCTCTCGCTCTCTCTTCAGTCTCCCCACCCCCCTTCTCTCTCTCTGTGGTCTTGTGTACTTCTGTCTCTGCCCCCTCCCCCTCCCTCGTCCTCCTCCTTCCGCTTTCCCCACTTTCTCACTACCTGTCCTTCTCTCCAAGCCAACTCTTCCAAGTCGTCTTTTCTCATCTCTCTCCCCCCCCCTTCCACTGTCCCTCAACCTCCCCGTTCTGTTCCTTGCACACGTTTCTCTTACCATGGGTACCCCCTACCCCCTTGTCCCCCTTTCTTAAAAAAGTCTCCACCCCAAAAAGTACAAACAAAACAACAACATGATGGAAAACTTTAGATGCAGGAATGACCAAGAAAAGAGGAAGAAAAGGATCTTTTTCGTTGCTGAGTCCTTGTGTACTTCTCTTCAACAGTCACAGTACTTGTATTTCTGTTTATGAGGACGTTGCAATAAAGTTTGTTGTCAATAGTTGGTGTGGTATTATTGCTGAAGTCTACCTTTCTCTCAGGAAAGATTGCGTATAACGAGAGATATTGAGAAGAGGAGGAAGTTTTTCTGTGGGAAGTGATGGGTATTTATTTTTTTTATTTCTACGAAATATACATTAGAAGTTTCCACTATTTCAACATTTTGCATTCTGAAAATTGAGGATTTTTTTTTCTTTTCAAGCCATTCTTTTAGGTAGTATGTCTACCTTCTGGAAATAAACATGTTTTTTTTAAAAATTCTTTACCTGTCGTAACTTTTTGCATTGGTGTGCTACATCCTTAACTGGAAAATCGAAGTTGGAATCTCATCAGCAGGGAGAATGAGTATTTTTGTTTCTTGTTTTTGAAGCCGGTAGCATTTACCCAGAATAAGACTGAGACTGGTAGCATTTACCAAGAATACGCATTGAATTTGGTGTGTGTATATTCTGAAAGAGTGTCTCGCTCAGCTTGTCTCTAAGATGAATCTCTATCTGTCATCAAAAAGATGTGAAACAGGTGGTGTACTTTGTTTATTGGACCAACTTGAGCACCACTATTTCCAATTCAACAGACCAATAATGTGCAGCATCTGGATCTTTAGGTTGATAGCCTCCATTCCAATTATGTTGTTTATAGCCCCACCGACTACATACGCCATATCGGGGCTGTCACCTCGTCAGGTTGGTAGCCTAACTACAGCTAGACATTGATAGAATCTTGTGAAGTATTGACTGAAAGCATGTCAGTGCAAGCTTGGGTATGGAAACGTGGGGTATATCAAAATGAGCGACGTGGATGCGGTAACAGAGTGGCACGTTTAAGAAGACGAAAGGGCACAAACAAATTATTTCCTCGTACTCTTAACTTCTTGGGACGTTATTCTTACTCAAAATATATCTCTTTTATGATCTATGTCCCCCCTAAAAGTAGCAGATTTTCTTCCTTTTTTATATTCTGTGTTTTATCCTCTTGTAGTGTTCTTTCTGTCACCTCTTCAATAAGAGCACAACGTGTACCCACTTTTTTTGTTTGCTGCCTCATCTTTTGTGACGTCCCTGTTCTGCTGTTCCCATGCCGCTAATTCCAATCTCCCCGCCACAACCATAGCCAACGTGACGTGTGCCCACTTATTCAAAAATACAAAGCAACAACAACAACAACAACAGCAACAACAACAACAACACACACACACACATTTTAAATGAATTCCTCATTCTGAGATACTCAAATGTTCTTTAGTCTCGAGTCTTGAAAGAGCGCAGTGTAAGTAAGAAAACTATCCTTTTTTTTCTCTCAGTCTGTGGTGTCATGACTAAGGCTCTGTTCTTTTACTGTCTTTTTTTTTCTTTTCTTCTCTTGCTTATAAGCATATGCACTGCTCTCCTCTGAGAATACGTCATAGTTCCATGATGACGGAAGACCGACTTCTGACGTAGATGCCGTGCAACTGCGCTGGTTTGTTTGTCTGGGAAATTGGTCAACAACAGAGTGTCACGATTCATGATTTGGATAAAAGTAAGGATATGGATACAAACAGATCAACAAGTAAACAAATGATTGTGGTACTACCTACCCCACCCCAATTTTTTTTTCTCTTTTCGTCTTTTTTCTGTCATTTTAAAAAAATGGTCACACACACACACACACACACACACACACACACACACACACACTCTGTCTAAAATCATTTTTTAGTGGATAGACGTTAAAACACCCACGCGCGCACGCACACACACACACACACATAGGCAGGGGAATAGCCTGGTGGTTAGTGATGCGTATTGCCCTTGTGAGCTGCTGATCCGGGTTCGAATCTCGTTCAATAGGATTTTCCCTCAGGAGTTAATATCAGTGCAGACTCAACTCTCCCACAAAAGTCCTTCCGATGAGACTACAAACCAAGGTCCCATGTGTAAATGCACGCAGAACACTTACGGACACGTTAAAAACCGAAGAGTAGGTCATTGTATGCCAGTATAAATGGATGACAAAATTTTAAAAAATGCATACAGACGGGGACTAGAGGTTAAAAAAGCAAATGGGTGCTTATTCCATTATTCTCCATAGAAAAGGATGAAAAAAGAGAAAAAAGAACACGCACACGCGCCCGCACGCATGCACGCACCCCCGCACCCACCTCCACCACATGCACATATTTGTATTTTGGTGTATTTTAAAATATTATTTTTTTCTGTTTATTTCATTTGTGTGACTATTTTTTAAATAGATTTTTATAGGTTTTTATTTTAATATATATACACATATGATTTTTTCCCTAGATGGATGGCTTGATGAAAAAAACAGCAACAATTGCACTGCTCATTCAATGCACCATCTGAAAATATAAGTTTGATTTT
>CM060320.1:26476516-26481516 GCA_030674155.1 Stramonita haemastoma
AGTGGAGTCAGCACTGATGTTAACTCCAGGAAGAAAATTTCTTCAACCGGACTGGAACCTGGGTCGTCAAATTGCGAGCGCAATGTTCTGACCACTAGGCTATCCGAGAGAGAGAGAGAGAGAGAGAGAGAGAGATAGAGAGAGTAGAGAGAGAGAGAGAGAGAGAGAGGAGAGAGAGAGAGAGAGAGAGAGAGAGAGAGAGAGAGAGAGAGAGAGAGTCACTAACCAGTGACACACAAATCAAATTCAACATAGCTATTAAAATTGAAATCTACACATTGTACATAAAATACTCATAGTTTTATATATACTGTCATGATCAATCTCTGTGAAATAGCCAATGTATTCACAAAAATGAAAAAAACTACACAGTATAATTAAAAGACACATTACCAACTAAACTTAAAACATTGAGACATTAAAAACAACATTTATCAAGCTCTATAATAGTCAACTTTCAGAATAAAATTGAAAACATGAGATGAATACAGCCTTCATCAAGATAGAAAGAGAAAGATAGACAGAGAGAGAGAGAGAGAGAGAGAGAGAGAGAGAGAGAGAGAGAGAGAGAGAGGAGAGAGAGAGAGAGGGAGAGAGAGAGAGAGAGAGGAGAGAGAGGAGAGGAGAGAGAGAGGGAGAAAGAGAGAGAGGGGAGAGAGAAGAGAGAGAGGAGAGAGAGGAAGAGAGAGGAGAGAGAGAGAGAGAGATGAGAGAGAGGAGAGAGAGAGTGAGAGAGAGAGAGGAGAGAGAGAGAGAGAGAGAGAGAGAGGGGGAGGGATATGGTGATATATATATATATATATCCAACAGGATGAGCCTGGTTCAGCATTTTTGATGCATCAAGTGAAATTGAAGGCGAATTTTAAAGGTTGTCAATGATTGGTGCTGTTTAGTTGAATCGGGAAGGGAGTTCCACAGCACAGGGCCTGAGTATAGTAAACTAGACTTGAACAAGTCTATTCTTGGGATTGGGACACTTGGCTTTTCAGTATTTCTGGAATGATTGGAATGAGAGAGAGAGAGAGAGAGAGAGAGAAGAGGAGAGAGAGAGAGGAGGAGAGAGAGAGAGAGAGAGAGAGAGGAGAGGAGAGAGAGAGAGAGAGAAAATAGTTTTCTTATCAAAATGACTTGTATTCATCATCATTGTCTCTGAACTTTTAAAGGAAAGAACACATACACGCGCACACACACATGCGCGCACACGCATACACACATAAATTACACACACACCACACACACACACACACACGCACACACATACACACACACATAAGCAGGACAACTTTCTCTTCCCCACTTAAAACGTAAATGTTTTGTTCATGGCAAAATTTAATATTAATACTCTCATGTTATTTACTGAAGACTTTTTTTTATCGGACAAAGTCATTTTTTTTTAAAAAATCGGGTTTTTAAAATAAAAGCATAATTAAAAATTGTAACTATTTGCTGTTTTTTCCTTCAGCTCGAACTCGGAGGTTTCACAAATGGTGAGATTTTTTGTGTAGTAGTAGTCTTCAATTTTACGTCCTTCCACATAAAGTGATACTGGGAGATTTTTGTGTCTGTGACCCTTTAACCACAGTTTAGGTAGCCGCATTCGGGCTTGATGGGTGATGTTTACACACGACACCTGTGTGCATGCGTTTGTGAAATCTTGTCATCTGGTCTTACAGGCACGCAATGGTCTATTTGTTCCAAAAAGCGGAACTGGTAGGTCTACTTAATGTATGCGCAAGAAGTTGTGCCACCGTTTGGTTTATAGCCTCATCTGACAGGACTTTCGGGGGAGTGGAGTCGCGATGCTGATGTTATCTCAAGTGGAAAAAATCCCCTCGAAATTTTTTAAAGGAAAAGGTTTTTCCTTTTTGGGGGGATTTCCCCCAACAAAAAAAAAAAGGAATGAAAAGGGGGTTTTTTAAAAATACTTTTTTTTTGGGAAGGGGGGGGAAAAAAAAAAAAAAGGGGGGGGGGGGAAAAAAAAAAAAAAAAAAAAAAGGGGGAAAAAAAAAATTTAAAAAAAAAAAAAAGGGAAAAGGGAAAAAAAGGGGGGGGGGGAAAAAACCAAAGGGGAAGGAACAACACCGCAAGAAGAAAAAAAAAAAAGAAAAACAGAGAGAAAGAAAAAGGAAAAAAAAAGAAAAAAAGAAAAGAAAAAAAAACCAGCGCAAGAAAAAAACCCCAAAAAAACAAAAAAAAAAAAACAGGGGAAAGAAAAAAAAAAAGGGGGGAAACGACAAACCCCCAAATAAAAAAAGTTGGAAAACGGGGGGGAAAATTTTTTTAAAAATTCTAAAACCCCAAAAACCCCAAAAAATTAGCTTTTTGGGAAAAAGGGTAAAAAAAGGGGGAGGGTTTTTGTGCACGCAAACGATACCCATCTAGCCTACTTGGTACCCCACTCATGCTTCTTAAACCTTAGCTTGAGGAAAGCAAGTCCTCTGACCACGGAGCTATCCCGTCCTTTCTACTGTGCGGAATGTGTGAGAATACTCAAGAAGAAGATTGAATAAACAATAACATAACATGAAGAAGAGGCGAAGCAATAATTAAGATATTAAAAAAAAAATTTTGATTATTCAAGAATTCGTCTGTCAGAAAGGAACAACCTATAAAAAAATCTTTAGAATACTTTAAAACGCAATGCAAATATATTGAAACATTTTTTTTTTTCGCGGCTTTTTATAAAAGAAATGCAAGATGTTCTCCTTTTCCCTCTGAGAAGCCTCAAGAGCGAACATTATCATTTCTAAAATGGTCTTTTCTTTTTATTTTTTGTCTCACAACACACACACAACCCCAAAAACCCACAACAAAACACACACAACACACACCCCCACCAAGCACCACCACCACGGGGCCAAGAAGCGCACGCCGCAGAGAGAAAAGAAAAGAAAAGGGGAAAGGAAGAAGGGGAGAGAGAGAGAGAGGAGGAAAAGGGGAAGAGGAGGAGAGGGGAGGTGGAGGGAGAGAGTGAGGGAAGAGAGAGAGGAAGAAAGAAGAGAAATGGGGATGGGGTGCAAAAACACACACACACACACAAAAAAACACACCAACGCCCGCACTCACAAAAAAACCACAAGCAATACACACTCTAGCTCAAATATAAGAAAAAAGATAACCCAGCAACATCAAGTTAAAGTAACTATGACAACAACAGCAAAAGAAAACGATCACACTTTGATTGGTTCAATTCTCCCAAATACAAAGAGACCTTCCCCCCCAAAAAAAAAATCACCATAACCCTAAAAAAATTAACCCACAAAACTACTATCCATCCAAAAAAAAAAAAAGGGTCAAAGTTTTTTGTTTTATTTTTAGTCTTTCAATAAAAAAAAAAAAGGGACCTTTTCTAACTTTTTAATTCCGTATATAAAAAGAATGGAGAAAAAAAAAAGGAAAAAAAAAAATGATGATAATGTCCGCTGTGTGTGACAGACAGAGTGACAACAAGCACGCAGTGTACACAGGCCAGCCAGTTAAAACCTCCTTAAAGCACACAACATTTTTCCTCACGTAGTCCTACAACACAAAAAAACTTGACATGACAACCAGCAGTAATAACATTTCTCCTTCTCCCCCCTTCTCCACTACTACTGAGGTTTGTTTAAGTCTTGAAGTTTACAAAGTTGGAATAAAAAGACCAGTTAAAACTGACCCGAAATAGACACACAGACAGACACCCGCAGACAGACACAGACCCCCAGAAAGAACGACCCACAGTCCCGACCACCACATACACAGAAGGTTTAGACACCCCACAAATGCACAGAGGCCAAAAAAAAAACAAACACACACAGTGGCAGGGACCACAACAAACACACACACACACAGACGCAAAGCCACGAGACATACACACAATACTTTTTTTTCTTAAATAGTCAAGAATACTCTTTTCAGAATTCCCCTTTACACCAAAACCCTATTATGAAGAGGTGGGAAATTATTCAAGCATAAATAAAACCAAAACCAAAAAAAACAAATAAACAAACAACAGGCCAGACAAACAAAGAACCAAAGTAACCCAAACCGGAAAAGGACCCCAAAGAGTTTTAAACCCTGAAAACCGGTTGTTCTCCCAAAACTTTGAGTATTAGAGAGAAAAAATATTTGGAAAATGTCCCACAACTTCCCCCCCCAAAAAAAAAAAAACCCCCCCCAAAAAAAAAACAACAAAACCCCCCAACAATTCCTACAAAAACCCCAACAACCAATCCCCCCCAAAAAACAAAAAACAAAACAACAAAAAAGGGCACCATAAAGCAGAAAAAAGAAAGAAATCCCAAACTATACGTTTATGCCATGCATTAAGTAAAATGTCCCGAAAGTTTCCATCAATACAAACTAAAATAACAAACAAACCCAATGAAAAAAAGAAAACCCTTTAAAAAGAATGGGAAAACATAGAGCCCCTTTTATAAGCTTACAATTATTGTACCATACTTCAACTGCTTGAAGGGGATGTTGTTTTGATCTAAGAAAAATTCTGCCGAAACCCAAAAAGGGAAAAACAAGGCCACCCCTTTCTACAATTACTTTGTAAGCAAAGGGAAAACAAGGGAGTCAAAAACTGAAGGGCAACCCGTTGGAAACATGTGAACAGGACAGAGGGACAGACAAGCCGGGATGTCCCCCCACGGCCAGTCCAGTTTAAACCCTTTTGAGCAACACAACTTTACCTCAAGGTAATTTTTACGAAAACACAAAACACTTGACAAAAAAAAAATTAAAACTGAACATTTTTCCTCTCCTCTTCTACGGGGGTTGTGTGAGGTTCTTCAAGATACTAGGGCTGGCAAAATGAGTGACGGTCACCAGTTAGATGTAGGCTGAAAAAACTTAAAGGGAAATTTTTAGGCGGTCAAAAAATGTGCGCTTAAACGTGCCCCAACTTCAAAGGGGCTCTATATAAATGCCAAGTTTTTGGTGGGGGGAAAAAAAAAAAAAATGGAAAAGGGAAGGATTTAAAATTTTGTAGAAGATTAAAAACAAAAAACAACTTC
>CM060320.1:26491516-26509016 GCA_030674155.1 Stramonita haemastoma
ACCCACACCCTGCAATAAACACTTGGGGGTGCTTTAATTTTGGTGGCCAAACATTTTGCCCTCACGAAAAAAGAATAAAAACTTTATCCTATGTGTCTAGATATCAAAACACGTGTGTCAGCCTGTCTCCTTCCACCCTCTCATTTCCTCTCTCGCTCTCTGTCTGTCTGTCTGTCGTCTGTCTGTCTGTCTGTCTGTTCTGTCTGTCTTCTACTTCTATATATACAGTGTGTGTGTTTTGTGTGTGTGCGTTGTGCGCGCGGCGCTGCGTGCGTGTGTGTGTGTGTGTGGTGTGTGTGTGTGTGTGTGTTTGTGAACAAGTGAGTGTGACTGTCTGGGCTTATTACCAATTTTTTTTACAAGTAATATTTGTCAACTCTTTAGACATCAAAAACTTTTTTTAAAATAGAAACTTTGGGAATAAAACAACAACAAAATTTGAGAGATTCGGGTTGTTTGTTTGTTAACTTGCTCGCTTGATTCTGATTTATTTAATAATGAATACTTTGAATAAAAGAAAAGAAGTTGTCCTTAAACCTATCTCCTTGTGCAGTTGGAAAGAATAAGGAGTAGCCGAGATTTGCTTCAATCATAAAGCATTATCATCAAAGAATTGAACTCTGGGACAGCTGTTCAAGAGTGAGGAAGCTGGTTGCAAAATATTAAATTGGCGCACCCACAGTCCCGAGACTACGGGATAAGTGAAAGTGAAGGCGAAGGTTTCAAGAAACAATCGTAAACATGAAAGCAACATTAGGCAGTTATACTATTCCAACATCACTGATGCAGCGAGGGAGCATCCAGTCAGAAAGCAAGAGGGGGCGGGATGGGCAGGAGAGTCTAGATCATTGCTCCTTCGATTTCTTCCTCAATGAACACCCCACACAGGAACTAGTGTTGCCTGTCATTGAGAAAAATACGTTTCGCTGCCATTAAGCGCCTGACAGTCTGACCCAGCACATCTGACTTTGGCGGGGAGAGAACTGTTATTTATTATTTTTTTTTAGGTGTTTTTGAAAAATAAAGGTAGGAGACTGGACCAAGACACCAGAATGGTCAGAGAGTAAGACGATATTCAATTAATCAAAACAGGCAGTGATGGCTTTTGGGTCAGATTTCAGTTTTCTAATATGTCAATGCACAATACACCACATCTGCGCCCCAAAAGAAAACACACCCACTCCCCAAATGAAAACCCAAGAAAAATAGAATCCTAAACAACTAAACGAACAAAAAAAAACACCAACAAAAACCCAGCAAAAAACTCAATCCATATAGCAGAAGCTTGATAAATTACAGAACACAATATTTTTATCTATTTATCTTATATCGAGATACAATAAGCATCTGTTTTTTCGTCAATACCTGGACACTCGCTACGGGTAGCCTATATATTTTGTGGGTGTCTGCATCCTTGATCCCACCCAATTGCCACAATGACAGGATTTTTATCGCACGTATTGATCCTCTGTGTGCGTAAATGGCAAAAGGTAAAAAAAGCATGGGTAGATCTCGCAAAGTCTGCATTGGAGACAGGAAAAAATTCCTATTCTGAATTGACCAGGTGATTTATAATCCGAATATATCACTGAGGACCAGAGGTCTTCGCTTTATCAACTGAGACTGTCGAAGCCAACAACGAGCATTAACACCAAAACAAAACAAAACAAACAATAAAATATATATATATAAGATATAGATAGATAGTAATGAAGTATATTTATATAATATATATATATATATAAGATAGAGAGAGAGAGAGAGAGAGAGAGAGAGAGAGAGAGAGAGAGAGAGAGAGAGAGAGGTTACGCATAATTGCACCAACTTTGCGACATGGCATGTACTGTGCCACAGTACTCTGGCTTTTTGCTGTGCTGTGTTTAATATGCGTTCTCATTATGACCTTTTCTCTCTCTTCTCTCTCTCCTCTCTCTCTCTCTCTCTCCTCTCTCTCTCTCTCTCTCTCTCTCTCTCTCTCTCTCTCTCTCTCTCGAGACCCTAATTTCCCGTTGAGGGTGTGTCACCTTTCTGTCAGAAATGTTTTGAATTTTGAATTCTAAATTTGAATGCTACCTAACTTGTCTACCGTTAAGTACCGTTGAGCGGGGTTAAGTTGTCTCGCAGATAGGTTGGCTGTTCTTCTTGGTTTCAGTACAGCACCCCCCACCTGTTAACCCAGCTGTAAAATGGGTACCTATCTATATAGGGACAATTAAAGAAGGTACAGGTAAAGGTGTCCCGTAACCTGTGTAGTCGTAGGGGGAGCGAGGCGTCCGGGACCTCAGCTTCTCTAGGGGCCAGCATATTGAGGGCGGCACCCATCTCCTCTCCCTCGCTGCTTTACCTTCTCTGACCCAAAAGAGGGCAGGTACCCATTTACAGCTAGGTAAACTGAGGGACTGTACTGAAGCCAAGATGCGCAAAACGGTCACTCATCCACTGGGTAACCACGCTCGATGCTGCTTAACTTTAGCTGGGGAAAAAGAGTGCTTTGACCACTGAGCTATGCCGTCCCCTATAGGGACAATAGGGAAAGTAAACTAGCGAGGGAAAGAGATGGGTACCACCTTCAAGATGTTGACTGCCTAGGGAAGCTGAGGTCTCTGACAACCGGGTCTCCAAGGAACACATGGGTAATAGGTTACTTTTACCTTTGCCTTGCCTGTGTCTAAGATAATACTTTCCTGCCTTTGTTTTGCATTCCGTTTTGTTTCATTTCATTGTTTGAAATTATTGCCGTTGGCCTGGGCCGAAAGCTGTGTCAGTTATTGATGTCAGCTAATTGCCAAGGCCTACATTAAAATGTTGTTATGTTGTAAAATGTTCGTTGACATTGCCTTCAGCCATGATAAGCTCTTAACATAGCAGCCTGCACTCTCCTATAAAGGAAAAAAAGATCCCTTGAAGTCGGAGTATGGCTGCCTATTTGGTACTTAAAAACAGTCGTACACGCAAACTTCTCATTCAGTGTGCAATTTCAGTCTCACAGTGATTCCCAGGTGACATGAGTGAGTCAGAGTGCACATTATGTGTGAGCTCCTTAGAGTGTTAAGCTGGGGAACGCACAACAACCGGAAAAAAATTGCCGTCCCTGCTCTTTATTATTTCATGTTTGCCTTTTTGGTGTTTTTTTGTGTTGAATTCAGTGTAAACATGGCGGATTTGTTAGCGTTAAATTAGCTGCTTCCGGCAGAAGAATTCGTTAGCATATTATGACCCTCCTTCCCCTCTTTTTTATTTTAAAATCCTTCGTTCTTTAAGTATGCATGTATTTTCCTGTCTATAAGAAAAGAAGGTCTTAATACACAAATGTTTTTCCAGTCATCTCTTTTTGAGATAAAAAAAACAACAGCTGTACACGCACTGCATAACGCGTTGCATACTTGATCTCTATATTACAGAATTACAGTGTCTTACTCTTGCATCACATGACGTCTTAGGGTTCGGGTAAATTAGGAAAAATATACACGGCCTCTGCGATCAGTGGGGTTATCATTATTGAATGCCTACGATCTGATAGCCCGGGACAGCCTAGTGGTTAGAACATTGCGCTCGCAATCTGACGACCCGGGTTGGAATCCCGTTCGATGGATTTTTCCCCTGGAGTTAACATCAGTGCTGACTCCACTCTCCCCAGTAGTCCTTCAGATGAGACTGTAAACCCAGGCCCCGTGTGCGAACGCACGCAGAACATCTTGCGCACACGTTAATTCCTGGTTAAATTTAAAAACCGCATGCATACGGAGACTGGACGTAAAGAAAAGCACGTGAGCGATTATGCATTATCCCGGAAATAAAAAAGAAATTAAACAAACAAAAAAAAGAAGACAAGATTCGAACTAGATTTAAAGCATGGGTCTTTACGCTTCCTCAACAAGTGTATTAATGACAGGCCACTAAACTACAGTTTTGCAAAGGTCAAGAATGGTGTTGTTTTCTTTTATTGCATTTTGTTGTATTGTCTTTGTTGTACTTTCTACCACAGCAGATTTCTCTGCATGAAATTCGGGCCTCCACCCCGGGGAGAGCGCTACCCCGAAAAAGCAGCACTACCCATAAAAATAAACCCATTTTTTTACATATTGTCCTAACAATGTGCCTGTGCTTTTTTCTACAGAATTTTGCCAGGGGAAGCTCTCTTGTTGCCATGGGTTCTTTTATCTGTTAATCGTTTGTTTTACCCAGCTCGTCCGCTCACAACGACTAAAAAAACTGTTAGATTTAGATCGTTTGTCTTGAAATTTGCAGTCAGTATATTAGTTGCCCACCTGGTAAAGGTGAGAAACAGATTTTTAAAAATAGGAAGTTTCGAAATCAAGGTATTTCTTTTTTTTTATTTCTGTTGGGCCTGTTCACTTTACGACAATAACCACTTAACGACACGATATGCGTTACCTCTCAGACGACCAATTCACCATTGTATTAAGCATAGTTGAAAAAAAACCACACCAAAAATACTAAGGTTGGAAAAAGAACGCATGGAATGGCAATGGCAAGAAAGAGGGAGGGAGGGAGAAGGGAGAGGGAGGGATGAGGCTGAGAAGGTGGAGAATGGGATGGGAGGAGGGAGGGGGGAGGGAGGGTGTGGAAGGTTGAAGTGAGTAAGGGAGATCATTGTGTAACGAGAACGCGAGCGGGGGCGACATCAACTTACGATGACGAAGACAGCCAGGCAAAGAATGAGGGTCTGTTGTCATGGAGAGAGAGAGAGAGAGAGAGAGAGAGAGAGAGAGAGAGAGAGAGAGAGAGAGAGAGAGATGGTATACTGTTGTGGTACCTTTCACAGAGAATTTATCGTTCCTTCTTTTGAAAAAAAAAATGTACTTATAAGAAAAAATATATTCAGGCATGTGTCTGACGTAATTTAGTATTCAAGCGGTCGATTTTAAACACACACACACACACACACACACACACACACACACACACACACACACACACACACACACAGAGAGAGAGAGAGAGAGAGAGAGAGAGAGAGAGAGAGAGAGAGAGAGAGAGAGAGAGATACCCGTAAAATCCCTAGCATAAGCCCACCATCTAGCAAACGCCCACCCCCCACTTTGGGCCAAAAGTTGTGCACAGGGGTAACTACCTAGCAAACGCCCACCCTGCTTTTTTCAAAGAGACTATGCTCACTTTCACTAGGATTTGTGCAGACTGTTCTAAAAGTCATCTTTTCCCCCTTCTTAACCTTTTTGTGTTTCTTTCCTTTTTTCTTATTCTTTGTCCCCTCTCCTCACTCCCGCGACAGTCTTACACTGTATCTTTCAAATTGGAAGCCCTCCAGTATCTGAATAACGAAGCAGGTGGGAATGTTTCGGAGTGTGCCCGTGAATTTTCTGTGGATAGGAAAAGGATCAGGGAATGGAGTGAAAACAGAGATAGACTTGAACAGCAGTACGGAAAAGAAACGGAAACTGTCAAAAGGACCAGCAGTTAGATCTGAACATGTCGACCAAGGTGTGCTGCATTATCTGGGAAATGAAAGATCTGAAGGCAGGGTATTGCGAAACAAGGACCTACAACGGAAAGCCTTCATTGCCTCAAAGTCCCTTTTTTTCTGTTTTCCTTCACTTCTACTCACACGACCTAACTTACATGCTTTCGGGTTTGTATTCACTCAATTACACGGTTGAGCACAAAAATTATTTTGTGCAAAGGGGTCTATCCCCAGCAAACGCCCATCCCCCAATTTTGCCCTAAATCATTGCACAGGGGGGATGGGCGTATGCTAGGGATTTTACGGGTATATATATATATATATATATGTAAAAAAAGGTAAAGGTGTCCCGTAACCTGTGTGGTCGTAGGAGAGCGAGGCGTCAGAGACCTCAGCTTCTCTAGGGGCCAGCATATCGAAGGCGGCGCCCATCTCCTCTCCCTCGCTTGCTTTACCATCTCAGACCCTAAAGAGGGCAGGTACCCATTTACAGCTGGGTGAACTGGGGGAGCAGGCATATATGTATATATCTATATATAGGGTCAGCAATTTAGAGGGCGGGCGCCCATCTCCTCTCCCTTGCTGACTTTACCTTCCCTGACTCTAAAGAGGGCAGGTACCCATTTACAGCTGGGTGAACTGGGGGAGCAGCCCCCACAAGGTAACACACACACACACACACACACACACACACACACACACACACACACACACACACACACACACACACACACACACACACACACACACTGGAAACATTTGCACACATTTTTTATGACATAAATCAAATTATATTTTGGGATTGTCGGCCCTGATTGCTGTATTTTTCCTGATGATGCAGAACTTTATCCTGCTGAAGTTTGATGCTGTTTGCGTGTTACTTTTCTAATGCGCCATTCTTGTCTTTTCTGGCTTATTCGTCCCAGAAATTAGCGAGGGCTGAGATGCACTAGAATGAGATGGACTAGAATGAGATGTAGTAGAATGAATGCACTAGAATGAGATGGACTAGAATGAGATTACTAGAATGAGATGCACTAGAATGAGATGGACTAGAATGAGATGCACAAGAATGACATGCACTAGAATGAGATGCACTAGAATGAGATGCACTAGAATGAGATGCATGAATGAGATTCTAGAATGACATGCACTAGAATGAGATGGACTAGAATGAGATGACTAGAATGAGATGCATAGAATGTGATGACTAGAATGAGATGCACTAGAATGACATGCACTAGATATGCGGATGCACTAGAATAATGAGATGAATGCACTAGAATGAGATGTGGATGACTAATAATGAGATGCACTAGAATGAGATGCACTAGAATGCGATGCACAAAATGGATGCACTAGAATGATGCACAATTGAGATGACAGAATCGATGCATAGAATGCGATGCACTAAAATCAGATGCACTAGAATCAGATGCTAGATCAGTGCACTAGAAGAACCATCCTTCTATTTCTTGCCGCAGTGGGAAAAGGTGGGCGCTTGCTGAACCTGAAATAAAAAAAAAAAATGAACACCCCGAAATGTGACCTTAAGGTACTCTTCTGGGCAGTGTTTTAATGGCGGCTCGACCTTGAGGGGTCACTGCGGATTCTGACGCTAGGAGTTGTGACAGAACAAGCCTGGCTGGGAATAACTGTGTATTGCAACACTGGGATTAATGACATAGCAGCACGTCTGCCAGGGCATGAAAAATGAAGCAGGAAAATGCCAGGAGTGTGTAGCAGGGTGAAGACATACTTGTACATGGGTGGACAACTTTTTTTTGCCCTTCTGTCCAGGTGATTGTCGCTCTTTTTTCTATTTCTGTTTGTTTCGTAAGTCAGGGTGAGCATAATGTTTGTGGACACAGTGTGACAAGTCTTGACATGTACACTTGTGACTGTGCCTGATGTTTCTATGTGTCTGATTGTTGTTGACGTTTATATGGTTGTTGGGGGTGTTTATAGTTGTGGTGATGGAAGTGAGGGTTAAATGTTCATAGGTAAAGGGTCAAGGTGTCCCATAGCCTAGGCTGTCGTAGGGGAACGAGGCATCAGAGATCTCAGCTTCTCTAGGGGCTAGCATATTGGGGGTGGTGCCCATCTCCTCTCTGTCGCTGCTTTACCTTTCCTTTACCTTTCCTGGGTGAACTGGGAGACTGCACTGAAGCCAAGGCAGTCACCCATCTGGTCACCCATCACCCATCCAACTGGCAACCACTCTCGATCAAGCTTAACTTGACTTGGGGAAAGCGAGGGCTCTGACCACTTAGCTATCCCGCCCCCAAATGTTCGTAAGGAATGAAATAAAGGAAAAAATGCTGCATTGTCAAACGTCATTCTTAGGTACTCAGCAATTATACAAGGGCACTAACTAATCTCTTTTTGCTGCTTTCACATACTAGGATGGAAACTCCCTCATTTTGCTAAGTAAAACTTCACACCTCTAACAACGACCACAAGGCAGGGCCTCCTGTGACGAGGGTTCTAAGGCGGCTCGACATTGATTCGTAACTGAAGAGTTTGAAGCAGAACTCTAAAAGGATAACCCAAATGTGGCTATGTATTGCAGAATTAGGACCTATGCACACCAACGTGTCTCACACGACACAAAGTGCTAAGGCATGAATAAACCATGTGTGTCTAAAAGAACCGAAGATCTATGAATAGTATGGAGCTTTTTAGACTCCAAAGTGTACAGCTGGTGCTTTATTTCTTGTCTACTTCTCTTTTGCTCTTAAGTCACTCAAAAATGCTCGGCAAAACATATGTTTCAAGGTATGTGTCGACATGTCTTGACATGTACACTTAGGACTGTGCCTGCCGTGTGTAGTTCCTTCTGCTTCTTGTGGTTATTGTTGACATTTGTGTGCGTGTTGAACTGTTTATGGTTATTGGAGGAGAAGTAGGGGTTAAAAGTGTACGTGGAATGAAAGAAAAAAACACCTGATAGTTACAACAGTAGGGGCAAATATATCTGCAAATTCTTAACAATATATATAATATATATATATATATAATATATATATATATATAATAGATTATATAATATATATATATAATATATAATTATATATATATGACATAAATGCGTGTACAATGCTCGTAATATTATCACAGTTGATCAGTAAATTGTAAGATGCTCAGCTTTATGACAGTCATATTTGAAACAATCTAAAAAAAGAAGCAAAAAGATCAGTGTGTATGTGAAACGGTGACCATAACAGCAGTCATTGAAACAAGGATACAGGCAATGGAAATGAGATGCTCAGACTGCAATTTCTTGGTATCTAATACAGAGATCACGTAACCAACGAGGAGGAAGTGAAAACCAGATTCGAAAACGCCATCTGATCATATAAAGGGTTCCTGACTTCAGTGAAAAGGGGCAAACTGAAGTGGTACGGGTAAGTCACACGAACATCTAGGACTGGCCAAGATTGTCCTACAGGGAACACTAAGGGGAGGGAGACAAAGAGGCAGACAGAGGAAATGATCAGAAAACAACTTCAGAGGGTGGACTGGCCTTGGGTGAAATGACTTGCTTCGGAAAGCTGAAAACCAAGTGGAGTTGAGGAAGCTGGTTGCAAAATCTTCAGTGGTACACCGACAGTCTAACAGACTATATGATATGTGAAAGTGAAGGGAGGAAGGAAGTAAGGAAAATAAAGCAAATTCATTTCAGTTTTTAACTGTTGTGCACCTCTGTTTGCGTGTGTGTCTGTTTTCAAATAAATACCTTGCCATTCAGGGAATCCATACCATGACTTCAGAGGATTTTCTTCTCCTATAATGTCAAATACAGGTTGTTACACGAGATGCTTGACATGATTGAAGACTATCTCAAGATACTATTTCAAATCATAACATTTCATAGCAGACATTGGCTCATAATGTACATCTATATCACTGACAAAACATTAGGTCTGGACAGAGACAGTGCAGAACTTTCCGAAGGTCAGTCAAATAACACAGGTCAGGGGCAGGACCTCATGTGGCTGATGGCTTCTCGGAGGCCTGACTGGTGACTGTCAGTGAACTCTTGACTGGCTAACTTTGACCTAGACTTCTTGAAGAGTTGTTTGGGCATGTCACAACCCTTTCATGCAGTGTTTCTTTAGTAAGCTGAATTTGACAGAGCCATAGATTCTTCGTCAAAAGCTCAGACAGCAAATATTATTGTCTGTCAAATGAACGAAAATGCCTTTTGCTGGTGGGTGTTAAGCACCTGACAAGTCAGGCCCAGCACTGGTAACTTTGGCGTTGGAAAGAGTTGTTACCTTCTCAGTCTTTCTGGAATTAAAGGCAGAGGAATGCACCAAGAGGGAAGAAAATTGACAAGAAAGGTGAGACTGGAAGGAAAAAGAAACAAGGCAGAAACAAAGAGAGGGATAGAAAAGCAGGAATTCTTAGCACAGATTTCTTGGAAACTTGGATTTTTGAATTCTGATTAAACAGTTTTAAGATAGCTAGGTTTGCCAGAACGGTCAGGATTTGGCAAAAGAGCAAAGTCTCCGAAGAGTAGCAGGATAAAGAGAATCAAAAATATAAACGAAGGAAAACTGTAGTTTATAAAAAACAACAACAACAACAAAACTGGGAGTATTCTCCAAGGGGATGTATTTCTGCCTGCCTGTCCGGGTGACAAGTGTTTTATTTTTATTTACATTTGTTCCTGAGCCCTCCAAGGAGGCATTTTTTGGTGAACATATGTTGTGGACACATAGCCACATGTCCTGACGTGTACATGAATGACTAAGCCTGATGTGGCGGCATTGTGATTGTTGTTGACAACTGTATGGTTGTTGATGTGTTTATGACCGAGGCAAGAAAAATGAGGGTCAGGGGTACACGTGGAATGTGTTTCAAAAATCCCCCGAGTTACATGGAGGGATGAAAACGGCTAGGTCTCCTCTGTCTTGCTCGGAAGCTAATTCTTTTGGTTTGTACATGTTTCAAAAGCTTTCAAAAAGATTTCTTACCATTAAAAACTTGAAAACGATTTATCTCTTCTTTCAGGTTTATTTGTTGTAAGAGTATTATAATAATATTTGTTTCTTTTAGGGTGGGTTTTTTGGGGGCCAACTTTAATTTATGGATAAAGGGGTTTTTACATGTTTTGTGTAATCATTTCGGTGCGGGTGCATGCACACACGTGTGTGTATTCATGCAGAGATATATACGCTTTGTGTGGTGTGTGTGTGTGTGTGTGTGTGTGTGTGTGTGTGTGTGTGTGTGTGTGTGTGTGTGTGTGTGTGTGTGTGCGCGTGCGTGCGCACTCTCTGTATATGTATGTATGTATGTATGTATGTATGTATGTATGTATGTATGTATGTATGTATGTATGTATGCATGCATGTATGTATGTATGTATGTATGTATGTATGTATGTATGTATGTATGTATGTATGTATGTATGTATGTATGTATGTACGTATGTACGTATGTATGTATGTATGTATGTATGTATGTATGTATGTATGTATGTATGTATGTATGTATGTATGTATGTATGTATGTATGTATGTATGTATGTATGTATGTATGTATGTATGTGTGTGTGTGTGTGTGTGTGTGTGTGTGTGTGTGTGTGTGTGTGTGTGTGTGTGTGTGTGTGTATGTATGTATGTATGTATGTATGAAGGTCAAGATCAGTTTTTTTCCAGATGGTACGATTAGCATCTGTTCAGTACAGTCCAGATAAGCAATGCATTTACTCTGTGTGTGTGTGCGTGCGTGAGTGCTTGCATGCGTGTGTATGTGTGTGTGTGAGCGTGTGTCTGTGTGTCTGTGTGTGATCCCTGTTATACTTCCCACGGGCTATAGATAATAAAAGTTTCTCCGAAAGGCTGGTGACGTTTCAGCACGTACACAAAGTGTTCTTCAATGCGTTCTGCACACTGATCCTTACTTAGTGTAGAGGCTCATCCAAATGGAATTGTGGATGAGTGGAGTCAGTACCAGCATTGACTCTAGGTCGAAACTCCCCGTGAACGGTTACCTCAATAGAGACTCGATACCACCCCCATTAGTCAGTGTCACGGCCCTGGAATCAAAGCGCTACCCAGACACCTGTTCCAGGGTATTTTTGTCCCTGAAGTTAACATCACTACTGACCCTATTCCCTCAAAAGTCCTTGGGATAAAACTATAAACCGACGCCCCGTGTGCAAACCCACGCAGAACATCTTGCGCACATGTAAAAACCCGTTCCGCCTTTCGGAAGAGATGGCCATTTCGTACCGGTAAGAATAGATGACAAAAAAATCAACCAAAAACTGCAGGTACTCTGGTGTCATGTTTAGACATCAGCACCGAAGTCGGAATGTGAACACCTGACTGGTGGGCAAAACAACTGTCGCGTATGCAAAAAAATTCACCATGGGTAAAGATCAGAGTTCTAGTCGAAGAACGAAAAAAAAGTTAATAAAATCAGATCATGAATCATGAGTTCGATGCCCTTCTCTTTTGATTGCCCCGATCCCCCCTGTTCTTGATTGTAACGGATTTGGAATGTTATAGTGCCTGTCTACAGTGTTTCTTAACAAAAAGTTATTATGCTCATAGTTTTTAAAAGCAGCTACACGTGAGTAAAACGTTTGCAGTTTATCAGTGACTGGGCAAATCTGCTGTTTCTGACGCAGTAGTGCCCCCCACGGTCTACAAGGCTACGGGATACGTGATGTGACTGAACGAGGTCTGCTGCAACGATACATATACAGGGTCATTTTTTTTTTCATTAATTTTTTTATATACTGCAATCGGTATATTCAAAACCAGAGTATTCTGACCACGTACGTTTCAACTTAATTCCAACTTCTGCATCCCACCATAATTCAGTACCTTTCGTCGTTTGGCAGTTAAACCAGACCAGCCATCATAATTTTTATCTAAGAGCGCTTTCCACTTCACTGACATCAGAACCTTAGTGTAGCATATCAAAAGATTAAAAATGCACTAACAAGTATGAGGGGAGCAGAGGAGGAGGAGAAATCTACACGTCTGAAAGTGCAGAAAGAAGGATCATACAGAGCTTACAATCTTTCTTTTCTTTCTTTTATTCTTTTATGTCGAGGATAATGGAATAAACACTCATGTGCTTTTTTCATCCAGTCCCTGTGTGTATGCAGTTTTGTCAATCTTGCCATCTGTTCCAACCGGCACACAATGGCCTACTCTCACGAAAAGCGGAACGGGATTTTACGTGTGCGCAAGAAGTTCTGCGTGCGTTCGCACACAGGGCCTCGGTTTATAGTCTCATCTGCAAGACTTTTGGAGAGAGAGGAGTCAGCACTGATGTTAACTCCAGGGGAAAGATCCTCTCGAACGGGAATCGAACCCGGGTCGTCAAATTGCGAGCGCAGCATTCTGACCACTAGGCTATCCCGTCCCCCCACATTCGTGTTGTGGAGCTGGGTCCATTTTGCCCACATTGCCATGGTATCATAATCGCACAGTTGACACGACGTGGATCGGTGGTCGAGAGATACTGTGCTTCTCTAGAAAGCGAAAAGTCCGGGTGGGAGAGTGCGGTTGTTGGAATCCCGTTTAGGCCCAAAACTTTTCCCCCATCCATTAGACCATGAGTAATGGTCTGGGTGCTATCTTTCGGATGAGGCGATAAAGCAAGGTCCAGTGTGTTACACATCATTATTTAGCGCACATAAAAGAACGCACGGCAACAAAAGGGTTGTCCCTGGAAAAATTCTGTAGAGAAAAGCTACTCTGATAGGGAAACAAATACAGCTGCAGACAGGAAAAAGAAAAAGAAATGGGTGGCGCAACACCTGTGGCGACGCGCTCTCCCCGCGGAGAGCTGCCCAAATTTCACGCGGAGAAATCTGCTGTGATACAAAGTGGTATACAAAAAATATAAAAATAAATAGACTGTTGGATTTTAGTGTTTGTTGCTGTTGTTGTTGTTTTGTTTTTGATATTTTGGGTGGTTAGAGGTAAACAAGCTGTCCTTTTGACCTTCGCTGTACTTTAATGTGTGGGCGTAGTCACTTTTCGTAAGTCATTCTATTATTTAGCACCTGTTTTGCATCTTTTGTCTTGCTGATATTTTATTCATAAGTACTTTCATTTTAACTCATAAATTCAGAACCCCCCGTCAGAATGTGGAAAGTGAATGTCTCAGTACGAGATGTATACCCTATCTCAGAACCTGGTGAAAAAAAGCGAAAGAATTGAAAGATGAATATTAACAGTATTTAGCGTAACATTTCTTTGTCAGTAAGGAGATGTTCATAGGTGAATCAATTTTTACTTTTGGTAAAAGAATAAAACCGCCAAATAACTTATCTTTCCTAATCACATGTAACCTTTTGATTCCCAAAAAGGAATTGTAACGTTATATGAAAGACCATAGTTCTGACAACTCGTTTTTCTTCCCAGTTAGTGGTATGTGAACAAGACTTGAGATTTTGGAAGCACAAGCATGTTAGACATCCAAATGATTTGAGAGATATACACTTTTTCTGAATACTTTGTCTCCATATGAGGGATGACAGGTTTTCAAGAATGTGAACTGGTTTAAATCGGTTTATTTGTTCAGTCCAAAAGCTTTTCCTTTGAACATCCGAGTTCAGCGTTTGTGCACAAATTATTGAAACATCAGGAGTAAAGTATTTGTCTATGGCGTAACACAGTGGAAACTTCCCTATTCTGTCTTGACAGCTCTTTAGTAAGATCGAAGTGAAACTGCTTGTAGCTAACTTCCTTTTAAATTGTACATAAAATAGCACAGTCGATCAACATTGAGGCTTTAACAGAAACAAACATAACGAAAAATTCCGAATTACTCTTAAGACAGAATGAATATATATCTGGTAAGAGACTTTGCAGTTATTCTATCATTTACAAAATACAGACAGGTAACTAAAACACCTGCTGATCCAGTTGATTGACAATATAGGTGTATTTTTCAATAATAAAAAAAACCCTCCAAAAAGCAGAAAACAGAAACGGGAAACTATTGATGGAAAGTTCATGAGTTGTTTCCCTTAGATAAACATATAATTTTTGTTATCAATGGATTAAAATAGCTTCATTTTACCTTCAAACTTGACTGAAAAAAAGTTAAAGCAAACTACATAATCTTCCTGATCTACTTTTATTTCTATTTTTCCAAGTTTCCAGGTGGTATTATATTTCACATTTGATGCATGCTAGCGACATAGATGTTCTTGCATTGAAGGTACATTCAGACACACACCTCGACAAAATCATAAACTGTGAATACCCTCTTACATGTCAAAACTACTCCTAAATGCTAAAAAAGTCTGAAAAAAGGCACCGAAAGGCTCTTTACTAGCAAGCTAGAATAACCACAATAAATTTTGCCATGGTCCCTTTTGTGTGAGTATCATTATTATCGACTAAGTAGGACAATAACTGCAAGTAATGCGTAGTATTTACATAAATCAGGTACTTTCCTCCTCGGGATATGAAATACGAGGAAAAAAACATGATTAACCTTCATGATCTCTCAGTCTCTGAGGTTGAGGAGAGAGAGAGAGAGAGAGAGAGAGAGAGAGAGAGAGAGAGAGAGACGTTCCCTGAAGTCTCCACCCTCTATTCATCATACGAACATGATTGTGGCACAGGCACACTACACAAATCCTGACAAATACCAACACACACATACTCTCTCTCTCTCCTCTCTCTCTCTCTCTCTTCTCTAATGCTCCACCACCCCCACCTCACCTGACATCCTCGTACTTCTATCATCTATCTTTTTCTCTCCCATATCTTCATCTCGATGCCCCCCCCCCTCATCCCCCCACATCCCCACATGGTGACTTTACATCTAGATGACTTACGATGTAGAAGGCAAAGACAGCATCAACAAGGGACGACATTCGTGTTGCTGGAGGTGTGTGAGTGTGTGGGTGGGTGAGGGGGGGGGGGGGGGGGTGAGGGGGAGGGGAGGGAGAGAGGAGACACTACTGTGGACCACACTTTATCTTCCATACCTTGACACTTGTTGGCACATAAGTGACCCTCCTACGAAAAACTCGAGGTGGAAGACCAGAGATATGGTCGAGGAAAAGGACACTGATCTATATGTTTTGGTCTTGGTCCTGTATCAATATTCGTTCTTTCTCTCTCTCTCTGTCTCTCTGTCTCTCTCTCTGTCTCTGTCTCTGTCTCTGTCTGTCTGTCTGTCTGTTCTCTCTCTCTCTCCTCTCTCTCTCTCTCTCTCTCTCTCTCTCTCTCTCTCTCTCCTCTCTCTGCTTTCCCTTTCACACACCCCATGACGTCAGAGTCTTGAAGTTAAAGGCCCAGAAACTTTGCCACAAGAGGGTTACTTTTCCCGAGACTAACTTTCCACTGTCCAGCACCCACTATACTTTCTTTCTTTTATAAAAGGAACTCCTAAGGGTTATTCCTTTCTTTTTTTATTTTTTATTTTTTAAAATTTTGCCAATGAAAGAAAATCCTTTTTAGCTATGAAATCAAGTCAAGTCAAATTCTTTTATTTCGAGGATAATGAATAAGCAGTTATGTGCTTTTTTTTTTTTTTTTTACATCCGGTCCCCGCCCTTATCAGGGATAACAAAAAAGATGAAATAACACCTCTGTTGAAATCATGTCGTGTAGGAAGGTTACAAAATTATGAAGAAAATTTGAATGAAGCATGCTTATTACTTGATGTAATGTCAAAGTGGCCATAAAAATAAACAAGATGCTTTTCAGTTTTGATGTCAAAGTCGATTTTTCTAATTTAGCTACTATAACAGTAAACTCTGTACACTTTGTGATGGAGTAGAATGATCTGGTGGTCGTAAAGTTTAAAAGATAATCGTTGAAATGATTTCTCCGTAAACTTGTACACGTGTCTGTTGCGTTAGATAGAACGCAGAGTGCTGTGACTTCTACAAGGCATGGAAAGGAGTCCGGCAAGGTTGCATTCTCTCTCCCTACCTCTTTAACATTATACACAGAGCAAATAATGAGAGAGGCAGACGTAGAGGGTATTGGACTGAGAATAGGAGGAAGAAAACTCACGGACCTAAGATATACTGATGACACTGCTCTAACAGTAGATGCTGCAGGAAATAAGGCAGGACTGAAATTGAATCCCCCAAAAGGCCAAAGTCAAGCGCATAGAAAGATCAGCTAACAAGCCACAACAGAGCATATAAATAAAGGGGGACGGGATAGCCTGGTGGTTAGAGTGATGCGCTCGTGATCTGCTGACCTGGGTTCGAATCTCGTTAGAGAGGATTTTTTCCACTGGAGTGAACATCAGTGCCGACTCCAGTCCCCCCAAAAGTCCTTCGGATGAAACTATATTCCGAGGTCCAGTGTGCAAACGCATGCAGAACATCTTGCGCACGCGTTAAAACCCGTTCTGATTTTCGGATGAGTAGGCCATTGTGTGCCGATGGAAACGGATGACAGAATTTACAAAACGATACACACACACACACACACACACACACACACACACACACACACACACACACACACACACACACACACACACACACACATGGGGACTGGATGTACATAAACACATAAGTGCTCATTCCATTATCCTCCAAATAAAAGAATGAATAAGAATAAATAAAAACGATGAAAGCAAAACTGGAAAACTTAGATAAATTCAAGTACTTGGGCTTTGTAAAAACCAACTCAGGATTTTGTGCACAAGCGAGGACATCGAACCAAGAATAGGCATGGCCAAGCAAAAACAATAAGGTCCAGTTAAACAATATATAAAAAGATAAGGGCACCTCAACAAAACTGAAAAAAATGAGAATTTTACGCTGCTTCACTTGGCTGTTGTCATGTACATATGTAAAGCCTGAGCATTGAAGAAAAATGGCGAAACGAAGATGAAGGCAACAGAAATGTGGTTCTACCGGCTGCTTCTCAGAGCAGAATAGACAGAGAAAGGGATAAACTATCCAGAACAAAATGCTCATAGAAATCAACGAAAGAAAATTGAAGTGTATCGGGCATATAAAACAACAATACAAAAACCGATTCAATGGCATCAGCCCTGATATCTATTTATCTATCCCGTAGTCTGGCGGATCGTGAAGGC
>CM060320.1:26516516-26519016 GCA_030674155.1 Stramonita haemastoma
AAGCTGTTTTGCTGTTTCCCTTGGCCATTCCATCTTCGATGTTGTTGCATTGTTCTTCTATCCACGCTTCTTTGGCTTCTCTCATCTTTTTCCTCACTTCTCTGTGGCTATCCATGTACTTGTTGTTGGCTTCTTGACTTGTGAACTTTTGCTTCTTAAGTTCTCTTCTTTTGTCGCAGAGGTCAAGAACCTCATTTGTCACCCAGGGTTGTTTCTTTGTTCTACTTCTGCCTAATGTTTCTTCTGCTGCTGTCGTTAGCACTTCTTTGATGTTGTTGGCTAGTGTGTTCACATCATTGTCAATGGCTGTGAGTGCGGCGAACTTTCCTCCAATGTTGGCTTGGAAGATCTCAACCACTGTTGGGTCTTTGAGTTTTTCCAGGTCGAATCTTATGCGTGGGCTTTTTGGCTGTTGTTTTGCTTTCAGTTTCAGCCTGATGGTGGTAAGTACAAGGTCGTGGTCACTGCCAATGTCAGCTCCTGGGAATGTTCTTGTATTTGCCTTGTTTATGCTGGATTTGAATCTTTGGGGTGACAGAATGTAATCAATTTGATTATGAATCAGACCATTTGGTGAGTGCCAGGTTGATGTTCTAGATGGCTTGTGAGGGTGGAGTGTGTTAGCCAGAGTTAGTTTGTGCTTCTTTGCGAATTCCAGCAGCCGCTGTCCTCTGTCATTTGTTTCTCCCAGTCCAAAGCGTCCTGTGGTTCCTGCCCAGGTGTCATAGGCATCAGGTCCCACCTTAGCATTCCAATCGCCTTCCACAATAAGGATGTCTTTTTTGGGCGTTTTGGAGATGACGTTTTCAAGTTCTTCATAGAATTCTTCTATCTGGTCATCATCGTAGTCTGATGTTGGAGCATACACTTGGATGATGGTGAGATTCTGGGGTTTTGCAGAGACTCTGATTGAGATGAGTCTGCTGGATATTGGCGTGCAGTTGATGATGCTTGACACAATCTCTTTCCTGACAATGAAGCCTACTCCGTGTTGGTGTAGTTTCTCATCTCCACTGTACCATATCTTGTGGCCGTCTTGCGTGGTTGTTTCTCCGAAGCCAGTCCATCTGACTTCCGCAAGCCCTAGGATGTCCCATTTATACCTCTGTAATTCATGTGTGAGTTCCTGTACTCTTCCTGTTTGGTACAGAGTCCTAACATTCCATGTACCAATGGTTGCCCCTTTAGCTGGAAGCTTTAGACTTGGTTCTGCCCCAGTAGCACACTTGTCACTCCCACCCTGGAGGCTTGCAGTGGGTAGCGCGGTCGTTGTTGATCCGGGCCTCGACCGATCCGGCATGTGTTTCTTTTTTGCTTTTCTCATCATGTCCTTGCAGTGGGCTTGAGGAAGCTTGGTGGCGCCCATCTCCTCTCCAAGACTCCTACTGGTGATTAAGAATGCACCAGCCCCTCACAGCGTTTCGCCCGCCAGTAGAAGCGGTTACCGGGGTGTGGGTGGGTTAAGGACCCGGACCCAGAAGTGAGAGTTGAGTGCCAAGTGAGGACCAGTGCTCCCGTCCATCCCGAGGGATGCTACTGCCAGGTTTACAAAGGTACCACCTCTCCTTAAGCACCCCATACACCCCTAGACCAGGACATTGCCAGAGGCCAAATAAAGATAGGCCTTTCTTTTCTTTCAGATAAACACTTTTCTTTCTGTTGGGATTTTTTTGATGACAAAAGCTCATCCTCTACGTCTTCCCTTTCAAGGATGTTGACAATGATAAAACATGACGCTGTGGAGATCCAATGAATTCGAAACAAAGTGATAGATTTGATTCTCCCTTCCATGACTGTGTCAAGCAGACTTGAGAGATACAGACACCTGCGGCGTTTGTCGTTATCATTGAAACTACATACTCAATGTGGCATTCTGAAAGGGGTGATTTTCAACAATGTATTCTGTCTTCTCGCTAAGAGCCAATAACACTATTAACTCGCGATTTTGAATGGAATAGAATTGAATATCATTTTCAGTCACAGCAGATTAACATGCGTGAAATTTGGACTGCTCTCCCCAGAAAGAACACGCCGCCACAGGAGCAGCACCACCCAGTTTTTAATGCTCCTGTCTGCGTGTGTGTTTGTCTCCTTCTCAGAGTGTTTTTTCCCTACATAATTCGGCCAGAGACAATTCTCTTGTTCTCGCGGGATCTTTTACGTGCGCTGAATGTGTGTTGCTTTACAGGACCTTGGTTTGTCATCTTATCCAAAAGACTAGCATCTAGACCACTGATCAGGTGTAGTGGATGGACGAAAAGTGTGGTCTCAAACGGGGATGGAACCCGCCTTCTCGCTTTTTTAGGTAGGCGCACCATCTTTAGACCACCGAGCCGCCAGGGATAGGTGTTAGCCTGAACAAGTTTTTTAGATTATAAGTTTGATGAGAATGTAACACACAACCTAGCAGCATACATCTGCTGGTTTTTTTTTGTTTGTTTCTTTTCTTTCTTTCTTTCTTTCTTTCTTTCTTTCTTTCTTTCTTTTTCTTTCTTTCTTT
>CM060320.1:26524016-26526516 GCA_030674155.1 Stramonita haemastoma
TTCACGTCCGACAGGGAGAAGTCCACCTTGGAGGAATCTGTTTGGAGAGAGAAGAGAGGAGAGGATGATGAATGTGGAGGTTCTTTGTTTGTTTGTATCTTTTTTATTTTTACTATTTAACATTGAGAGGAATATTTAGGATGCAGATGGAGGAGGTGGGACTGCATCTGTGTGCTTAATCATTTACGATTTTTTTCTTTATTTGTTATGTTTACTTCTCAAATGTATCAGTCAATCAGTTGGTCAGTTGGTTGGTCAATCTCATAGTCAGTCAGCAAGCCAGTCAGTCGTGGAGGAATTTGTAGAAAAAAGTAAGCAAAAAAGGCATGAAAGTAATTTATCTACTTTATTCATCCAACCAGCCAACCTGCTACAAGCAAGCAAGCAAGCAAGCAAGGAAGCAAGCAAACAAGCAAGCATGCAAAACAGAATACACAAACGAACATACAAAACATTGGAACATACAAATACAAGCACAAACAAATCCTTAAATTAATCAAGTAAGCAACCAACCGCCTACCAACAAGCCAATAGTCTCCCTTTGCAGCCCCCCCCCCCCACACACTTGCATAGTATGCACGCTTACACACTCACACACACCTTCCCACTCCCACTCCCCAACCACCACCCCAACCCCATTCCTACTCTTCCCACACATCACTACACACACACAACACACACACACACACTCTCTCTCTCTCTCTCTCTCTCTCTCTCTTCTCTCTCTCTCCTCTCTCTCTCTCTCTCTCTCTCTCTCTCTCTCTCTCTCTCTCTCCTTCATTACCTCGAGGCGGAGGCAGAATGTTCATGTCGATGATGCCGATGAAGTTCTTGTTCTTGGAGGCGATGAAGAGGACGCCCTTCTCCTCCGCCACCTCGCTGATGGAGGTGTACTTGCTGCCGTCAGGGTCCTGCAGACTCCGCACGATCTCTCCTTTACCGTTCAGCTCCACCACGATGCCGAAATTCGGGTCGTCGAAGACCATGTTGTTGCTCACCAGCTGAAGATGGAAGAAAAAAAGAAAGGTTTTGATTTTAGAGAGGATATGTTGTTGTTGGTAAAAATTGAAATGAAGAAAAACAAATCTTAAAACGTGTAATTAGGTATTGTTGTTAATGTCAACAGGTGGATCAGTGGTCTAGAGGTAACGCGCCTGCCTAGAAAGCGAAAAATCCGGGTCGGAGTGTGCGGTGGTTTGAATCCCGTTCGGGCCCCCAACTTTTCCCCCATCCATTAGACCATGAGTGGTGGTCTGGGTGCTAGTCTTTCGGATGAGACGATAAACCGTGGTCCCGTGTGTTACACATCCTTATTTAGAGCACGTAAAAGAACTCACGGTAACAAGAGGGTTGTCCCTGGCAAAATTCTGTAGAAAAAAGCAACTCTGATAGGGAAACAAATACAGTTGCAAACAGGACAAAGAAAAAAAAAAGGTAGGCGCTGCACTTGTGGCCACACGCTCTTCCCGGGGAGAGCAGCCCGAATTTCACACAGAGAAATCTGCTGTGGCATAAAGTGGTATAAAATTAAAAAAATATTGTCGGTGTTTCTGCTGCTCACCAGTTGAAGATAAAAAATCCTCTGAAAGGATGTTTTGTTGTTGCTGTTATTGCGTTCTTCACAAGCTGAAAATAAGAGAAAATATCATCTTAAAGTGTATGTTGTTGCAGCTGCTTCTGTTCATCAGCTGAAGATAAAAAAATCGTCATTAAAGGAAACGTTCTTGTTACTGTTGTTGCTGCTACTGAAAACAAACTTTTAAAACATATGATGTCACTGTTGCTCACCAGCTGAAAACTAGGAAAAAATCGTCTTGAAGTATAATTTGTAGTTGGTGCCGTAATCTAGCTTAATTTTCCAATGGTCTCATCTACAATATATATACTCTGTCTCATTCAGCAGACCTGGTAATAACTCAAAAGTACTAACTAGATAGAACCAGAACATCTTGCGCACACGTTAAAAAATCCATCTTTTGTTAAAGAGTAGGCTCGCTACGAAGTAAACGATCATAAAATCTGCGATTTCTGGAGAACTGGCCTCCCGGTGCAGTGGTTCCAAAATTCCACAAGAAGTGAAGAAAAACGCAGGTCAAGTCAGTAGTAAACGCAATTTAGTGTTAGAATAGTAGCCATTTTATTTTGAGCTAATGTTTGAAGGTAGTTAGTACGAACTCTTTGTAGGTTAAGTTAATGTTTAAGTATGATCTCTGTCCGAGGAAAACATATGGTAAAATTAGCAGATTTGTCTAAAAGTCCTTGCCATGTAATCTTTTAAAAAGGACGTAGTCTATTTGAAAAAAGCCTATTTCAATTCAACACAATCGTCAATGCAAGGGAGACAATAACTGTGCAATTACTACACAAAGGAAAACAGAAAACAAACCAAGGGAGATAATAATTATGTCGACCACTTATGACCATCTTTCAACCGTAACGATACACAGTTCAACATGTTCAGGTGTGTGTGCTCGGAGTTATGACACGATATTTAAAATAT
>CM060320.1:26544016-26546516 GCA_030674155.1 Stramonita haemastoma
AGAGAGAGAGAGAGAGAGAGAGAGAGAGAGAGAGAGAGAGAAGAAGAGGGAGAGAGAGGAGAGAGAGAGGAGAGAAGAGAGAGAGAGAGAGAGAGAGAAAGGAAGCTGGGCGCCGCTCTCAATATGCTGGGCCCTAGACAAGCTGATGTCTCTGACGCCTCGCTCCCCTACGACCACAAAGGTTATGGGACACCTTTACCTTTACCATTTACGTTTGAAGGCACTTTTCTCCCTTTTAGTCCATGGCTGCTTTCTTCTGCAAGTACTTTGGGTGAGCCTATACACGGAGATAAATTGATCCGTTGATGATTGTAAATGCAGGGAGAGGGACCAGTACGTTGGTAATGAATGTGGATGTAGACATTAGAGGACAGAGGGACCAGCAGGAAGAAAAGAGGCAGACAAATAGCATAGGAACAAACAGATCAAGGTGTTGGCCTTCTAGTAGTGAAAGGAGTAGTAGTAGTAGTAATATAGTAGTATGGTAGTAGTAGTAGTAGTAGTAGTAGTAGCAATAGTAGTGGTAGCAGCAGAAGTAGTAACAGCAGCAGCAGCAGTAGTAGTAGCAGCAGCAGCAGTAGTAGTAGTAGTAGTAGTAGTAGTAGTAGTAGTAGTAGTAGTAGTAGTAGTAGTAGTAGTAGTAGTAATAGTAGTGGTAGCAGCAGAAGTAGTAACAGCAGCAGCAGCAGCAAGCAGCAGCAGCAGCAGCAGCAGCAGCAGCAGCAGCAGCAGCAGCAGCAGCAGCAGCAGCAGTAAACAGCCCCAACATCATCAAAAGTATGAGCAGAGTAACAATAGTAAAAAAAAAAAACCCACCAAAAAACCCCACCAAGCAGTTTGCCCTAGAAAAAGTCACCAGAGCAAAAAATCATAAAGCACGTACTGCGCCCGGACTATTTACGTCCTCGTCATAAACGTCTGCTCAAGAATGACCCTGACAAGCCTCCTCCTCCCGGACTTGTTTATGCAGACACACTCTGACACCTCTGACATGGTCAGACCTCGGCGTAGAGCGAGGTATAGGAGGAGGCGCCCGTCAGGCGTAGTCCTGTTGGTGACAGACCACGATTTCTTTCGTGAGCTTCTGTCCAAGCGTCGTAAATGCCATCAGAGATTGTGTTATCCACAGACTAACACGTATGACTGAATACGTTTGCTGACGTTAATATTTAGAGTATGAAGGGGCGGAGGGGGGGAGGGTTGGGGGTGGTTGGTGGTGGGGTTGGGGGTGGGTGGGGTGGGGTTGGGGGTGGTAAGTGTGTGTCTAACTGTTGGTACTTATGCTGTTGGTACGGGCTGTCTTGGATCTCTTTGTGTTTTTGGGAGTGTTTGTCTCTTAAAAGTCTAGTTAATGAAACATGTACGTACGTCATTCTTATTTTTGGGTTGGGTTGTGTGTGTGTGTGTGTGTGTGTGTGTGTGTGTGTGTGTGTGTGTGTGTGTGTGTGTGTGTGTGTGTGTGTGTGTGTGTGTGTGTGTGTGTGTGTGTGTGTGTGTAAGGAGAGTAGCAGGTTCCTTACATGTCAAGCAGGAAGTCCTTTGTCACTGCTTGTTTGTTTGTTTGTTTCTCTCTATGTAAATCTGTCTTTCTGTCTCTCTTTGTCTCTCCATGTCTCTTTTTATCACTCTCTTATGATTATCTTTAACCCTTTGAAATAAAGATAAATTCATTCATTCATTCATTCATTCATTCATTCATTCATTCATTCATTCATTCTCTCATCTCTCTCTCTCTCTCTCTCTCTCTCTCTCTCTCTCTCCTCTCTCTCTCTCTCTCTCTCTCTCTCTCTCTCTCTCTCTCTCTCTCTCTCTCTCTCTCTCCCTTGTGCGTGCGCGTGCGCGCAGCGCGGCGCCCACGTGTGTGTGCGTGCGTGCATACGTGTGTGTGTGTTTGTGTGTGCGTGCCTACGTGTGTGTGTGTGTGTGTGTGTGTGTGTGTGTGTGTGTGTGTGTGTGTGTGTGTGTGTGTGTGTGTGTGTGTTGTGTGTGTGTGTGTGAAGAGTAATACAAGCAAATGCTGGTTGTCTCCCTCTCTCTGCACCATCTAATTACTCCCCCCCCTTGCCACTAAAAGCAACCTCAGCGCTTCAGAATAGGCATCAAGACAGCTACAGCATATCTACAGTGTGATATCTATTTTTACCAATCAATGAACATCTTTCTCTGTGATGGATTTTTTTTCTTCTGTATTCATGCTTCCTCTCTTTACTGTTTGACATACTTTATTGTGTATACTAAAGGCACTATGTTTGTAAATTGTTTGTGTGGGAGTGCTTTGAATAATTGTTCTTAGAAACAAGTCGAGGAATTTCACAAATTGTTGTTGTTGTTGTTCTTCTTTTACAGGATTTCCCTCTTTAAATGGATCGATCAGAAGTAAAGACGTAACGCACCTGCTTAGAAAGCGAGGAGTTTGATTTCGATCTCCGTTTGTGTCACAACATCATATCCCATCCAATGGGCCTTGGGTGATAGTGTAAGAGCTAGGCTTTCGGATGAG
>CM060320.1:26551516-26569016 GCA_030674155.1 Stramonita haemastoma
ACAACACGAGACCTGATGAGACAGAGAAGGGTCACTACATTTCTCTCCACTCCCCCCTACCTCTACCCCCCTCCCACCCCTTACCCCCACCCCCACCAATCCCCCATCAGCTATTACTACTACTACCCAAGGCCATCATATATCAGAGCGAAGGCTAAAGTGATGGGGGGGTGTTGTGTATGGTAGGTAACATCATGACTCAGGAAGGAGTGAATGGAAAAGGTCATCGCCTTCACCCCCCCCCACCCCCCCCCAATATTTCTCTGGTGGTCGGTCTCTGAAGGTTATTTGTCACCAAGGTACGGGTAAATGCAAGGAGAAAAGGTAGAGGGGGGGGGGAGAGAGAGAGAGGAGAGAGAGAGAGAGGAGAGAGAGAGAGGAGAGAGAGAGAGAGAGAGAGGAGAGAGAGGAGAGAGAGAGGAGAGAGGAGAGACTGACAGAATGATAGACAGAGAGACACTTAAGTAGGCAGGTAGACACACAAACTGTATTAGCAACTTTCCATCGTTCTCATAGTACACACACACAAACACAGGATGCAATCAATTAAACAACCAAACAAATAAAACAACAAAGAAACAAAACAAACAAAACAAAATAAATAAAGAATACAAACAAAAAAAGAACGAAATCATATTTCAGGTAGATCTTAAAAGAGGCTCATTATTCATTGCCTGTACACCAATTCACCTTAAATACTGGGTTTGTTGTTGTTGTTGTTATTGTTGTTGTTGCATTTTTGTTCTTCGGCTAGTGCATGCTCCGAGATGCACCAACGGTGATACATTGCGTATGTCATCGTTTTTACCCACCACAAGGCAGCTGTATTCCAACTTCAGGGAAGATGTTATAAACACGGCTGCAACGTGCATGCAGCAGTTTGTGAATTTTGTCTCTGTTCCTACAGGCACGCGTTAACTTACTCTTCCTAAAGGCGAAACGGGCTTTAAGGTGTATCAAGGTGATCTGTGTGAGTTCGCACACAAGACCTCGGTTTACAGTTTTCATCCGAAGGACTTTTTCGGGGGGCGAGTGGAGTCGGCACCGATGTGAACTCAGGGGCAAGATACCCTCAAACAGGTGTCTCCGTGGTGGCTCTAACCCTGGCCGTCAGATCACGAGCTAAAGGTCTTTAACACTGGGCTGTCCTGTCCCCTTTCTCCCCCCCACCCTTCCCCCCCAACCATACAGGAGTTTTGATACAGAATTTATCTCTTATTGTCGTGAGTTCTTTTACATCCACTAAATTTGTGTTTCACGCAGGACCTTAGGTTAGCGTCTCATTCAAAGAGGCACCTTGGCAAAGCTGTAAAAAAAAGAAAAGGTCAAAATTTTAACATTGAATGCGTTGTGAAGCCAAGTGGCTTGACAGAGTGATGTAAAAAAAAAGATAATAAATAATGGTTCTAACGTCTACTACGCCAGGCAAAAAATGTGTCTGAGGTTAATTAGCATTATCTCTTTCTCTCTCTGTCTCTCCCTGTCTCTTTTTCTCTCTGTCTCTCCCCGTCTCTTTTTCTCTTTGTTTCTGTTTCTGCTTTGTTCTCTTCTTTGCCTCTATCTGCCTGTATGTCTGTCTGTCGGTCTGTCTACCTGTCTGTCTACTGTCTGTCTGACTGCTTGGTTCTTTCTGCCTCTGTCAACTTAGTCTGTCTCTGCTACTGTCTGTCTGTCTGTCATGTCTGTCTCTCTGCTCTGTCTACTGTCTGTACTGTCTGTCCTGTCTGTTGTCTCTTCTGCCTCTTTCTCTGCTCTGTCTTGTTCCTGTCTACCTGTCTGTCTGTCTGTCTGCTTCGTTCTCTGCCTCTGTCTACTGTATACCTGCTGTCCTGTCTGTCTGTCTGTCTGCTTCGTTTTCTCTGCCTCTGTCTACCTGTATACCTGCCTGCCTGCCTGCCTGCCTACCTGCTCTGTCTGTCTGACTGTTTTGTTCCCTCTGCCTCTGTCTACCTGTCTGTCCGTCAGCCTGTCTGTCTGTCCGTCTGTCTGTCTGACTGTCTGTCTTGCTGATAGTCTGTCTCCCTTTGACCTCTTTTACCTATTTTCAAAAACACTCTTTCACTCTCTCATTTCATTTCTTTCTCACCTGTTTTTATTCTCTTTCACCTCCCTCCTCTTTTCTCTCTGTCCCTCAGGTTTTTATTCAAATATGTATTCATCTTCTCTCTTTCTCTGTATCTGTCTGTCTCTCTGTGTCTGTTTCTTTTTATCTTCGTGTCCCCCATTTCTCTTTCATTTTCTCTGTGTTACTCTCATATTTTCTCTTTCACCCATTTTATTCTCTATTTCACGACTCCCCCTCCCCCCCCCCTCTCTCTCGTCCCTCACGACCTAATGGTCAGAAAATTGCGCTGGCAATTTGACGACCCGAGTTCGATTCCCGGTCAAGGGGATTTTTCTCTTGGAGTTAACGTCAGTGCTGACTCCACTGTCCCCAAAAGTCTTTCGGATGAGACTTTAAACCGAGGCCCCGTGTGCGAACGCACGCAGAACATCTTGCGCACACGTTAAATCCTTTTCCGCTTTCCTAAGAGAAGGCCATTGTGTGCCGGTGAGAACAGATGACAATATTTACACAACTGCATACACACGGGGACTGGATGTAAAAAAGCACAAGAGTGCTTATTCCATTATCCTCGATATAAAAGAATAAAGTGAAAATGAAATGAAATGAAAATCTCTCTCTCTCTCTCTCTCTCTCTCTCTCTCTCTCTCTCTCTCTCTCTCTCTCTCTCTCTCTCTCTCTCTCTCTCTCTCTCTCTCTCTCTCTCTCTCTCTCTCTCTCTCTCTCTCTCTCTCTCTCTCCTCCTCTCTCTCTCTCCCCCCCCCCTCTCTCCTCTCTCTCTACGCCCCCTCCCCCCCTGTCTCAGTAAGTCAGTTTGACTCTTTGAATTGTCAGTCTGGTTTTTTTGGGTCCTGTCACGCTCGCATGAATAATTGCACATCAATGAAGCTCACACTTTGAAGTTTGAGAAATTCTTCAATGCCTCATGCAAGGAAATCAAAGACACCTGACGAAAAACTCCTCTCTGTAAATCTGTGCTGAGAAATGAATTATTCATTCTAATAAGTTATCCACCGTTGACCTTGGTGGTGTTTTTTTTTTTTTTCTTCGAAATCTTAAAATGGGGCCGGAAAACTAGGTATGATTAAATGGTGCAGGAAGTTAGGAAGAAAGACATAGAAGAGGGGAGTGGAGCAGCGAAAAGTGTGAAGAGTGCAAAGGTGAGAAAAAGTAAAGCAACTGCATCAAGATTGCAGAAAGCTTTGGCTATTTTGTGAAAAAAAAGAAAAAAAAAGTAGAAAAAATTACAGGTACCACTCCGGTACTTTTTTTTTTTCTTAGGGGTCATGTTTTAATATCTTTACTATATTTAGCGTGCGATTCGGAAAATATTTTGTTGATTTTCACATATTTTTTAAAGTATGAAATAAAATGCCACTGTACATTTTGTTTTTGGGGACATTGAGGGCATAGAGCAATACCAGGTAGTCACGAGAAAATTGGAAATGATCATCAAGTGAGGATTTCTTGTGTTTTCTACTTCGATTTGTTTGCTTTACAAGATTTAGCGCTATATAAATTCCATATATCATCATCATCATCATCATCATCATCATCATTAACCCCGCGCATGTATACTGGGGGAAGCAGGGTATATGCTGGATGTATTCCATTCCAGCTCTCGCGACTGTCTTAATTTAAGAACTGACATAATTATGGTGATCATGCCAACAGAAATACACGGACACTTAATCTGATCAGGACAGTTCTCAAAAGCAAGGTTGAGGGCAGAAGGAAAAAGAGGCAGACCACCATACATCGCTGAGATCAGTGATCTGGGAGGGCTACAGGAGATCTTGAAACTCAGCAGAGACAGAGAAAGATGGGAAGCCTTGGTGATATCACGTGGAGCTCTTACCGTCGACAGCAGCGATGGGCACAGGTGTCAGGTGACAGGTGAGTCTTCACAAAGGATTCTGTCAGAATGTACAGGTGGCACAATGTTTCACAGTAGATAGGAATAAAATTTATTTACAAAATTTAACAAGTTTATAATTGTAGTCATTGGATAAGCACATACTGCGAATAGTAACGATAGAATATTGAGGAAAAGTAGTGGAGGAAAACCTTGTGCAGGCAACCCGGAATAATCATACTACTACTACTACTACTACTACTACTACTACTACTACTACTACTGCTACTGCTACTGCTACTGCTACTGCTACTACTACTATTAATGATAATGATAATGACAATAATAATAGTAGAATATCGTATATAGATACTGATTTACAACAGAATAGTTTTTGAATATTGCAAATGATCAAATTTAGCCTTTACATATTCATATAAAGAAATTGACGCGATATTTATACTTTATTACGGAGGAGTCTTCCCTCTGAAAGCTGTAAAGTGTAGGCTGAGTGTATTCATATTCATTGTCCTTAGTGTCTTAAAAAAAGAAGCCAATCTATCTTTACTTGTAACATACAGTTTCACAGCTCATAAAATGAAATTTAACAGTTGGCCAATCTTTTAGCCTGAAGAAGGATAAAAAGAATCACCGAAAATTTGTTCTGCCAAACACTTGGGAGTAGTCTTATTTTTGTTGTTGTTGCTCCTATAGGAATGAAACATAATCAAACTTTTCCAATTTAATCCTTGCTTAAGTACGTGACACCCCAAGGATCAGAACATAGGAGAACGATGTACATGGAGGCCACTTTGGACATAGATGGCAGTGCTAATCTTTTCAGAAAGATCGTGACAATTGCAGACGTAAGACGAGGTCACGACCTTTCCAGTTTTATGAGCTGACGAATGTCATCCTGCCTCCGTAACTGTCTAACTGACTTTTTCGTTCTTTCTTTTCCTTTCTTTATGTTTTTTCCCCCCCCTTTTTCGTTTCCTTTATTTGTCTTTCTTTCTTTTCGTTCTTTGTTTGTTTGTTTTCTTTCTTTCTTTCTTTCTTTTCGTTTGTTTGTTTGTTTGTTTGTTTCTTTCATTTCATTTTCTTTTCTCTTCTTTCTTTCTTTCTCTCTCTCTCTCTCTCTCACTCTCTCTCTCTCTCTCTCTCTCTCTCTCTCTCTCCTCTCTCCTCTCTTCTCTCTCTCTTCTCTCTCTCTCTCTCTCTCTCTCTCCTCCTCTCCTTTCTTTCTTCTTCTCTTTTTTTTCTTCCTTTCTTTCTTTCTTTTCTTTCTTTCTTTCTTTCTTTTCTTTCTTTCATTTCTTTCTTTCTTTCTTCCTTCTTTCTTTCTTTCTTTCTTTTTCTTCTTCCTTCTTTTTTTCTCTCTTTTCCTTCTCTTCCTTCCTTCCTTCCTTCCTTCCTTCTTTCTTCTTTCTTTTTTCTTTCTTTCTTTCTTTCTTTCTTTCTTTCTTTCTTTCTTTCTTTCTTTCTTTCTTTTTTTCTTTCTTTTTTTTCTTTCTTCATTTCTTTCTTTTTTTCTTTCTTCTTTTCCTTTCAGTTTTTTCTCTTTTCCTTTCCTTTATTTTCTGTCTGTCTGTCTGTCTGTCTGTCTGTCTGTCTGTCTGTCTGTCTGTCTGTCTGTCTTTAATTTACTTTTCGTTTCTTTATTTATTTTTTTTTTTTTCACATCTCCAGTTTGGCATTATCATCACGCTGCATGTGTAGTGTCGTACATATACTTTTGTCGTAAAAGAGGGAAAGATGTATGACATCATGAATTCCCGTGAAGTACACTTTGCTTTTCCCGGTTGTAAACCGCTCAAGACAAATGTAGGTTCATGTAGTTTTGTTTGTCTTTTTTTTGCTATTTGTTTTTTGTTTGTTTGTATGTTTGTACGCATGCTTGTCTGTCTTGTCTCTGTCTGTCTCTGTCTGTCGCTGTCTGTTTGCATTTCTCCATCTCTGTCTGTCTATCTGTCTGTCTGGCCACGAATGAAAGTCACGCGTTAGTATGACTATGAGAAAAGATTACGAGTTTTTAAGCGTTATGCGAAAATTATTGTTATTTCTACCGCTAAAACACACTCAGACTCAGACTAAGACTAAGACTCAGACTCAGACTAAGACTCAACACACACACACACACAACACACACACACACACACACACACACACACACACACCACACACACACACACACACAACACACACACACACACACACACACACACACACACACACACACACCACACACACACACACACACACACACACACACACACACACAAGACGTGACATACATATAATCAGGTCACGACTTCGAAGTTCCTTGACTGTCACTAGTAGTATTTTACTGCCACGGTTAATCTGCGTCTTTCTTCGTAACAAAGAGAGCATGACATGATATTATGCTAACTAAATTCAAGTTAAGCATATAGACTTCATTTTTTCTCTGTGTGATATGTGTGTGTGTGTGTGTGTGTGTGTGTGTGTGTGTGTGTGTGTGTGTGTGTGTGTGTGTGTGTGTGTGTGCGTGGTGTGTGTGGTGTGTGTGTGTGTGTGTGTTGTGTGTGTGTGTGTGTGTGCGTGCGTGCGTGGTGTGCATTTGCACACTAAATATAAAGCTCAAATACTTGTAGCTAAAGTTTTCAGCTTATACAGAAATCTTTTTTTTCAAAATAAAGTGTATAATAAGAGATTTATACTCGGCAGCTGTATTGGAACAGTATTCCATACGTGAAAGCCTGAAAAGCTGGCTGGATTTATAGGCAAAATAGGGTTTTTTTGCTTGTGTTTTTTTGTTGTTTCTTGCTGCCTCATCTTCTGTGACGTTCCTGTTCTGTTGTTCCCATGCCGCTCATTTCAATCTCACCGCCACAGACATAACCAGATTCGTTATGTCTCATCATCAGGGTCGGGAGTCCACAGGAGCCCATTAATATCGGGACCACCGTGGGGCCACCAGCCAGAGGAGCCTTGCACTTCTGCTGGGTCACTTTGGCGGTGTTCAGTGGTGCCTGCTCTGAGCTAACATAAGCAGGAGACCACTTATCAACCTCCCTACTAACGACAGTACTAGCTCAGTCGCGGAGCCAGACTGAATGAGTAACCCACCTGCGTGGCGACCACCACAACGTCCCTCCAACGACCACCCCCCGCGAACCTCCAACCCCAAAGGCTTTGACACAAACCCACCACAGGCACAGAAGTGTATTGGAAACCATATCTGAGGTCACCATGAGACCATAGCAACAGGGGCTACGGAATCAGAGGCAGTTTTTTTTTATTGCGTGCATGAGCAATAATAATGAGGATGATCAATGCTGCTGTTGGGACTGCTAAAAATTATGTTTTGAGACTACTTGACAGGGTTGTACCGTACGCTTACCATCATGATATATCCCGGTGTCTACCGGGCCGAGAGATACAGACACCTGCAGTGTTGGTCAGGTAATTTGAGCAACACTCTCAAACTCACATACGTAAAGTGGATAAGCTCGATGTGTAGTTCCAGTCTTACCACGAGCCCAGAGCACATTTACTCTGGGTAGGAGCTGGCCGAGTCCAAAAAGTCCTTATGACTCTAATGGGGTTTGAACCTGCGACCTTCTAGTCTGCAATGCTAGGCACTAACCACTGCTCCATGGCGGCTGGTTATGGACTTATAGGTTATTTTGTGGACATACAAAATCGGATTTCTGGCAGGTTAGTTTATTTGTGACTATAGTAAACAAAAAAGTGATGTAGTTAGGTAGGTAATGTGTTGATGCATTTTTTTTTTACATGATATTTCCTTATTTCATTTAGGTTTTTTTTCTCTTTATGACAGTATCTCTAGCGCCTTCAGTTTTTCATTTGTTGTAATAGGCAGGTCAGATAGAATGAGCTTTACTGTTTTCTTATGGGGAAGATTTAAAACTTTCTTGTGGATTTCTAAGCACGTGTCCTAAGAGAGCGAGAGCGAGAGCGAGAAGAGAGAGAAGAGAGAGAGAGAGAGAGAGAGAGAGAGAGAGAGAGAGAGAGAGAGAGAGAGAGAGAGAGAGAGAGAGAGAGAGAGAGAGAGAGGACGACCGACCGACGACCGACCGACCGACCGACCGACAGACAGACAGACAGACAGACAGAGAAAAAATGGTTGGAAACAAAGACAGGAAGAGTGTGAAGAGAAAAAGGTCGAAGACAAGAATGAAACAGAATTAATGTGTCAAACATGCATTCATGACGTCTTGTTAGCTAAATCTGTCGTTACACATGCAAATGAGTTTTACGCCTAAAAGCGCCGGCACCAGGATTAAACGTCAAAGATATGATAATGAGAAACAGTTCTAAAAACCTTTCATGATATCGTGTACCATCTGTGACTTAATTATTCTCTGGGTTTATACTCGCTCCAGCTGATATTGAGAACGCTTTTGACTCTGTGTAATGAATATATTCATAAAATCTTTTAAGTGTTTTTGGATTTTCCAAAAGTTGTTGTGTTTTGTTGTGTGTTGTGTGATGTGTGTGTGTTGTGTGTGTGTGTGTGTGTGTGTGTGTGTGTGTGTGTTGTGTGTGTGTGTGTGTGTGTGTGTGTGTGAGAGGAGAGAGAGAGAGGGAGAGAGGAGAGAGAGAGAGAGAGAGAGAGAGAGAGAGAGAGAGAGAGAGAGAGAGAGAGAGAGAGAGAGAGAGAGAGAGAGAGAGAGAGAGAGAGAGAGAGAGAGAGAGAGAAGACTTCTACTTTTTCTATGAAGGAAAATATTATCATGCAGGAGATGGGGAAAATGTAAAAGTTTTGAAACTATAAAAGGGATGTCGCAAAGGAAACTCACTTTTTCTATACCTATTTGTTCTCATGCTACGCTATTCTAAACTTTTAAAATATCACAAAACGAAAAACAAACAAGATAGAACCAGTATCAACCGTCACAGTTTTCAAAGGTAGTTTGTTGAAAATTGTCCTAACCTTTCAGAAGGAATAAAAATCCCTGTAAAACTTCTAGTTTCTTTGAATACATTTCTAGGCTGAAACTTTGTTCAAAAGAAACCAAACAGACCTGCTTTTCCTAGACTAAAAAAAAGAAAAAAAATCTTCAGCTACAATATCTACTTGAAGAAAAACCTTACCAGAAAAGAACACAAACTTGAATCCCCAAAGACATGAACTGATGGGGCTGTTTTTACACCACACACACACACACACACACACACACACACACACACACACACACACACACAACACACACACACACACACACACACACACACACACACACACACACACACACACACACCTTTGCAAGAATTATTTGACTTACCTGGGCTGTATCGAAGAAAAAAAGTTGTTTAAAACCTTATTAAACGGTATCCAAATAGGAGAGAGAGAGAGAGAGAGAGAGAGAGAGAGAGAGAGAGAGAGAGAGGAGAGAGAGAGAGAGAGAGAGAGAGAGAGAGAGAGAGAGAGAGAGAGAGAGAGAGAGAGAGAGAGAGAGAGAGAGAGAGAGGAGAGAGAGAGAGAGAGAGAGAGAGAGAGGAGAGAGGAGAGAGAGAGAGAGAGAGAGAGAGAGAGAGAGAGAGAGAGAGAGAGAGAGAGAGAGGAGAGAAGAGAGAGAGAGAGAGAGAGAGAGAGAGAGGTGTGTAGATGTCATTGTAGCTAATTAAATGATGGAAAGGGAATGCATGCAACACCACTCACTTCTGGAAGAATGATAAGCTGTCACACCTGATGATAGTAACTATTCTTCAGTGTGTGTGTGGCTGTCTGTCTGTCTGTCTGTCTGTCTGTCTGTCTGTCTGTCTGTCTGTCTGTCTGTCTGTCTCTGTGCCGATGTACATGAATAATTTCAGTGTTCAGTGTTCAGTGTTTAGTGATCTGTGTGTGTGTGTGTGTGTGTGTGTGTGTGTGTGTGTGTGTGTGTGTGTGTGTGTGTGTGTGTGTGTGTGTGTGTGTGTGTGTCTGTGTCTGTGTCTGTGTGCCTAAAGCGTGCGTGGGTGCGTATATGTATATATATATGTATAAAAATAAATCTCTGTGTGTGTGTTTGTTTGAAACAGTTTTTTGGGGGTTAACTATTGTGCTTGATAATCATGCCATTGTTTTCTTCCCGATTTTGTTTGGACTGTGTCACAAGGCTGCCTTTGTTGACTAATAGGAAGTGCAATTCATCACTTTAACCACTTAATCCTTTTAAGTCATATAGACTTAGAGTGGAACATTGCAATCCTGCTTATGATGTGTGTGTGTGTGTGTGTGTGTGTGTGTGTGGTGTGTGTGTGTGTGTGTGTGTGTGTGTGTGTGTGTGTGTGTGTGTGTTTGTGTGTGTGTGTTTGTGTGTGTGTGTGTTTGTGTGTGTGTGTGTTTGTGCGCGCGCGCGCGCGCGCGCGCGCGCGCGCGTGTGTGTGTGTGTGTGTGTGAAGCAATTTTTTGGGTCAGAAACTTTTTGCTTACTGTGCCATTGTTTTCTTCCTGAGTTTGCTTGTGGCACAAGGGTTCCTTTGTTGAGTCGTGGGAGGTGCACTTTGTCACTTCAACCACTTAATCTTTTTAAGTCAAATACGCACGGGAGTATCTGCGTTGTCAGCATATATAAAGACACACACACACACACACACACACATACACACACACACGTGTATATATATATATATATCTAAAATTATACATATATATATATATATGTATATATATATACTCATGTATAAATATATATGTATGTATATGTATATATATATATATATGTATATATATATGTATATATATATATATATATATATATGCATACATACATACATGACTCTGTATGCATGTGTGTCTGTCTCTCTGTGTGTGTGTGCCTGTGTGTCTGTGTCTGTCTTTATGTGTGTGAGTGTGCCTGCGTGTGTGTGTGTGTGTCTTTGTGTGTGTGGGTGTGCCTGCGTGCGTGCGTGCGTTTGTGTTTGTGTATGTGTGTGTGCATTTATGTGCATGCGCGCGCCTACGAAGAGCGTGTTTGTGCAACAAGAGGCCGCATCAAAAGATACAAATGTCGCGCCTTGAAGCAAACAGTCGGCAACTGAAGCAATACGCTTAATCCTATAATCTGTGGATTACGTGCCAGCAACTTCCGGTGGATTACTAGTGCTAGCTTTCACGCGCTTCTAAGTCAGCTGACATGCAGTCAAGCCAGTGCCTGAACCATTGAAAAAATATATATATGCATTCAGGAAAACAACATTAACTGTTATGAATCCAAAAAGCAATAGCGATACTACTACTACTATACTACTAACTTACTACTACTACTACTACTACTACTACTACTACTACTACTACTACTACTACTACTACTACTACTACTACTACTACTACTACTACTACTACTACTACTACTGAGAATCGGTAGTAGTAGTAGTAGTAGTAGTAGTAGTAGTAGTAGTAGTAGTAGTAGTAGTAGTAGTAGTAGTAGTAGTAGTAGTAGTATCTAGGAGATAATGCATACAGATTAGGTCGTACTCAAACAAGCGACAAGGCGTCTTCATTTATCCCTAAACTCTTTGAGGTCTCACTAGGGCACCTACACTAAATTCTTCAAGCACTGTGTCTTTGGAAACAAACAGACCACTATAACAGACCGACAGATAAACATAATCATATATATTTTTTTAAAGACTGTATTCAATATCTTAATGGAACAGAGTACTGATTTAATTGATATTTGTGGCGCTCCACCACAAAATGAGTCGCTTAGCACATTACCTAATTTTGCGCTAGGAGCCTTTAAAGGCAGGTGGGGGTCAAGTTGTCAATTTTGAGATTTTGATTGATTATTAAACTAGATCTGTTTATTTACCTTATAATGAAATATCAAGGCATAATTTTTATTCCTTTTGCTTTTAAATGTGTTTTGAAAATACCAAAGCACTCATTAAGACAACCTATTACTAAAATAAACTTGCCCGTTTCTCATTTTGTTCCATCGTGCAGTCTATCATTTCAATTTGTATTAATGTTGCACAGAATTGTCCGATTTTCAATCTGTTTTTTGTATTTGATAGCCACTTGATTGCACATGAATAACATGTCAATAACTTAAAATTGACCTCAGGTGCACTCCGTCTCATTATGTGGTGGAGCGTCACATTTGTCTTATCATGCAATATGTTATAAAAAATTGGGTTAGGTCATAAAAATGTGTGCGCTTGTGTGCGAATGTTTTCAATTTAGTTTGTGTGTGTGTGCGTGCGTGCGTGCGTGCGTGTGTGTGTGTGTGTGTATGCGCACGCGCGCACACACGCGTGTGAGCCGTGTGTGAGTGTGTGGATGCGTGGGCACACTAGTGCGCACACGAATGTTTGTTATTTTACATGGGTAAGTTTTTTTGTTTTTTTTTAACTGGCTGAGGTATTGCTTATTTGTGGGTGCTGTTTATATTTTGATGCGTACGTGCTGATGTTCAGAATCTGTGTCGAGCTGTGTATATATATATATATATATATATATATATATATATATATATATATATATATATTATATATATATATATATATATATATATATATATATATATATATATATATATATATATATATACCGTAAAATCCCTAGCATAAGCCCACCATCTAGCAAACGCCCACCCCCCACTTTGGGCCAAAAGTTGTGCACAGGGGTAACTACCTAGCAAACGCCCAGCCTGCTTTTTTCAAAGACACTATGCTCACTTTCACTAGGATTTGTGCAGACTGTTCTTAAAGTCCTTTGACGACGCTTCCTGATGACCGGAAGTTGGTTCTTGAATCTCTCTGTGCCATTTTTGCAAAATGCCGAAGCCAGTCTTACACTGTATTTTTCAAATTGGAAGCCCTCCAGTATCTGGATAACGAAGCAGGTGGGAATGTTTCGGAGTGTGCCCGTGAATTTTCTGTGGATAGGAAGAGGATCAGGGTATGGAGTGAAAACAGACATAGACTTGAACAACAGTACGATAAAGACAAACAAAAACGGAAACTGTCAAAAGGACCAGCAGTTAGATCTGAACATGTCGACCAAGGTGTGCTGCATTATCAGGAAGATGAAAGATCTGAAGGCAGGGTATTGGGAAACAAGGACCTACAACGGAAAGCGATGGAACTCGTTGGCCTTCTTTGCCTCAAAATCCCTTTTTTTTCTATTTTCCTTCACTTACACTCACACGACCTAACTTACATGCTTTCGGGGTTTGTATTCACTTAATTACACAGTTGAGCACAAAAATTATTTTGTGCAAAGGGGCCTATCCCTAGCAAACGCCCACCCCCAATTTTGCCCTAAATCAGTGCACAGGGGGGGGGGGGGGGGGGGGGGGGGGGTATGCTAGGGATTTTACGGTTATATATAATATATATATATATATATATATATATATATATATATATATATGTATATGTATGTATGTATGTATGTATGTATGTATGTATGTATGTATGTATGTATGTATGTATGTATGTATGTATGTATGTATGTATATAGATATATAATTATATATACATATGTATATACATATGTATACATATGTATAAATATATATTCGTGATGTTATTTTTTTCAAGTTTACCGTTTTTATGAATGGTTTGTAACCCCCCAGAGTTTCTCTGTTTTTGAGATAACAAAGTATTTTGAATTTGAATTGAATTTGAATATATACACACAGAGAGATAAACAGATAGCAAAAAACCCCAACAAAACTACCAGCCAGAAGGTTGCGAAGACTGGAGTGATAGAAAAGGCCATTGCCAGCTTTGACAGTGCCGTGTGGCGAACAGACAGTTCATCACTCTGCCAGTCACACACAGTGTCAGCAGACCTGTACCGCCCCGCCTCACTACAAACACCATTCGTTACCGCTCCCTAGGGGACAGACAGATAGACACTTGACAGACAGGTAGACAGACAGACACAGCGTTTGACAAACACGCAGTGTTGACAGTCAGACAGACAGAAAGACAGACAGGTAGACAGACAGACAGAGCGTTTGACAAACACGCAGACAGTCAGTCATACATACAGGTATGATAGTGTTGACAAACAGGCAGACAGAGATAAAGACAGGCAGGTAGACAAGTAAGACAGAGTATTCACATACAGGCAGACAGACTCACAGGTACTGACAGACAGACAGACAAGTAATACAAGTGTTCACAGACAGGCAGACAGACTCACAGGTACAGACATACATACATACACCACAGACACGTGTGTTATGTCATAAAGTGGTTATCGTCCTAAAGTGGACAGGTTCAACAAAGATTAAGAGCTTCTCCTTGGAGCAGGAAACTTGTTTGTGTGTGTGACTTAAAAAAACACTCCCCACCCCCTTTCCCTTTCTTTCACCAGGTGGGATGCCAATGCATAGACTGCAAATTCCAAGACAAACGATTCCAAAATCTTACAAGTGCTATATTGCCTTTGTAAACGTGCGAATCGGTAAAACAACAAATTTTCCTTGGAAAATTAGAGAGTACCCGTCTTACGTTCACAGTATACTAAGTTTATTGTTTAAGTAATATCTTTTTTTTATATTGCCATTCTATTGGATCGTGTTTTCATGTGTGTGGATAGGAAACGATGTGCTAAACGGTTTTTTAAAATGAGTTCAAGTAAACGATTTGACCGGCCAGGTTTGCGCAGTTGAACGTCTGAGTTCTAGTTAGGGACAAGGAACCGATTTAAGGACATCCCATTCGTGTCTGACCGAAGATGTCTCGACACACCCACCTTTTCCTGTCATTCCCATCCCTTCCTAGGGCCATATTTTGGAAATCCCATTCCTCTCCCTCCTTCCTTCTCCCTTATACCATGATCCCCCTCCCCCCAAAAGACCTCAATTCTTCCCTCATCCACCCCCTTTCCACACACACACACACATACACACACGCGCGCGCGCACGCACGCGCCCACACACTCACATACACACACACGCGCACGTGCACGCGCACACACAAACACACACACATACACACACACACGCGCGTGCGCGCGCACACACACACGCACACACACACACACGCACGCGCGCGCGCGCACACACACACAACACACAACACACACACACACACACACACACACACACACACACACACACACACACACACACACACACACACACACACACACACTGCCTTTCACGTTTTTACTGGGAGGAGGAGGAGGAGTACGCTTTGCCACAGGGTGTCGCTCAGAGAGTCAGCTATGACTTTTTCCGCGTTCCATATTTAAATAATAATGAAGATTGAGGGAGCGATGGGGCTGAAAGGCACACACACACATACGCAGGCACATACACACACAATAAACACACATTTAAAACACGCACGCACGCGCGCACCCATCATGAAAATGTCAGCCGGGAGATGTAACCGTAAGAAGAACAGCGCGAGAGGAAATAAAACAAAGGAAGTGAAAGGAGGGTTGAGGCAGGACAGCAGATGAAGACTTCACGGAAAAAGCCGGTGGGATGATAAATATAAGTCCCAAAGCGATTAAAGTAAGTGTGAAACTCTGTGTTGCAAAAGTTGAGGGCAAAGAGCTAGCGAAGATGAAAGAAGATGCTTTGTTCCACTAGCATTTATGAAGTATAGGCTTAACACTCGGGAGAAGGAAAAAAAAGAACATTTTGCACTTCGGGACGAAAAACAGCTAAAAAAAGTGTTCAGCATTCAGGGTACACATTAGACGCATCCTCATACAAAAATTCAGATATTTTAGAAACAATATTTCTGAGAACAGAATCAAAGTCTTGTGGTCTCCAAAAGCTGTCAGGCAAATTAAAAATTTAGAAAAGAAAAAAAAAGCATCGAAAAGAAACTTTCTGGCATCAAACAGGATATCGGGTTTTCTTATTCCTTGGCTAGAGCACCGAGGTATTTAGCCGAGGAACAAAATAAAAATTTGACGTTAGCGTATCTTCCTATGAACAAGTTTACTGTCTGACTATGTGGTGTACTTGTTAATTTTGTGTGTTTGTGTCTGATGCTTGGTGTTTTATAACACCTGACAATTCTGTTCTGAACTCTATTACAATCAGAGCATCAGGTGTATCAAGAGTACAAGGATGATTAAAAGGAAGATGGCTTCCCAAACCTATGAGAAAGTGATAGCAGCAGCAAATTCCCCGAAAAAAAATTCATGGTGAGACAGAAGGTATTAATAACATCCATTGAGAACTCGTAAAACACGGTGGAAAAACAGTAATCTCTTTTCTTCTCTGCTTTTCATTACTCGTTGGTTCGTATTGCCTGGTCTTTTCTGGCGCTTGTAACTCTGCAGAGTGTATGTCTTCTGACCTCAGTTAAAATTTTCCGACTCCAGAACAGCTTACATTTTGTACAGGATGCGTGCTGGATATGTTGGTGTTTCATTATCCGAACGGTACCCTAACAGCAGTTAATATCCTACTATCTGCAACAAAAACTGCACACAGGGTGACCTACGTTATACACTCAATCCCTAATCGTCACTTCTTTCCAGGAAAGAAAATTTACATCTTTAACAGTGGGTACTACTAGTTTCAGCAGCAGTAAAATGACTCTAAAAACTATCCTGAATAGTTGACAGCTATAAGAAAATACCATTTTTGCTAAAAAATCAGGCTGGGTTTTTCAAAGGCAGAAGTACCATCGAGCAGATATGCAATTTTTGCCTCCTTTACACATGAATCCATAGACTTCAAAAAGGCTTCTGACAGAGTGTGGTAGGAGGCACTGTGAGCCACAATGAAGAAGTTTAACACCAGGGTGAAGCTACTTAACGCCATCTAACTATCCTATTCTTAAGCAGCCAGTATAACACTTGCAACTGGGGCTGTTGAACAGATTCTTTTTCTCAATTGGGGTTTGCAAGTGTTGTTCTCAATCTCCCACACTTTTCAACATATTCTTGAAACTCGCCATGATAGATTTTGGTTTGAAAGTCATGTCACCAGAGATACCATTGAGAGAAGAACAACCAAAGGCACACATTTTACTGGTGACATTGTTACTTTAGTATGCATTGATGAAAAACGTTGCTAAGATAAGACGTGTAGCATGGAAATAAGCAAGCTTTCGTCTGTCAATTATAGCCATTTATTTACTAAAAATATGGAACTCTATCCTCCAAAACAATGGTTTCCGTCTATTTGTTTTTTGTGTTGATTTTTGTCTATAGAGCTATAAAATACACACACACACATACACACACATACACACATACACACACACTCACGCACACATACACACACATACATACATACATACATACATACATACATACATACATACATACATACATACATACATACATACATACATACATACATACATACATACATACATACATACATACATACATACATACATACATACATACATACATACATACATACATACATAATGGCATTGAAATTCAAAGGGAACCATTGAACGTAGTTTCCACAAAAACCGTTGATTACTGATGCTGCTAAGATTATTTCCAAGTCTTCTGTAAATATTTTATGGTAGGGTTCTTTGTTTGTTTGTTTTTGTTTGTTTAGTCTAATATCACCAAATGTGAATAGACTTTAAATTAAACTACAACAACAACAATACTTACATACACACACATGCACACACACACA
>CM060320.1:26574016-26576516 GCA_030674155.1 Stramonita haemastoma
TACACCGGGCGTAAAGTCTCAGTTAGATAGGACTAGACCTAGACCTACTCTAAAGGAGCTTTGTGCTGTAACCAGCAAGAGGGGGCTTTGTGCTGTAACCAGCAAGACGGGACCTGGCTTTGCTGGGCGAGGAGACAAAGACCGCAGTAGGCTAGCCCTAAACCTAACCCTACATAGGCCGAATGATGTGTCATCTGGCTTTAGACCATGTTTAAATGAAGAGTCCTCTTTAAATAATGATTTTGGTACAGTTGATAGCATTAATTTGATGTCTTGTCATATTAGTGGAAGTAGTGAAAATGTGAGTTTAGATGATGTAGTAGATAAAGTAGAGTGTGGCAATACAAATCAAGCAAATAAAACTTTTTCATTTTTGTCCTGGAACGTAAATGGATTATTTTCAAAACTGGCCGATGGAGATTTTGTATCTTATGTGCGTAGCTTTGATTTTATTTGTCTGACAGAAACGTTTTTGGAAAATATCCAGCCAGATGCTTTTAGTGGCTATAAAGCCTTCTGTAAGGCGGCAACTAAAGTTAGCCATCAAGGGAGACGATCAGGGGGAGTAGTTTGTTTGATTAAGAATGAGTTATCTGCTCTTGTAAAATATTTAGATGTTCCATACCCTAACATTTGTACTTTTTCTCTGTGACAAATCTTTATTGTGTACTTCAAGAAATGTTTTGCTTGTATGTGTGTATATCCCACCTGAAGGCTCTCCTTTTTATAACATGTTTGATAATGATAGTGGGATTGCTATGTTGGAAGAATATTTAGCTGATTGTGTGGTTGCTTTGGATGAAGTTGATATAATATTGTGTGGAGATTTAAACAGTAGGACATCAAACTTTTCTTGCCATCATGTGGCAGATGATTTTATCTCAGAGCTCCAAAGCAAAAGCATGTCTCTTAGTGGTAATCGTTATTCTGAAGATTCTGTTATAAATAATTATGGTAAATTATTATTGAATATGTGTACTACATTTAGTTTACAAATTCTGAATGGTGTATGTAATGGTGATCAGCAGGGACGCTATACGTACATTTCTGATGGAGGATGCAGTGTTAATGATTATTTTTTAGTGTCAGATGATTTGTTCTCTCAGATTTTTGTCTCATGTCGTTTGTTTGTTGCTGAACGTTCTGATTCAGATCACCTTCCTGTGGAATTACATATTAATCCATTGTATAAAACTTATGTAATAGCCGAAGAGCCATCTGTTGTGGAAAAGTTTGTGTGGGATGAAAACAAACTCTCAGCTTATAAAGATAATCTTTGTGAGGAAGACATGCATGTAACTTTTTCAAATGCCTTACAGATGATTGATGAGAATATTAATGAAGCTCTAGATTTGTTTAATAGTTGTATAAAGTCCAGTGCTGAATGTATGAAGAAACAGGTACATGTAAAAAAAGGTTTATCAAATGCAACATGGTTTGATAATGAATGTAAAAGTATGAAGTGCAGGGTAAGAAAATTATTAAAGACTTACCGGAAAACGTTAAAGAACGAAGACAGAAACTTGTACTGTGTTTTAAGAAGGGAATATAAATACATGCTAGAAAGGAAAAGGAAACAGTATAATATGACATTACTTGCAGACATGGTGTCTTCAATCTCTTCTCAAGTCCAGTTCTGGAAAAGTGTTAAGAAGGCATCATTTAGAAATAGTCAACCTAAGAATAATATATCAGTTGACAGTTGGTTTCAACATTTCAAAACCCTGTTGGAGAAAGACTCATCAGACAACTCCATGAATACTAATGTTGACTATGATGAAAGTGAGGAAGATTTTGATCGTCCAATATCTAAAGGTGAAATATATTGGGCACTTAGAAAAACTAAAAAATGATAAAGCAGCAGGTCCTGATCAAATCATCGGAGAATTGCTGAAAAATGGAGGTGAAGATGTTGTGCTTTTCCTTCTAAAATTATTCAACAAAATCTTTGAGGATGGCCTTTTCCCAGATAATTGGACTGAATCTATAATCCTAACATTACACAAAAAGGGCGATGTTGATAACCCTAATAACTATAGGGGAATTTCTCTTAGTGATATAAGTAGTAAGTTGTATAGTACTATCATTAATAATAGATTACAGGAATGGGTTAGGAAAAATGATATTACAGGTGAACACCAAGCTGGTTTTAAGAGAGGATATTCCACTATAGATCATATGTTTACTCTGCTTGCGTTTGTACAGAAACAGTTTGCTCTTAACCGTAAGCTCTATGTGGCATTTATTGATTTTGAAAAGGCATTTGATTCTGTTAATAGAAACTTGTTGTGGCCTATTCTCCTGAAAAATGGTGTGAAGGGTAAATTATTACGATGTTTGAGAGCCATGTATCAGAATGTCAGAAGCAGAATAAGATGTGGTACTAAACTGACTGATATAATATACTGTACCACTGGTGTTAAACAGGGTGATGTATGTAGCCCTTTACTGTTTTCGGTTTTTATTAACGAGTTAGCCAGAGAAGTCATCAATAATGGTA
>CM060320.1:26581516-26591516 GCA_030674155.1 Stramonita haemastoma
AACAACAACAACAATAACAACACATGCACACTGGTGTCGTGTTTAAACATCATCCCTGAAGTCGGAATGCGACTGCCTTCATGGTGGGTAAACGGCTCCATACGCAAAATCTCACCATTGGTAAACCTCGGAGCTGTAGCTGAGGAATGAAAAAAATATCCCTTAAACAGATGAATCTTGTCTACTTGAAAAAAACAAACAAGCATCCATCAAGCGACTGTGGGAAGGTAAACAAAGATAGAAACAGACAAAATAGTTAGTATGCGAAAGAAAGACAATGAAGAAAAATATCCCCGAAGTCGGAATGTGGCAACCTCAATGGTGGGCAAAAAAGGGTCGCATACAGAAAGTCTCACCAGTTTTGAACTTGGCACCTGAATCGCGAAAAGCAAACAGCAAAAACAAAAGAACAGAAACAATCACATTAACTAGCTGGCTAGCTAGCTGGCTAACTACCTACCTACCTACCTACCTACCTACCTACCTACCTACCTACCTACCTACCTACCTACCTACCTACCTACCTACCTACCTACCTAACTAACTAACTAACTAACTAACTAATTAAGTTACTGATTTATTGACTAACTGATGACCGACTGTCTGACTGACTAACTGACTAAATAACTCACTAAATCACTAAGTAGATCACGAGATCTAACTAACTAGCTAGCTAGCAAACTAATGAACTAACCAGCGAACTAATTAACGAACGAACGAACATAATACTAACTAACCAACAAAGTGACTGAGTCCCTCACTAACAGCATGGAGTACAGACCATGGGAGGAGGACACCAGACCAAAACTGCTGCAGGCTGTGTTGATCTTCAAACTTCCAGCCTGCCCACATCCCTTTCTTCAGGGCAAGGCAGCTTCGGTTAAAGCAATGTTTGCATCAAAACCTTGTACATGAAGGTGCTATGTATTGCATAAAAACATCATACACAGTCTACTCTTTTTGCTACAAGTAACTATCAAGTTAGGTCAGTAAAAGAGCACGGTAAGAGTATTAGCAGGGGGCGAGCATTTCAACAATCATAGAGGTACGATTATTACGAGTGAAAAAAGTATAAATGCAATCTTAACTTAGTAATTTTCCGACAAAAAAATGCTTTTAATATCATGATAAACGAGGTACGGAAAACATCATGTTGGAACTCTGTAGTTCATAATGAAAACTAATTATAAGACCATTGACGTTTTTTAATGAGCTTCTTGGTATATAATCTCTCCTTAAGAAAATCACGACAGTGAAATGTTTGATCGAATTATTCCTTTCTCACAAATATCTCATGTTGAGCAAAATTCCTCTCTTCACAATTCGTAAATATATAAAGCGATTTTTTCTATTTCATTGTTTGAAAACTTATACACATATCTTGAGCTAATCGGTTTGGCAATATTGTAAAATGATCTCGAAAGAGAAATATATTCTTAATAAGTTTACCGATGTTGTAGATTGTTTTCTTCAGTATACGACGAAACCTTAATCGCACACTGCTCTTCAAGATACTGTACAAGTAACTTTTGTGTCACGTTCATAAGCTTGTAGGATGAGGGTGAAGGATCAAAATATTACTTAAATTGACGAACATTGTAGGTGAGTAGTTCAGACCGTTTGAGTTCCATCCCTCCCTCCATGAAGTTCGAATCTAGGCGGCAAATTCTGGTAAATTAAGGGTGATTTTTTTCACGATCTACTAGGTCAACTTCAAGCGCAGACCTGCCAGTGCATTTCTTGCCCTTTGCGTATCTGTCTGTCTGTCTGTCTGTCTGCTGTCTGTCTGTCTGTCTGTCTGTCTGTCTGTCTGTCTGTCTGTCTGTCTATCTATCTATCTATCTATCTATCTATCTATCTATCTATCTATCTAGATGATAGATAGATAGATAGATAGATAGATAGATAGATAGATAGATAGATAGATAGATAAGATAGATAAGATAGATAGATAAGATAGATGCACGTTTAAGATCCTGTAAACATATCAGCGTTTAGTGGGTTACTGAAATACAAACATGTCCAGCATCCATCCTGTACAAAAAGATTGACTGCTCTTAAGTCGGAATGTGTCAGTGGTAGATCTCATCCGGTAAGGAACGCAGAGAAGAGGAGAAACCAATATCAGTCAAATTATCATAATAAGAGACAAGAGCGCTGACTTTTCTATTTTCTTCACAAAGCTGGTGTATAAACAAAGAAAAACAAAACACACACACACACACACACACACACACACACACACTCACACCACACACACACACACACACACACACACACACACACACACACACACACACACACACACACACACACACACACACACACACACACACACACTGACGAATTATCCATGGCAATTTAGGCTTGCTGGTACGACCAAAAAAACCCCAGTAGTTGAGTGTTCAAGACTTTGCTTTGAATTCTTTAAAGTCGTCGCCATAGTTTTCCATAAATCTTACAGTTTGCAGAAGTTTTGCTTGCTTTGAGCAAACTTTTACAAAATTTAATCTGAAGAAGTCATTTGGAAGTTAATTTAGACATACATAGGTAAAAGACCACACCACAGCTGTTTTGGGATCTGGCTATTATAGTTTTATGAAACCATTGTGTTTGATATCTAAATTGACGTTATCTTCTGACAGATTAAGAATACTGGAAAAAAGCTTTATCAACACATTTTGATTAAGGAAAAAACAACAACAATATTTTCTCATAGTTTCTTAAAAAGCTATATCTTTTTTTAAAAAATTGCAAAGCCATGTCTGTGCTACGCTAAACAGTTCCTCCACAACTACTAAAATCCAAACATAGTTTCATAATATACTTTTAATCTTAATACTTTTCCAGGTGAAAGAAGACGAAATCGATCACATCATTTCTAAAGCCAGTCAACAAAATCCATAGACTGAAAGAACACTGACTCCACAGTTAGGAAGAAACTATCCCCCACATAGCACAGTTATCATCATGGGTCTAGCAGCCCCTTATTAGCCCCTGGCCTGGTTGAGGCCTTTCTTCATGTAAGTGAAGAGGAGATCTATCAGCGTCTCCCAGGCTTGCCGAATCTCCAAGGTGAAGGACGGCCCCAGGCGGCGCTCCAGAGCGTCGAAGATGCCTGCCCTCATCGGCTGTTTGACACCACAGAAAAAACGACAACACTGGAAATCATCAGAGGAATGGATGAACAAATCATCTTTATTTTCAAGAATTGCAGGTAAGCACTTGTGTAATTGTTTGGATTTTTTTTTTTATCTGGCCCTTGCCTTGGTTAAAAAGGTAACTCTGTTCTCATAACCTAAGCAATAGTTGGGGAGCGAGGTGTCACAGACCTTAGCTTCTCCAGGGGTCAACATATCAAGGGCGGCACCCATTGCCTCTCCGACTCTGGTTTATCTTCCTTGTCACTAAAAAGGGCAGGTACCCATTTACAGCAGGGTGAACTAGGAGGGGGAGGGTGCACTGAAGCCAAGGCGTGCAAAGGGTCACCCATCTAACTGGTGACCACGCTCAATGCTGCTTAACCTTAGCTTAGGGAAAAGTGAGGACTCTGACCACTGAGTTAATTAAGCCCTGAATATGGACTAACATAGAAAAATCAGGCTATGATTTAAAAGAAGACGAAATAAGAAGAAAGCAAACCAACAAAATACCCAAACATTTTACAGGCACCATATTGATTTCAAGCTAACCTTTAGCACAGTGCCCCACAGAAATGAAAATTTCAATGCAGACTACATACACATATTTCATCTCCCCCACCCCCCCACCCCCGAATGTTGACTTAAGCTTTAGGTGTTAAGGCAGATATATTGATTACAGTTACGTAAATGTGAAGTGCGAGAGAGAGAGAGAGAGAGAGAGAGAGAGAGAGAGAGAGAGAGAGGGGGGGGGAGGGAGGGAGAGAGAGCTTTAATGATATGTGCGCGTACGTGCGTGCGTGTGTGTGTGCATGTGTGTGTGTGTGCGTACGTGCGCGTGCGTGCGTACGCTATAATTTAAAATATGTTAATCTTTTGTGAATGGTTTGCATGTGCGTATTTGCAAAAATGTTTTGAATGCAGGGGCTTTAATTTGCTTGCTTTACAAGATTCAACACTGTACAAATTCCATACATATTATTATTAATATCATTATCATCATTATTGTTATTATCATCATTATTATCAATATAATTGTTTTTCATCCTTATCATTTATTATTGTTAATTATGAGAATGCTGCTGCTGCTGCTGCTGCTGCTGATGATGATGATGATGATGACGACGATGATCATGATAATAAACACTATGATGATGATGATGATGACCCCCCCCCCCCACTTACAGGAAAGTGACTCAGCTGCACTCCATACGCCGCGTGCCGGGCCCCATGTTGGTCACGAGGGTGGCCAGGCCATCTGGATTATCCAAGCTGTGCACGGCGGTTTGCAGGGCGCGTTCATCTTGGCCACCACACTCATGAAGAGCGTGTTGTTCACCAGGGAGGCTGGGCTCACCCTGTCTGTCCCGGACTCGATCCTGATCCTGTTCCTGATCCTGATCCTGTTGATCCTGCCTCTGCGGTGACCCCTAGGTGTTGGAAGAGAGGGATGGTGTCTGGAGCATCGTTGAAGAGCCTGTGTTGGTTGTTTTTGAGGGGAGAGAGAAGACAGAACACTGAATTCTGAAAGGATTTGTTGTGCTTTGGCCTATTTGGCCACAATACATTTCAAAGGGAAGAAGTAAAAAGCAAATTGAAGAAAATGAAATATAACTTCACGTAGTCTTCGGTAATAGTACGAGATAGATAGAATAGATAGATAGATAGATAGATAGATAGATAGATAGATAGATAAATAGATAGAGATTGAGATAGAGAGACAGAGAGAGAGAGGACAGAGAGACAGAGACAGAGATGTACCGTAAGACACAAAATATTGAACACATTCTTGGACTCTTAATGCCAAAACCACCACATTCCCCTTCAAAACTCACAAACAATAAAGAAACAGGACAACAAACAAACAAACAAACAAAGAGGAAAACAAACAAAAACCAAACAAGCAAGCAGAAAGATAATACTCCATGTCGCTCCACAGACAAGGCACCATGGAACACTGACTGACCTGAGAAAAACGAGCACCGTGTCTTCCAGAACTCCTGGCCCTATGTTGTAGTCCTGCCAGGATTGACGTATCAGCTGCTTCTGATGCTCCGTCACCGTCCTGAGAGAGAGGAGAGAGAGAGAGAGAGAGAGAGAGAGAGAGAGAGAGAGAGAGAGAGAGAGAGAGAGAGAGAGAGAGAGAGAGAGAGAGAGAGAGAGAGAGAGAGAGAGAGAGAGATCAATCAAATCAATCAAATCAATCAAATCAAATCAAATCAAATCAAATCAAAATTTTATTTCCAGATGGAACATTGAGTAAGCAATAAATTTGCTTTTTTTCATCAAGCCATCTATCGAGCAAAAAAAAAAAGAGAGAGAGAGAAAGAGAAAGAGAAAGAGAGAGAGGAAGAGAGAGAGAGAGAGAGAGAGAGAGAGAGAGAGAGAGAGAGAGAGAGGGAGAGAGAGAGAGAGAGAGAGAGAGAGAGAGAGAGAGAGAGAGGAGAGAGAGAGAGAGAGAGAGGAGAGAGAGAGAGAGGAACACCAGAGACATAATCAGGTTTTTCAGGTACACCTGGAGAGTAAGGGAGATGCATCAAATGAGTGAAGATCGTGTTGTTGCTTACCTTTGACATCTCTGTGGATTTCAGTGTAACGATTGGTCATTTCTGCATGAAATCTCAATGTCACTAAATTATAACTATTTTGTATCTGAATGTCACAGGATGGTTCGAGTATTTTTGACTTGACATACCCCCCCCCCTTCTCCCCCCCCCAAATTGACATCAGATCAAAATAATTCCTAGTTACCTTTTCCACATTGTACTGATTTTGAAAGTATAGATATTTCACTGTTAGACAAACGAATCCATCAAAAACATATCAACCATACACTTACTTCCCTTTGTATAACAAAATCTCACCTATAGCTCCTTGAGGAAAACGGATATTTGCTTTACTAAACTAAGATATGAATGAATCTTGTTACATCGTCATTCGTTATCTTTAATGAACGGAGAAATATCAAAGTCTGTTGATCTTATTTGTGAATGGTCGCACTCTGCGCGTGGATAATTTGAATACAAGGGATTGGATTTTTTTGGTTTTACAAGATTCGGTGCTAAAAAAATCTATATACAATTATGATGATGGCTGTAAAGATGATATTGATGATGATGATGAAGCCAGCGACGACGACGACGACGATGATGATGATGGTGATGATGATGATTGTTATTATCATCACTGTTATGATGATGGTGATGAGGATGATGATGATCTCCTACTCCTCCTCCTTCTCCTCTTCCCCTCACCACCACCACCACCACCACCACCACCACCACCACCACCACCACCACCACCATCATCATCATTCATCATCATCATCATCATCATCATCATCATCATCATCATCATCATTATCACCACCACCACCACTACCACCACCACCACCACCACCACCACCACCACCACCACCACCACCACCACCACCACCACCACCACCACCACCACACCATTTCTAACACACTCACATACTAAACTGAGACCGCAGCTGAAGCAGTTCGTTCTCCACCCTGATCAGTCGCACCGACGCTCGTTTGGTCTCCACAGAGGCGTCGATGAAGGCCAGCAGCAGTTTGACCAGCACGCTCCGGACCGCTGAGCTGCTCATGGCCTTCAGCCTCTGAGAGATGGACCCCAGCCACTGGGCCAGGGGGCTGGTGTAGCGGGGTGGAGGGGGAGTGGTCAGGAGGACCGCAGGAGGCTTGGGCGTTGTCGCGGTGGAGGTCTGGGGGGAACTGCCGGGGTAGAAGTGTAGTAGGAGTTAAGAGTGAAGCGCTTGCGATTTGAGAGTTAAGCGCTTCGATTTGAGAGTGAAGCGCTGCGATTTGAGAGTGAAGCGCTTCAAATTTTAGAGTGAAGCACTTCGATTTGAGAGTGAAGCACTTCGATTTGTTTGCTTTACAAGATTTAGCGCTATATAAATTCCATACATTATTATTATTATCATTATTATTATTAAGTGTATGTGGTGTGTGTGTGTGTGTGTGTGTGGTGTGTGTGTGTGTGTGTTGTGTGTGTGTGTGTGTGTGTGTGTGTGTGTGTGTGTGTGTGAGGTTAAAGCATTGTGTCGGGTTTGGGTGGTGAAATAGGTTGTTTTTATGATGTATGCCTCGTACGTTTGCTTGTTTGTGTAAGGAAGGCATGTAGGCATGTTAATCCTCGCCCCCACGCAAACACAGACAGACACATATGCACGCACATACGGAAGCACGCAAGCTTGCACACACACACACACACACACACACACACACACAACACACCCACACACACACACACACACACACACACCCTACCCTTTCCTACACCACCCTACCCCACCCTTACCCCCCACCCCACCCACCCCTACCCACCCCACCCAACCCCACCCCACCCACCCTACCCACCGTACCCCACCGTACCCCACCCACACCGTACCCCACGTACCCCACCCCCCCCAACCCACCTCCCACCCCTACCCCACCCTACCCACCCCCACCCTACTCCACCCTACCCCACCCACCCCCCACCCCACCCCCACCCTACCTACCCTAAATTTACTGAAGAAGTTCTGTAGAGCCGTGAAGAATGTCACTCAGCGGAGCAGGCCGATGTGTTGTGGGGAGAGGCCAGAAGAGATAGTCCCCACCCCTACCACCCTACCTACCCACCCTACCCACCCCACCCACCCCTACCCAACCCCTACCCTACCCAACCCTTACCCTAAATTTACCTGGCGTGACAGAAGTTCTGTAGAGCCGTGCAGAATATCACTGAGGCGGAGAAGGCCGATGTGGTTGTGGCGGGGAGAGGCCAGGAAGAGATAGTCCCCACCCCTACCCTACCCTACCCTACCCCACCCACCCCACCCCACCCCACCCCTAACCCCAACCCCTACCCCTACCCCACCCTACCCTAAATTTACTTGGCGTGACAAGTTCTGTCGAGCCGTGAAGAATATCGCTGAGGCGGAGGAGGCCGATGTGGTTGTGGCGGGGAGAGGCCAGGAAGAGATAGTCCCCCACCCCTACCCCCACCCCACCCCACCCTACCCCTTACCCAACCCTACCCTTTACCTGGTGTGACAAGTTCTGTAGAGCCGTGAAGAATATCGCTGAGGCGGAGCAGGCCGATGTGGTTGTGGCGGGGAGAGGCCAGGAAGAGGTAGTCCCCCACCTCCTGCACTTCACTGACGGAGGAGAAGACGTTACCCGTGGGATCGTGAAGACTCCGGATGATCCGTCCCGTCTCCTCCAGTTCCAGGGCCAGCCCGTGCCGCGGGAATTCTGTCTGGAGAACCTCCGATGCTGGCCGCTAAGAAAGAGAAAGAGATGAAGAAGAGAGAAGGAGGAGGAGGAGGAGGAGGAGGAGGGGGGAGGAGGAGGAGGAGAGAGGAGGAGTAGGAGGAGGAGGAGAGGAGGAGGAGGAGGAGGGGGGAAGGAGGAGGAGGAGGAGGAGGAGGAGAAGAAGAGAAGGAAGAAGAAGAAGAGAAGAAGAAGAAGAAGAAGAAGAAGAAAAGAAGGAAGAAGAAGAAGAAGGAGGAGGAAGAAGAGGAGGAGAAAAGAGGAGGAGGAGAGGAGAGGAGAGGAGGAGGAGGAGAGGACTTGAGGAGGAGGAGGAGAGAGGAGACTTGGAGGAGAGGAGGACTTGAGGAGGAGGAGGAGGAGAAGAGAAGAAGAGAAAGAAGAAGAAGAAGAAGAAGAAGAAGAAGAAGAAGAAGAAGAAGAAGAAGAAGAAGAAGAAGAAGGATTTTTGTATTGCAGGTAGGTGAGGTCTGAGCTGGCTTACGTGATATTGTATGGTAGGGCAGGCAAGCAGGTTAGGTAAGTTGATGTAATTTGTGGACGTATCATTTATTTTATTTAGAATTTTCTCCTGAAGTCTGAATGCGGCTACCTTAATTCTGTGAATGAGTGAGTGAATATAATATATTGTGTATTATGTGCATACACACAGGGTTGGATGTAAAAAAAACAACACACCCCACACACACACACACACACACACACACACACACACAACACACACACACACACACACACACACACACCACACACACACACACACACACATACAACCCCCCCACACAACACCTCACCAACACACACAACCCCCCACCACCCACCACACACACCAACCACCCACCAAACACACACACACACACAGCCTCCCCACCCACCCCCTTCCCCCAACCCCCCCACCCCCCAACACACACCGCACCGCACCGAACTCACAGACATATACTCCACTCGCTGGGTAGGCTGGTTCCCAAAGCGATCCAGAAGCGAAGGGAAGTCCTTGTGACGGACATGGGCCATCCCCACCCAGTAGGTACCCCGCGGTGAGCGGCGAATGTTGTCCACAAACCCGGGTAGGTTGTCGGCGAACACCTCTATCACACCCCGCTTCGGCGAATAATCTCCGACATACGCTCTGTGAGGAGGACACAAGTAGACACATGTAAGCAGGCACACATGCATGTACACATGCATGCACACAGGTACAGACGCAAATACACACACACACACACACACACACATACTACATACATACATACATACATACATACATCACATACATACATACATACATACATACATACATACATACATACATACATACATACATACATACACACACACACACACACACACACACACACACACGCACGCACACACACACACGCACACACACACACACACACACACTCATACACATATAAGCACACATCGCCACCACAACCACACAACTACCACACAATTACCACTACCACCGTTAAGAATAAATTCAACGTAGGCTATTCGGTTTGTGTTTTTTTTAGGTAAAGATAAAGGTGCTCTTTTAACGCCATCGTAGGGGAGCGAGGCGTCAGAGATTTC
>CM060320.1:26596516-26606516 GCA_030674155.1 Stramonita haemastoma
ACAATAACAATAATGATAATGATGATGTGGGTAGTTGTGGTAGTGGTGTTGGTGAAGGTAGAGAACATTGTGAAGAATGCGAGGAATACGGACGACGACGACGACACAACGACAAAGAAGACGATAAAGGCAAAAGATTTTGACAGATTTTTTTTCGTCCCTCGGCCACAGCTGCAGGGCTCACGAATGGTGATAATGTTGAGTATGCGGACATTTTTCCTCAACATCAAGATAGCCGCATTCCGAGTTCGGTCTGAACATAACACCAATGTGCACACCTTTTGTTTACTTTTAACGTAATCTTGTATTATCTGCTCTTTCCGGCACAAATGGCCAACTCTTCCCAAAGGCAGAACGGGTTTTAATATGTGTGCAGGATGTTCTGCTTGCGTTCGCACACTGGAACTTCGGTTTATAGTCTCATCCGAATGACTCTTGGGGGAGCGAAGTCAGTACTGATGTTAACTCCAAGGGAAAAAAATCCCCTTGAACGAGTGCCTCGGTGGTGGCTCGAACCTGGGCCGTCAAATTGTGAGCGCAAAGCTTTAACCACTTGGCTATCGTGCCCTCTCCCTCCCTCCCCTAACTTAAGATGAAAACACTCTTTCTGTCCACAACAAAATTGAAATTCTCCATTTCTTCAATGCCACACAAGTTTGTTATGTATCGTCTCATAGTTTTTGACAAGCAAAATGCAATTTTTTAATTTCTTCTTTACCACTCAAGTTTGTCATATTCGTCTCATAGTTTTTGACAAGCAAAATGCAATTTTTTAATTTCTTTTTACCACTCAAGTTTGTCATATATCGTCTCATAGTTTTTGACAAGCACAAAGAAATTCTTCATTTCTACAAAGCCACACAAGTTTGTTATAAATCATTCATAGTTTTTCACGGGCACAATTTACCCACCACCCCATCTCCTCTACCCCCCCAAACAATCTCTTCGCAAGGTGTGTGATCTTCAGAAAATTCAGGCATATAATTATGTTAATGCACTTTTTTTTTTCTTGAACACAAGACAAGAGATGTGAATGAGCATCGTAAAATATGAGGCAGCTTCCATACCTGTCCCATCTGTCATTGTTTAATACGTGTTAAACCTCCTTAAGTGTCACTGCGATATAAAAAGACATGAAGAGAGAATAAAGGTGCGCTAGTTCTTTCATGCTATTGTTTAAGAATAGGCTACCTGTATATACCGTTGTGTGAGTGTGTGTGTGGTGTGGTGTGGGTGTGGGGGGGGCGGAGTGTGTGTGTGTGTAGTGTGTAGTGTGTTGTGTGTGTGTGTGTGTGTGTGTGTGGTGTGTGTGTTGTGTGTGTGTGTAGTGTGTATCTAGTGTGTGTCTTAGTGTGTGTCTAGTGTGTGTGTAGTGTGTGAGGTGTAAGTGTATGTACTGTTTTTTAAAAAATTTATTCTTTTATATCGAGGATAATGGAATAAGCCCTCATGTCCTTTTTTACAATCAGTCCCAATGTGTATGCAGTTTAGTAAAACAAGACCGATGCAACCGTCTTTGACCACCATTAAGGTAGCGTATTCAGACTTCGAGAAGGGTCTTCATTGTAGATCAGCTACTACGATCAACGTCTCACATACATACAGGAAAATTAAACATGCCTGTGCATGTATATGATTATGATCTTGTGTTTCATAAAAAACAATGTCCTTCAAAACAGGTTTTGAAGTGTGGGGAATGCTGTTGTTATTTTTTGTTGCTCATGATGTCCATAACCTATGTAGTCGTAGGGGAGCGAAGCATCAGAACCTCAGTTTTCTAGAGGCCAGCATATTGAGGGGGCGTCCCATCTCCTCCCCTCGCTGCTTTACCTTCCTGACCCTAAAGAGGGCAAGGTATCCATTTACAGCTGGGTGGAAGGACTGCGCAATGCAGTCACCCTCCAGTTGGAAACCACAGCTCGATGCTGCTTAAACAGCTTGGGTTAAGCGAGTGCTCTGACCACTGAGCTATCCGTCCTTTTTTTGCCATAGGGAGTGTAGGTTTGGGGTTTGGTTTCCTTGTTGCTGAGATAGAGCCAAAGTAGTGAACTGTTGGACAGTGTGTGGCTCTGTCCATCATTCACAATTTCTTTTGGGAAGTTTTTTCCACCATTTTTTTGGTCTTATTCTACTTTATGTCTTTTGATAACTATGGTTAACAAAATGTGTTCATTTGTTTGCTTCATGGGTAACAGGGGATAGAAGTGGATAAACGGAATGGTTGTCGTCCTTAAATTTGTTGTGGATTTGCTCAAAAACCTGAGTGGGAGAAATATAAATCAACATGGAGAGATGAACATCCAATTCGAATAAAAACAAAAAATATTGGCACACAAACGAAAGTAAACCTTGAACAAAACTAAAAAGAAGCAAATAAACTATGAATCAAGCAAACAGAAAACCACTCAACCAAGCTAGCTAGCAACCAATCAATCAGTGTCAATGAACTATCTAACCAACCAACCGAAATAAACCCAACCCAACCAACAAAACCGAATCAAACTGAACCAAGTCTTGTCAAAGCGTCGACAAAGAATGGCAAACAACAGCAATGCAAGGAACAACAAAACCAGCCACCAACCAAAAAAACCAACAAACCATCCAGTTAGCCACTCAGCCACAACCAGTCAAGCAACCACCAACAACCAACAGCCACCAACCAACACCAGCCAACAATCAACAACCAACCGCAAACCAGCCAATCACCGATCTCATGCAGTCAACCAACCGATCAACCAAACCATGCACTGGTTCTAGCAGACAGCACAATACACTCAACGACCTTGACGTCAGTCATCCATCATACGTCCGCTGTGCACGCAGTTACTGTCGTCAGAAGAAAAATAAGTCTTGACCTCAACATCTTAAGGCCAAAGTGACGATAAAACTACGTCATGCATCTCTGACTACCCCTCTCTCCCTCCACCTCACCCTCTCCTCTTCAAGGTCCTATCGTCAGTGACTTGATATACGATGTCACACAAGGTCAGTGGTTGGCAGTTCTAAATATTGACGGGATATACACTGCCGTTGTGCTGCTTTTTGATTCAGCTGATCATCTGGACATCATAATATGTATGTAGCCTGGTGCGGTAGATCTAGTACCGGGTGCAGTAGATCTAGTGTGTGAGACTTAGCCGCACATGGAAGTTAATTAGATTATCTCCCATTTATGTGTGTGTGTGTTGGAAAGTGATTGCTGCAGGACAATGTGTGGCTCAGCAGCTGAGGGGTCTTCCCGCATGCAGCTGCATGCAGGGGAGCTCCGCTCAGGGAGGCAGGCAGAAGTATGAAAAACGAAATAACCACGCTAGGGGAGTAGATCGCAAACGCCTTGAGCCAGCCAGGAGGAGGGGGCGGCAACAACCCTCAGATTCAGAAACGACTAGATTTTCTGGAGATCAAAGATTTAAGAAAAACGACCAAAGATTTGGACGCCCTGGTCCGCAAACTGGGGAGCAGAGCTACTGCCCTGGAAAGTGGAGGCAAGGGCGGTGCCCCAGCGGCTGTCAAACCTACTGCAGCTCCGGCTAAACCAGCTGCCGATGACGATTTGGAACTCTTCCGGGACGATGAAGAGAAGGAGGATGCAGAGAGAGAGAGAAGAAAAAGGCCCTGGAAGCGTACACTGCCTCCAAAGCCAAAATGCCGGCAGTCATCGCCATGTCTTCGGTGATCCTGGTCGTACAGAACGTTGCACAACTCACAGGTGTGGATCTAAATTTAGATCCACGACACTGCGTTTGGCAGCTCCGATCGCATGGGAAGTAATCTAACTACCACAAGTACAATGCAATGCAATACAGTACAATGCAGTATAATGCAAAGCCACACAACACAAAATATAAAGTAAAATACAATACAATACAATATATTTATCTCAGTGAAACACAATGCCATATAAAAACGACAAAAGTTGAGACGAGCCGAGATGAGAGTTTACAGTACGATAATTATGTACGATACGATGCAATACTGGACAATAGAGCGAGACATTCCACAACTCAAACAAACTATATTCCTTAAGTAAAGGGCTTTATGCACATAGAAACAGATGAGGAAGTAAAAAAAAAGAAAAAAAAAAGGGTGTGAAGTTTGAGAGAACGCTATTTTGTGCGTAACCTTAGATCATTTTCATGTTACCAATTGTTTGTTACCCTTTTTTTTTCAGTAAAGTATGAATCTTGTCATCATCAATTTTGCCTGTCATTAGCACTCCCCTACCCTCCAATTTGAAAACAGTCTATTAAGATGACAGCTGAATTGACCGCCCCTTTTGTGTCTTTAGTCTGTCTCAGTCATGTGGCTATATTTTTAAAATATGTTTTTTATTCTTTATATCGAGGATAATGGGATAAGCACTCGTGTGCTTTTTTCATCCAGTCCCCGTGTGTATGCAATTATGTAAATATTGTCATCTGTTCCCACAGACACACAATGGCCTACTCTTACGAAAAATGGAACATGATTTAACGTGTGCGCAAGATGTTCTGCGTGCGTTCGCACACGGGGCCTCGGTTTACAGTCTCATCTGAAAGACTTTTGGGGAGAATTGAGTCAGTGCTGATGTTAACTCCAGGGGAAAAATCCCATCCAACGGGAATCGAACTCGGGTCTATCAAAACATATACATTTAGTTTTCCACATGCATTGGAAATTGGCTAATATTTTTTATTCATGAGGTCAAATGTGTATTCAGTTCATCTAATGCCTCCCAAAAGTCAACAATCATGAATAAATAACCCCAGAATAAAATCTTCTGCACTCTGTTCAGAACTGAAAGGTAAAAAAAGGTAAAGGTGTCCCAGAAACTGTGTGGTCGTAGAGGAGCAAGGCATCAGAGGCCTCAGCTTCTCTAGGGGCCAGCATATTGAGGGCGGCGCCCATCTCCTCTCCCTCGCTGTTTTACCTTCCCTTACCCTAAACAGGGCAGGTACCCATTTGCAGCTGGGTGGACAGGGGGCTGTAATGAAGCCAAGGAGCGTAAACGGTCACCCATGCACTTGGTAACCACGCTCGATGCTGTTTAACCTTGGATGGAGGAATGCGAGTGCTCTGACCACTGAGCTATCCCGTCCCCATAGTTCAGAACTATTGGTAAAACACAAACAAACAATAGCTCTGATTGCATTTCTTTTGAAGAATGGCTTACAACACCACAGAAACTGGGTTTTGCATCCCACATTTCTCTATATGCCAGATGTTAGCAAACTGGATAATTTCTAAATGCCCAAAATTTTAAAACAAAAACAGAGTCATCAGATTCAAATATGACAACTTTCACATAAATAATCTTGTAGAATGTGTGAAGGTGCAAAATCCAGCTCCTGATGTCTTTTAATTTTCTAAGTGCTTCAAATAGGAATGGATGGAAAAAAATTAGAAAACCGCAGGAACATGGGGACCGACTGTAAAAAAGCAACAGCTTTTCATTATCCTCAAAATAAAAGAATAAATAGATAAACAATGGGGTTTTGAAATGATCTTTGCTTGAACTTCTTGCAAAATTTGAGGATTTTATCTCAAACTGTGTTAAAAAAATTCCAGTTTTGGAAAGATATATCTTTTAAAAAAGTTTAAGACTTTAAACCTCGACAGTCTTTTTTTTCTTCTTCTGCAAGTCACGTTCGTCCTTTCTATTCTGGTCATAACGCCCTCCCCCCCTTTCCCCATCATTTTTTTTGTATGTCTCGATTACCTCTAGGCGTTGCTGAAAATCGTCTGGTTATGAATGCAAGCGTGACTCACCGAGTATGCATGTATGCAGACTTGCTTGAGGGAATACAGAATTTGGCTTTGTCTTTCAGAGTTCTTACAGCACATGTTTAAGGTTATATCCTCTCCTTTTCCCCCCATAATTATAGGGGGAGTTGGGGGTTGGAGGTTGGAGGTTGGAGGATGGAGGTGAATGTGTGTGTGTGTGTGTGTGTGTGTGTGTGTGTGTGTGTGTGTGTGTGTGTGTGTGTGTGTGTGTGTGTGTGTGTGTGTGTGTATAACAGACTGACAGAAAAAGAGGCACACGCACGCACGCACGCACGCACTCACACGCACTCACACACACGCACACACACACACACACACACACACACACAACACAACACACAACACACACACACACACACACACACACACACACACACACACACCACAAGTAAAACAAATTACGGCACTGACAAGTAACATTTAGTAGACTTAGAGAAGAGAGGTACATGATATTTTAAAGAAATATTTTTTTAGACTGGATTTAAAGAAAATTGCAAAATTAGGGTGACGGGCTTAAAATGGCGGTGCATTCCAAGAGGGAGAATCGTGGTAAGTGAAATATATAAAGCTTGTGAGGCATTTTTTTTTTAAAGGAGAAGGTATTAATCTAGGACCTGAGACCCTTGTAGAAGCTTATCAAAATGCCCCATGAGTCAGCTGAATAGTACTAAGCTTGTGGCACAAAAAGAATAGTTTTGATTTATCCCTTCCTCAATAAGCAGTCAGTTATGGCGAAACAAAATATGGGAGACAAAGTGGGATTTAGAAAAACAAAAGAAAACAAATAACAACCCAAACCCAAGTCATATAGAAAGGTTTTGAATCTTCTAGGCCACAACATGAAAAAAAAAAACCTGTGGTAATTATGCAAGATAGGTGTTACAGCATCTATGACCCAAAGCAAAAGTAAGAGTATTTGTAGCTGTATATGAGAAAAAAAGAATTAATATGTTTCTGCACAGTTTATAATAACAGATAGATAAGAAACACCAACACCAACAGCAAAGATCAACAAAAGTAACAGAGTTAAAAATGTAAAGAAATCTGCTTGTAAGAAAAAAAGCATTTTCTCGAGTAAAACGGCAAGGTTTCACACTTTTTAAGGCAGGAATAATCAGATCCATGCAGCAATGTGGTGTGTAACAGAAACACAGAGTTCAACATTTTTTTTTTATATATAGAATAACCAACAACTTTGTGTCTGTCTTACTTATTCTTTGTAATATATGACCTAATTTCAGAGAGTCATTGCTGAAACAGAAGATAATCTTTTACAGGTATAAGACTAGTTCAGATCTATAAATGTCATTATAACCATAAAAATAATGATAGGAAAAGAAGAAAAGTGACACACTATTTCAGAAACAGGCTGTTCAAAACACAAACAGAAGGAAGCCCAGAACGGATACTTGTGGAGCACCTAAGTTCAAGTAGTGGGGATTTTCTTTTAAGGACAAATGGTTGGCAGTAACAGTCTGGATACGACTGGAAATGCAAGAGTAGAGCCACCAGAGAGATGTATTAAATATATCAAAGATAGGATGGAGTAGAGGAAGCAGAAGCAGAGTAAAATGGTCCATAGTGTCAAATGCTGCTGACAAGTCAAGCAGGCAGAGAAGAGAAATATTTATATCTTCACTATTCAAGAGGGTAAGAACGTTACTGATAATTTTCAACATAGCTGATTAGGTGCTATAACCACCACGATAGGTAAACCGCAATAGATAATACAGGTTTTGTCCTTTAGAGAGAGAGAGAGAGAGAGAGAGAGAGAGAGAGAGAGAGAGAGAGAGAGAGAGAGAGAGAGAGAGAGAGAGAGATTATATTGACATAACGCGTCTTTTTGTTTTTCTGCATGGTAAAATCTTCCAGGTAAAATAAGACAACCAAACAAGCAAAGATCAATACACACACAAATGAATACAGAAAAAAGAAGAAAAATAGAACAAAGCAAAACAATCAAAAATACCCATAAGCCACACCTCTCTTAAAACACAAACGAAAAGCAATGAAGAAAGAGGAAAAGGTCGCTTTATGAATATACATATTTCAATCTTTAGCAGAAGTTATAGTCTCATCAAAATAATCACAGTGCAATCATCAGCCTTGCTAGCATAAAAAAGACATGTACATAAGTGTTGAAAACCGTATCAGAACATGATGGTAGTCATAATACACTTATGCTTAGAACGCACACGGAAACACACAGAGACACAAAGACACAGATATAAACTCAGACAGACAGACAGACAGACAGGCGCATACACAGAGACACAGACACAGACAGACAAACACACAGAGACACACAGACATAGACACACAGACAGATAAACACAGAGACAGAAACAAGACACACAGACAACACACACACACATACACACACACACAACACACACACACACACACACACACACACACACACACACACACACACACACACACACACACACACACACACACACACAAGTACTGCTATCTCCTCCGTCACCACAAGCACCCAAAAGTAACATCTCAATAAAACAACATTTCGACCAAAAAAACAAACAAACAACCCAGACATTACTCACTTCACAACCTGCGGCTCTGGAATTCTTGTATTCAGGAGCACTGCAGCCAAACTTCCCAAAGGCAAAGCCATTTTCTAAAAGAAATAAACAAAATTCTGAAAATCTCCCAAGAATCCTCTTTTTCCCACACTAACTCTAACACTAACCCCAAAGAAAGTACGAGAAAACTCTATACACCCACTGCTAAAACTCCCTGCAAAATTTCACAAGAAACTCCAGCAAGACAATTCAACGACAGAGATGGGTACGAAACAGTCACCACTGTACACTTCAGTTCTTTGAATGAACCACAGAGAGAGAAGCGACCCTGACAAAAATAATTGTGGGGGAGGAGGAGAGAGAAAGAAAGAGAGAGAGAGAGAGGAAGAAGGAGGAAGAAAAACACGGTACGGTTTTAGGCTGGTGAGGGTTAGAGGGGCTTGGAGAGGTTGGAGAGGTCAGGTGGGGGGGGGGGGGGGGGGGGGGTGGAGGGGGAGGGGGATTATGGGATTACATGGAAAGGGGGGGAGGGGAGGGAAGGGAGTAGGAAAGGAAAAGTGACTGCACCTTATTACGTGGAGAACAAAAGGCTTTACAGAGCAACGTTCAGGTAGTTGATTATATATATATATATATATATATATATATATATATAATATATATATATATATATATATATATATATATATGCTTGTTTTGGGGGTGTTTTTTTGTTCAGGAGAAATTGATTTGCTTGCTTGTGGCAAGGTAAAGCAGCGAAAAAGAGGAGATGGGAACCGCTCTCATTATGCTAACCCCTGGAGAAGCTGAAGTTTTTGATGTGTCGCTCCCCAAAGGCTGCGTAGTCTGTTGGAACACCTTTATCTTTACCTTTTGGTAGGAGAATGTGTGTTTGCAACTTTCTGATACTTTTCTTTTCGACCAGATTCTCAGGGACGCTGTGAGTGCAGAGCGGTATGAGAGAAATGACATTAACACCCTCCTTACTAATATGCAATTTACATATGTATACCTTTTTGGTTTTTATCCAGTTTTAGATTGTTTTGTTTGGTATATAGACAGTGTTTAGGGGCAAGATAGAGCCTAGTGGTTTGAGCACTGTGCTTGTGATCTGACGGTGAGAGACCGAGCTACCACCGAGGAACCCCTTCAAGGGGATTCCTCCCCCCCCCCCCTCTTTGGAGTTAACATCAATATTGACTCATTCTTCCAGAAAGTCCTTCAGATGAAAGCATAAACCGAGGTCTGGTGTGCGACCGTGCGAAAAATATCTTGCGCACAAGTTAAAATCTGCTCCACCTTTTGGAAGAGTAGGCTATGGTATGCCAGTGGGAACAGATGACAAAATTTTTAAAAAGCGCATGATCACTGTTGTGGTGTTTTGACATCATCCCTGAAGTCGGAATGCAGTCACCTTAATGATGGGCAAAAAACAGTTACATACGCACAATCTCATCACTAATGAACCGCGAAGCTCTAGCCGAGGAACAAGAAATCTGGGTGTATATTTTGTTTCCCAATGAAGGCAATATTTTGCTTACATAATTTTCCTAAAGAGAACTTTGTTGTTGTCAGGGAATTTTAACGCGTAACAGAAGAGTTGCACACGGGACCTCAGTTTAAAATCTCACTTAAAAGACCAGCACCTAGAGCACTGCTCCAAAGATTGAAGGTAAGAACCTAATTCAGGC
>CM060320.1:26616516-26619016 GCA_030674155.1 Stramonita haemastoma
TATATATTTATACACATATATACATATGTATATATATAATATATATATACACATATATATGAGACCATGTACTTAGGTGAAAAAGATTAGTAGCAGCACGAACCCAGAAATAAGAGAGAGCGAAGGGGAAAAACAAATATACTAAACCGACTGATGAGCAACAGAACCATTAAATCCACCTGTCAACATTTACTTCATAAGCACAGATATAAGCAAAAAGGAAAGGAATATCCTAACCCCTCCCACCACCCCTCTTTCCAGAAAATCCTAAACAAACAAAACCGAAACGTAAAAAGAGAAAATAAGAAAACAAAGAAATAAAAAAAAAAATACCCTAGAAAGTTTCAGAGCTCAGCAACTTAAAACAAAACAAGCAAGAGTATTGACAAACAATAATAAAACATTCTTAAAATCTTAGAAAAAACAGAAACCACCACCAATCACCAGGTTGAGGTTATCCAAAAACAAACAAACACAACCACAACTAAAAACCCTGTCCCCATCCAACCTTTATCTTCAAAGAAGATAAAGACTGTTTATCTGGAACTGCAGGAAGGCTGCAAAGGTCGACAGAAACCGACACAGAATGATGAGGTAGCTCTGTTTCTGCGGTCAACCTGCAGCAGTAGTAGTAGTAGTAGCAGCAGTAGTAGTGGTAGTTACTACTGCGGTTGTACTCTCCGTGGTAGCAGCAGCAGCAGTAGTAGATGTCGTGGTCTGAACAGCGGCTGTGGTTGTCGTACTGTCAGAAACAGTCGTAGTAGCAGCAGCAGCAGCAGTAGTAGTGGTCACAGCAGAAGCGGCGGTTGTGGTAGTAGCGGGGGCATTAGTGGTAGTCGTACTCACAGCGGTTGTAGTTGGGGAATTGGTTGTGGATGTCGTGGCGCTAGTTTGTGAGTTTGCCGCTCCGCTCCCCGTGGTTTGAGCAGCAGCAGCCTGGTGGTGCTGCCAGGGTTGGAGGTTGACGCTGTAGTGACGGTGTTGGATGTGGTGGCTTCACTCGTTTGTCCAGAACTCACGGTGGTGGTGGCTGTGGTGGTTGCTTCTACCGCCGCGCTGGTAGAACTGCTCCCCTGGCTTCCAGAAACCGGGGTGGTGCCTGTTACCGTGGGCGACGCTGCAGTCGTGAGAGGAGGAACAGCAGGAGGAGAAGGAGGACTCTGCGTTGCAGGGCTGGGGCGGTTTTGCTGCAGCTGCCTCAAGACCTGCCTGATCCGCTGCAGTTCCTCCTCCTTGCCGTCCACCAGTCTGCGGATGAGGATGGACTGGCGCTTGACGAGGATGAGATGCTTGATGAGGGCCATCACCACCTGCCTCACGCGGCCCGCCGTCATTCTCATGGCGTTGCTGCGGACCTTGCTCAGGAAGGCGATCACCTTGGGGTTCTGGCTGAGCGGGTAGGTCAGCCCCGACACCAGGGGCGACCCCAGACCTCCGCCAGCACTGGGGGCTGGGCCTGTACCCGGAATACCTGTGCCTGTGCCTGGAATACCTGTGCCCGGTGTACCTGTACCTGGAGTACCTGTACCCGGTGTACCTGTACCTGGTGTACCTGTGCCTGCACCTGCGCCTGCTCCAGGGGATCCAGAGCCTGGGGGCGCTGTTCCTGAGCCTGCAGATCCAGTACCTGAACCTGAACAGAAAGAAAGAAGGAGGATCTTATCAGTGTTAGTTTCCCACACAAGAACAAGAGGATATCACGAAGACTTGGTACATACACTTGAAAAAAAAAAGTAAAGAAGAAAACTTAGAATTTCTTGGACAAACAAGAGCTTTGAATTTCTTAGACAAACAAGTACTTTGAATTTCTTGGACAAACAAGATTATGTGGTCTATGTTTCTTTTCCAAATGGATAAATTGTATAAGAAGATCGTTTTGATGTTTTTTAACAAAGAATATGCGTAATCTATAATTCTTTTCCAAATAGATAAATCGTATAACTTTAAGGCACAAATTTTTTCGTCTTTTTCTGTGTATTTGTTTTCTTGTTTGTGGTGTTTTTTTTCCAAATAAACGTACTTCCTTACTAATTTTGTTTGTCATATGTTTTTTACTGGTTTAAAAAAAAACGTTTCCGTTCTTTTGAAAACAATAACGTTATCGTCCATACGACAGAGAAGCAAGGCATAGTCTATCACTGATTTTAGTAGACATTGTCTGGGTGGCTCCCAGGGGGCTTAAGCTAAAAAATGCGCAACAAGAATATACACATTCCTGCACATTCATATAACATCTAAATAATAAACTGGTCTTACTTAACCCCCCAAAACAACAACAAAACAAACAAGAACAACAACAAACAAAACAAAACAAAAACCCCAAAAGTCCCCAACCCTGTCTCAGTCGTCGTTGTTGCGCTGGGAAATGTTCTATATCAACTTATGTCTAACTAAAGGTATCATAAAACCATTACTACAGGTAAACTGTCTTGTTGCTGTGGGTTTTCAAGATCTGTGTGTTGCACACATGTTTTCAGTTTATCAATAGTTCTCGAAACAC
>CM060320.1:26626516-26641516 GCA_030674155.1 Stramonita haemastoma
TGTCGTTGTCGTCATCGTCAGCTGCTGTCCTAATCACCTTTTCATTGTTGGTCATGTAAAGAAACCCCCCTCCTCCTCTTTCCCTCCTCTTCATCATCATCTCACTATTGTCGTTGTCGTCACCATCAGCTCCGCTACTACCACCATCACTAACATCATCACCACCACCACAATCATTCTCAGTGTCACCACCACCACCACCACCACCACCACCACCACCACCACCACCACCACCACCACCACCACCACCACTTTTCACTATCAAGTGGAAGGATGTTAAAAGCGAAGAAGTAAAAACACCCCCCTAACCCCCTCCCCCCACCACCACCACTAACAACTCATTCTGCCAGTGCACACACACACACACACACACACACACACACACACACACACAACACACACACACACACACACGCACACACACACACACACACACACACACACACACACACACACACACACACACACACACACACACATGGACTGACCTGATTTGGGGTTGACCCTGAAGATGCCGTGGTAGGCATCAGCGACAATGAGAAGCTCTCTGTCCAGTCGGATCCATGGGCCGTCACAGCGCCTGCCCTCGGACCATGCGAGCTAAAAAGAGGGAACAGTTGAATACTATATATAGTATTATATTATATATATGTATTAAATATACTTATTTTGGTCAGGGTTGTCATGTCTGAAGGTGTGAAGGGGGGTTAGGAGAGATGAGAGATAGAGAAGAGAGAGAGAGAGAGAGAGGAGGGAGGAAGAACGAAGATGAGAGAGAGGAAGAGTGAGAGAGTAGAGAATGAGCTGAGGAGAGAGCATTGACTGGAATGGAGAGGATGAAGAGCAGAAAATGACAATATTGACAATGGCAATATTTATTGTGTAAGCTTTTTAAGCCCATCACAAGGGGACAGTGGGAAGGACAGGCACAACACACATTTTCATACATGTTTTCAACATGAAAAGTGTATCATTTCTTACTCCCCATAATGTCGGATGGCATGGAATCCACGACATGATGAAGTGATTTACATTTGGATTCAATAAAGTTGCGTAACACTTATCTCCATTGCAAATGAGGCAGGGGACCAACAAAATAAACATCAACATAAGCGCTAAGAGAGAGAGAGAGTAGAGAAGAGTCAGAGTGAGAGAAGAGAGAGAGAGAGAGAGAGAGAGAGTGTGTGATGTAAGTGTGTAAGGTGTGTAAGTGGTGGTAGTGTGTGTGTTGTGTGTGTGTGTGTAGGTGGTGCGTGTGTGTGTGTGTATGTGTAACGAATTTTTTAATGCTCTTGAAAGTGTAATCTGGTGTGGGCGCTTGTAAATATGTTGCAGAGACATGTTGGGAGTGTGTTGAGAGATAATTTGGTTTTTGTATGTGTAAACGTTGTTTGCACAGAGTACATGAATGTTGATAATTTGTTGTGCAGTAAGTGTAAGCTCTCTGTTTCACATGTACGTGATTGATTTTTCTCTTCTTAGATGTGTAACCCTTTGCTCGTAACCTAACGGATATATCTCTGTTTTGGATAATAAGTATGTTGAAATTGGAACGTAACATCTCCTAGTCCATCTGTTTAAAGAAAGAGAGGAAAGTTATTGAAAGTGGGAAACATTCATCGAACTTAGATGGATTATGAAAATAGTAAATCATTCACTTACACTGATTGAATTCTTTTGTTGGTCAGTGATTGTTTAAAATAGTTTTTATTAAGTTGTTTATTACGCGCCTTTTTTTGAAGGTCGCATTATGCCCCCTTTGATTAATTAACAAAAAAAGGAAAGGGGATAACCAAGTGGTTAGAGCGTTGAGCTCTTGATCTGACGGCTGGGTTCGAGCCACCCCCGAGGCACCCGTTCAGTGAAGTTTTTCCCCTGGAGTTTACACTACCGACTCCAGTCCCCCTAAAGTTCTTCGGGTGAGACTATAAACTACGGTCCCGTGAGCAAATAAGTGCAGAATAACATGTTAAACTCTGTTCCATCTTTCGGAAGTGTAGGCCATTTCGTGCCGGTCTGAAAGGATGACGAAATAAAACAAAAACACACAAAAAACCCGCATGCGCACTGGTGTGTTAAGACATGACACCGAACGACGAAATGCGGTTATTTTAACGGTGGTTAAGAAACGGTCGCATTCGCAAAATATCACCATTGGTGAACCGTGGAGCTCTAGTCAAAGAACGAAAAGAAAACCCCACACTCACGCCCAGAATATTGTTACATTTCAGGAATATTTGGCTTCATGCTTTCGTGCGTGTCGTGTTGTATTTTACTGTAAGTTCTGATGTATTATTATATAAAATATATGATATTTATTAATTATAAATATTAATAATACAATTCACGCTTATGCGCGTGATTCAATATCTAGTCTATTAACAGTATTCAACGTAACAATGCAATATGATGGATGTACTATACTGTGTAAAGTCGATTATGTAATACAATATGTAGCGTGCGCGTGTATCATTTATCATTACCTGTCATGTACGTAACAATGCATGATATGAACATGTGTATTATCATTGTTATTTTATTGTTTGTTGTTAATGTGTGCTTAATCAATTGTTTTAACCAACTTGCACACAATCATTCATTATAATCATGCAGTCACCTATTTCGTAATGTGTTCGTGTTGCCAGGTTATAAAAATGATTCAATATGCATCAAAGAAGTAGAAGAAAAAGGAGAAGGATTTGGGAAATTAGAAAGAAAAATGAAGAAAGATAAAAAAAAAGAAATATAAAGAAAAAGAAAAATGCGTGAAAGAAAGAAGATAGAAGGAATGAAAGAAGATATAATGACAGACAGATAAAAAGAAAGATAATTAAAGAAGAAAGATATAAAGAAAGAAAGATATAGAGAAAGAAAGATTATAAAGAAAGAAGGATTAAAAAAGAAGTAAAAAAGAAAAGTATAAGAAGATATACAGAAAGAAAGATATAAAAAAGAAGATATAAGAAAGAAAGAATGTAGAAAAGAAAGATATAAAGAAAGAAGGAAAGAAAAAAGAAGAAAGAAATAAAGATAAAAAGAAAAGAAGAAAGAAGAAAGATAGAAAGAAAAGAAGGAAGAAAGAAAGATAGAAAGAAAAAAGAAAGAAAGAAAGACAGAAAGAAAATTACTTACCACAAGCTCCGGTGGTGAATCGGGCCAGCCTCCGTACTGCACCAAAAGGACTGACCTCCACCAGCCACCCGTCTGCTTGTCCCGTATATACATAGCCTGTAATCATCATCATCATCATCATCATCATCATCATCATCATCATCATCATCATCATCACCATCACCATCATCATCATCATCATCATCATCATCATCATCATCATCATCATCATCATCTCATCATCTCCCATCGTCGTCGTCGTCGTCGTCATCGTCGTCGTCGTCATCGTCGTCGTCGTCATCGAGAGGGTAAATTGTGGTGACAGGGTCCAGAAAAATCGTTGGGTGAGCTACAGTTTGTGAGTTTGAGCCCAAAGGGGTTGGAGCTTATACTGTTCTCAACAGGTAGCCAGTGAAGAAGAGGGATTACATTTCGGAGATGTTTATTATCATCATTATGATTATGAATATGTTAATGGTAACGGTTAAGGTCACTGTTGTAGTTGTTATCATAGTTGTTGTTGTTTGTCATCGTCGTCATTAATTATTATGATAATTGTAGAAGTTGAAATAGTAGTAGTAGAAGCAGCCAGCACGCAGCAGCAGTAGCAGCAGCATTAGAGAGAAGAGCAGTAGTAGTAGAAGAGTAGTAGTAGTAGTAGTAGTATAGTAGTAGTAGTAGTAGTAGTAGTAGTAGTAGTAGTAGAGAGTAGAAGTAGTAGTAGTAGTAGTAGTAGTAGTAGTAGTAGTATAGTAGTAGTATAGTAGTTGAGTAGTAGTGTAGTAGTAGTAGTAGTGAAAGCGTGTGGGTATACCGGCTTAGCTGCAGGTACGAATATTTCATTTGTTGCGAGAGGAAAACCTGTCTGCCTGCCGAACATTTTACCCCAAAAATGTTGAAATTGGACGGAGTTCTGTCTCTCTCTGCACGTTACCGTTCCTAATCCTTTTCCTTCACGGGAGAGGGGTAGGGCTGTAAACACTGCCTTGAACATCATTTTGTTGCCACTCTATGAAGCACAGGTTATCTGATTTTGTAATATCTATTTCATCATGGAAACTATGTGAAAAATAGGTAATTTACTGTGCACTCTCTGATTTTTCTAGGACATCTGCAAAATATAGGTTATCTGTTTAGCATTCTGTGATTTCCTCACGGACATTATATGAAACTATTGCTTTTGCAATATTTGACTTCAGAATGGACATTCTATGAAACGTAGGTTATCTGCTCTTTGCAGTATCTGATTTTCTTATGTACATCTATGAAACAGTAGGTTATCTGCTCTTTGCAGTATCTATTTTCTTATGTACATCTATGAAACACAGGTTATCTGCTTTTGCAAGTATCTGATTTTCTTATTACACTCTATGAAACATAGTGTTATCTGCTCTTTGCAGTATCTGATTTTTCTTATTACACTCTATTGAAACATAGGTTATCTGCTTTTGCAGTATCTGATTTCTATGTCACTCTAAACATAGGTTATCTGCTCTTTGCAGTATCTGATTTCTTATCACTCAGAAACATAGGTTATCTGCTTTTGCAGTATCTGATTTCTAGTACACTCAGAAAGTAGGATTATCTGCTTTTGCAGTATCTGATTTCTACTACCCTCATGAACATAGGTGATCTGCTTTTGCAATATCTATTTTCTAATAGGTTATCTGCGTTTGCAATAATCTGATTTCCTACATAGGTTATCTGCGTTTGCAATAATCTGATTTTCTACATAGGTTATCTGCGTTTGCAATAATCTGATTTTCTCACATAGGTTATCTGCGTTTTGCATATTATCTGATTTCCTCACATAGGTTATCTGCTTTTGCGGTAATCTGATTTTCTCACATAGGTTATCTGCGTTTGCTAATTATCTGATTTCTTACATTTGTTATCACTTTTGCATATATGATTTCCTCACATAGGTTATCTGCTTTTGCGGTATCTGATTTTCTTACATAGGATATCTGCTCTTGATTCAGACATGGCGGTTTTTTCCTTGTTGTTGCAAGATTTGGTTTCCACATAGAAACTCTATGCAACACAGATTGTCTGCTTACCTCTTAACTACATTTTTTTTTTTTCTAGACCACACAAGCCCGTCAAGGCTTTTTAGATTTAATGGACAACATACATCATGGCTGTGACAGCAGTCCTATAAGCACACACGCACACATGCACGCACGCACGCACACGTACACGTACACACAAACACACACACACACACACACACACACACACACACACACAACACACATCACACACACACACACACAGACACACATAGGCCAACACACACACACACACACACACACACACACACACACACAACACACACACACAACACACACACACACAACACAGAGGCAAATACACACAGGCCAACACACACACACACACACACACACACACACACACACACACACACACACACACACACACACACACACACACACACACATTTCATGCCCCCCTTTCCCTTTTTGTCCTAAAATAATAGGTGTCTTTTTGCCAGTGTCATCCCATTAACAGAAACCTTCCATTTTCGTTACAACTGTAGCCAGAAAAACGCTAACTGTAAAAATACATATTAAGTTAGGAGGAAGAGGCTGAAAGGTGGGGACGTAAACAAATGTTGACAAAAAATGTGTCACAGATATATGACATAGGTAATATTATAATATACATATTTTTCCCACTTTTTATGTGTTGCTGAATTTTTGCTTTCATCGTCGTCTTCTTTGTAGTTACACTGCTTTCGTTCGCACATTTAACTTTGGTTGATAGTCTTATCATCCGAAGGACTCTTTTTTTTTTTTTTGGGGGGGGGGGGGGTCGAGTCAGCACTGATGTTAACTCCAGGAGAAAAAAATCCGTTGAATAGGTGTATCCTGCTATGATCAGTATTACAAAGAGAACAAGGACAACAAAAACATTAACAAGAAGAAGATGAATGATTGGGGTGATGATGGAAGTGGTTGTGGTAGTAGTGGGGATGATGGTGATGCTACTGCTACTACCAATACTAGTAATGAAGATGATGATGAAAATGACGAGGATGATACTGATGATAATCAAGATGCTGAGAATGATGAGGATGATAAGGATGATGAAAGACGACGAAATCTGAAGTGAAGGAAAAGGGGGAGGGAGGAGAGAAGAAGTACAGGATATGTCATCACTTTCTCTTTTTTTTCTTTGTGCACTCTAAATCTAACGGACATATTTCATTTACCATGAGCGTCAACACAAAGTCGGCCATCCTAAAACTGTTCTTCTGCATCTGAACAAAGATGCATCATATTCTTTTCACGGGGAAACTCAATAAAAACACATTAAACTGACAGCGTACCTCCACAGTTTTCTTTTTTTATCTTCAAACTATCTTGGTCTCAGACTAGCCTATCCCATTTTTTCCTTCAAATTTAATGGACAGTATACATTTTAGTTCTAACAGCAAGTAGCTCTGTAAGGGGAGAAAATTAGCACATACCAGGCGACGTTTTAAGTTCTCTCCCTTAGAATGAACAGACTAGAAGCCTATTATTCAGTGTCGTTGCATGAGCGAAAGCGTTCTATCTTCGTTAAGAATGTACCAAGGAAAATGGTAATTCGGGCTGGCAGATATTTAGCTGGGCGGACAGGTTTAGAGTCAGGAAGGATACAAAAATAGACCCAAAAGAAAAGTGTGTCGTCGGCCCTGTGACTACATGAAGTTTAAGCGAGCATTACACATTGTTGCTGTCTTCGTTATGGACTAAAGGCATATTTTACGTTGCAGTTTTTGCTTTTACTTTTCCACCCAAGAAGATGCTCGTCGGCCTGTCAGTAAAGATAGCATTCACACCCTCTGGACATTCTGTGCTAGGAATTCCCTCTTTTCTATCCCTCTCTTTGTTTCTGTCTTGTTCCTGTCCTTTCCTGGCATCGCCTCTTGTCTACTTTCTGACTTTCTGGTCCATTCTTCTGCCTTTTTTCCTTTTAAAATTTTATTTTATAAAGATTTAAAAGATAAAAACTCTGTCCCATGCCAAAATCGGATGTGCTGGGCTCGACTTGTCAGGCAATTAACGACAGCACAACGCTTTTTCGCCCATATGAGGACAACAATAGTTGCTGTCAGAGCATTTGAGATGAAGAAGTTTCAGTTTTTTCCTTCCATGACTTTCTTTTGTTTTCTTCTTCTTCTTTGTTGTTGTTGCTGTTTTTTGTTATTGCTGCAGGTGTTTCTGTGCTACTATTATTGCTGCTGCTGTTTCTGTTGTTGTTGTTGTTGAAACTTACTTTCCTTATTTTACTTATTTGTATGCCTTTTTAAAATCTTCCTTTACGCCTGTATTTCATCTCTCTTCTTCTTCTTTTTATTTTTTAGAAAAAAAATCTTAATTTCATATAAGATTTAACCTGGACCGTAACCCCACGAACAAAATTGATGGACACAACGACTGGTTTTTAAACTTCACAGCCCCAGAGAAATAGGTTTTGTCTTTTTCTTTGTCGTTTGTTATCTGTTAACAAATGGAAGGATTTGTCTTGTGAAAAAAAAAGGGAATGCATGAAAAAGAAACTGGCTGAGAGGTCAGTAACCCCCTCATCCGCCCCCCCCCCTCCACTCCACTCCCCCGAAGAAAAGTGTGTATACGTGTATGTCATATTAATATAAAATACATTGTTAAAATTGCTGCCATTTTACAATAAACAGGGTGTGTTACGAATGTAGGGCTTCTTGTTTTCTTTTTTTTTGTTGTTCTTTTACATGTCATTTCCTCTTTTATAAACTCTCTTTTCTCTACTCTGTTTTTTCTCTTCCTTTCTTTAACTCTGAGTGTTTTGTCTTTGTTTTTTTCTCTATGCTTTTTTTTTTATTTGCTTAAATCCTGCTCTTTTTTTTGTTTGTTTTGTCGAATTTTCTCTCATTCTTACTGCTTTATTTTTTTTCTTTATTGGTTAACGCTGTCATTCTTCACTTGTCCTTGATTTATAATTTTTTTGTTGCTTTTTTTTCCCCTCTCTTATCGCTCTTTCCGTTTCTTTATTTTTTTGTCCCTTACCCATGTCCCCCTCCCTCCCCTTCTTTGACTTTTCTTTCTTGCTTTCATTTGTTCTTAGATATTTTTTTCGTTTTGCGGCCCATCCTTTTAACATTCTTGTTTAGCTTTCTTTTTTTTTTTTTAAATAACTTTCCCCATTTCTTTGTGGTAGTCTTTATAAAATTGTTACTTTTGATAATGGCGAAAGTGTTCTAAGACAAATCGCCAGATATCTGTTTTTGTGTGTTTCTAAAGTTCCTAGTTTGACTCTTTGCAGTACAGTATTTCTTTCTTTCTTTCTTTCTTTCTTTCTTTCTTTCTTTCTTTCTTTCTTTCTTCTTTCTTTCTTTCTTTCTTTCTTTCTTTCTTTCTTTCTTTCTTTCTTTCTTTCTTTCTCTTTTTCAGAGCGCTCGCTTTCCCCAGTCAAGTTAAACAGCGTCGAGCGTGGTTACCAGCTGGATGTCTGACCGTTTGTGCGCTTTGACTTCAGTACAGAACCCCCAGTTCACCCAGCTGTTAATTGGGTACCTGCCCTCTTTAGGGTCAGGGAAGGTAAAGCAGCGAGGGAGAGGAGATGGGCGCCGCCCTCAATATGCTGGCCCCTAGAGAAGCTGAGGTCTCTGATGCCTCGCTCTCCTACGACTGCCTAGGTTATGGGACACATTTACCTTACCTTTTCCTACCTTCTGTTTTTAACAGAAAGTACAACTAAATGAGATTAATTCCACATTCATCACACTGCATTTCTTTAAGTCATAAACAAAAAAAAAGGTCACCTCTGCCTCATATCTTCCCCTCCCACCCATGGCCCTGAAAGGAGTCACCAGGACAGTGCACAGAAGTCATCATGTCTTCAGAATGTCCCGAGCAGGCAGAGCTTAACAAAGACTCTCTCTCTCTCTCTCTCTCTCTCTCTCTCTCTCTCTCTCTCTCTCTCTCTCTCTCTCTCTCTCTCTCTCTCTCTCTCACTCCAGGCCAGAAACTGCATGGCAGGTACGCTTGCAAAAAGGTAAAGGTGTCCCATAACCTATGTGGTCGTAGGGGAGCGAGGCATCAGAGACCTCAGCTTCTCCAGGGGCCAGCATGTTGAGGGCGGCGCCCATCTCCTCTCCCTCGCTGCTTTACCTTCCCTGACCCTAAAGAGGGCGGATACCCATTGACAGATCGCTTGAAGTGTTCTTAAATGGTTTTCTTGTCACTAACTGGATTTGGCCTTGAACTGCACAGAGCTGGTCTAAATGTAACTGGTAATTTTTTAAAAGGACTTAGCATGTCGTTTTCTATCAACACACATGAATACACGGCCAGAATAATAGCAAAAAAAAGATATTACCCATATAATGATATGAACTCAATAACGTTAAATTTCTTTCCCTAATCTTTTTTTTAATGCTGTTATTCGGGAACTGTACTGAAACCAAGGCGGGCAAACGGCCACCTACCCATTTGGTGACCACGCTCGATGTTGCTTAACTTTGGCTGGGGGAAAGCGAGTGCTCGGGCCACTGAGCTATCCCGTCCCCGTAACTAAAGATGGACAGGTATTTAAATTCATGCGAAAGGTGGTAAGCTTGCTTTGGCATCAGGAACCTCTCATTTTTTTGTTTGTTACGTTTAAATTATGTTGTTTTTGTCTCTGTCTTGAAATTCTTTTCTCTTATGTTCCCAGGGTCATTTTTTTCCTATCGCCGTTTCCTTCCCAGTATTCATTATATAAAGGTAAAGGTAACTTTTTACCTTTTACCTTTTTATTCATTATGTGCATATTGCACACAACACCTGGGTTTACTCTCTCATCCTAGAGACTGGAATTAAGACCATCGCTCTTGGTCTAGCGGTTGGGGGTTGAGAGAGAGAGAGAGAGAGAGAGAGAGAGAGAGAGAGAGAGAGAAGAGAGAGAGGAGAGAGAGAGAGAGAGAGAGAGAGGAGAGAGAGAGAGAGAGAGAGAGAGAGAGAGAGAGAGAGAGAGAGAGAGAGAGAGAATGTCACGTTTGCGTTAGATTCGAATTCCTAATATCTCGCTTATTCGACGCCTATTTGATTTACTAGACTACCAAGTCCTCCTGATCTATACATGTATTATGCAGTGGTTATGAAACACTGTGTAAAAACTGTCCCCAGCAATGAACTTCACTGGAACCAGGCCAAAAATCTAGGTTAGTTATTGATGATGTAAGCAAATTACCAAGGCCTACATTACTATACTCGAAATTGATTTTATCCTTTGAAATCTTAAATCGGGAAGTTAACCTTATCCATGACAATCTTTAAGTATAACAACCTTAATTATCCATTTTAAAGAAAAGAAAAAAAAATCTTTGAAATAAAAGTACGGCTGTCAATATATGGTAAAGTAATTAAAAATAGTCATTACAGGCAAACGTCTTATCTACTCTACTTCCACAGTCATTTCTAGGTTAATAAAAAAAAAGAAAGACAGAGCGCATATTCTGGGTGACATCCCCCTCACCAGCGTGCTTCAGATGAAAAACTCTCAACACCTGCAGCAGCAGCAGCAGCAGCAACAACAACAACATTTAATTTCATGCCAATGTTACAAAAAGCGTAGTTTCGGAGGTTTGTGTGACGTTAGCCGAAACGAGAAAAGAACAATTTACAGATTCATCTCATCATCATCATCATCATCAATCATCATCATCATCATCATCATCATCACATCACCATCACACATCATCATCATCATCATCATCATCATCATCATCATCATCATCATCATCATCACATCACTCACCAGCAAACGTAGCAGACATAGTAACAACAACAACAACAAAAACAGCAGCAGCAACAACATTCAATAGTATGCCAATGTTAAGAAAAGCGTAGTTTTGGACAGAACATCCCCGTATTGTGTGACGTTAGCCTAAAGGAAGGAAGGAAGGAAGAACAATATTATACAGGTGGCCCAGTCTGTCTCTTGTTCTTGGTGGTTCTGTTAGTGCACATCACGCCTCAATCTATCTTCTGCTGGTGACAACTCACCCCCCCCCCCTCTCGCACAGTAGGGGGAAGAAAAAGTACAGAAGGTAAAAATAAAAACCACACACCACGTGGAATACCAGAGAGAGAGAGAGAGAGAGAGAGAGAGAGAGAGAGAGAGAGAGAGAGAGAGAGAGAGAGAGAGAGAGAGAGAGAGAGAGAGAGAGAGAGACAGACAGACAGACAGACAGACAGACAGACAGACAGACAGACAGACAGACAGACAGACAGACAGACAGACAGACAGAGACAGAGACAGAGACAGAAACAGAGAGACAGACAGACAGACAGACTGGCAGGCAGGCAGGCAGACAGACAGACAAAGAGGCAGAGAGACAGAAATGCAGACAGACAGAGACAAAAACAAACAGAAACAGAGGGACAGACAAACAGACAGACATACAGACACACACACACATACACATACACACACACTCACACATTCCCGTGCGTATATGGGCGTGCTCGCGCGCGTACGCACTTTTGCAGACAAGCAACAAGCACATGCATAAAATCTGTCAGCTACAAGATAAATAGGCTTATCGTACGCAAAATTTTTGAGGAAGTAACAAAAAAAGCCTTAATTGTCAGAAACAATCGTCTTGGATGAATAAAGTAAAACCAACGCAAATCCCCCTCCCCCCTCTCTCTCTCTCTGCCTGCCTGCCTGTCTGTCTGTCTGTCTGTCTGTCTGTCTGTCTGTCTGTCTGTCTTTATCTGTTGCTATCTCTACCCCTCTTCTCTGTCTGTTTCTGTCTGTCTGTCTGTCTGTCTGTTTGTCTGTCTGTCTCTGTTTCTCTGTTTCTCTCTCCTCTCTCTCTCTCTCTCCTCTCTCCTCCTCTCTCCTCTCTCACTCTCTCTCTCTCCTCTCTCTCCCCCTCTCTCTCTCTCTCTCTCCTCTCTCTCTCGTCTCTCTCCCTTGCTTGGCTGCCAGCAAGACGTTTTCTGTGAGCTGTGAGTGAATTTTTGTTGTATTTTCTCTGTTCATCATCAAAATGCCAGTCACAGGACTCCCAGTGACTTTGGAGTGCATGCTCAATGCCGCGTTGCAAGAGCAGACACTATCTTCATTTAAAGTGGACGGCAGAGGTGACCAGACTGTTATCATCCTAAGGCTAACAAGCAAAGCTGACAACCATTTTCCTGTGACCCAAGGTCAAAGGTCATTTCGCAAAAAATCTTTTTCGCAAGTGTGTCGTGACAAAAAACGTGCCGAAGCACACAGAGCAAACCGTGATGAAAAGGCAAACAAACAGGCCCTGTCTCCCTCCGGTTTTATTCTTACCCACCCCACCCAGTCTACTGTATGCTGCAAACCGTGCACAGATTGACGCTCCAGCTGTGTCCATGTGTAATACGTGCCCTCCTTCAAGTAGCTGTTTTGACAGTCAGCAAATTGATTTGACACAACATGACACAGACAGACAGACAGTGACAGTCAACTTTGACAGTATAGAATGTGATCAGTTGTGTGGTGAATTTGGAAATGGAGGGAAGGAATGTGATAATGATGACATGAGTGCAGAAGTAAGGGCAGAGGAGATGTGTGAGAGAGAAAAAGAGGATGGTGAGGAAGAAGTGAGTGTGTCTGGTTCTGAATGTGCGGAGAGTGAGGCAGAATATGGTGAATCTATTGAAGGGCAGACATGTAAGACTGAAGAAACCATGTTTAGGGATATTTTGAACAGCTTAAAAGAAATCAATGACAAGTTTAACAATAGAATGGACAATATTTCGAGTAAGCTAAATCAAATGTCAACAACTTTAAAACCTGTTACAAAAGAATTTGTTTGTAGAGATGTGTCGTAGTTGCTCCAATGATGACCGATGACAGTCTGAAATTTTCATGAGAGATGATGTTGTCTAATATAAGGATAACCATAAACAATTGAATAGAATCTGATGATATTTTGTATCACAGGTATAGTTATTACTGATACTATGCAATTATTGCAAACCCATGTTGTGGATTCCCATGACATGTTGTTCATTTGGGCTGTTATTGACAGTGTATTCTTTTTTTCCAATTTATGTGTTGTGCCCAGTCCCCATCCCTCTGTCCCCTGGTGAATGGGCGTAAAGCTTATCGCAAATAAACCATTGTCATTGTCATTGTCATTGTCATTGTCATTGTCATTGTCTCTCTCTCTCTCTCTCTCTCTCTCTCCTCTCTCTCTCTCTCTCTCTCTCTCTCTCTCTCCTCTCTCTCTCTCTCTCTCTCTCTCTCTCTATTAAGGATACATTTAAACTGCTAACTCTGTTTATCATATACAAAACAATTCGCTAATGCACTTTATCTAAACACAGATTGGATTGATTTGAAGAGAGCGTTTGATAACATTCCTGGGAATCTTCGTTCTGATTTCTAGCACCAGACTTTAAGGACAGAAAACAGTGAATGTTGTTATGTGTGTAAGTAAACGTCAATGCTGGGGACAAAGTGCAGAAATACAGTTTCATTAACGTCATACCCTCTAGACAACAGTGTCAGACAAGACGATGTTTGAAGTCCAGATATCTTTGAATGTGTGAATTTGAACTCGGCAAACGAAACTTTGGGAGGTGGAGGAGAGAGAGAGAGAGAGAAGATGAGAGTAGAGAGAGAGAGAGAGAGAGAAGAGAGAAAGAGAGAGAGAGAGAGAGAGAGAGAGAGAGAGAGAGAGAGGAGAGAGAGACAGACAGAAGACAGAGAGACAGACAGACAGACAGACAGACAGACAGACAGAGACAGACAGACAGACAGAAGACAACAGACAAGAGACACACACACACACACACACACACACACACACACACACACACACACACACACACACACAACACACACACAACACAGAGGACGAAAACGAAGCAGAACAAGGCCTTAAAGTGGTGTGTTGAAAAAACCAAGCGTTCCTTACTACAGCTGAAAAATTACAGATGGAAATTTTTACAAAATGAAAAGGTGCACAAACATGTATATGGGTCATTGTACATTGTCTTGGGTGCATAGCGTCTTTCTTTTTCTTTAGTGGAACTTCAGAGAACAAAAGGCAACCAATATAAAAAAAGAAAGTTAACGCCATATTTTCTCCCACATCTCTCTCTCTCTTCTCTCTCTCTCTCTCTCTCTCTCTCTCTCTCTCTCTCTCTCTCTCTCTCTCTCTCTCTCTCTCTCTCTCTCTCTCTCTCTCTCTCTCTCTCTCTCTCTCTCTCTCTCTCTCTCTCTCTCTCTCTCTCTCTCTCTCTCTCTCTCTCTCTCTTGCTTTTTTAAAGCACATTTTTTTCTCCGTGTGTATATTATGTGCAGAATGTGTTTGGGTGACCTCTCGTGTGTGTGTGTGTGTGTGTGTGTGTGTGTGTGTGTGTGTGTGTGTGTGTGTGTGTGTGTGTGTGTGTGTGTGTGTGTGTGTGTGTGTGTGTGTGTGTGTGTGTGTGTGTGTGTATGTTTGTGTGTGTTGTGTGTGTGTATGTGTGTGTGTGTGTGTGTGTGTAGTGTTATGTGGTGCTGATTTTGCTTGTGCTTTGTTTATTTTTAGTGCATGTATGTGTTGTGGTAGTTCCTTTGCCCTCTATTTGTTGGCATCCCTTTTTATTATTGCTTTCTGAAAATTACTCTTCTCGGATTTTGGTCTGTCTAGTGATAAATCGTCGAAGAAAATTAACGTCTTCAGAGATGGTCGTATGAAAAATGGCAGGAATGAAGAAATGAAAAACTGTTCCATGAGAGAGAGAGAAGAAATATGAAAAAGAAAAGAGATGGAAAAAGTTCAAAGAGAAACGGGGGTAGGATTCAGCAGAGAGAGAGAGAGAGAGAGAGAGAGAGAGAGAGAGAGAGAGAGAGAGAGAGAGAGAGGAGAGAGAAGAGAACAGAGAGAACAGA
>CM060320.1:26646516-26656516 GCA_030674155.1 Stramonita haemastoma
ACACACACACACAACACACCACACACACACAAACACATACACACACACACAACACACACATCAATGCAAACATACTCACTGAACAGACGTTGGATAAACACCAGGCGGAATCTGGATGTTCTGCAGAATTCCAGCCAAACCAGCCAGCTGTTGGGCCATAGTGCTGGCAGGCCAGAAACTTGGGGAAAAATTCAAAACCCTCCTCTTCTGATTCTGATTCTTGGACAATGAAAGATACACAAATACACGCTATCTTCCTCTATCTTTATCGTCTTCTGGCTGTCTTTTCCTTGTGTACGAAACTGCGGTTTCTGTTTAGGTGACAATACTACGCGGAGTACGCAAGAGGAGTGACCTCAGTGCTACTGTGTTTTGAGAAGACCTTTGTTGATGTTACATTCCATGCACTAGATGCAGTCAGAGGTGTTTACAAGTCTATTTTATGCCAATTTTGTCTTCGTTTGCCTCAAACGTTTCCTTTTTTGTTGCAAAACAAGGCACAACTATCCAGTTTTTTTTTGAAACAATTTTTTTTCGTTGTCTTTTTCCCTTCTTCTTTGGAATAGGTTTCCCTCGTCTTTTGGAATAAGGGCTAATTTCCGGATGAAGAAAAAAGACACCCAAGTCAGCTGGGCGGGTAATTTATTCGTCTAGTTGTTAACGTCACGCAGGTGATTTATTTCGGCATGCTAAGGTCGCTGAATGGGGATGGGAGAATAGTATCTGAGGAGACTGGCTCTGTGAAAGTCCCAGCTGACTATTGCCCTTTACAAGTAGCTGATTTCAGAGAGAGAAAAAAAAAGAAACGTAAATACCCAGATTTTTATTTATATGTATGTGTGCTAAAATAACACACAGTTGTCACGAAGCTGTATTTTATAAATGCCTCTCACTTTCTGCATTATTTGTCGTGCGCGTCACTTAGGTGTAAGTGGTAATACGCAATTGCTCGCACAACAAAAACAATATTAAAAAAAAAAAACCCACACAAACACACACACAAGTGATAACAGCAAACAATGAGCCAAATAAAGGAAAGTAGTCCCACAAAAAGTGTAAGTCTGTGCTTTCGAAGATCTGACGGTTTTTATTTTCAAGAAACGAACCAAATTTCCCCTCTTTTTCTCCTCTTTCCGTTAAATAGAAAAGTGCTAGCAGCAGTGGTAGGTAGGTCCTTAAAAAAAAGAAAGACACCTCTCCTTCGTCACACACTACACGGAAAGAAAAAAAACACCGATCTGTTCCACGTGAGTGCTGTGATGACAGGACTAGGCCTAGGCTAGGACACCCAACACACTGACCCACCGCCCCGTAAGCTGGCCGCGCTACACTGAGCCTCTGCTGGCGATGATGGCTCTAGTCATTTCATGCCAACACCACACCTCTTCACAAGGACCCTACAAGGGCGATGGCGTTGGAGTCTTTTTTTTCTCTCTCTCTTTCTCTCTCTTTCTTTCTTTCTCTTTCTCTCGGGTTTTCTCTCTCTCTCTCTTTCTTCTCTCGGTTTCTCTCGGTTTCTCTCTGTCTCTCTCTGTCTCTGTTTCTGTCTCTCTGTCTCTGTCTCTGTCTCTGTCTCTGTCTCTCTCTCTCTCTGTTTCTCTCTCTCTCTCTCTCTCTCTCTCCTCTCTCTCCTCTGTCTCTCTCTCTCTCTCTCTCTCTCTCTCTCTCTCTCTCTCTCTCTCTCTCTCTCTCTTTCTCTCTCTCTCTCTCTCTCTCTCTCTCTCTCTCTCTCTCTCTCTCTCTCTCTCTCTCTCTTCTCTCTCTCTCTCTCTCTCTCTCTCTCTCTCCCCTCTCTCTCTCTCTCTCTCTCTCTCTCTCCCACTTTGTGCTCGTGTGTGTGTGTGTGTGTGTGTGTGTGCTGCCGTCGCTGCTGTGTGTGTGTGTGTGTGTGGTGTGTGGTGTGCGCGCGCGCAGCGTTTGCTCTTTTTCTGGCTTTGGAGTGTTCCCCAGAGGTCAAGTCTCGTTGCACGCCCAGTGATGATATATTGCCACGCTCAAGATGTTTCAGGTTATGTTTTCTGCACCGAACAAAGGTGTTTTTTTTGGAAAGAAAAATGCAAGGGCGAAAAGGAGGGGGAGGGGGGGGGGTTGAAGTTTGCGGGAAAGGAAGAAGTAGACGACAAAGACGAGGATATAAAAAAGTCATTAAACAAGGGATGACGTCTGACACTATATGTAAAAAAAACACCATTAAAACAAAAACAACACGTATGAAGATTAAAAGACCATTCTAAAGCTTTGAAATGAACATATACATGACAGGATCTTAAAAAAGGCTTACGTCTACTTTTGGGTGTTTATTTTTTCTCACACGTTTCTCATGATTGTGTGATGATTTGAGTGTGAATCTACGCAACAACTAGAATTACTTATACTTTTTTTTTTAAAAACAAGGAAGAAAAACGAAAGAAAGAAAAAGAAAACAGAGGGGAAAAATAATGCAAGAAAGATACGAAGAAGGCAAATGATAGAAAGAATATGGAGGGAAAATAAAGAAATAAAGAAAATACTATAGAAACAGTTTTCATGTTTATTGAAACACATCGACCTGCTAAATTTGACAGTCTGTCTTTGTGAATCAAATATCCAAGAAAACCCTCCAAAAAGGAAAATGCAAGGGTCACCAATATCGGGGATGGGATATAACCTAGTGGTCAGAACATTGCGCTCTCAATTTGACGACCAGGGTTCGATTCCCGGTGGGGGGATTTTTCCTCTGGAATTAACATCAGTGCTGACTCCACTCCCCCTAAAAGTCTTTCGGATAAGACTATAAACCGAGGCCCCGTGTGCGAATACACGCAGAGCATCTTGCGCACACGTTAAATCCTGTTCCGCTTTTCGTAAGAGTAGGCCATCGTGTGCCGGTGGGAACAGATGACATTTACAAAACTGCATACACACGGGACTGAATGTAAAAAAGCATATGATTGCTTATTTTATTATCCTCGATATCAAAGAATGAATAAATACAATAAATGAATAAATAAATATTCTGTTGTTATCTTTCATTCCCCTACAGCCCCTGTGGGGGCACCAGGAGACCTTTTTCAGTATAAATAGCATGCCCATTGTCTGAAATGTGTACCCATGAAACTTTCCACTTTACAACTCTCCCTTTGTTTCTGTCTTTTCCCTTACCTCTCCAGCCCCTTTTCACCTCTATGGCCTATTTTCTGCATACCCAGTCAATTCTCCTGCTTTTGCTTTTTTTCTTGTTTTTTTTAAAGCAAATCTGAATTTGTTCTCTTGTTTTTGTAAGCAAAGTAGATTTTTTTTCCTGCTTTAAAAAAAAATTTTTTTTTTTAAGCAAATCTGAATTTTTTCATATGGACCTTTTCTTTCAAATGCACAAAAAGCACACTTTTCCCAATACAAATAACATAAAGAAAACCTCGTACACTGTGTCATCAATGCAGAAAAACAAAACAAAGAAAAACCTCTGTCGCTTTATCATCAAAACAGAAAAAAAATCCTCTTACACTCTGACATAAATACAAACAGAAAACCCCCTTTTACACTCTATCAACAGTACAGAAACATCTTATGCACTCTACCAATACAGACAAAAATCTTACGCTCTGTGCATATAGACCTTTCAATGAGCTGCCCTTGTGTCTGAAAGCCAGACGGCAGACCTCCTGCAGAGTTACTAGCACAGGAGAAGACCAGGCACTACACGTCGACTCAGTATGGCCGTTATCATTCAACTATAACTATCATACTACTACCATTAATATCATTATGCTAAAGAAACCATTTTTTTCTCCCAATAGACCATAATCTCTATAGCTGACATTAGCTGTAGTGCTTTAGTGGTTTACTTTCATCACTGTATTGCTGTTTACAGTTCTTTTAATCCTCATCTAGATGTAACATCTAAATGTATAACTCAATAAGCATATTTCATGGTCTTCATGGTTTTCAAACTGTGGGTTGTGTTCCACAGGTTCAAATTCTAGTAGCATTTGAGGGATTAGGATTGTGTTTTCTATAATTATCTCCCATGTGAATTTTTGCGTGAACACCTGACAAAACCATACTCTGTTTTGTAAATGTAAGCCTGCAGGAGATTAATTATGCACGTTAAAGGTCCCATATTTCATGGAGCCTACTGGTGGGTAAAATCTGATTCCAATGATTTGCATAACTACTGTTGAACAATTCTTTGGGTGAAGTCTTTGAAAGATGTGATGCAGCCAATATAAAATGTCTTACATGCAATGGGGTACATACATGCCCATATGCAAGCCAGCAAGCGAGCAAGAGGCAAGTAAGGAAACGCGTGCTCGCGCACACACACACAGACACACGCACGCACGTACGCTCGCACACACACATATATAGAGATAGCACACGCACACACGCACGCACACACACACATATAGAGATAGCCTGGTAGAGTATTAGAACATTGTGCTTGTGATCTAATAGTCTAACCAAGGTTTGATATGCCACCTGATCAAAGGATTTTCCCTGCCGACTCACCCCCCCAAAAGTCCGTCGGACGGGACTTTAATCCAATGTTCCATGTGCGAACATACGCATGATATCTTGTGCGCACATATAAAACTCGTTTCACCTTTCAGACGTGTAGAGTCTCTGTGTGTCGGTGGGTATTGCTGACACCATTTTCAAAAACGCATGCACATGGCGACTGTATGTGAAAAAAAATAACATGCGTGTTAAATTAATTACTACTCCCTGAAATATAATGATAATAGTAATAGCGATGATAATGATGATGTGAATGATAATTAAAACAAAAAAGGCAATAATAATATAGTAGTAATGATGATCACGATGATGACGACGATAATAATAATATGATAATAGTATCGATGATAATGACCTACTACTACTACTACTACTACTACTACTACTACTACTACTACTACTACTACTACTACTACTACTACTACTACTACTACTACTACTACTACTACTACTACTGATATTAATTATTAATAATGACAACAACAACAATAAAAACAACAACGATGACTACGACGACGAAAATAATGATGATGATGATAATGACGACAATATGATGACGACGACAATAATATGATGAAAATAATATCGATGATAATGACACTACTACTACTATACTACTACTACTACACTACTACTACTACTACTACTACTACTACTACGACTACTACTACTACTACTACTATACTACTACTACTACTACTACTACTATACTACTACTACTACTACTACTAAAAACGACAACAACAACAACAATAAAAACAACAACGATGACGGCGACGACGCAGATAATGATGACGATGATAATGGTGATGATGATGATGATGACCACCACCACCGCCACCACCACCACCACCACCACCACCACCACCACCATCATCATCATCATCATCATCATCATCATCATCATCATCATCATCATCATCATCATCATCATCATCATCATCATCACAACAACAACAACAACAACAAACTAACAACAAACAACACTAACCCCCCACCCCCCATTTTTTTTTTTTTTTTTTTTTTTACAAAAGCGGGCCAGTGCCGACAGCTCAGAAAGGTGTCGGAGCTGACTGTGGAGAGAAGTAAATCTTCCCCACACTCACAAGCGACAGGCGCGGGAAGAAGGGAGCGGACACTAGGAAGATGCCTCATGTTAACGACACAGACACCTTCATTGTCCCGAGGGAAAGAGAGAGAGAGAAAAGTGGAGTGGAGTTATTGTGGGTGAAAGGAGATTTAGTGTTGTGTCCAGCAAGTGAGGAATAATCGGTAGGCGCTGCACTTGTGGCGACGCGCTCTCCCCCAGAGAGAGCAGCCCGAATTTCACGTAGAGAAATCTGCTGTGACATAAAGAGGTATAAAAAATAAAATAAAATAAAATAAAATAAATGGAGATTTAAAAGCTAAAGTTTAAAAAAAGGATTGTTTGCTGTTGCCAGAGCCATAACATTTCTGCCTAGTTTGTGTTGTCTGTTGTGCACTTAACTATGTCTTGAAGACTCAGTGAATTATAATCTGCTTAAATTCATAAAATTTTCCTTTAAATGAACGAAAAGAAAACGTAGTTATCTGCTTATTTATTTATTTAGTCCACTTTTTGCAAAGAGCAGTCCATTGTGTGCAGGCGGGAAAGGAGGACAAAATTAACAGAGCTGCATACACCAGGGGACTGGTTGTGAAAAAGCACATACGTGCTTATTCCATTATCCTAGAAGCAAAAGAATAAATAAACAAAAAAAAATAAATATTATATTATTTCGAAGATAATGGAATAAGCACTCACGCACGGTATTTTGCGTACAATTTGTCTCAGTAATTTTTTTTGATATATCGAGGACAGAATGAAACATTTGCTTAGGAACAATCAGAAAATAAATAGGATCTAATCGAAAGGGAGAAAATCGACATCTGAGAGCTTGTGCATCGGTAAATGGGGCTCTTAGGTTTGAGATAGCCTAGTGGTTAGAGCTCTGAGCTCGTGATCAAGCAGACCAGGTTTGAGTCACCACAGAGACGCCTGTTTCAAGATATGATTTTCTCCATGGAGTGTAACAAATGTACGGACTCCATTCCCCAGAAAGTCCTTCAGATGAGACTATAAACTAAGTTTCTGTGAGCGAATGCAAGTAGGACATTTTCTGCACTCAGGGAGTTGATGTGAAAAAGCACTTGAATGTTAATTCTATTATCCTCGAAATACAACAATAAACACACACACACACACAACACACACACACACACACACACACACACACACACACACACACACACACACACACACACACCTACACACACAACACACACACACACACACACACACACACACACACACACACACACACACACACACACACACACACACACACACACACACACACCACACACACACACTGACAGTGAAACAGAGGCACATAGTGGGAGAGAGGATAATGTCACTTTCGACTTTTCTTTTTCCTGAACCAAAAAAAAAAACCCCTAAAGGAGAAAAAACGGGACTATCTATCTATCTATCTATCTATCTATCTATCTATCTATCTATCTATCTATCTATCTATCTATCTATCTATCTAATCTATCTCTCTATCTCTCTATCTCTCTATCTCTATCTATCTATCTATCTATCTATCTATCTATCTATCTATCTATCTATCTATCTATCTATCTATCTATCTATCTATCTATCTATCTATCTTGGCTTCTCGTTAGACAAACAACGATCACATACATATACATATACGCAGAATCTCACAATGGTCGTTGAACTCCCCCTGAGCCCTAATGCCAGGAACAAGAAAATGGTTTCCCGTGGTAAATCCAGTGACATTTTAAGAGAGGGGCATGATGAGAAAAGGATCTGACACAGTGTTAAGCGTCATGTTAACAGTACAACCCTACGCCTTGTCCTAGGGGGAAATAAAAGGAGTGGTGGTGGGGGGGGGGGGGGGGGGTTAGGGAGCACTGGGGTAAAGGGACTGTTGCCAGGACAGCGACATCTTGTCTGTGGTACCACCTATGTGTAGCCTACTTCGCGTTACCTATGTGTAACCTACTTCGTGTTACCTATGTGTAATCTACTTCGTGTTTGGCTATGTCCTACTTCGTGTTAACTATGTGTAATCTACTTCGTGTTACCTATGTGTAGCCTACTGTGTGTTACCTATGTGTAACCTACTTCGTGTTACCTATGTGTAACCTACTTCGCGTTACCTATGTGTAACTGACTTCGTGTTACCTATGTGTAACCTACTTCGTGTTACCTATGTGTAACCTACTCTGTGTTACCTAAATGTAACCTACTTCGTGTTACCTATGTGTAACCTACTTCGCGTTACCTATGTGTAACTGACTTCGTGTTACCTATTGTAACCTACTTCGTGTTACCTAAATGTAACCTACTTCGTGTTACCTATGTGTAGCCTACTTCGTGTTACCTATGTGTAACCTACTTCATGTTACCTATGTGTAACCTACTTCGTGTTTGTGTTACCTATGTGTAACCTACATCGTGTTAGCTATGTGTAGCCTACTTCATGTTATTTATGTGTAACTTAACTTCGTGTTACCTATGTGTAGCCTCCTTCGTGTTACCTATGTGTAACATACTTCGTGTTACTTATGTGTAACATACTTCGTGTTACCTACGTGTAACATACTTCGTGTTACCTATGTGTAACATACTTCGTGTTACCTATGTGTAACATACTTTGTGTTACCTATGTGTAACATACTTCGTGTTACCTATGTGTAACATACTTTGTGGTTTCACATTGCCATGGTCTCTTCTCTCTTCTTCTTTGTTCCTCAGCTCTCGAGTTCCCAGATTCAGTTCAGCAATGGTTTAGATTTGCATATGCGGTAGTTTACCCACAATCGAGGTAAGGCGCTTTCCGACATGGAGGTTTAGGTTTAAACTCGACACCAGTATGCGTGCGTTTTTTTTAAAATGTTGTAATCTGATACCAATACCTTTACCGGTACCAGTACTAATATCAATACCAATGCCAAGACTTCATCATCTTAATAAACAGAGAAATTCATGTGGGTTACAAGCTATGAATAGGGAAACAAATACACATGCCGAGAAGGTGAAATTAAAAATACCCAACTAATAATAGGCGGTCCTGCTCTTTTTCTCTTTTGAATTTCCACACACACGCACACACGCACATAGAAACATAAACATACAACCCATGCATACCCACATGCAGACCCCTTCAGATACGCGCGCACACAATGCACGCACGCAGACACGGACGCATACGCATACACAGGTGCAGACACACATGCCAGTGCACATTTGATTATAATATGTCATTACGATGCATTAAATTATACTAAAAACATTAGACTCAGTAAACGAAATGGACACTTAGTTTTACGAATACGAATACTTCACCATCTAAAATATGTGGGAAAGGCCTCGATCCAGACTAGTTTATGCGTGTATGCATTATGATTATTATTATTATTAATTAATTATTATATTATTATTATTATTATTATCATCATCATCCCTCATCATCATCATCATCATCATCATCATCATCATCATCATCATCATCATCATCATCATCATTCATTATTATTATTATTATTATTATTATTATTATTATTATTATTATTATTATTATTATTATTATTATTATTATTATTATTATTATTATTATTATTATCATTATTATCATTATATCATCATCATCATCATCATCATCATCATCATCATCATCATCATCATCATCATCATCATCATCATCATCATCATCATCATCATCATTATTATTATCATCATTATTATTATTATTATTATTATTATTATTATTATTATCATTATTATTATTATTATTATTATTATTATTATTATTATTATTATTATTATTTTATTATTATTATTATTACTACCATATTATTATTGTTATTACATTTCGAGGATAATGGAATAAACAGTTATGTACACGTTTTTACATCCAGTCCCCGTGTGTATGCAGTATTGTAAATGTTGTCATCGGTTCCCACTGGCATACATTGGCCTTCTCTTCCGAAAAGTGGAATGAGTTTTAACGTGTGCGCAAGATGTTTTGCATATGTGTGTTGTGTGTGTGTGTGTGTGTGTGTGTGTGTGTGTGTGTGTGTGTGTGTGTGTGTGTGTGTGTGTGTGTGTGTGTGTGTGTGTGTGAATGTGTCTGTGTGTCTGTGTGTCTGTATGTGTATGTGTCTGTGTGTTTGTGCACACACATGCCCTTGCCGACACTCACACATTTATGTATGCATTTGTTCATACCTGTGTTAAGTACCTACATTTGACCATCTGCGAGTCTGCACATATCCCTGTCGACATGTGCTGGCACCAGTAAGAAACCATGTTGTGGAGACTCTTATATTTTCACTGGCATCAGCTAGAGTCATATTGTGTCATGCCCTGACAGCACCCCCACAGAGAAGCACAATGAATAAACAGCTGACAATGAAGTGGTCGTGACTAAACCCTCCACCTGAGGTGACA
>CM060320.1:26661516-26666516 GCA_030674155.1 Stramonita haemastoma
TACTACCTCTGGCTTGGACCCCTTGTCTGATACAACGGCTCCCAAGTACTTCAAGTTTCGAACCGTTTCCAGCTTCTGGTCATTGACAATGATATCAGTGCTGATGCCCTTGGCATTGTTGGTAATCAGTTTGGTCTTCTCTGCACTGATTTCCATGCCATATGTTTTAGAGGCCTTGTTCAGGTGTTCTGTTAGGCTGGCAAGCTCTTCCTCTGATCCTGCTAGTCCGTCAAAGTCTTCTGCAAAGCGGAGGTTTGTGATCGTTCTGCCACCAACGCTGACTGATCCTTTATAGTGTTCCAATGCATCAGCCATGATTCTCCCCAGGAAGATGTTGAAAAGAGTGGGTGAGAGTAGACAGCCCTGCCTTACTCCAACTGTTGTTCGAAACCACTCTCCAATTTTGCTGCTGTAGTACACTACACTGGTGGCCTTGTTGTACAGCTCTTTGATGACTCTGATCAGGTTTACATTGATGCTGTACAAATTCATGGTTGCCCACAAAGCTGCACGCCACACTCTGTCGAATGCCTTCTTAAAATCAATAAATACGTGGAAGAGGTTTTGTTGGTGTTGAAGGTACCTCTCACAGAGTATTCTGTACAGTTTATTTATTTCATTTTATTTTAAATCTTTAGCGAGGATAATGGAATAAGGACTCATGTGCTTTTTTACATCCAATCTCCGTGTGTATGTAGTTTTTTAAATTTTTAATCTTGTCATCAATTCCCACCCTCACACAATGACCTACTCTTAGAAAAACGGAACAGGATTTAACGTGTGCGTAAGATGTTCTGCGGATCGACCAGGCCAGAGATGCACAAACGTATGTCAACGTTTGTCATGTATTTTGAGAGATACTCTCACTACAGCATCGTCTGCAGAGTTCAAGATGCTGAACAGAGCAGTTCCATCCTTCTTGAATTGGGTATGGACCAGTCACATCCATGGCGGATAGTGGATCGGTGGTCTAGGTCGTAACGCGCCTTGCAAAGAAAGCAAAAAGTCCGGGTTGGAGTGTGCGGTGGTTCGTACCCCGTTTGGGCTCAAAACTTTTCCCCCATCCATTAGACCCTGAGTGATGGTCTGGGCGCTAGTCTTTCGGATGAGACGATAAACCGAGGTCCCGTGTGTTACACATCACTATTTAGCGCACGTAAAAAAAAACCATGTCAACAAGGGGGTTGACCCTGGCAAAATTCTGTAGAAAAAAGCCACTCTGACAGGGAAACAAATACAGTTGCATGCAGGGAAAATAAAAATAAAATGGGTAGGCGCTGCACTTGTGGCGACGCGCTCTCCCCGGAGAGAGCAGCCCGAATTTCACGCAGAGAAATCTGCTGTGACATAAAGTGGTAAAAAATACAAAATACAAAACACCAGCCACATCCCAGAACATCCCTGAATCTGATGGGACCCGAACTCACGACCTTTCTTTCAGGTATCATGCGCTCTAACCACAACACCAGGACAAGTGGCGACAGACGACTTAATCTTTCTTTATGAGCTTAGAGCTTCAGCAGATTTGTCACAGGGAAAACAGAATGTAGTATTTTGAAACAACATGCATGGTGAAGACAAGTCCTTGTCTGAAGCGGCAACTTGCAGAGGCTGTCCCATTCTTCATGTGGACAGTTGTTTGCCAGGATGATTATTCACAATTCTGCTGGAAAAAACATGTAGAAACATGTGACGGAAAAGGGATTTAATAAAAACAAACATACGTTAAGAGGTGAAGGTGAGTATGTAAATTATTCATTCATTGATTTTTGTCTTTGAATTCATTTTCTATTTTATCTTGATCATAATGGATTAAGCTCTTATGTACTTCTTCTTCGTGTGAATGCAGTTTTATAAATTGCGTTATCGTTTCCCACCGGCACAGCTTGCCTACTCTTCCAAAAGGAGGAAAAGGTTTTAACGTGTGCGCAAGTTGTTCTGCTTGCGTTCACACACGGAATAGTCTCATCCGGAAGAGTGGAATCGGCATTGATGTTGACTACAGGGGAAAACTCTCCTTGAACGGGTGTCTTGCTGGAATCTGGGCTCCAACCCGGGCCGTCAGATTGCAGCGCGCTACGCTCTGACCAATCCATGATACTCTTATGGTGAGTCCATCAAAGCTTTAAAATCTCTTAAAATACCGAGAAGTTCGGATACTGAGCCAGACCAATATACAACAGTGCGAGTTAAGATAAAATACAGGAGCACTCTTCAACAGGAATCTGTCTGTTTTAACATGTAACCAGGCAGTTGACATACACATAAACAAGAACGCAGCAACCTGTGTACGAAGTGACAGTCCCCAATAAAAATGATGGCCTCTGTGCTCTGCGTGGGGACGGGGTAGCTCAGTGGTCAGAGCGCTTGCTTTCCCCCAGCCAATGTTAAGCTTCAGTACAGCCCCCCAGTCCACCCGGCTGGAATGGGTGGGTACCTGCCCTCTTTAGGGTCATGGAAGGTAAAGCAGCGAGGGAGAGGAGATGGGCGCCACCCTCAATATGCTGGCCCCTAGAGAAACTGAGGTCACTGATGCCTCGCTCCCCTACGACCACATAGGTTATGGGACACCTTTACCTTTTACCTTTACCTGTGCTCTGCGGGGCCATAGAAAACATGATTAGATCTGGTCTGCTCAGTGGTAGAAAATGGTCTGATAACCTGCTTCTAAAACAAGACATCTTCAATACATCTAAATGAATTCACTGTGTTTTTCGTAACCATTGGTCCTGTGCATACGTCGACAGTCAATCTCTACAAACTGCCTGTGAAACTTGTGGACAATACAGAAGCGCTTGTAATTTGACGACCCTCGTTCGATTACCGTTCGAGGAGATTTTTCTCCTGGAGTTAACATCAGTGCTGACTCCACTCTCCCCAAAAGTCCTTCAGATGAGACTATAAACCGAGGCCCGGCCGTGTGCGAACGCACGCAGAACATCTTGCGCATACGTTAAATCCTGTACTGCTTTTCGTAAGAGTAGGCCGTCGTGTGCCGGTGGGAACAGATGACAAAATTGACAAAACTGCATACACACGGGGACTGGATGTAAAAAAGCTCAAGAGTGCTTTTCTGATTATCCTCGATAAAAAAAAAGAATAAAATAAATGAAATAAATAAATAAAAAATAAAAAAATAAAATAAAATAAATAAAATAAAACGGCCATTCCGAAGCTTAAAGAATGTTTTGACCGTATCCATCACCCGTAATATTAATGATTTCCTGCCCGAAGCTAGATTTGTTGATACTTTGAGGTACATCACTGTCAGCCCCCCCCCCCCCCCCCCCCCAACACACACAACACACACACCTCTCTTCTCTCTCTCTCTCCTCTCTCTCTCTCTCTCTCTCTCTCTCCTCTCTCCCCTCTCCTCTCTCTCTCTCTCTCTCTCTCTCTCTCTCTCTCTCTCTCTCTCTCTCTCTCTCTCTTACCATTTGAATATTGAAATGTGTTTTCATATAGTTTTTTGTGTTTAAAGGATTTATGTTGTGTTGTTGTGTTTTAATCTGTTTTTTCCCCCTTTTATGCCTACTTTGCTTGTTTTCCCGCTTACACACACACACACACACACACACACACACACACACACACACGCACGCACGCACGCACACACACACACACACACACACACACACACACACACACACACACACACACACACACACACACACACACACACACACACACACACTCATGCATTATAGATTTGTAATGCCTTCTGTTTCATGGTCCTGAATATTTGCTATTTTTAATATTTTTGATATGTTATTTTTTGTTTAAATAATTATCAGTGTATACAGTTAGGATGACGCGTTTTGTTTGATGTATTATGTTGTTTTTTTTAATATTGGTTGAACTGCTGCTGGTGGTGATGCTGGTATGTAGGGGTAGGGAGGGGTTTCTTAGCTTTATTCCCTGATCAGGGCAAGGGCCGGATGAAAAAAAGTATGTAATGATTACTTACTCTGTTACCCTTGAAAAATAAAGATTATTCATTCATTCATTCTTCTCTCTCTCTCTCTCTCTCTCTCTCTCTCTCTCTCTCTCTCTCTCTCTCTCTCTCCTCTCTCTCTCTCTCTCTCTCTCTCTCTCTCTCTCTCTCTCTCTCTCTCTCTCTCTCTCTCTCTCTCTCTCTCTCTCTCTCTCTCTCTCTCTCTCTCTCTCTCTCCTCTCTGTCTGTATTGGGTGTGTGCGCACGTGTGCATACGCGCTGTATGTGTGTGTGTGTGTGTGTGTGTGTGTGTGTGTGTGTGTGTGTGTGTGTGTGTTGTGTGTAGTTGTGTATGTGGGGGGGGGGGAGGGGGGCGCACCCAAACAAACCAATGGTTGTAACTACGTGGATACATTTGCACATATAGGCATAGTCTCATATCTTCGTCTGTGCACGCGTCCATTCTTCTCATAATTCTTCGTAAAACACAGAATAGAGATAAAAGACAGTTCCCTCCACTCTTCTGTATGATTCTTAACTATACAAAAAAGAAAAGAAAAAAGAAACCTCTGATAGACCACTTTGTGTCTATCTAAAATAAACAATGCTACCCATTTGTTTTGGTGAAACGAATTAAAGCGAGAACACCTGCGCTGATTAAATATGCCTTCATCATGTTTTCCATTTAAGAGAGAAGAATTTACACTTATTTCATAATCATAATATATCACGGACAGTTTAAAAATTTTTTTTTATATCTACAATACAGGGAATTCGTCGCAGGAATTTAATAGAAAGCAGATAATGGGAAGAAACATTGTCCTTCTGACAGGGCTTCTGGAAATGCAGGTGATTTATTGGAGTAAAGGAACAAAACTGTTTGTGTGTCAGCGAGCTAGTACGAAGTGACAATATCCCACTGTGTGTATAAGTGTATGTGTGTGTGTGTGCGTGCGTGCGTGCGTGCGTGTGTGTGTGTTGTGTGTGTGTGTGTGTGTGTGTGTGTGTGTGTGTGTGTGTGTGTGTGTGTGTGTGTGTGGGGTGTATGTGTGTGGTGTTGTGTTGT
>CM060320.1:26671516-26684016 GCA_030674155.1 Stramonita haemastoma
ATTGTATAAAAGAAATATCAAATGGGAAGCGAAACAACATTTAAAGTTACAAATATAAACCAGTTTTAAATCAAACTCAATACATTAAAAGATAATATATATACTAATGAAGATAAGAAGATTGCATATATTCAGGACGATGATACATAAGCATTACAAATCTATAAGCCAAAACATTCATATGAAAATAATATATTCCATGTGTGTGTGTGTGTGTGTGTGTGTGTGTGTGTATGTGGTGTGTGTGCGTGCGTGGCGCTGCTGTGTGCGTGTGTGTGTGTGTGTGTGTGTGTGTGTGTTTGAGGGGGAAAAACAAGCAAAGAAGGCATAAAAGGAAAAAGATACGCACACACAAAAAAAACAAACATAAAAACCCTTAAACACAAAAAACTAAATAAAATTCGTATCTCTATATTTAAACAGTAAAATACAATTTCAATTCAAATTTCAATGAGAACCGAAACAGTCCTATCCAATGATAAGACTAGGATAGCAAGTGTGAAAGTGGAAGACGGAAGGAAAAGAAAGGCATCTTCAAATTACATCATCATCAAAACAAACCAGTCAACAAAGTATTTCAAAACACCCACAAAACACTTCTAAAACAGTAATTATCATCAATGAAACCATAAGCTCACAATGTGGCTAAGCCTAACAATGAAAAGAAAATCCCGAAAAGCAAAACAAACGAAAGAGCTAAAATTGTATAAAAGAAATATCGACATAGGTGCGAAATAACATTTAAGGTTATAAAAACCAGTTTTGAATCAAATTCAATACATTAAAAGATAAAAATGTACTAATGAAGATGAAGGAGAAAATGCAATTATTCAGGACGGTGGTACATAAGGCATTACAAATCTATAAGCCCCAAACATTCCTATGAAAATTAATACATTCCATGTGTGTGTGTGTGTGCGCGTGTGCGTGCGCGCGCGCGGCGGTGTGTGTGTGTGTGTGTGTGTGTGTGTGTGTGCTGTGGTGTGTTGCGGCGGCGCGCGCGCGAGGGGGAAAAACAAGCAAAGAAAGCATGGAAAAAACACACAGTAAAAAACAAACATAGGAACCCTTGAAACAAAAAACTAAATTAAAATCATATTCTATATTTAAACAGTAAAATACAATTTCAATTCAACATAGGAACCAAACACCTATACAATAATAAGTCTAGGACAGCATGTGTGAGAGTGGAAGGTGGAAAGGAAAGGAGAGAGAGAGAGAGAGAGAGAGAGAGAGAGAGGAGAGAGAGAGAGAGAGAGGAGAGAGAGAGAGAGAGAGAGAGAGAGAGAGAGGAGGAGAGAGAGAGAGAGAGAGAGAGAGAGAGAGAGGCAGAGAAGGAAAGGCAAAATTCTTTATGAGGATAAAGATAAGCACTAGTGTGCTTTTTAACAGTCTGAAGAGAAAGAGAGAGAGAGAGAGAGAGATTGAGAGAGAGATGAGGATGAGAGATGACGAGATGAGAAGCAGAGAGGGGAGAAGGCACAGGAGAGAATGAGAGAGAGAGAAGAGAACATCTTCAAATTACATGATCATAAAAACCAGTCACTAAAGTATTGAAAACATCCATAAAACACTTCTTTAAACAATAATCATCATCAATGAATCTATAGGCTCGTAATGTGTCCAACAACCTAACAATGAGAAAAAAAAAAACGAGAAGCACACAAACAAACAAAACAAAACAAAAACAAACAAAAACAAAAAAACAAAACAAACTGTGCATATAAAAAAATCAAATAGCAACGAAACAGAATTTAAAGTTATACGAACCTGAGAGAGAGAGAGAGAGAGAGAGAGAGAGAGAGAGAGAGAGAGAGAGAGAGAGAGAGAGAGAGAGAGAGAGAGAGAGAGAGAGAGAGAGAGAGACAGACAGACAGACAGACAGACAGACAGACAGACAGACGAAGACAGACAGAGAAGAGACAGAAGAGACAGACAGACAGACAGAGAGTGACAGAGAGAGAGAGACAAGGCAAAGTCTTTTATTCAAGGCAAAAGTCTTTTATTCGAGGATAATAGATAAGCACTCATGTGCTTTTTTACATCCAGTCCCCGCCCTTTTCAGGGATACATCAAGTTGAAAAGATACTAAACAATAAAGCTTTACGCAGTACCAAACAACACACAAGAATAAGGACACTATATATGATAAGGTAATAAAAAATTCACTCAATCAGAAGACAAAAATCTGAAGTCACAATAAAAATATTTTGATTATGGAAGAATAAAAAGTGTTAGTAGGTAAGGAGCAAACAAGAAAACTAGATAAATAAACAACTGAAAACATCAATCCACCACCACCTGTCAAAAGTTATACATGTGACATAAGTCATACAATTGGATAAAAGGGGGGGAAAAAATTAACTAATATCCTTATTGGAGGGGAGGGGGGGTAGAGATACTATCAATAAAAATGTAAATAAAAAAAAAATAATTAAAAAAAAAAAATAATAAAAATAAAAAAAGTTACATAAACATCCTAGATGTTTCAAGGGAGTAGAGAGAGAGAGAGAGAGAGAGAGAAGAGAGAGAGAGAGAGAGAGAGAGAGAGGAGAGAGAGAGAGAGAGAGAGAGAGAGAGAGAGAGAGAGCGAGCGAGCGAGCGAGCGAGCGAGGAGAGAGAGAGAGAGAGAGAGAGAGAGAGAGAGAGAGAGAGAGAGAGAGAGAGAGAGAGAGAGGAGAGAGAGAGAGAGAGAGAGAGAGAGAGAGAGGTAAGGCAAGGCAAGGCAAAATTCCTCTCTCGAGGACAACAGAGAAGCACTCGTGTGCCTCTTTCACATCCAGTCCCCGCTCCCCCCAGGGACAACATCATGATAAAAAGACAGCCCCAACCAAAAACAACAACAACTACAAAGGTTCAAACACCAAGAGCAAAAAAGCCATACCAAGCATCAAACAACAGGCGAGAAACAAAACAAAGATACAGTATTAAAGCAATGTTATAAAAAGGCACTCACCCAGAAGCGAAAACAAGAAGCGAGACTCAATGACGATTTCGATTTGAATATAAAAAACAACAACAACAACAACAAAAAAAACAAAAAAAAAACCCAAAAAACAAAAAAAGCACAAACAAACAAACAAAGCAAACAAACGACAGCGCAACAACTAAGGATCAAACATGAGAAAATGATGAGGACAGATGGCTGAAAACATCAATCGACCACCATCCACCGTCAAACAAGTCCCACAAAACGTAAGACCTTGATATAAGGGGAGAAAGAACAACGACAACAGGTAAAAAATAATACAGAGATACACTACCAAGGCAACGTTACAAAAAACACCCATTCAGAAACGAAAACATGAAGCAAGAATCAATGATGATTTTGATTTGAAATTTTTTTTTTTTTTTAAAAAGGAAGAAAAAAAAATATATATAAATTAGATAAAAAGACAAAACAAAACAAAACAAACAAACAAACAAAAAGAAAGAGCAAACATGAGAATATGGTGAGGTCAAATGACCGAAAACGTCAGTCCACCACCATCCACCACCAAACAAGTCCCATAAAACATGTTTCCGAACAAAAAAACAGAGAGAGAGAGAGAGAGAGAGAGAGGAGAGAGAGAGAGAGAGAGGAGAGAGAGAGAGAGAGAGAGAGAGAGAGAGAGAGAGAGAGAGAGAGAGAGAGAGGTTTTCCAACAGGATGAGGTGTGGTTAGTTACTTCTGATGCATTAAGTGGATTAGAAGATGATTTTTGTAGGTTGTTAATGATTGGTGCTGTTTAACTGAACCAGGAAGAGAATTCCACAACATAGGGCCTGAGTACAGTAAACTAGATTTGAACAAATCTATTCTTGGGATGGGGACAGCAGGCTTTACAGTATTTCTGTAATGATTCATAGGAAAGTTATCTTTCAAGGATGTGGGGATGGCTCCTGCCATTATCTTGTACATCATGATGCCTTTGTTATATTTTAGTCTTTGGTGTAGGGGAAGAATATTTAACTGAGTATAATCTACTTCTAGTAAGGTTGTTTTCTTCAAAAGGACGAGTTTAAGAGCACGTTTATGGAGGCTTAACAATGGTTTCAAAGTGTTTGCACTGGCAGAATCCCACAGGGTTGAAGCATAATCTGTTGAGGATTGTACATAAGCTTGAAAAAATAATTTCCTTGAGTGAAGGTCAAGAAAGTGTTTAATTTTAGTCAACTGGTATACTCTTTGTGATAAATACTTGCATAGGTGAGAGATGTGGTAGAACCAGCTAAGATTTTCGTCGATTGTTACTCCTAGGACTTTGTGGTGAGAGATTTGTTCAATTGCCTCCTTATTGATCTGGATGGGAAACAGTTTAAGAGATAAATTTTGTCGCTTTTGTCTGGTGGTGATAAGCATGCATTTTGTTTTTTTTTGGATGTATTGACATGTGGTTCAGTTCTGTCCATTTGACAAGGTCGTCAGTGCTTTTTTGTAATATAGTTGCAAGAAAGTCAATGTCGTTATGACTCGTATGTATGGTTGTGTCATCTGCAAATAGTTCACATTTTGATTTGATGTGTAGAGGAAGGTCATTTATGTATAGTGAAAAGAGAATTGGCCCTAGTATGGATCCTTGTGGTACTCCATAATGAATGGGCTTCAGTTTCGATGTGGATGTAGCTATTGAGACACATTGTTGCCTGTTTGTGAGATAGGAATTAAGTAGTCCTAGGGTTTCTGTAGAGATGCTATATAAATTTAGCTTTTTGAGAAGAAGTTTGTGGTCAATCGTATCAAATGCCTTTTTGAAATCTACAAATAATACTCCACAAAATTTATTGTCGTTAATGTTTGATAGCCAATTGTCTACAAGACTAGTCAGTGCCGTGTGGCATGAATGATTTTGTCTAAATCCAGACTGATTAGGGTGAAGTAGGTTGTTGATATCTATATGATGGACTAGGTGCTTATTTATATGTTTTTCCAGGGGCTTTGAGAGCATAGGTATAATAGAGATTGGCCTATAGTTTGATGGGTCAGAAGTATCACCGACTTGTAGATGGGTATCACTTTAGCACATTTGAAGGCATTAGGGAAGTAGTTTTTGTCAAGACAAAGGTTATATATATGTGTTAGGGTGTCAGTGATAACTGGGGCTGATAGTTTTAGTATTTTGCTGTCTATTCCATCAAGACCACATGTTCTTGATTGTTTGAGGTGAGTTAGATAGTTATAGACCTCTGAAACAGATATGAATGGTATGTGAAGTTTAGAAGGAATATGCTTTTCTTGGCAGTAATGTTTTAATTCATTGAGGTCATTGGACTTTGAATTATCATTGCTAATTACGTTAGAGGAAACATTGATGAAGTGATTGTTAAGTTTTTCACTAGAAATGTCTTTGATTATGTTTGATTTGGAAGATGGCTGATTGTTTGTTATCTGGTTTATTGCTCGCCATATAGTCTTTGAGTTTTGTTTGGAAGAAAGTAAATCTTGGAAATATTTCTTTTTTTCTCGACGTTTTTGTGAGTTTATGGCATTCCTTAATTTTTTTGACTCCTCATAATATTTATTTTCTTTTAGAAAATCTCTAAGATAACATGCTTCCTCTAGTTCTTTTGTGAGCCAAGGCGGTTTGGGGACATGTTTGATCCTAATTGTTTTTAGTGGAGCATGCTTGTTGTAGATTTCAGTAAAAGTTTTTATCCAAAGCTCAATTGCTAAGTCTGGATCTGTAATGTTGAATGTTTCCGAGATCTTGGAGTTACATAATTCTAGGAGAAAAAGCTGTTCATCAAATTTTGCGAAAGAACGATAGGTTATAGTTTTATGGCCAGGTTTGGGAATTTTTGTTCCTTTTTTTGACCATGTGGCACAGACTGGATAGTGATCGCTGCAGCTGTAGACAGGGACACACGTTTCTATGATGTTTTTAGGGTTAGATGTGTAGATGTGATCAATAATTGTGCTTGAAGTTGATGTGACTCTTGTGGGTGAATTGACTAATTGGTGAAGATTGAGGGAATTCATAACTTGGGTCCATTGATTGTGTACTTTTGCTAGGTCAATATTGAAGTCTCCCAGTAAGATTATTTCTCTGGATTCTAATAGGACTTCGTTCATCATGGAGTCAAACTTGTCTATCCAGTTTGTTCTTTCTGATGGATTTCTGTAGCAGAACCCCATTACAATAGGGTGTGAACCTTTCACAGAGACTTCAATCCAGATAGATTCTACTTCAAGACTTTCTAGATGGGGAAGACGTTTGAATGTTACTGATTCACTAATATAGATTAAGATTCCTGTTTCTTTGGAATGTTGTGGATCTCTTCGTAGGATTTTGTAACCGGGAATATATATGTCCATATCCATTATATGCTTTGAAAGTCTTGACTCAGAAAGGCCAATTATGTGAAATGGTTTGCCTTGATTTGTGATGAGCGTTGATATATCTTCGATTTTATTTACTGCATGGTTTATGTTTAGGTGGCAGATTCGTAATCCATCCTTGGAGGGCCATGAAGTATGCTTTGAATGCATCTGTCAGTTAGTTTAGTGAGGAATGTTAAGTGTGTGTAAAGTTTGGTGATGATGAAGAGAAATAAGTTGGAAAAGTAATAATAGGGGGGAGTCGAGTAAGCACTTGATTGGGACAAAAAGATGAAATGTATCAGAAAGAATAAAAAAAAAAATATTAAACACTGAACATACAACAAATGATAATATATAAAAATGGATTTAGTAATTCAAATAAACTCTCTTAAGTCTATTCAGAAGAACACTTTCAATAAACAGAACCAGCAATCACGGGCACAAATAGTATGATACGGTTATGTGGAAGAAGAGAGGTTAAGAAAATGGAAGGAAAAGGAATATATATATATATAGAGAGAGAGAGAGAGAGAGAAACAAGCAAAACAATACTAAATCACCTTGAACAGTCAAGGTAATACAATGTTCAAAATATAAAAAGTACACCTGTAACAGCAATGGAAACAATAGTCACGGCCAGAATACTGGAGTATATCCTGATGCACAATCAGTGCAGTCCTGAAGAATAGAATGTTGGCACACAATCAGCACAGATCCTGAGTTGTTTTTGTTTTTGTTTTTTTTTAGTCATATGAAAGAAGATCTGGCACTGATCAGTCACTGTGTGCTACACATTCAGAGCACTGCAGGTGGGCACACTTCGAGCACAAAATATCTGATAAAGTATATAGATATCAGTCTGTCACCAAGTGAATAACTCGAGACCATGGGGCGTGGAGCACAGGAAACAGTCTTTGCAATCTTGTGGTATTGTTTGCACATATGTTTATGTGTACACAATCATTTTGTTCACTCGCACACACGCACATACACACACGCATACACACACCTTAGTGAAGGCCATTACTAGAGTATATTCTGATGCTCAATCAGCGCACTCCTGAAGAATAAGATGTTGACACACAATCAGCACAGATCCTGAAGATTTTAGTCAAGTCTTTTCTGGAAGAAATATGATTTGGTGCTGGTCATCAGTGTGGGCTCAACATTCTGAGCACTGTTTCAGGGGGGCACGTCACAAGCACAGAATGTCTGATATATATATAAGTATCAGTCAATCACCAGGTAAACTAGTCAAGACCATGGGGTGTGGAGCACAGGAAACAGTCTTCATAATCCTGTCCTGCTGTTGTTTTGTAAACACATATGTTCATGTGCAGGTAAACATTTTGTTCATTCACACCAGCATTGTTCATTGTTCATTGTTCATTCACACAGGCATTCACACACACACATACATATACATACACATACACATACTCGCACACACATACACACACTGTGTATGTATAAAAGTATAGGTAGGTGCATGCATGCATAGCACCCTCATTTACACACAGAGAGACAGAGAGAGAGAGAGAGACAGAGAGAGAGACAGAGAGAGAGGGGGAGAAAGGGAGGGAAGGAAGAGACAGAGAAGAGAGAGAATAAGAGATAGAGAGATAGAGAGAAGAGAGAGAGAGAGAGAGAGAGAGAGAGAGAGGAGAGAGAAGAGAGAGAGAGAGAGAGAGAGAGAGAGAGAGAGAGAGAGAGAGAGAGAGAGAGAGAGAGGGCGGTATTGTCCATTTAGCATTGCAGCCATGTAGACAAAGGGGAATGGTGGTGACGATATTCATGATACATAAACATTATCCAAACATTTTCATTTCCTTTAACTACAGATAAACAAAAGAGGGGGGTAGGGGTAAGGGGAAGGTTAGCCTAGTGGTCAGAGCGTTGCACTAGTGTTTTGACGGGATCGATCTGGGGTTGTAACCACCACCAAGTCCGCTTCAGGGAATTTTTACCCCTATGGAGTTAACATCAGTCCTGACTCCTCTCCTGCCAATGTCTTTCGGATAGGGCTACAAACCGAGGACCTGTGAGCGAACGCCTGTAGAACATCTAGCGGGCACGTTAAAACCTGTTCAGCATTTCAAAAGAGTAGACTATTCGTAAGAACAGGTGGATACATACATACATACATACATACATACATACATACATACATACATACATACATACATACATACATACATACATACATACATACATACATACAAATAGAGAGAGAGAGAGAGAGAGAGAGAGAGAGAGAGAGAGAGAGAGAGAGAGAGAGAGAGATGAGAGAGAGAGGAGAGAGAGAGATGCCTGAACACTGGTGGGAGAAGAGCAGACGGCACTTGGACATATGCATATCAATAAAGTAAGGGACTAACCGTTTCTACACTAAAACAAATCATATGGTGGTCTAGAGGTAACACATCAGCCTTGAGGGCAAAAGTGTGCATTTTATCCGTGTTTGTCCCCAAACTTTTTCCTATCCACTAGGCCTTGAGTAGTAGTCTGTGTGCTAGTCTTTTGGATGGGATGATAAGTCCAGGTCCCATGAGCAACACATATCTACCACATGTAAAATAACCATGGCATAAAGATGATTGCCCCTGTAAAAAGTCTCTACAAAAAAGTTATTGTTATGTAAAAACAAATACACATGCAGATGGGTACGTTCTTCAAAAAATGCCTTTTAGTGAGATTTCCAAAGCAAAACTAAATGGCACAGCAGGCTATAAGTTTACAAGTGGCGCCTCACCAACTAGTGAGTTATCATGCAATCGCACAGTTAAAATTATGCTAGAAAAGTCCACTCTGATTAACTGACAAACAAACATGCAAAAAAGCAAAATATAGATACAAACCATCCCTCTGTCTATCTCTCTCTCCTTACAGGCCTTCGTGCCAGTGACAGCAGTCCAACGTTTTACATACACACAGCAATCAAAGGGAAAGAGAAGCACAAAATTACATCATAGTATGCAGACACAAAGACGATATTTTCACACAAGCATTCAAGCCTGTGGACCATTGTGCCTGAAAACATCCTGAAGACTGTGAAGCATGATGCTCCAAAAACGGTCCCTGTCACGTTCTTCTTCTGGCCAATGCAGATAGGTGGAGGTCCTCAGGATGGCCATCATGCCAGACGTCCACTCTCTTGGTTGCACTTTTTCCACACAAACCACCAGCATCACATCCTCATTATCCATGACATGTCTCTGACACAACCCCAACTCAAACTGGCACCAGCGGCTGTTGGCGAAGTGGGTGGAGAATATTATCAGGGCTCGCTTACTCCTCTCCACGCTGTTTTCAATGTTGTGCAGAATATTCTGCCCAGGGTGGAAGTCTCGCTCATGAAGGCACAGCCTTAGTCCTGCCTGTCCTTCCAGCTTTGGCACCAGCTGTCCACGAACCCATTCACTGTCCCCTTCTGCATAAGCCACAAAAATGTCATAGAGGTAGTCTTCATTGGCTGCAAAATGAACTCTTTTTTCACGACCACCAAAAAATCTGATTAACAAGGGTTTCTTTTGACAGACCACATAGATGGATATGAAAATGATTCAATAAGAATCATTAATCCCAATGGTATTAAAATAATAATCGCAAAATACACTCAGAGTGCCAAGCAAGCTTGTTGTTTAAATGAAAAGATGCAAGTGGGATTGTCCCAGAACCGATATCAGAGTCAGGGTTATAGGTACATGTATAATTGTATTGGAGAGATTGAACAAAGATGGCTGGGACACATACCACTGCTGAAACCACATCAACAGCATGAACAGATGAACTGGTTTCCACTTAAATCCAAATGCTGTAGACTTTTTTCTTGTAGCTTCAGTAAAAGTACTCTCCTGGATGTTGGGATCAATTTTCACTCAGGTCCAGATTGTAGAGTTTTTGTTTCATTCAGAACAGCATCAGGTAATGCTTCAATGAAGTTGCCTCTAAGAATCAGATTCTGCAATGCTGGAAAAGTGACACTTGTAAATTCGGGAATATTTACATTCTCACTGAGTTAAACCCAATATGTGCAGGCGTAGGAAGAACACTAAAGAGTTCCTGAAATTCACTCACACTAACGTGGCCCATGTAGTTTCCACCCAGATACAATGTGGTTAAGTTATCACATCCTCTAAAACTGTGTAGTTTTAGACCAGTTTTATCACCAAACTGCAGATTATTACCAGCCAGGGACAAGCTTTCCAGGCCATTGTTGTTAAAAGCATCATCCTCAATGTAGCTCATGCCGGATATCAAGCTAGATTGAGTGTTAGCAGACTTGGAAAGCTGGATCTAGTAAAGGAATCTGGAGACAATCCAGAAATCCAGTTCTGACTGAGATCCAAAACACGCAATTCTGGAAGACACACTGCAGATGGAATCATTGAAATAAAATTGTTGTTGTAAATTCAAAACATTCAAGTTAGGAAACAAAGAAACATTCTCTTTGCACGAATCTGGAAATATACGGAGCAGTTGTTCTCTAAGTTCATTGTCTGCAGTTTTAGAACTGCCTCTGTACTTACTTGTTTGATATGGTTGATGCCAGTCCCAGATTCTGAAGCTTTTCCATTTTAGCAAACATTGTCAGATTTCCTGAAATCATGCCATTTCCAGACATCTCCAGACTTCTAAGCTGTGAAAATTTAAACAGGTGAAAAATTCGAGATGGCAGTCTTCCCAAGGTCCATGTAAGAAATATCAAGGTATTCCAGAGTTGGCACAGAGAACACAGGATGCAGTTTCACATAACTCAGTCTGGTGTTGTGTGTCAATACCAATCCTGTTAGGTGTCTCAAAGCAGCAAAAGCCTTGGCATGTATGACAAACAGTTCATTGTGACTCAGATCCAGAAAACTGATGTCAGTCACATTGGCGAAGAAGTGTTGAGGGATTTCTTTCACGCTGTTTTCTGAAAATCTCAGGGTGCGGATTGCAGCTGGAAGACGTGGAATGAACAGCAGCTGTCCATGATTCCCAGAACAGTCAGCTTCTTCATCTCGACATCTGCATTTGTCCTCAAAACAAAAATACCATGGAGCAGACATAGAGGAAGAGAAACGTGTCCCTTCATTTTGTACCCCCTTGTCTGGGCTGGGCAAGTCCCTGTGCCATGAAGCAGCCTCTCCATTGCCTGACAGATCAGCAGCACAGCAGCACACAGGAGAGAGAGGGAACCAGATAACACCAACACACTGCAGGTGAACACTGCCAGGAAAACTGAGCTAAAATTAGACTGTGCAGACATTGTAAGTTAGTTAAGGAAGAAAACAAAACTAGGAGTATTTCAGTTCCCTTTATCAGTGCTATTCCACACGTTCACAACACTTGAAGAAGAAAAATACGGGAGTTAACAGTTACATACATGATTGAAACACACCCACACATCCCAGTCTTGTAGCATTACAAGAATGCAGACTATGCAAACGTTTGTAGTTATCTGGAAAATGGGCGAAGGAACATTGACTAACACTCTCTGTGCCAGTAACTCTTGGTTACGAACTGCCAGGGCTTACACTATCAACCTTCCACAACTGAAAGGAAAGGAAAATTCCGTCTAGTAATTCTGTTCCCTTTCAGCAAAACTCCCTCCTGTCAGTTCTATTTTTGGAGGTGTGCGTAACTGGCCTGTGTTGTGCATAGAGAAATGCACGTTGCTGGTTATGCTGTGCAGACCATAGTAGTGCACTCATACAGAGTAATGGATAGGAACAAGAAACAGAGACATATGTGACGCTCCACACGAATGATCGCTTAGCACATTACTCAATTTTGTCCTAGGAGCCATTAAAGGCAGATGGGGGTCAAGTTGTCAATTTTGAGATTTGGATTGATTTTTAAACTATATCCGTTGATCTACCTTATAATGAAATATCAAGGCATAAGGTTTATTGCTTTTGCTTTTAAATGTGTTTTGAAAATACACAAGCCCTCATTCTGACAACCTGATACGAAAATAAACATGCCCATTTCTCATTTTGTCACATCCTGCTGTCTACCATTTCAATTTGTAATAACTTTGCACACAATTGTCCGATTTTCAATCTTTTTTTGTATTAGAGAGCCCTTTTATTGCAGATTAATAATTTGTCAATAACTAAAAATTGACCTCTGGTGCAATGCAACTCCTTATGTGGTGGTGCTCACATATGCCTGTTAGGCAGTGTAGGAATGCAGTGTGTGTATGTATGTATGT
>CM060320.1:26689016-26691516 GCA_030674155.1 Stramonita haemastoma
TGAAGAGACAATGAGAAATAGAGAAAGGAGAGCTGTAAGATGAAGGAAAGAGTGTGAACTAAAGAGGAGAGTGAGGATCAAGTAAATATGGGGTAGGAATTGTTTAAAGTTCCATTCAATTCGATTCAAACATTTACTTATCTAAAAATAAAATCCAGAGAAATTGCGTTGGTTACACAAGCCATGAATCAAAAAAGATAAATAGGAAAACACTTATTACAGAAAAAAATACTACAATGCAGAATACAAACATCAAACACACACACACACACACACACTACAAGAGAAGCTGTGCCGATGGTTTCACAGACACAGATTCCAAGTTTTTGCTGCAAGGTTTTCCTAACAGATTTCCATAAATTTGTTGTTGTTGTTGTCGTTGTTGTTGTTGTCATTGTTCTTTTCAGGCACTTCCCCAGCTTCAGAACCTGGGAGTCACTCGGAATACACACTCCTGTCTCACGCATCACAGTTGAGAATCACTGTGACACCACAAGCACACACCAGGCATGAAGCTGGCGTGATTGTATTATCAGTGGGATGAGGAAGACAAGAGTGCATAATTCTGAAGGACCTCTACAGAGTGGTAGGCTGGAAAATGCACGACAACAACAACAACAATAACAACAATAACAACAAACCACATAAGTCTTACATGAAACAGTAGATCAGTTGTAGGTGACTATATAAATGGCACAAAAATACACAGCATGATATATAAGGCTTTTCAGGCAAACTGGCTTAAGTAGGTGATAAGTAATTTCCTGACAGTTTTTCTTGTTCTTAAAAGGTTTGGTTTTGCCTACAAGAACAGGGAATAGAGGTGAAAACATCATTGGGGCGGGGTTGGTGGTGGTGGTGGGGGTGGGTTAAAAACTGATGAGACACACACAGTTCAGGGACCGACAGAGAGGCCCAAGGGAAACAGCAAGGGAGATAATGTAACACGACTCTTGCTCAACAGCCAAAAGGTACAAAGAGGACAGACAGAGCAAAGTAAAGTAAGATGGACAGATATACAGATGAAGGCAGGACAAATCTTTAAAAAATGGGTGACAGTGCTTTCATTGGGACGTGCTCTCCCTGTGGAGAGTGGTCAATTTTCACATAAAGCAATTTGTCGTGAATGAAAGTAGTCTATAATACAATACAGTAACCAGGGGGGAGTCTATGACTCTCAGTCGCTTAACGCCACAGAAACCGGGATAAGCACCGGCCTGATGAGCCTTAAGGCTCGGGACAGACTTTAACTTTAACTTAACACACCATGTCTTCTTTTCATTTCTGCTTGATCTTACAAATAGATGTTAATTTCAACCAATAACTTTTGTTCAGATTTCAAAAGCAGAAATAAATGGGGCAGCACCCTGTTTGCTCACAGGAAGCGCGTCATCAACTAGTCAGTCATCACACGGTTAAAACGATGCCAGAAAAAATCCACTCTTATAAACTGACAAACAAACATGCGAAAATTTAAAAAAAAAGACACAAACCATCTCTGTGTGTATCTCCTTCTGCTCACAGGCTTCCATTCCAATGGCAGCAGTCCAAAGTTTTACATACACACAGTAGTCAAAGATGAAGAGAAGCAGAAAATTACATCATAACATGCAGAAACAAAGACGATACTTTTACTCAAGCATTCAAGCCTGGGGACCATTGTGCCTGAAGACATCCTGAAGACTGTGAAACATGATGCCCCAAAAACGGTCCCTGTCACGTGCTTCTTCTGGCCATTGCAGATAGGTGGAGGTCAAGATGATGGCCATCATATCAGTCGTCCACACTCTTGGTTGCACTTCTTCCACACAAACCACCAGCATCACATCCTCATTATCCATAACATGTCTCTGACACAACCCCAACTCAAACTGGCACCAGCGGCTGTTGGCGAAGTGGGTGGAGAATATCATCAGGGCTCGCCTACTCCTCTGCAGGTTGTTTTCAATGTTGTGCAGAATATTCTGCCCAGGGTGGAAGTCTCGCTCATGAAGGCACAGCCTTAGTCCTGCCTGTCCTTCCAGCTTTGGCACCAGCTGTCCACGAACCCATTCACTGTCCCCTTCTGCATAAGCCACAAAAATGTCATAGATGTAATCTTCATTGGCTGCACGCTCAACTCTATTCTCATGACCACCGAAAAACCTGATCAGCCGATGTCTTTTAGAATGACCCCTGTAGATTTTCAGGAATATGTATCCAATCAGAAATATCAATATGTCAGCCAGAGAACCTATAATGAAAAGAGAATAAAAAGTGTCAAGCAAGCAAGCTTGTTGATTTAAATGAAAAGATGCAAGTGGGATTGTCCCAGATCCAAATTCAGAGTCAAAATCATAGGTGCATGTATAATTGTCATGAGAGAGATTGAACAAAGATGGCTGGGACACATACCACTGCTGAAACCACACCAACTCGCATGAACAGGTGAATGGGTTCCCACTTAGATCCAAATGATGGAGACTGTTTCTTGTAGTTTCACTGAAAGTACTCTCCTGGA
>CM060320.1:26702008-26704508 GCA_030674155.1 Stramonita haemastoma
CACACACACACACAACACACACACACACACACACACACACACACACACACACCACACACACACACACACACACACAAAACCACACACACACAAAACAACAAACAACAAAACAAACAAACAACAAAATACCCCCCCCAAAAAAAAAAAACCCAAAAAAACCCCAAACTAAATACCCCCCCAAAAAAAAAACAAACAACACAACCCCCCCCCCCAAAAAAAAAAATCAATAAAAACAACAACAACAAAACAATACAAAAAGAAGATTGGCACCAGTCTGACGATTCCCACATTCATTTCACCTTGTTGAAATCTCTCTCCAGAAGCATGGATACTCCGAGGGGCGGGGGATATTGGGAACTAGAGTTGCGGTAATGGTGGGGGATGGTGATGGGGGATCAGCTGGGGTGGTGGGGGTATCTTCTTCTGCCTTTTCGTTCTTTTCTGTTTCTCTTTTGTTTTTCTTCTCCTGTTCTTGTTTCTATCTTTTCTATTTGTTCGTCTCATTCGTGTTGTTGTTGTTATTGTTGTTATTATTGTTGTTGTTACTGTTGCTATTGTTGATATTGTTGTTGCTGCTACTGCTGTGGTTGTTGTTGTTGTTGTTGTTGTTGTTGTTGTAGTTGTTGTTCTTCTTCTTGTCTGTTACTGGGAGGGTTTTTTTTTGTCTCTGTTCCTCTCTGTATGTTTGCGTCTTTGTGTGTGTGTGTGTGTGTGTGTGTGTGTTTGTGTGTGTGTGTGTGTGTGTGTGTGTGTGTGTGTGTGCGTGCGTGCGTGTGTGCGTGCATGCGTGCGTGCGTGTGTGTGTGTGTGTGTGTGGTGCGCGTGAGCGTGCGCGTGCGTGTGCGTGCGTGCGTGTGTGTGTGTATGTACTTGCGTATGTGCGCGTGCGCACGCGCGTGTGTGTGTAAAGAACCACGGAAATGTATGGGATCCAGACGAAGATAAAATAATGGAAAAATCTCCACATAAATCAGGAGGCTATTGACCCCTTTTATATGATTTGTGTTCAATCAGTGTGTTTAGATAACATCCCTCCTATCTCCCTCTTTGTCTCTGTCTCTGTTTCTGTCTCTCTATCTCTCTGTACCTTTATCTCTGTCTCTCTTTTCTGTCTGTCTCTCTGTCTCTTCTCTCTGTCTGTATCTGTGTCTCTGTCTGTCTGTCTGTCTCTCTATCTGTCTGTCTGTCTGTCTGTATCTCTCTCTCTCTGTGGTTCCCTTCTATTTCTTTCGTGTACTGTTTTAAACAACATGCACACATGTATGCACGTAAGCACGCATGAACAAGCATTGTTGCGTACATGTGTGTATGTGTGCACAGAGGAAGAGAGAGAGAGAGAGAGAGACAGAGAGACAGACAGACAGACAGACAGACAGAACAGACAGACAGACAGGCAGACGAGACAGAAGACAGACAGACAGACAGACAGCAGAGAGAGAAGAGAGACAGAAGAAGACAGAGAAGAGACAGAGACAGAGAGAGAGAGAGAGAGGAGAGAGAGAGAGAGAGAGAGAGAGAGAGAGAGAGAGAGAGAGAGAGAGAGAGAGAGAGAGAGAGAGAGAGAGAGAGAGAGAGAGAGAGAGAGAGAGAGAGAGAGAGAGAGAGAGAGAGAGAAGAGAGAGAGAGAGAGAGAGAGAGAGAGAGAGAGAGAGAGAGAGAGAGAGAACTTGTTGCAGCAACAAAGCTAGGGAGGGTGTGCACAAAATTGAATTATTGCGTTCCGCTTCATTCATGTTTCGTTTTCCCATCCCTCAGTGTTAAAGCAGTTGTTGATGCCCAACAAATATTTATTATCTACTGTGTCCACATAATATTCTGTTCTACTTAGCCATTGAGCGTATAGGTGGTAGCGTTCAGCTTTCTCTCCTTCAGATGAGATCGTAGATTCTGCTAACCGCTTTTGGTTAGCTGAACAGGGAGAGGAAAAACGTTTTAATTAATCAGACATGCCTGGTGCACAGAGAGAAAGGTCCAGTATACTGAATACTCTTTTGTGTTGACTGAAGTTTATTGTTTTTTTTTAAATACTAATTGCTGCCCAAACAAGGTACAACAAAACAACATTTAACAACTACCACCACGACAACATCCAATAACCAACCAACCAACCAACACCAAACCAATCAACCAACCCTCCAAAATACCCCCCCCCACACACACACACACACTTTAATGTAGTTAATGCTCAACATTTAACTTGCTTTTATTCTTGCAAATTCTAGTACATAAAATTCAGGAATATAACCCCCTTTTTGCTTCCTTTCTTTGTAAAACGGAACAAAATATTATTTTTTCTTCTTTGTCAAACTCCCAGAAAGTAACTATTGTTGTCATATGTACAAAAATGCGTTGCACTACCATTAAGCGTCTTACAAGTCAGGCCTAGCGCAATGGCTTCGGCGTGGGAGACAATTGTTATCTTTTAAATCTTTCTGGCAAAAGAAAGGCAGGAGAATGGATCAAGAAAGCAGATAATTGACAATAAAGAGATGACAGGAAG
>CM060320.1:26712008-26719508 GCA_030674155.1 Stramonita haemastoma
CCCCCATCCTTATGCTCTTCCCCCCCCCCCTCCACCCTGACCCTCACCACTACCTCCTGCCTTCCCAACGAATAAAAATCCCAAAATAAATATAAAAAAGAGAAAACAGACTTTAGTCTCCTGAGAAAAGCAGTCTATGAACAAGCTGGTAAATTGCTGTCATGTTTTCTCAATTAGGAACGAAATTAACCAAACAATTATGAAGTTTGTCAACAATGTGTTTTGTTATCTTCACACCTTGTTCATTCAGTGACCCATGAAGCACTAGGATGATTATGCTAATGATAACCACATTAAAGTTGTTGGTTTTTCTTCTTGTTGAAGAAACCTCAGGAAAATAATTATTATGCTTGGGAAAATGGATGTGTGTGTGTGTGTGTGTGTGTGTGTGTGTGTGTGTGTGTGTGTGTGTGTGTGTGTGTGTGTGTGTGTGTGTGTGTGTGTGTGTGTGTGTGTGTGTGTGTGTGTGTGTGTGTCTCTTCTCTCTCTCTCTCTCTCTCTCTCTCTCTCTCTCTCTCTCTCTCTCTCTCTCTCTCTCTCTCTCTCTCTGTAATGCAAAAATAGAAAAGAGAACTATCAGAAATGTGTACATGTGTTCTGTTAGTCAGTCAGTCTGTCTGTTTCTGGTGGTTCTGTGCCTGGCAGCCCCTCTGTATGTATCTCTCTGTGTTTGTGTCATTATCTTCTTTATTTTTCTCTGGTACTATTCCTCCACCCATCTTTCCTCCCTCCCTCCCTCCCTCTCTGTTTTTTTCTGCCTCTACTTACTCTTTCCTTCCGACTTTTCTACCTGTCTTTATATTGACAAGTAGACAAGATATTATTTCTCCTTTTTATTTAAAAATTGCTCGTGCATTTTCATTTCTTTGGAAAAAGTAATTCCATGATGATACAACATTTTACATAGTTTGCTTATGTAGATCTATGTGTACTCTGTTGGGATGATTTCAATATAAAAAAAAAAGAAATAGTGTCGTCATTTCGTCGAACTTGTTGTGTATTGTGTCGTCCAATTTTAACATGTTTGAGAGGAAAATGATCATGATAATGCCTGACAAAAATCCCGAGTGAGTTTCGACAAGGTATTCTTTGGGCTTTCGGTACCAGAGTATTATTAAATAAAGGAGGCTTTTTTTTCTAAGGTGTGTACAGTATTCCAAGTATGACCAGTTCTTCCTTTTACAAATGGTGAGAGCTGTAGTTTTATTGTCTTCCAAAACTATCGTGTAGATGATAGTGTACTGTTCCGTCCTTTTCTATCATGAAGAACAATAATTTATCGATAATAAAATCACAAGTCTGTACTGCAGAACCTCTTCCATCTGTGGCTTTAAACCAATCTGCTTTGTGTAAGTGGAGGACATTTCGAAATCTGTTCAATACATTATTGTTTGGTCTCATTAATCCTAACTCACTTCATTGTAATCAAACACAATAATGACAGGTATACTTGTGTGTTACCGCTTCTTAACCCTCTTCCAATTATTAACATACAAGTGACAGCATCTTTGAAACCTGCCAAAACACAACCTTATTCATAATTTCTTTTACAACTCCCTAAGGGATTCAAACGCGTGACCCTTTCCTGCCTCTCGCCCACAAAAAGGAAGCATGGCCCCATAGTTCCATTCCTTCATGCACTTTTCAACCTCATCCAGAGTGGAGTGGGCAAACTCCAGTGCCCAAATATGGATTATAATGGACCAGCACGTGCTGGAGTTGCCTCCCATAACCCTTTCGAAGGGACGTGCACACTCTCTTAGCGACCAAAGTTGTTCGTGTGTTTGCGTGAGGGTGCGTGAAACGGAGGCTAACTTTTTTTATTTTTCCTCAAATATGAAGAGCATGCCTCAGTCACTAAGATGTAGAGATGAAGATTAGAAAGATGATTAGTTTTGGTGGTGAAACATATGTTTTGCTGAACTGATTGTCTTTGCAGTTTTTTTTTCTTCCTCTTTTTCTCTTTCTTCTAAAAGCCTTTTTCTTTGCTGGTTTGCTTTTTTCTTATAGTATGTATAAAATGCTAAAGAGCTTTTTTTATTATGAATCTTCAGTTGATAACTAAAGGGAGAGTAAAGAAGAAAAAGGATAGGATTGTTTGTTTTCCTTACTGAACCATGTTACCTTGCAAAGAGTACACTGCTTGGGACTGTACTGCGAATTATAAGCGTAAGAAAGTAAAATAAAAACGAGATGGGAAGACATCATCAGTGTTATTGGACTGGTCTCTGCTGACTTCTTGAATTAGTTTAAATCCTACCATTTTCTGTCGTGACTGCCATGGTATGGCCCCTGAGACTAGCCAGGGAATATTTTATTAAAGACAAGATATGATTGAACAGTTGCTTTTAAACTGAAAATCTAATAAAAAGAACCCCAAACAAAACAAAACAACTTCGTGGCTTTGTCTGTGAACAACTATCCAATTCTGGTCTGAGATATTGTTTTTTCAAATGGTGATAGTTCTGATAAATTATGGTCTCCCCAGTCAGTCAGCAGAGCTACGTACATCTTCAGGGAAATACTAAAAAGGACTTACTTTTTCAGATTTCTTCCATTAATTTATCAAACATGCAAAAACAAAATGACCAATAAACAAAGCAAATTATCTCACTGACATCCCAAAATGGTTCCTGTAGGAGCCTCAGTACATAGCCTCCTCTACAAAAAAAAAAGCAACAGAAAGAGGTGAGGAGATGAATGCATCTAACTCCCTGGGGCCACCAATCTCGATTTCATTCCTCTAATGCACCTTTTGACCTCAGCCAAATCAGACCAGACACACCCCAAAATCCCCAAATTGGATTTTAACAGAGCAGCACGTGCTGGGGAGTTTTCCCTTGACCATGTGGCAGACGTGTGTGTGTGCTCTGTGCTGATGACTGGCAGTGGTTAGTGCACGTGCCTGCGTGACAGAGGGAAACGGTACTAAACTTTACTGTGCTGCTTGCTTTGTTTGTCCATTAGCCAAGTTGGCGTTTGACGCTTGTTAGGCATAGGGCGTAGGAGGTAAAGAGGTACATTGGGAAATTGTAGTTAGTCTAGATGATGATGTTGCTGTTATTTTGTTTTTGTTATCGTTTTGTGGGTAATGGTGTGTGTTACACACAGACACACAGACGTGTGTGTGTGTATGTGTGTGTGTGTGTGTGTGCACACATAGTTGTTGCATGCACTCCATCAAACACACCCATTCAAACATATGCCATATAATGTACATCTCAATAAAGACAAAACAGCAAAAGCAAAACAGACTAAGTACAAAAAACTTTAATGAGTTGAGGGTTAGTCTAGGAATTAGACAGAAGCCGATGGAACTTTCAAAATTATTGTTAGTTTTATCTTGAATCATCAAACACAGCACTAAGACATTTAGCCTGTGTTGTAGATCTAAACCAATTGCTTGGAGGATGGAATCAGTCGGGGAGATCTACCTTGTGCCTCACTCATATTCAAAGTGCCCTCCCACCCTCTCCCTTCCACCAAATTAACCCTAATGATGCAATACTTTCCCTCACTAAATTTCAAACAAGAACAAAACAGATTAAAGAAATTACTCCTCAGCCTGTAATCCCCTCCTTCAAGCTTCATTAAACCCCAAACAAATTAAACAGATTAAAGAAATTGCTCCTTCTCCTTTTCATTCATACCTTCACGCCCTTTTTAACCCTAGTTCTAAACTGGACATGGTACACAGCAACCACTCCCCTCTACTGCTCCTCCACAACCCCAAATTGGATTGTAAGAGACCGGCACGTGTGGGCGCAATGGGTTGGACCCTCACACAACGTGTGCACTCTCTTGTAGTGTCTGAGACCATTGGGGCACGTGCTGAAGTGCAGGAAACAGAAGTGACTCGGTTTGCTTGTCCACAAACATATTATGTCCTAGACGTGCTGGTCAGCCCCAACCCCCCCCCCCCAAAAAAAAAAAAAGAAAAAGAAAAGAAAGAAAAAAGGAACAGAGGGGTGTAGAAGGATAACTAATTTGGTTAAAATGATGAATCTCAATTTGTTGAAGATCTTTGCTGTAATTATCTTCAGCAGTTTGGCTTGTTGATGGTGTTGTTTATCATTGATGCCATTGCCTTTGGATTGTTTGCTTGCAATATTTGGATGTCTGAGTAGGATGAAATGTTGATGGTAGTTTTTTTGTGGGGTTTCGCTGTAGTTTGGATTTTTTTGGGGGGTGGGGTAGGGGCCCTGGGGGGCTATACATTTAAAGTTTTTAATTGTTTGTGACTGGTTGTGTGTAAGAATACGTTGAATGCAAGCCCTTTGAGTTGCGTCACAAGATGCAGCACCATATAAATTCTGTGTTGATTATGATGATGATGATGATGATGATGATGATGGTGATGACGATGATGATGATGATGATGGTGGGGATAATTGATTGTTCATTTTGTTTTGGTTTGTTGTCTGCTTGTTTTTAACTTCCTCGTTTCTTCCATCATTCTTCTCTCTCTCTCTCTCTCTCTCTCTCTCTCTCTCTCTCTCTCTCTCTCTCTCTCTCTCTCTCTCTCTCTCTCTCTCTCTCTCTCTCTCTCTCTCTCTCTCTCTCTCCCCCTCCCTCCATCCCTCCCTCCCTCGTCCCCTCTCTCTCTTCTCTCTTCTTTTTACTTTTCTTTTTTTTTAACCCTTTTCTCTGCTCTTACCGCCCCCCACCCCACCCCTCATCCCCTATCCCCCCAACCCCACCCCCAACCCCCCACCCCCCACGTATCCTCTCTCTTGTTCTTCCTTCTCACTTCTTACCCACACCCTAAAGGCCCAGGCGTGTCATTTGATCTGTCTCGTTTCTCTGCCGTCTTTTGCCTGCCAGTGAGTCTCCAGGGTGATTAGCCATTCTCTTGTTAATTAGAGGGCTTCCAAAAGGACCCTCGTTAAGGACTAATTTGCGGAGGCTGTTTTGCCGTTTTGCCGTGAGGGATGATCATGAGGGAGATAGTAGGTGATGAGGGGGATTGGATGGTAGAGTACGTGTGTGTGTGTGTGTGTGTGTGTGTGTGTGTGTGTGTGTGTGTGTGTGTGTGTGTGTGTGTGTGTGTGTGTGTGTGTGTGTGATGGGAGAGAGAGAGAGAGAGAGAGAGAGAGAGAGAGAGAGAGAGAGATGGTAGTGTGTGTGTGTGTGTGTGTGTGTGTGTGTGTGTGTGTGTGTGTGTGTGTGTGTGTGTGTGTGTGTGTGTGTGAAAGTCAAAGTCAAAGTCAAAGTCAAAATTTTATTTCCAGATAGTAGTCTATATTGAGTAAGCAAAAAAATTTGCTTTTTTCATCAAGCCATCTATCGAGAAAAAAAGCTCAATGAAAACAAAACAAAACAGGACAATGAAGATAAAAACAACAACAGAAAAACAGAATAAAGACAAAAGAACTTCATGGAGTTGAGAGTTAGTGTAGGAATTATTTGGAAGGGGATGAAACTTTCAAAATCATGATGCTTGTTTTTTTTCTTAAATGATCAAACACAGCACTGTGTGTGTGTGTGTGTGTGTGTGTGTGTGTGTGTGTGTGTGTGTGTGTGTGTGTGTGTGTGTGTGTGTGTGTGTGTGTTTGAGAGAGAATCTTCCGCATAAGTAACATGCGTAGCCTACCTGTATTGAGATTGTTGGTGGTAATTCTGTAGTTTTTATTCTAAAAATCATTTCTGTCTGTTTGTATCTTGCTTTTTTCCTCTTTTTTTGTGCTTTTAACAGAGAGAGTAATGTGGGGAACTGGTTGTCAAATCTTCATGGGTGCCCCCCCCCCCCCCCCCCACGGTCGCCAGACTAAGGGATAGATAGATAGATAGATAGATAGATAGATAGATAGATAGATAGATAGATAGATAGATAGATAGATAGATAGTTAGATAGATAGATAGAGAGAGAGAGAGAGAGAGAGAGAGACAGAGAGACAGAGAGACAGAGAGACAGAGAGACAGAGAGATAGAGAGAGAGATGCTTGAAAGAAACTGGTTGGTTTTATTTTTTGCTTATTTGGTTTGTTTGGGTCCCCCCCCCCCCCCCCCTGCTTTTTTTTTTTTTTTTTTTTTTTTGGGGGGGGTCCCATTTATCCTTTCCTGTGTTCTTCAGCTTCTCTTCCCCTGTCTCAGGGTGTTGTCAGTAGGACAAAGTCATTCCAAGACTCGCCGTCAAGAGACCAGAGCCTTCAGGCATGTTTTGTGTTTACCTCCTTCTATCTCCATTGAGGGCGACTGGTGCTTCTGATGATGCAAATGTGGGAAGATGAAACTTTTAAGTGCTACAACACATTCTCTTTGTGTTCACATGTTGAGTAGGGGTTTTTGTTGTTAAGGCTTCAACTAAAAAGTCTCTACCCCCCCCCCCCCCTCCCAAAGAAAAAGTATCACAAATGAAAGAAAGGGGGAAAAGCACACACACACGTGTAAGCACGCGCGCGCACACACAAATACACACACACACACGCACACACACACACACACACTCACCCCCCCCCCCCCCGCGCGCGCACACACACACACACACTCACTCCCCACCCACCACCCACCCCCGCACGCGCACACACACACACACATACTCATACTCACCCCCCCCCCCTCCCACACACACACACACACACACCTCGTCCCCCTGTCCTCCACAACTTAAAACAAAAAATTTGCATCATGATATCGATAACCCAAAGTTTGTGTGACAAGTCCGATAGACAGGGAGTAGGAAGGGAGAAGGGCGGAGAGGGAGGAGGAAGGAAGGAAGGAGGGAAGAAAGGAAGGAAGGAAGGAGCGCATGTGTTATCGGTCTCCAGGGAAGGAAGAAGCCAAACAGGAGGGTAATAGGGAGGATTGAACCTCCAATCCCTAATGTTAATTGGGGGTGACCTATCCAGGGCTTGTATCTGTTGGTGTCAGCTGCAAATCTCTCCTGTGGTGTCCTGCACACTTTGAGCCTCTGATCGACCGTGTCTGGGTTTGGCTTATCTGATCGTGGATGTTCTCTTTCGCGAAGAACGCGCGCGTACGCGCACGCGTGCACACACGCACGCACGCACGCACAGGCACACACACACGCGCGCGCGCGCGCGCGTGCACGCAAGCACACACACACACACACACACACGTACAACACACACACACACACACACACACACACACACACACACACACACACACACACACACACACACACACACACACACACACACACACACACACACACACACACACACACTGCTTCGGAGTCTGCGCTAAGCACCACTTGCTCGTTGTATTATGGATGCAACCAGTTTTATGTGAAGTTTTGTGTATACAACACACATTAAAAGAAGGAAGACAACGAAAGAAAGAAAGAAAGAAAGAAAGAAAGAAAGAAAGAAATGAAAAGAAAGAAAAAAGAAAAGAAAGAAAGAAAAGAAAAGAAAGAAAGAAAAGAAAAGAAAAGAAAGAAAGAAAGAAAGAAAGAAAGAAAGAAAGAAAGAAAGAAAGAAAGAAAGAAAGAAAGAAGAATAAGAAGAATGCGAAGACGAATGCGAAGAAGAATGC
>CM060320.1:26729508-26731411 GCA_030674155.1 Stramonita haemastoma
TATGTTTTTATCATTATCTCTATTATTGTCACAGTGTTTTTGTCACTGTGTCTTTGTCACTCATTGTGTGCGTGTGTGTATGTGTGTGTGCGTGCGTGTGTCTGTGTGTGTGTGTGTGTGTGTATGTAATAATAATAATAATAATAATAATAGTAGTAGTAATAATAATAATAATAATTTAAAAATAATAATAATAATAATAATAATAATAATAATACATGGAATTTGTATAGCGCTATATCTTGCAAAAACAAATCAAAGCGCTTGCATGTGTGAGTGTGCGTGCGTGCGTGCGTGTGTGTGTGAGTACGTGCATGTGTGCGTGCGTGTGTGTGTACGTGCGTACGTGTACGTGTGTTTGTGTGTGTGTGTCTGACTGTGCGTGCGCGTGTGTGCGCGCGTGTGTGTGTGTGTGTGTGTGCCTGCATGCATGCATGCATGTGCCTTGAAAGACTTGCATGCCTAATCAGTCACTTGCTTCCTACCATTACGTGAATATATCCGCGTTGGAAATCACCAATGCACAGAGCTTTTATACATACATACATTTTGAATGCCTTCTTTACACTGTGAAGAACAAAACCGAAACAAACTGAAGGGTGAAATAGGATCTCTCTGTGTATTCAAAAGCTCACAGAATGAGATTTAGCCTGCAAATTGTTCTTAGGCACGCCCGCACGCACACGCACACGCACGCACGCACGTACGCACACGCGCACGCACGCGCGCGCACACACATCACACGCACACGCGCACGCACGCACGTACACACACAGAGCTACATATACTATTTTTTGTCACATTTGTTTTACTTCTTTGCCATTCTCTCCCCCCTCCCTTTCTTTCCGCTCCACCCCCTTCCACCAGAGAGAGATACAGACAGACAGACAGACAGACAGACAGACAGACAGACAGACAGACAGACAGACAGACAGGCAGACAGAGAGACAGACATACACATAGACACACAATGAATGAATGAATAAATGAATGAATGAATGAATGAATGAATGAATGAATGAATGAATAAAATGAATGAATAAAATGAATGAATAAATTTGAATAAAATTGAACATTTTTATTAAAGGGAAACGAAAAAAGCACAACACACAGAGAGACAAGAGAAACAGAGACAGACAGGCAGAGCCCAAGACAGAGAGAGACAGAAAACCCCCAGACAGGCAATACACAACACACAGACGGACAGCCAGATACACAGACAGACGAGTATAATAAGGGAACTAGGTCATTGACAGATCGATATGATAGAGTCCCCTCAATATTCTCCATAGCTATCGGTTACTGAAAATTTGAATCGATAGCTCCAAAAAAAAAATTGTTTGCGTGCTTCTGTTTAAGTTGATTTCGTTGGGGGTTATTGAGGGGTAAGAGGGTGAGGGGGGGGGTGGAGAGGGGGTGGGGAGAAGAGGTAGGGAGGTTTGGAGATGGAAAGAGGTCAAAGTATTGAAATTAACCTCCTAATTCTTCCCAAGGGGGTTTTTATTTAAAGGGGACAAAAAAAATTCTATGAAAACAGAGGCAGAATTTTTTTTTATTTTAAAAGAAACCCAAAAAATGCTGGGGAAGGGGAAAAAAATTTTTTTTTATTAAAAAAACTGATATTTCTTTTTCATATAAATTTTTTTTTTTGTACAGAACATGAATAAAAAAAGGTCCCCCGAGGGTTCCCCCTTGGGGAAAACATTATTTTGTTTTAAAATCTGGGCCCGAGCCTAAGGCTCATCAGGCCGGGGCTTATCCCGGGTTTCCCCGGGGGCGCAACGACTGAGAGTCATAGACTCCCCCCCCGGATAGGAAAGCCAGTCCCATCGCAGGGTTTTAAACCCCCCAACACAAGGGTTTGGGACCCCTTTTAAAAACCCGGGGGGTGAAAAAAAGCCGT
>CM060320.1:26731511-26734011 GCA_030674155.1 Stramonita haemastoma
AAACTATTACCCCTATCCACAAAGTGGGAATGTGGTTACCATAACGTTGGCATAAAACTTTCCTACCGGCACAAATGGCCTACACCATGGAAAGGTGGAGCAGGTTTAAATGTGTGCAAGTACACAAGATGTTCTTGCATGCATGCGCACAGGCGACCTCGGTCTATAGTCTGGTCCAAAGGAAGAAAGAAGGAAGTGTGTGTGTGTGTGTGTGTGTGGTGTCGTTGTGTGTGTGTGTGTGTGTTGTGTGTGTGTGTGTGTGTGTGTGTTGTGTGTGTGTGTGTGTGTGTGTGTGTTGTGTGTGGTGTGTGTGTGGTGTGTGTGTGTGAGTGTGAGTGTGAGTGGGAGTGTGTGTGCGAGTACACGCACGCGCGTGTTGGTGTGACTTTGGGAGTGGGTGTGCGTGCGCACACGTGTGTGTGTCTTTGTGTGTGTGTGTGTGTGTGTGTGTGGTGTGTGTGTGTGTGTGTGTGTGTGTGTGTGTGTTGTGTGTGTGGTCTTGGTGTGTAATAATGTGGTTCGTCTGTTTGCCTGTCACACACACACACACGCGCGCGCACACACACATACACACACATGCGCGCACACACACACAACACACACACCAGTAAAATAAACAAAACCTGATCTGTTTACAGTGTGTATGACATACCAGACACACTCTCCAAGCCATGCCATAGACATTCAGTTTGCCGCTTATCAAGAGCAGGTTCAACACCAACAACCAGCCAGCCAGCCAGCCAGCCAGCCAACCAACGAAACGAATAAGCGTATTACTGTCTAGAAATAATTTTTTAAACGTAATATTACAAAGAAACAACTTTTGGCACCGTTGCTAAACACTCCTTACCTTTCGCATAGCCAGAAACCTAGACCCACCCCCCCGTCGTGTGTGTGTGTGTGTGTGTGTGTGTGTGTGTGTGTGTGTGTGTGTGTGTGTGTGTGTGTGTGCGTGCGTGCGTGCATGTGTGTGTATGTGTCTGTCTGTCTGTCTGTCTGTCCCTTCTTCCGTTCGCGCTCACGCGCGCGTGTATGCATGTATGTGTGTGTGTGTATGCGTGTGTGTGTTCGTATGTATCTGGTGTCTATGTGGTGTGTGTGTGTGTGTGTACGTGTGTGTGTATGTGTGTGTCTCTGTGTCTGTGTATTTGTGCGGTGTGTGTATGTGTTGTGTGTGCCGTTTGTGTCTGTGTGTCCGTTTGTATTTGTGTGTGTCTGTGTTCTATATGTATGCCTGTCTCTGACTCCCTCTCTGTCACTTAGTTTCTATTTGTCTCTCTGTTACTCTGTCTCTCTTTTGTGTGTCTCTGTTTGTCTCCTGTTCTTGTCTCTGTCTTGCCTGTCTCTCCACTCTCACTCTCTCTCTCTCACTCTCACTCTCACTCCCCCCCCCCCCCTCTCTCTCATGCAAATTGATCACACCACTGAAAGCAAAGTAATGGTCAACATATAGCTTTATTGACATCATAAAACCAGTTGACAATGTCTTGAGTATCACACTAAAAGAAAGCAAGTGCAGTTAAACAGTTAAAGTATACTATAGATATTGACACATTAGAAAACATGCACACATATATGTAAACAGACGTATTGCTCCATGATTTCAAAATCAATGTTTTAATATGAAAATTATAAAGCCATATCTAGATATAAAGAAGAAATAAATGAATAAAATAAATAAACCACACATACACACACACTCACACACACACACACACACTCGCACACACACAGAAACGCACGCACGCACACACACACACACACACCACACACACAACACACACACACACCACACACACACACACACACACACTCAAAAGAAACCGACACCTACAAAAAAAGTCCCTGATGTATTCAGCATAACATGACAGTCTTAGCCCTGCAGTGTGTGTACTAAGGTGCACACATTACAATACACTACATAGCAAAATTATGACCATGGCACGCTTAGAACACTAGAATAATACATATCTGAGGTGAAGAGACAATGGAGAAATAGAGAAAGGAGAGCTGTAAGATGAAGGAAAGAGTTGTGAACTAAAGAGGAGAGTGAGGATCAAGTAAATATGGGGAAGGAATTGTTTAAAGTTCCATTCAATTCGATTCAAACACTTACTTATCTATATAAAAAAAATCCAAGAAATTTGCGTTGGTTTCACAAGCCATATATCAAAAAAAATACATGGGCAAAACACTTATTACAGAAAAAATACTACAATGCAGAATACAAACATCAGCACACACACATTACAAGAGAGATGTGCCGATGGTTTCACAGACACAGATTCCAAGTTTTTGCTGCAAGGTTTTCCTAACAGATTTCCATAAATTTGTTGCTGTTGTTGTCGTTGTTGTTGTTGTCATTGTTTTTTCAGGCACTTCCCCAGCTTCAGAACCTGGGGAGTCACTCGGAATACACACTCCTGTCTCACTGAGCATCACAGCTGGGAATCACTGTTTGATTTGATTTGATTTGATTTATTCTTTTATATCGAGGATA
>CM060320.1:26739011-26741511 GCA_030674155.1 Stramonita haemastoma
CAGAAAAAATCCACTCTTTATAAACTGACAAACATGCAAAAATGAAAAAATAAGACACAAACCATCTCTCTGTGTATCTCCTTCTGCTCACAGGCTTCCATTCCAATGGCAGCAGTCCAAAGTTTTACATACACACAGTAGTCAAATGAAGAGAAGCATAAAATTACATCATAGTATGCAGAAACGAAGACGCTGTTTTGACACAAGATTTCAAGCCTGGGGACCATTGCGCCTGAAGACATCCTGAAGACTGTGAAACATGATGCCCCAAAAACGGTCCCTGTCACGTTCTTCTTCTGGCCATTGCAGATAGGTGGAGGTCAAGATGATGGCCATCATATCAGTCGTCCACACTCTTGGTTGCACTTCTTCCACACAAACCACCAGCATCACATCCTCATTATCCATAACATGTCTCTGACACAACCCCAACTCAAACTGGCACCAGCGGCTGTTGGCGAAGTGGGTGGAGAATATCATCAGGGCTCGCCTACTCCTCTGCAGGTTGTTTTCAATGTTGTGCAGAATATTCTGCCCAGGGTGGAAGTCTCGCTCATGAAGGCACAGCTTTAGTCCTGCCTGTCCTTCCAGCTTTGGCACCAGTTGTCCACGAACCCATTCACTGTCCCCTTCTGCATAAGCCACAAAAATGTCATAGATGTAATCTTCATTGGCTGCACGCTCAACTCTATTCTCATGACCACCGAAAAACCTGATCAGCCGATGTCTTTTAGAATGACCCTGTAGATTTTTAGAAATATGTATCCAATCATAAATATCAATGTTGCAGCCAGAGAAACAGTAATTATAGTATAGTATGAAGTGTCAAGCAAGCAAGCTTGTTGATTTAAATGAAAAGATGCAAGTGGGATTGTCCCTGAACCAAAATCAGAGTCAAAGCCGTAGGTGCATGTATAACTGTCTTGAGAGAGATTGAACAAAGATGGCTGGGACACATACCACTGCTGAAACCACACCAACTTGCATGAACACATGAATGGGTTCCCACCTATATCCAAATGATGAAGAGTGTTTCTTGTAGTTTCACTGAAAGTACTCTCCTGGATAGTTTGGATAACATTTCCACTCAGGTCCAGCATTGTAAGAGTCTTGGTCTCATTCAGAACAGCATCAGATAATGCTTCAATGAAGTTGCCTCTAAGAATCAGGTGCTGCAAGGCCGGAAAAGTGACACTTGTAAATTGGGGAATATTATACATTCCCCCTGAACTTAAATCCAACATGTGCAGGTGGGAAAGAACACTAAAGAGTTCCTGAAATTCACTCACACTAACGTGGTCCATGTAGTTTCCACCCAGATACAACGTGGTTAAGTTATCACATCCTCTGAAACTGTAAGGTTTTAGACCAGTCATACCACCAATCTGCAGATTATTACCAGCCAGGGACAAGCTTTCCAGACCATTGTTGTTAAAAGCATCATCCTCAATGTAGCCCATACCAGATATCAAGCTGAGATTGAGTGTTAGCAGACTTGGAAAGCTGGATCTAGTAAAGGAATCTGGAGACAATCCAGAAATCCAGTTCTGACTAAGATCCAAAACACGCAATTCTGGAAGACATATTACAGATGGAATCACTGAAATGCCATTGTTTTGTAAATTTAAATCATTCAAGTTAGGGAACAAAGAAACATTCTCTTTGCATGAATCTGGAAATATACGGAGCCAGTTGTTCTCTAAGTTCATTGTCTGCAGTTTTAGGACTGCCTCTGTACTTACTTGTCTGATATGGTTTGATGCCAGTCCCAGATTCTGAAGCTTTTCCATCTTAGCAAACATTGTCAGATTTCCTGAAATCATGCCATTTCCAGACATCTCCAGACTTCTAAGCTGTGAAAATTTAAACAGGTGAAAAATTCGAGATGGCAGTCTCCCAAGGTCCATGTAAGAAATATCAAGGTGTTCCAGAGTTCGCTCAGAGAACACAGGATGCAGTTTCACATAACTCAGTCTGGTGTTGTGTGTCAATACCAATCCTGTTAGGTGTCTCAAAGCAGCAAAAGCCTTGGGATGTATGGCAAATAGTTCATTGTGACTCAGATCCACAAAACTGATGTCAGTCACATTGGCGAAGAAGTGTTGAGGGATTTCTTTCACGCTGTTTTCAGAAAATCTCAGGGTGCGGATTGCAGCTGGAAGACGTGGAATGAACGGCAGCTGTCCATGATTCCCAGAACAGTCAGCTTCTTCATCTCGACATCTGCATTTGTCCTCAAAACAAAAATACCATGGAGCAGACATAGAGGAAGAGAAACGTGTCCCTTCAATTTGTACCCCCTTGTCTGGGCTGGCGAAGTCCCTGTGCCATGAAGCAGCCTCTCCATTGCCTGGCAGATCAGCAGCAGCAGCACACAGGAGAGAGAGGGAACCAGATAACCCCCAACACACTGCAGGTGAACACTGCCAGGAAAACTGCGCTAAAACCAGACAGCGCAGACATTTTGAAATGAGTCAGGCAAACAACTGAAATTCATATA
>CM060320.1:26744011-26746511 GCA_030674155.1 Stramonita haemastoma
CAATGCTGTATAAGTCACAGGTGTATACAGCCCCAGACTCTGGTTTGTTTCTTCTCCAAGTGGTTAGAAACATGTCGTGGTAGATGCTGTCCACAGTGTGAACTGAAGTATATGAATTTCAGTTGTTTGCCTGACTCATTTCAAAATGTCTGCGCTGTCTGGTTTTAGCGCAGTTTTCCTGGCGTTGGTGTTATCTGGTTCCCTCTCTCTCCTGTGTGCTGCTGCTGCTGATCTGCCAGGCAATGGAGAGGCTGCTTCATGGCACAGGGACTTCGCCAGCCCAGACAAGGGGGTACAAAATGAAGGGACACGTTTCTCTTCCTCTATGTCTACTCCATGGTATTTTTGTTTTGAGGACAAATGCAGATGTCGAGATGAAGAAGCTGACTGTTCTGGGAATCATGGACAGCTGCCGTTCATTCCACGTCTTCCAGCTGCAATCCGCACCCTGAGATTTTCAGAAAACAGCCTGAAAGAAATCCCTCAACACTTCTTCGCCAATGTGACTGACATCAGTTTTCTGGATCTGAGTCACAATGAACTGTTTGTCATACATGCCAAGGCTTTTGCTGCTTTGAGACACCTAACAGGATTGGTATTGACACACAACACCAGACTGAGTTATGTGAAACTGCATCCTGTGTTCTCTGTGCCAACTCTGGAATACCTTGATATTTCTTACATGGACCTTGGGAGACTGCCATCTCGAATTTTTCACCTGTTTAAATTTTCACAGCTTAGAAGTCTGGAGATGTCTGGAAATGGCATGATTTCAGGAAATCTGACAATGTTTGCTAAGATGGAAAAGCTTCAGAATCTGGGACTTGCATCTAACCATATCAGACAAGTAAGTACAGAGGCAGTCCTAAAACTGCAGACAATGAACTTAGAGAACAACTGGCTCCGTATATTTCCAGATTCATGCAAAGAGAATGTTTCTTTGTTCCCTAACTTGAATGATTTAAATTTACAAAACAATGGCATTTCAGTGATTCCATCTGTAGTATGTCTTCCAGAATTGCGTGTTTTGGATCTTAGTCAGAACTGGATTTCTGGATTGTCTCCAGATTCCTTTACTAGATCCAGCTTTCCAAGTCTGCTAACACTCAATCTCAGCTTGATATCGGGCATGAGCTACATTGAGGATGATGCTTTTAACAACAATGGCTGGAAAGCTTGTCCCTGGCTGGTAATAATCTGCAGATTGGTGGTAAAAGTGGTATAAAACCTTACAGTTTCAGAGGATGTGATAACTTAACCACGTTATATTTGGGGGGAAACTCAGCCCCTCAAGTCAGTACAAGTAAATTTCAGCAGTTCTTTAGTGTTCTTCCCCACCTGCACACCTTGGATTTAAGCTCAGCAGGAATGCGGACCTTTCCCCAATTTCAAATGTCACTTTTCCAGCCTGCAGCACCTGATTCTTAGAGGCAACTCCATTAAGCATTACCTGATGCTGTTCTGAATGAGACCAAGACTCTTACAATGCTGGACCTGAGTAAGAAATGTTATCCACACAATCCAGGAGAGTACTTTTAGCGAAGCTATGAGAAACAGTCTCCATCATTTGGATCTAAGTGGAAACCATTTCATCTGTTCATGCGACTTGGTGTGGTTTCAGCAGTGGTATGTGTCCCAGCCACTTTGTTCAATCTCTCTCATGACAATTATACATGCACCTACGGTTTTGACTCTGACTTCGGTTCTGGGACAATCTCACTTGCATCTTTTCATTTAAACCAACAAGCTTGCTTGCTTGGATCTACTGCTTACATTTTGATCATGGCCTATGCGTCTTGTGTGTTGATAACATCAACAGCAATCATTGTGCACAAATAAGTACAGGCTTGTAAAAAGACCTCTGCTAATCAGAGCTTTTGGCAGTGGTGAAAATAGAGTTCTTTTGCAGCCAATGAAGACTACCTCTATGACATTTTTGTGGCTTATGCGAAGGGGACAGTGAATGGGTTCGTGGACAGCTGGTGCCAAAGCTGGAAGGACAGGCAGGACTAAGGCTGTGCCTTCATGAGCGAGACTTCCACCCTGGGCAGAATATTCTGCACAACATTGAAAACAGCGTGAGGAGGAGTAAGCGAGCCCTGATGATATTCTCCACCCACTTCGCCAACAGCCGCTGGTGCCAGTTTGAGTTGGGGTTGTGTCAGAGACATGTTATGGATAATGAGGATGTGATGCTGGTGGTTTGTGTGGAAGAAGTGCAACCAAGAGAGTGGACGAACTGATATGATGGCCATCCTGAGGACCTCCACCTATCTGCATTGGCCAGAAGAAGACGTGACAGGGACCGTTTTTGGGGCATCATGCTTCACAGTCTTCATGATGTCTTCAGGCACAATGGTCCCCAGGCTTGAATGCTTGTGTGAAAATATCGTCTTTGTGTCTGCATTCTATGATGTAATTTTATGCTTCTCTTCATCTTTGACTACTGTGTGTATGTAAAACTTTGGACTGCTGTCATTGGAATGGAAGCTTGTGAGCA
>CM060320.1:26751511-26761511 GCA_030674155.1 Stramonita haemastoma
CATTTGAAGAGACTGAAAAGGGACAAAGAGCGCGATGAATATCGGACTTCCAGGCCAAAATTAAGGTTTTCTGAACATGAGGCCAACACTTTAGCGCCGATAGCCCTGTGTCTCTGTCACCTCCCATCCTGTAGCAGCCTATCTGAACCTTGCACGTGTGTTGGGGGGATGTGTAGTTGGATCGTACTTTCGGAATACTATGAGTATTTATTCATTTATCTATCCATTCTATGATGATGATGATGGCTTTTGTTGTTATTGTTGTTGTTGTTGTTGTTGTTGTTGTTATTATTTTATTATCATCATCATCATCATCATCATCATCATCATCATCATCATCATCATCATCATCATCATCATCATCATCATCGAATCGAACCAGGAAAAGTGAATGGTAGTTAAAAAGGATCGTGAAAGAATCAAATCAACAGCAGTTGCGTGTGAGTCCAGGTAGGGGAGAACCCAATGTATTATGTTTTGCATGCTGTGTTGGTGTACATTATAATCATCACTCCCGTTTGCCATATTAGCGTGGTTTTTTTATAATAATAAATGAATGTCAGTTCTAAAACTGCCTCGATCTTGATTGCATGGGTCTAGGATGTGACTTGTTTGATTTCCTTCCTTCTGTGCCTCGTCTATGTCTTCACTCTCTAAGCTTTCTCCTTCTACTGTCTGTCTTCTACTGTCTGTCTTCACTTGTCGGTTGTCTCCCTGCGATGTAAATGTAGGCTACATCCTCATAGTAGCATTGTAGCAGGTTCATAGGTCATAACATCAGGACCTAGACTTCAGCTCGTTTGCTTACCACTGGGTCAACGAGATTCCAACCCAAAATTCCACAGAAAAGACCTCTTAGAAATGTCACCCACAGCAATAGTAAGAAAGAAAGAAGAAGAAGAAGAAGAAGAAGATAGTAGTAGTAGTAGTAGAGTAGTAGTAGTAGTAGTAGCAGTAGTAGCAGTAGTAGTAGTTTGTAGTAGTAGTAGTAGTAGTTAGTAGTAGGATAAAAGAGAAAAACACGAAAAAAACAAGCAGTAAAAGTAGCAACAGTAGTAGAAGCAGAAGCAGAAGAAAAAGAAGAAGAAGAAGAAGTAGTAGTAGTAGCAGCAGCAGCAGCAACAGCAGCAGGAGTAGTAGTGGTGGTAGTAGTAGTAGTAGTAGTAGTAGTAGTAGTAGTAGTAGTAGTAGTAGTAGTAGTAGTAGTAGTAGTAGTAGTAGTAGTTGTTGTTGTTGTTGTTGTTGTTGTTGTAGTCACCTTCAATTTAAGTTCAATGGTCTACATTGATATCAGATGAAGGGGAGAAGAAGAGAGGAAGCAGGAATGTGTCAGTGCAGACAACCATGGAGACGGTGAACTATGTGTGTTGGTTTATATGCGGGCAATGAAAAAAAACACAAATCAATATAGGCAACACAATGTGAACATGGACAAAGAAAGAGGAAAAAATTATATCCGTATCAAACAAGTATAATTCAAATATAAACAACTTATAGATTAAACAGCTACGGAACTGTTGCAATGTGTATCATTTAACAAGATCAGTATCTAAAATTTTAACATATCATATAACATATTTTGTTTGGAGGATTCTGATACTCCTTCCTTTTTACTCCTGTTAACAATGGCGTCAGTGTGTGGTTTGTCTACAACAATTGTTTAGGGGGTGGGGGTGAGATGGGGGCTGGCTGCTCACTAGTCTATTTTTGTGGACTTTGTATATCCTTCTATATTTTGTTTGCTTTTTGTGAGAAAATTTCTGAAGCACCATTTTTTTAACGGCCCACAATTTTTTTTTTTTACAAGAGAAAACAACAGAAGGTGGGATCCTCTGTATCTCTCTCTCTCTCTCTCTCTCTCTCTCTCTCTCTCTCTCTCTCTCTCTCTCTCTCTCTCCTCTCTCTCCTCTCTCTCTCTCTCTCCTCTCCCCTCTCTCTCTCTTATCTAATGCAAGTTACCAGTTGCGTTTTTGCAACCTGACAGAAATCTGGCCATTTCTTCTATCTGAGATATTTTACAGCAACTGTACAATTTATTACAGCGCTTACCTTGTTTTTCTACTCATTTTACTTTGTGCGGATCTGTTTTTCTTGGAATGGACATAATACTGCCGAAACAACAGAAGGTGGGATCCTCTGTATCTCTCTCTCTCTCTTCTCTCTCTCTCTCTCTCTCTCTCTCTCTCTCTCTCTCTCTCTCTCTCTCTCTCTCTCTCTCTCTCTCTCTCTCTTCTCTCTCTCTCTCTCTCTAAACTGCACTTGACGTAGGTACCTTTCGTGTATAAAGGCAGACAGGTCTCCATCAATTTGATGGCTATGCATTTGGTTTCCTTTGCAAAACCCCAAATTCATTAATGTACGAGAAATTTATTTCCATGATTGTAGGACAAGCTGTTACATTCTGTTTAATTGTGTCAAAATACAGAAAGATGTAAAGTTTTCGACATAAATCTATCAGCGAACTTAAGCGTCCAAAAGTATGTATTCTTCGCTTTAACATCCTTCCACTTGAAGTGGTATTAGAGGAGCGTCCAAAAATGTAGTATGCTTCCTGCCATTACTGCAGTGGTCCTGTATAGTTTACATGACCATACTGCTCAAGTTCAATCATAGTCTGCTTTAATCATGTCGGCTGCTTTCTCGGCCACCATGATGACTGGAGCGTTGGTGTTGCCTGATGGGATAGCTGGCATGATGGAGGCATCCACCACCCGTATTCCTTGTAACCCTTTGACCCTGTAACACGTTAATCTAATAATAATGATAATAAAAGGTAAAGAATGATAATAAATGGAATAAATAGAGCGCTATATCTTGCCAGAAGCAAATCAAAGCGCTTGCAATCGACCTCTACAGCACACAAGCAATCAATAACAATTAGTAGGGTTTTTTTTTTACAAATTCGAATGTACACACACGCACGCGCGCACACACGCACACATGCGCGCGCACACACTTATAAAGGTTATACACTTTGGCAGGGTGAAGGGGATTTCAGATGTTGAAGGCAGGGAAAGAGAAGCGCTTTGATTTGTTTTTACAAGATATAGCGCTATATAAGTTCCATGTATTATTATTATTATTATTATTATTATTATTATTATTATTATTATTATTATTATTATTATTATTATTATTATTATTAGATAAGAGATGGAAACCGAAGGCAAAAGTCTTAGGTTTGAAATAAGAGTCTTGAGGGTGGATTAAAAAGTGTCATAAGTAGGCTTTTGCCGAAGGGAGAGAGGGAAGTCATTCCAGATTGATGGACAAGAAATAGAGAAACAGCGGCGGCCAACGGTAGATAGGTTGAATCTAGATTACATCTATTATATATTGTCACCTTTTGACCCTGTAACACGTTGCATCCGTTACAAAAACAACATTTCAAAATTAAACAAAATGCTGGGAACAAAATTCATTGAACAACAAAAATTCAAAAATAATGCTCGGGCCAAAGTTCAACAAATCACAAAATTTGAACACAGACACATCTTCAAGCGCTGTTTATTTATTTATTCTTTTATTTCGAGGATGATGGAATAAGCACTTAAGTGCTTTTTGTTTTACATCCAGTCCATGTGTGTACGCAAATTTGTAAATCTTGTCATCCGTTCCCACCGGCACACAATGGCCTACTCTTCCAAAAAACGGAACAGGTTTTAACGCGTGCGCAAGATGTCCTGCGTGCGTTCACACACGGGACCTCGGTTTATAGTCTCATCCGAAGGACTTTTGGGGAGAGTGGAGTCAGCACTTGATATTTAACTCCAGAAGGAAAATCCTCTTCAACGAGATTCGAACCCGGGTCAACAGATCATTATTAGTCATGAGAAATACTTTGATAGCTAAGTGGTCAGAGCACTCGCTGTCCCCCAGTCAAGTTAAGCAGCATCGAGCGTGGTTACCAGTTGGATGGATGACCGTTTGCGCGCCTTGGCTTCAGTACAGTCCCCCCCCCCCCCCCAGTTCACCCAGCTGTAAATGGGTACCTGCCCCCTTCAGGGTCAGGGAAGGTAAAGCAGCGAGGGAGAGGAGATGAGCGCCGTGTGCCCTCAATATGCTGGCCCCCAGAGAAGCTGAGGTCTCTGATGCCTCGCCCCCCACAATCGCCTAAGTTATCTATAGCTATCTTATGTCTCTGGTAGCTATCTTGGTAGCTATCTCATGTCTTTGATGATGGTTCGTAGCAATATGCCTGTCAGTATTGTAATTGCCCTTCGGGGATGATTGAAGTGTTTTTGACTTGACTTGACTTGACTAGACTAGGTTATGGGACACCTTTACCTGAGTTGAGGGTCCAGGACAGTGGAGTTGTCAGTGACGGCTCCCATTTTGCAGGAGCAGCAGGGATGGTGCAAGGTGTGGACGTTACGTCTGACGAGGCAGGCCCAGTAGCGCTCTGTGTCAAACTGGTGCTGTGCACAGAAGCTGGAGGGAGGGTCTGCGGCCTCTGCCCCCACAGCCTGCATGCTGGGGGTGGCTACCAGCTTCTGGCATACCCTGACACCTGCACAGAGGTGGGGTGGAGAGATATGTTTGTCAGGAAAACGCTTGCTTTGTCTATGTGTCTCTGTCTCTGTGTCTGTGTCTCTCTCTGTCTCTGTCTCTCTCTTTATCACACCACACACACACACACACAACACACACAACCACCACACACACACACACACACACACACACACACACACACACACACACACACACACAAACAAAGAAATACATAATTCTTACAAACCTCTAACAAGGTGGGCCAGGTCCTCTGGATTTTCTAAGTAATGAGGGTCGATGGCTGGATATTCAAAAGGATCTGCACTGCGCAGACGCAGCGTTCCTGTACTCTTTGGCCTCTGCAGAGTGGACAGACAGGGGAAACCATGCTTGAACCTGTCCCTGCCCTTGAATCCCTCAGCTGTCTGAAACAGACAAGCTGCTGGTCGGTACAAGATTCAACGCTAAAGAAAACCGCTGTATATGCCTTCAGCGTCCAGGCTTTATCACAGTTCTTGATTAAACCATTGACGCTAGGGGTAACAGCAAAGCGAGAGGATGCATGATCAGTAGCTTTCCCATACAACTATCTTATCAGAAAAATACGACAATTCTTTTTCTTCTACCTGAATAAAAAGTTTACTTACATACCACTTCTTATAGCCCCTTTCAGCAAGATTAGATTGGCATCAACATTTGGTGGAGACTGGTTTAGTTATGCTGAATGAAACTAGTACTTATGATCTCATGATTTTATGTCAAAAAGTTGTTTTTTTAAGAATACAATGTAATCAAGAATGAAAAGCCTTTTCATCTTGGAAAAGATTATGGCCAGTTTCGATACGTTACAAAGACAAAACGCTGATAATTATCATAGTCTAAACAAACAAAAAAATTATAGAGGTAAAGCCAAAACATTTTTTGAGATGAAATAAGACAACCTTAATGACTAGAGCATATAGGATCGTATGTAAAAGACCGAAGATAGAAAAGAAATGATTGTCATTCCCATTCAATACGAAAAGACTATTCTACACATGACACAGCAAAGGCCTACACAGCGTGTGTACTGTGACTTGTACAGTGATTAATTTTAAATGTACTTTAAAGACGGTTAGAGCATTGAGCTAGTAATTCGACATCACTCCCCCCGAAAGTCCTTTGAGACTATGAACCGAGGTTCCGTATGCAAACGCACGCATAACATCTTATGCACACATTAAAAACCTATTTCGCTTTTTTGATAGAGAAGGCCAATTCGTGCCGGTAGGAACGGATGACAAATTTAAATCTCATCATCGGTAAACCTCGGGGTTCTAGCCAAGGAACGAAAACCATTTTTTAAAACAAGAATCTCTCATGTTCAGGGTATATGTGCTATCCTCTAGACCACCCATCCACTATCTTTATTCATACCTTAAAAAAGAAATGTTAAAAATGTGACTAGAACCTCTTTCAAATATCTCCCGTGAAACATTTCGGCGAAGTTCCATAGTCTGCCCTGTATGGGGATCTGCAGGTTAGGCCAGTCCTGCTGTCTGCTCTCTTCGTCAGCACACGTGAAGATCTGGTTCTCTATGGAGATGGGGGAGGACAAGTGCCCTGAACAAGGTCAGCAAAGTTATTGTCAGATACATGCAGTGCAGCAAGACCATGGTTTGTGATACTGGATGTTGTTGTTGTTTTTATCTGTTACCTGCCACCTGTCTTCATCGTCACTGCTGACGGTAGGAGCTCCACGAGATGTCAACTGGGTCCATCATCTCTCTCTGTTTCTGCTGAGTTTTACAATATCCTGTAGCCCTCCCAGACCACTGACCTCAGTGATGTTGGCAATGTAGGATGTTGGTGGTCTGCCTCTTTTCCTTCTGCCCTCCACCTTACCTTAAAGAACTGTGGTCATTAGATTTGTTGGTGTGTTTCTGTTTTCATGACATGACATACATGTAAAGGAATGAAACGCAAAAATGTCAAATCTGATGACGTTGGATTCTATAAAACAAGCTTATCCTCTTAAAAAATAACTATTGTTGACTCTTAGAGCACACAATGATGCTTATCCTCTTAAAAAGATAGCTTTTCCGGACTTTAAGTGTACACAATACAAAATATCAAAATAGTTTTAAAAATGAACAATTAAACATTGCTTGATTCATTCAACATAAGAGTAAGCTTTGAAAATTCTCTCCATTTCAAAGTATGCTATAAAAAGCTTAGCTGGCTACATGGGCTTAATCAAGGATGTCACAACAGACTTGCTTTGTTTGAATATAAAATCTCAACCTTTCAACCAATCTATCCATTTTTAACCAATCAAACCCTAACCACACACATTCCATTGAGTACGTCACCAAACGGAATCTAATTCTTTTAACAAGGCTTTATAGTTCTTACTATTTCAATGCAAGAAATGTTTATTAGTTAAGTGAATGATGCTTCAAGGCTCTAATCCCTTAATACGTTAGAATCACGTCGTAGGCTATATCACAGGTGCCAGGGTGGATTAGAAAAAGTTGGATCTCCAAGACAGACTGTCCTGCACATCTACTAGTGCCTTGAACCCCTATGTATACATATCCGTGTATACGCTAGATGTTTATAATGATATATATTATTAGATATATATATATATATATGTATATCGTAAAAGGTAAAGGTGTCCCATAACATGTATATATATGTAGTATGTATGTATGTATGTATGTATGTATTGTATGTATGTATATGTATGTATGTATGTATGTATGTATGTATGTATGTATGTATGTATGTATGTATGTATGTGGGCCAGCATATTAGGGCGGCGCCCTACTACTCTCCCTCGCTGCTTTACCTTCCCTGACCCTGAAGGGGGCAGGTACCCATTTACAGCTGGGTGAACTGGGGGAGGGGGGGGGGGGTGTACTGAAGCCAAGGCGCGCAAACGGTCACCCATCCAACTGGTAACCACTCTCGACGCTGCTTAACTTTGACTTGGGAAAAGCGAGTGCTCTGACCACTGAGCGATCCCGCTCCCTGTGCACATCTGCTAGTACTATAAGCTCCTTTGTATGTATATACGCGTGTAGGCTAGATGTTTATATATATATATACATGTATATATATATATGTAATATATATATGTATATATTATATATTATATATATATATATATATATAATATATATATATATATATATATATATATATATATATAATATTAATATATATATATATATATATATACGTTAAACATCTCGCGTTCGCATCAGTATTCGATAAGCTTGTCTGGTGCATCGGGTCAGGCCAATACGCCAGGCGTGAGGGACACCCGTCACCCTTATCCGTTACCTGACTTGAAGAGCTTGTACTGCAGCCAGGTCCAGAAGGAGTTGAAGTCTTCAGGTGTGACAGTGACGGCATCCCTCAGCCCCACCAGGTAGTCAAAGAACAGGTGATCCTGAAGGTTGTCTCCCACCGGCAGATTCGCTACCACGGGTATCTGAACACAGAGCAATGAACAGTTTACTTGTTTTTTTTCTGGAAGTAAGTTTTTTTGTTTTTGCTTTACTGCCTCTGGTACATGAGTAAGTTTGTTCACTTGCCTGAGTCAACAACGTGAATGATGAAGGGTTTGGGGCAGTGGGGAAAATGAGTTAGGGTGAAAGAGTGTTGGTGGGTTCACATATGCCTTACCGTGTTTGTTCAGACGTTTTGTATAACTCTACTTGTATCACGTTTGTACGCGCTCAGAGCCTTTGAATGTTAACATAACTTTTCTATTAAAAACTGCAAGGTTTTTGCCCAAGAGTTTGTTGGGGCTATCAAATTACCAAACTTGATATTGTCTTCATCTACGTTGTTGTTGTTGTTGTGTATGTTTATTGTGCATGCACCAGCTTGAAGCTCTGGGGGTCACCAAGAATCGCACTCTGACTCACTCATCCCACCTAGGAATACTGTGAGTTGAAATTGCACACTGAATGAGAAGATTGTGTTATGACTGTTTTAAGCACCTCGCCCTATAGGCAGCCATATTCCGACTTCAGATGATTTTCTCCTTTAAAGGAGAGTGCAGGTTGTCATGTTGAGCTTGCCATGGCTGAAGGCGATCTGAACACAACATTTTACAACATAACAAGATTTTAGAGTAGACCTTGGTAATTACGTGACATCAATGACTGGCACAGGTTTTGACTTGACCTAAATCTTCATCTATGAGTTAGCACAGTGCCTTTTGGCCGATGCTCCACTATTGTGTGTAAATATTCGGCATTTTAAAGCATTCTCTTGCGGGAACAGGAAAGGTTGGAAGCTTCAGATAAAATATTTCTCTCTCCTTATGTCAAAACAAATATTACAAAGGAAATAACCCCAAAAGCCTAACAGTAACAGATAAGTAATCAAAGGAAATATACCTGTAAAATATAAAAGAGTCAACAAAAGAAGAACAAAAATTCTGTAAAATATATAACAAAAGTGACACCAAGTTGCCGGAGACAACTGCAGGCAGAAAGGGGGCGGGGAAGGTAGGCGGGATAGCCTAGTGGTTAGAACATTGCGCTCACAATCTAACAACCTGGGTTCAAATCCCATCCCATTCAAGGGGGTTCTTCCCCTGAAGTTAACATCAGTGCAGACTCTACTCTCTCCACAAGTCCTTCGGATGAAACTATAAACCAAGGCCCCGTGTGCGAACGCACGCAGAACATCTTGCGTTTAACGTTAAATCCTGTTCCGCTTTTCGAAAGAGTAGGCCATTGCGTGCTGGTAGGAACAGATGTCGAAATTTGACAAAACTGCATTCACACTAGGACTGGATGTATTAAAAGCACATGAATGCTTATTCGATTATCCTCGATGTAAAAGAAGAAAGAAAGAACGAAAGAAAGAAATAAAGAAAGAAAAGTAAGAGGCGCAACAGAAGCAGATGATATGGAATCTGTTCTAAAACAGAAGCAAGAGCAGCTACAGCAAACAAGCTCCCATCCCAAATACCCACCACCACCATTACTACCAACTTCAACCTCTCCATACCGCCTGCTCTCCCCCTTCCTCCCTCCCCCTCACCTTGACCTTGTCCAGAAGGGGTTTGGGCCCCACCCCTGACAGCTGAGAAGGTGGGGGGACCCCACAGCCCCTGCCGATACCACCACCTCCCTCCCCGCCCTCACCCCCTCCTTCCGTCCATGACGCACCAAGGTCACGCCCACTGCACGCTTGCCTTCAAAGAGAATCTGCAGCAGAGAGAGAGAGAGAGAGAGAGAGAGAGAGAGAGAGAGAGAGAGAGAGAGAGAGAGAGAGAGGTTTTTCCAAGTTTTAAGAACATGCTGGTGAAGCAGATGGGGAGAGGAGAGCCTGGTGGTTAGAGTGTTTCGCATTCTGCTTGTGATCTGCTGACCCTTAGAATCCCATTCAAAGGGATTTTTCCTCCTGGAGTTAACATCAGTGCCAACTCCAATCCCTGCAGAAAGTTCTTAGGATGAGACTATAAACCAGGTCCCAAGTGTGAACATACGCACACAAGATG
>CM060320.1:26766511-26771511 GCA_030674155.1 Stramonita haemastoma
ATGTGTTTATGTGTCTGTATGTCATTGTCTATGTCTGTGTTTCTGCATGTTTTAAGGGAGAAGGTAGATGATGGGTTGCTTATATATCTATTTATTTTTTTAATTCTTTATATCGAGGATAATGGAATAAGCACTCATGTGATTGTTTTACATTAAGTCCCCGTGTGTATACAGTTTGTAAATTTTGACATCTGTTCCCACCGGCACACAATGGCCTACTCTTTCTAAAAGCAGAACAGAATGTAACGTTTGGGACATAGATTACATGAAACCTCTCCTTAAACAGTAAACGCAGGTTCAGAGAAAAGATTGCATATAACTAACCAACCAACTAACTAACAAACTAACTAACTAATAAACTCTCAAACTAAGTAACAAACTAACTAACTAACCAACCAACGAACAAACGAACTACTAACGAGAGCGTTGACCTACAAACCAAAGAAGCCTCAACTAAAAGTTTTTGTATCTTCAAGATTTAAAAAAAAAATGTATACCACTTTATGTCACAGCACATTTCTCTTTAAGAAATTCGGGCTGCTCTCCCCAGAGAGAACACGTCGCCAAGTGCAGCGCCACCCATATTTTTTTTCCTGTTTGCAACTTTATTTGTTTACCTACCTATCAGAGTGGCTTTTTTCTACAGAATTTTGCCAGCAACAACCTTCTTGTTGCCGTGTGTTTTTTTACGTGTGCTAAATAATAGTGTGTAACACACGGGACCTCAGTTTATCGTCTCATCCGAAAGAGTAGCACCCAGACAACCACTCATGGTCTAATAGATGGGGGGACATGTTTGGGGCCCAAACGGGATTCGAACCATAGCACACCCGGACTATTCCAGGCAAAGGCGTTACCTCTAGACCCCGAATCCACCAAAAACTAAGGATCATTCATTCATTCATTTATTCATATACTATCTCTCTTGAAACTGCAGTATTTTATTTTTATTAGCAAAACCAAGAAAGTGAGAATTTATGATATATCCGAAATGATAAAATCAAGCAAGTATTTGATGTATATGCACTTACGTTTTCTACATAAGCCTTCATGGCAAATTGCTGTGGTTCAGTGTAATAACCCCAATCTACTTCTGTACGAAGCAGACGGTCGGCAAATCCCGGGACAGCCACGTTCGGGTATTTCCGGTCATCTGGTCCCGACTCTAGCAGTAAAACGGTCACGTGACTATCTTCAGAGAGCCGATTGGCTAGTACGCATCCTGCTGATCCTGCTCCCACTGTAAGTTTTGTTTAAAAAAAAACAAACATAATTCAAAGTTCTAAAATGCACACCCCCCTACCCTTTCCCTCTTGCACACCCACCCACCTGCCCCTGCTCACACACACACACACACACACACACACACACACCAACACTCGCTCACACACATACTATATAATATATGTATATATTATTTATTTATATAAAGCAATTTCTTTTTTTAAATTTCAAATTAAATCTTTGGAACCATTCTTGCAACGATGAAGGAGTTGACATGGTTACCTGCACTTGTTCTCCTTCACCACAATTCGCCGTAAATAATATTGTTATTGGTCAAAGGGGGAGGGCATTGTACCTCGTGAGATCCAAGTGTGGGCCATTTTTTTCATCTCCTTTTACCTTTCGGGTCTAAATGATCTGACAACCCACGATTGAGCTGACCATCAAATCTACGTATTAAAAATGACCTGCATCCTTGTAAATCCTCAGGCATTATGGGCACAAATATTTTATCCCATATAATTCCGATTTTTTGCAACACTATTTTACAGTGCATTTTCTTTCTTCTCTTAATACCAGTTTTGGTGGCAGCATTGCCAAGCTACAGGAATATCATATTATTCATGTGAGAGCAAAAACACCTCTGCATTTTAAAGAAGTGTTACCCCATAAGTTACCAGGCAGGGCTGATCAGTACCACCACTGAAACTCTCTCATGATGGCTTATGCACTCGTCGAGAAACGTAACAAGTTGGGCATCTTAAATTCGAATTATTGCATAAGAATGATCTGTAATCATCGACCTTTCACACTGATTGCTATGATGAAGGTATTGTGATGGTTAAACACACTTTCATGCACCAAATTTCGTTGTGAAAAACATAAAAAATATAAAAATGTGTAATCTTCAAGAACCAACAAATCAAAGCATTTATGTTTAGGTCAGTTACTTTAAAGCAATCAGCCATGTACATGTCACTTTTATACAATAATTCTTTTGGTATGAGACTTTTGTATGTTAGGGACTAACAAAAAATTAAAATTGCCACCATATTTTAATAAGACTTCCAAATAACATGCACGCCCATACTAAAATTATGTAACACATTTCATGCAGATACACATTTGTACATACTGACGTTTTCGTTATAATATTAACAAAATTCCCAGAGACGGATGAAAATGCTCCCTCTGGCTTACAACAATCCTACTGTCTCTCTCAAGCACTGACCAATGATGTAGTCATAAGAAGCGTTGAGTGTGGTGGTCAGTGGAATGACGGGGTCCTGCTGAGAAAGATGATGGTACAGCCACACTGACACCACCGCCGTCACCACAGCCAACACTGCTGCTCCTAACATCCTGCCTCTGAACAAGAGAATTCACGACTGATTGTTTTAGTTCTTTATGCTTTGGTATCTTTTCATTACTTGGGAGTGATTCTCTCTACTTGTCTGTGCATCTATGAGAGAGAGCGGTTGCAGTGACATTGGTAAAGTTCAACATCTTTACGATAACTTCTTTTTTTACCTTGACATTTGTTCTTATGCACCAACTTTCTATCAGTACAGGCATATGCCACCACCTTGTTTTTCCCCCACTTTCTTCTCTCTCTCTCTCTCTCTCTCTCTCTCTCTCTCTCTCTCTCTCTCTCTCTCTCTCTCTCTCTCTCCTCTCGCTCTCTCTCTCTCTCTCTCTCTGACGGAATATCACGAGCCAGTGGGCATAAAGGACAGAAGGCAGAGTGACATGGACACCTTGCCACGGACTTCATCGTTTGTGCTGTGTTGTCAATGACTGTATGTCTAGTGTATCTCTGCCGTTCCCATTGCCGTCCCTTTGCAACGGGCGAAAGCTTTACGCAATTAATGTTGTGAATCGTGAATAATGAACTATAACAAAGATTACACGAGCCAGTATGTTTGTACCATGACGTGGAAACCATGCCATGAAGATCATTTGGGCTGCAACCATATTTTGTTTCTTGTTTTTGTTCAATATGGTTATTTGTGTTGTGCCCAATCCCCTTCCCACTGTCCCCTTGTGAATGGGCTGAAAAGCTTAATCGCAATAAACTATTGTCATTGTCATTTCTCTTCTCTCTCTCTCTCTCTCTCTCTCTCTCTCTCTCTCTCTCTCTCTCTCTCTCTCTCTCTCTCTCTCTCTCTCTCTCTCTCTCTCTCTCTCTCCATCCTATAAAACACACTGAAATCATTCAAAGCCACACTCTCATTACTTATAACATCACCAAACCAAGCTTCTGTAAAACAGAGTAAATAAGAATTCCTATATTCTCAAATAAAAGCCGAACACTGGCTTGCAATTCCTCAATGTTGATATTTCGACCCTTTGGCCTAATAGATCGTACATTCGATAACATTATTGATGGTAAAGAAGGTTGGAATTTAAAACGTTACAGTCTTCTGACTCCTCCTCTGTGACCTCTCTTCCGTGTCATACACTTTCCAAACTGATGGCACTGTCGTCATCACATCTTCTCTCAAGGGGGATGTCATGCAATAAGCCAGAATTGGAGTAAAAAAGATTTTAGTTCTAAAAAATTTTTTACGTCAGTAAGATAAATGTAAAGTGCCTGTGCCTGCACGAACATGGCTGCTGTTTTCAAATTCAAAAGCACTGACACAGAAAATATTGCACACACTAATACTCAGCCACTCAGTGTCAAACTATATCCCTCTTGTTTTTTTTTTTACCAGCACTTCCTCCTACATGTAGGACAAAGTATCACAGGTGGCCCACCTTGATAACCCCATAAAATTGCTGGACGTGATAATTTATCAAGTTTGGGCTGTTTGTGTGCGTCAATGTTAATTAATAGGGTTTGTGATGTATTGTGGTGTGAGATGACATGCTGTGGTTTAATTTGAAATGTGTGTGTGTGTGTTTTGTGTGTGGTGTTTCTGGTGTGTGTGAGTGTTTCTCTGTGTTGTGTGTGTGTGTGTGTTTCTGTGTGTGTGTGCGCGCGTGCATGCGTGCGTGCGTACGAGCATGCATGCGTGTGTATATAATCCATAACCCTTAGAATCCAGCGGCAACAACAAGAAACACCATAAGCACATTTTTTTTCTAGATTTGTAGAAGGTATGAAACTAGACTTCCTTTAATCATAAACAAAGGAAGATAGATTTTTTGTCCCCCCCCCCCCCCCCCCCCAAATCTGTAATTATATAACTTCCAGCAAGTTCAGAAATTCACAGCGAAACGTTAAGCACCTTTGAAGGATTTTGTCTGCTGTTTGCAGAATTGAAATTCTAAAATAAAAAAAGACCACTCTGTATTGTACAGATGAATATTGCTGCTAACGGTGACATTTACAATTCGGATAACTGATACCGATATCGCTGATAACAATGACAATGGAACCACGTGGTTTTTGGTTTTTAAAAAAAATATTTTATACAAACATAATGCTCTCTCGGGACAGGTATTTAGATTTCTCTCGGGGGGAGCGGGGGATAGAGGGAAAGAGGGAGTAAGGCCATGCACGCAGCTATTTCTTAACAGAAAAATTGACTAAAATCCAAATATGGCTGCCTTTTTGGCGAGATATTTGAAAGAACACACACACACACACACCACACACACACACCACAACACACACACACACACCACACACACACACACACACACACACACACACAGAGATTTGATTTGATTTGATTTATTCTTTTATATCGAGGATAATGGAATAAGCACTCTTGTGCTTTTTTACATCCATTCCCCGTCTGTGTGCAGTTTTGTAAATGTCATCTGTT
>CM060320.1:26781511-26784011 GCA_030674155.1 Stramonita haemastoma
AAAATTTACATTTGAACAAGCAATGAAACTCATCTCCTAACTCGCTATCTTCACATTTATCACAGACTCTCTCTGCTCTGGGAATACTACTTATTCTGCCTGTTTGGATGGGAAGTCTATGATTTAACGTTCGAAAATGAATAAAAGTTAGTAATGAGGTACGAGGAAGAATGGATAAGTAATGTTCAAAGCAGAAACACTTTTTAAATAGTCTATAATTGAGGAAGATGTCGTCATTGTCCACATGAGAATACCATTGCTGTAAATACTGATCTTGCAAACTACGTGTAACTTTGGCTTTAAACCATTCTGATGATACTCGGAGATCAAACTGATTCTGCCATATACCACTTAATCCAATTTCGTTTAATGTACGTTCTACTGTAACTAAATAAGGTGATTTGTGGGAATTAGCCATATAACATATCATGTAAAAGTCTGTATACAATATTTGAAAACTTGGACTCGCTTCCTGCATCCACTAGCTTAAACCAGTAACATAGCATCCTTACTTTTGCTGTGATTTCCACAGGAAACTGACCCAATTCTCCATAAATCATTTTACTTGGAGTAGATTTTCCAAGTTTAAGTATTATTTTAAAGAACTTAAGCTGTAATTTAGAAGCTAATTCACACATTGATGGTGTCCAAATTTCACACCCATAGAGCAAAACTGGGACGACCACTCTGTTAAATAGCTCTATCTGAATATCAATAGGAAGAAAGAGTCTTCTACATTTTTTTAACAAAGAGAACATACTACGACGTGCCTGGTCATATAAATGTTTTTGTGCCAGGTTAAATCTGTTATTATAATTAAGGTTTAGCCCCAGATACTTGAAAGAAAAAACCACTTTAATTTCTTTACCACAACATGTAAAACAAGGCATTTTCTTGATCTTTCCTCGAGAGAAGACCAACACTTTTGTTTTTTCTACATTCATGTTAAGTTTCCATTTATGGCAGTAATTACACATAGCATTTATAGCTTCCTGTAAATCTTCTTTCGATTCAGCACAAATTGCCGTATCATCTGCATACAATAACAAAAACATTTTCAACAAAAGATTTTCTTTTTCACTTTCCCACCCAAGTTCTCTGGCTTCCTTTGACATTGTTGGTAAACCAGTCATTTTTTCAATAATATAAGATTGCATATCATTCAAATACAAAGCAAAGAGTAAAGGTGACAAGTTTTCGCCCTGACGGACCCCAGATGTGGATTGAAAAAAATCAGAACGCTCATCCCCACCACCAACACATGACTTGGCTTTAGTATAAATATCTTTGATAACCTTTAAAATATTTCCATTCACACCATGACCGACCAGCTTCCGCCAAAGAAAAGCTCTGTTAACACGGTCAAATGCCTTTTCGAAATCAACAAAAAGACAATACAGTCGTTTTCTCTTGGCAAGAAACACATCAATCATGCAATGAAGTGTAAATAAATGATCAGTGGTGGAAAAACCTGCTCTAAAACCTGCTTGTTCTTGGCCAATAGTCTTGTGTTCATTGAAATATTTTGTCAACCTGTTGTTAATCACTGAAGTAAATAACTTTCCGAAGCAACTTAAAATTGTTATTCCTCTGTAATTATTAGGATCTTCTGGACTTCCTTTACATTTGAAAACTGGCTTTATAATTCCTAAGGACCAGGCATTTGGAGTTTTTCCAGAGCGAAGAATTACATTAAACAATTTAGCAAAAGTTCCAAGTAACCTGGTTGATGACGCCTTTAGAAATTCGTTAGTGATGTGGTCGTAACCACAAGCTTTATTTAATTTAAGTCTGGTAATTGCATTCTGTATTTCCTCCTCAGTAAAGGGTAAGTTTAATTCTTGGTTTACAATGGGGTGATCTGCAATAACATTATAGTCTTCTACTGTCTCTTCTGCATCAGAATATATCTTTACAAAATGATCCTTAAATGCCTGACATGAAATGGGTGTAGCTGGTTTGTCTTTTTCTAAGCTGGTCCCATTGATTACTTTCCAGTATGCCTTGGGATCAGAAATCTTTAATTTTCTAATTTTCTTTACAAGGTTATTTTGATATATCTTGAATTGCTTTTTTATTTCTTTTTTGTAGTCACGGCTTGCTTGTTGCCGGACAATATACAAACTCTGGTTTTCTCTAGAATGAGCATGGCGGTTTACTGCTTTAAAGAATGCCTTTCGTTTGATTTCACAACTTGTGTTAAACCATGCGCACTTCACATTTTTTCTTTTTTGTGTTTTTTTAAACTTACGCTTTTTATTAAACAATCCATTAATTACCGCACTGTTTTTCATTATGTTTGTAACATCACTAACTAAACCATCTACATCAGATTGTGAAATTGGCTCTGTGGAGCCTAACAGACTATCTAATACCTTCTCAACTCTAAAAATTTCGTCATTATCCAGTGAAGCTATGTAATCAATTTCCTTGTCTTTGAGCCATCTTGGCTTGCCCCAAGGAAACTCTGAAACCCCTACCACCTTGTCTAACGTACAAT
>CM060320.1:26789011-26791511 GCA_030674155.1 Stramonita haemastoma
TTGGGTGGAGTGGAATCAGTACACATGTTAACTCCAGAGAAAAAGTCCTCTTAAATTAGATTCGAATCCGGGTTAGCCGATCACGAGCGCATCCCCCTGACCACTAGGCTCTCCCGTCCCCTGTTTCCTTGTTTCAGTGGGTAATGCTAGACTGACAGCTGAGAAAGCACTGGATGCTGTGTCCTACTGTTTAACACTGGATGACTCGTTGGATCAGAAAAAATTCTTGCTCAAATTAAAATTTTGAAGAAAACATGTAAAAGCAGGACAGTAACACTTTTTTGATGTGTTGGCATATGTATATTTTTAAGTAAAGGAATGACCTTTGTTGTAAAATGCTTGAGAGAATATTCGTTTTGCTGATATTTGATCCTTTTGCATGCATTGGATACAACACATTGGATTCTTACTTAACGATTCTTGCATGATTAACTTGTACACACACACACACACACACACACACACACACACACACACACACACACACACACACACACACACACACACACACAAACACACACACACATACACACACACACACACACACACACACACACACACACACACACACACACACACACACACACACACACACACAATTACCCATGGGTTATTGAAACACCTTTACCTTTACCTTTTGATGCTTCGATTTATTCAGGGTTTGGTTAATCCATTGAGACTAGGAAGCACAAATTACCATTCAAAGTCATCTAAGTAAAAGCTCCAGTTCTGGTGTTTGGTTCAAACAGTGAACAAAAGTCCTTCGGATGAGACTTTAAACCGAGGCCCCGGGTGCTAACGCACGCAGAACATCTTGCGCACACGTTAAATCCTGTTCCGCTTTTCGTAAGAGTAGGCCATCGTGTGCCGTTGGGAACAGACGACATTTACAAAACTGCATACACATGGTGACTGGATGTAAAAAAAAATAGCACAAGAGTGCTTATTCCATTATCCTCGATATGAAATAATAAATCAGTCAATCAATCAACATTGAACTCCTCACCTTGACCTTGTCCAGAAGGGGTTTGGGCCCCACCCCTGACAGCTGCAGAAGGTGGGGGACCCCACAGCCCCTGCCGATACCACCACCTCTCTCCCCGCCCTCACCCCCTCCTTCCGTCCATGACGCACCAAGGTCACGCCCACTGCACGCTTGCCTTCAAAGAGAATCTGTAGCAGAGAGAGAGAGAGAGAGAGAGAGAGAGAGAGAGAGAGAGAGAGAGGGGGAGAGAGAGAGAGAGAGAGAGGGGGAGAGAGAGAGAAGAGAGAGAGAGAGAGAGAGAGAGAGAGAGAGAGAGAGAGAGAGAGAGAGAGAGAGAGAGGAGAGAGAGAGAAGAGAGAAACACTGGTGTGATATTATTTCAGTCTAATTTTCTGGGAAAGATATGTGTCCCAGTCACCAGTTTCCTTTCAAATTTTCTCACTTTCTCACTGTAAATTTTTGAAAAACAAAACCATGCAAATTCCCTATCAATTCCGATAAATATTCTGTCTAAGTAAGTTCAAAACTAATCCAGGAAAAAATCAAGAAACCAACAAAACTCCTAAAATAATAAATAGCTTTTTGCCTAAGCCAGAGACCTAGTGTTCATCACCGATAAGTTTTCTACATCCCTCTGCATCTTTTAAACTCCACTGAGGTTACCATATTCCGCCTTCAAAAATCTTCGAAACTTCCTGGTAATTGTCGTAATCCTCTTCAAAAACTATGTCAAAACGTGCTGGTAATGGTGATATTTTCATTTGACTTTCCACTTCATAAAGATAATGGCTTTCTCATCAAAAGATTTTTTTTGAGACCACTTTATGTCACAACAGATTTCTCTGTGTAAAATTCCGTTGTTCAGTGATTAAACGTGCATGCAAGACAATCTATGCGTGTGTCCACACTTAGGACTATATTTAGTCACATCTAGAGTATGAACAAAATTTTAGACTATGTACAAGTGTTGTCTCTAAAAGAGTAAGTCTATGTCAACCTAATGGCAGCAAGCAAGATTCGAACCCATGTGCCTGAGATCAAGCGTCAAACCTCCTACCTACTCAATCAACAAGGATCCTGGGAAACGCTTTAATACATACACGAAAAGTGGCACTAGTAAAATATTCATTTTTACGATGCCTCGCTCCCCTACGACCACAATGGCTATGGGACACCTTTACCTTTTTAAAAGAAGATTCTAGCGGTTACCTTGGTGACATGTGCATCAGTGACCACGTGCAGGTTTTTGCGGTGCAGAACAGGATAGAGGAATGCACGGGAGGTGCTGTATCGGACTCCATCTGACACTGTGGCTTGCGAATTTGCAAATCCTGCACATAAATGCATATGCATAAGCACACACATGCACACACACATACACACACAAACACGCAAATGCACACACACACACACACACACACACACACACACACACACACACACACACACACACACACACACACACACACACACACACACACACACACAACACACACACACCAATCACTTAAAACA
>CM060320.1:26796511-26799011 GCA_030674155.1 Stramonita haemastoma
TGTTATCCTCGATATAAAAGAATAAATAAATCAATCAATCAATCAATCAATCAATCATGGACTGACCAATGATGTAGTCATAAGAAGCGTTGAGTGTGGTGGTCAGTGGAATGACGGGGTCCTGCTGAGAAAGATGATGGTACAGCCACACTGACACCACCGCCGTCACCACAGCCAACACTGCTGCTCCTAACATCTTTCTTGGTGACAAAAACAAAACAAAACCAAATGAATATTTATTTATTTATTTATTTATTTATTTTATTATTTTATATCGAGGATAACGGAATAAGCACTCATTTGCTTTTTTTTTTACATCCAGTCCCTGTGTGTATGCAGTTTTTGTAAATCATGTCATCTGTTCCCACCGGGGGCACACACGATGGCCTACTCTCAGGAAAAACTGGAACAGGATTTAACTGTGCTTAATTACTAATAATTATATATGCCTTCTATCTTTCTTGTGTGTTCGTCAGTGTCTGTGATGAAGGAGCAGTACGCTGCAGGATCTCTAAGTTGTGTAGCTTCTTGGTCACTAGGATGGAGGTCAGGCCAGGTGGTCTTTCTGAGTGCTTGTGTAGCAGGGGCACAACAACAGGTTACACTCCGTTATTTTGGGTCAATAGTATTGCTAAGTGCGGTTGGATTTTTTTGTTGATTTTCACAATTTTCGACTCAGTACAGTCCCTGTTCAGCTGTAAGTTAAGTGATGCTGCCCTTAGGTAGGGAGGTAAGAAGAGAGAAAGATGGTTCATTGTGGCCTGAATGTGAGTTTTATCACAACAAGTTATATTTAATTACTTATGAAAAAATGCACTGTGCACTGTTTTGGGATTGAGGACATAGAGCAATGCCAGGTAGTCCTGAGAAAGTTGGTAATGATCATCAAATGAGGACTGCTTGTGTTCCTACAGCCTTGACCCTGAGCATGCATATTGGGGTTAGGAAGCTAGCAGACACAAAGGAGTGCGGGGGTATACAGTTTGGTGAATTTTTTTTTAAGTTCAAACCTATCAAATTTGGGTGTAAAAACCCTGAGTTTTGAGTCAGGGGTTGTCTTTCTGAAAAAAGTGTTGTTGTTGTTTTTTTAATTTCTGTGGATGCCTTAGTACGGGCAGTGCGAATGCAAGAGTGATATACGAAAATAGAAGGAAAAGTAGTATAAAATTAATACCTGTGTGTAGCCTACAGTAGACTACTTGTTCTGTTGTCTGGCTGCCAGTCTTGCAAATGCACTGTAGCACACGCACGCACTGCATACATGCACGCATATGCATGCACACACGCGGCACATCCAAGTACTTACACGCGCACATACATCGCATGACATCACGCACCACAGACACGCACAAGAGCGAGAGAGAGAGAGAGAGAGAGAGAGAAGAGAGAGAGAGAGAGAGAGAGAGAGAGAGAGAGAGAGAGAGAGAGAGAGAGAGAGAGAGAGGTGAAAGATATTATCACAATATCATGTCTATCTTTCTGTGGATGAAAATCATGGTGACAACAGCAACGACAATGGTCGACAACAACACGTGGGCAGAACGACACGTGGTCACAACGACACGTAGTTAGAACGACACGATGTCACACACAAACACAAAACACACACACACACAAACAAACACACACAAAACACACACACACACACACACACACACACACACACACACACACACACACCACACAACACACACACAATACATACACACACAAAACGCACATCGTTTCTATGCTGATGACTCTCAGATTCTAAGCTGTGATACTCCTGAAAATCTGCCATCTCTCTTGAAAAATAATTATGTCATACTGCCTTGAAGATATCCCAAACTGGATGATACAAAATAAGTTACAGCTAAATGCAGATAAAACTGAAGCCATGCTGGTAGGCGCCAAACACAAATTTCTTCCATTACTACAGCTTCAGTAGAATTCGGCAATACTTCAGTCACTCTTTCCACTGCTGTAAAGTATCTAGGGGTTGTTATCGACAACACACTATCCATGCAAAAATTCATCACCCAGACCTGCCAGTCATGCTACTATCAATTAAGACGTATTAGTGCAATTCGAAAGTACCTGTCCACTGATGCAACATCTAAACTCGTCACGTCTCTGATTCTTTCACGTCTCGACTATTGCAATTCTCTTTTGGCTGGTCTGCCAGCATCATCTATCCACTCCCTTCAACGTATACAAAACTCCGTAGCTCGACTGGTCCTCAGAAAGAAAAAATCTGAGCACATTACTCCTCTCTTGCAATCTCTCCACTGGCTGCCTGTGCCACAGAGAGTAAACTATAAGATCAGTACTCTCTGTTATAAATGTCTCCACTAAACAGCACCCTCCTACCTCTGTGAATGTCTTTACCCGTACACTCCTCGTTCCCTCCGCTCTGCTGCAGATACCCTGCGCTTACAAATACCTAGATTCAATCAATCCATCGTCGGCCGTCGCTCTTTCTCTGTCTCTGGTCCAGTGATCTGGAACGATCTCCCTCTCT
>CM060320.1:26804011-26819011 GCA_030674155.1 Stramonita haemastoma
GATTAAACAAAAGGGAATAATAAAGCGACAATAAGTATGACAACACCAGCCACAACTCAGTAACAACAACACCAAAAATACAGAACACCAACCAAAAATGACAATTATGCGTTCCAACTAAATAATGCGTCTAAAAGTACCACAGGACGTTTCCAAAACCATATCCACAAAATTCAACTTGCAAAAAAGCTTTTCTCGACAAGAAGCGAATAAAAAATATCGCCAGAAATACCCCTCACTTTAAAAAACAACAACACTACAACGGACAATAAATTAAGAAAAAGATTCAACTGTTTATGATGTATTATATTTGGGTGTTTTTTGTGCGGTAGTGATTGTGATGGTGATAGATAAGGCTATCGCAGAAGACGATAGAAAAACGAAGAAAACCTACAAAAATCAACATGAAGAATGAATATTGTGTTTTACAAGCATAGAACAAAATGACATAATCAACTAGCCCCTTGATTAGATTATCTTCTTTGTTGAATATCTAACTACAGCTGTGAAATACACAATAGGCGAGAAAGCCTTCAAATAGCTCTGTGGTGACAACCGTCTTTCACACTGTCCATTGCTGAAGGTACTTGGTAATGTTCATGAAATACAAACATTCATACATTCTCTTATATTTGCCTTGGGGTTTCCTGGCAACCAACAATAAGCAAAGGGTATAAAGAAAAAAGAATTTATGGGAAAATGTGATGCAAGCCTTTAATTGCACAACTGCAGAAGACAGTATGAAATACGAAGCTAAGAACTACACATAAATACTTTTAATAAACGTATGATTATGAAGCAAACAACATTCATGAAGAGGATTAACATTTGGAAGGCTCTTATCTTCATGGAGAGTATACACTTTTAGTTGCCTTTTCATGCGTGCGTGAGTGCGTGCGTGCGTGCGTGCGTGCGTGCGTGCGTGCGTGCGTGCGTGTGTGTGTGTGTGTGTGTGCGTGCGTGTGCGGTGTGTGTGTGTGTGTGTGGTGTGTGTGTGTGTGTGTGTGTTGTGTGTGTGTGTGTGTGTGGTGTGTTTAGAGCAATCTGTCAGAGTCTAATGAGTTTTGATAGAAATAGGAGGTTAAATAGATAAGTGGAGAGGCAGACAAACCAAGCAAACACACGATGTACGCACACAATACAAGGTCTGTCCACAGGGTGACATTCTTCATCGCCTCATATTTCTCTCCATCAGTAACGGGAGAACAATTTCAGACATAAAAAGCAATAAACATGCATGTCATTTATCAGGGTTTGTCAATACACTTCCATAACAGACTCAAGTGTTTCAGAGCATCGTGTTGCAGTAATGCATGCACACACATTGCCCATCATTTTTCAAGCTTTGACAACAACATGAAAAACAAAAACCTTTAGTGACTCATCTATCCAGGATTGTCGATGCAGTTCTAGATCAATTCAGTTTCAAATTAGCAGGGATTCTAATAGCATAATAGTTTTTTTTTTATGCTGTCACTATTGATCGATTCTCATCACATTATCTGTAGCAATAACTGAACGGAGTTTTAAGGACGTTTGTTGTCCTCTTTAATCATGTCGGCTGCTTTCTCGGCCACCATGATAACTGGAGCGTTGGTGTTGCCTGATGGGATAGCTGGCATAATGGAGGCATCAACCACCCGTATTCCTTGTAACCCTTTGACCCTGTAACATGTTACCTCTGTTATATTATATTGTCACCCTTTGACCCTGCAACACATTACATCTGTTATATATTGTAACCCTTTGACACTGTAACACATTATATCTGTTATGTATTGTAACCCTTTGGCCCCGTAACACGTTACCTCTGTTATGGAACTGTTGTAACACATTACATCTGTTATATATTGTAATCCTTTGACTCTGTAACATGTTACCTCTATTACAGAACTGTTATAACTCTTAGACCCTGTAACACGTTACATCTGTTATATATTGTAACCCTTTGACCCTGTAAAATGTTACCTGTGTTACATAGATGTTGTTGTAACCCTTCGACCATGTAACATACGCTTCTGATGTAAAAATTGTGATATTCACTCTGTAACACACCTCGCTACAATTGTTATGCAAATGTCGTGCATAGTGACTTTTCTACCCTGTAATATAGCTAATATAGTCTTTCGTATAGCTGTTACATGATTATTGTAAAAGGCATCTTGCCTGTAACACATGCTATATGATATTACTGTTACACGTCATACTCTTTTACATGTAACATTATGCTGCATGTGTTGAATAGCTGTCATACCCTTTTTTTTTTTTTTTTAAACCTTTGACCTTCCAGCTCCAAAGCATAGCTGTTGCAAATTCCCAACCCTCCACCTGATGATACATGCTACATACGACTGTTTCAAATTATAAACCTTTTCACTGTGTGCCACATGCTAAAAACAACTGTTTCAAATTATAAACCTTTTCACTGTGTGCCACGTGCTACATACAACGGTTTCAAATCATAAACCTTTTCACTGTGTGCCACATTCTACATGTGACTGTTTCAAATTATAAACCTTTTCACTGTGTGCCACAAGCTAAAAACAACTGTTTCAAATTATAAACCTTTTCACTGTGTGCCACGTGCTACATACAACGTTTCAAATTATAAACCTTTTCACTGTGTGCCACATCTACATGTGACTGTTTCAAATTATAAACCTTTTCACTGTGTTCACATTCTACATGTGACTGTTTCAAATTATAAACCTTTTCACTGTGTGCCACATGCTAAAAACAACTGTTTCAAATTATAAACCTTTTCACTGTGTGCCACGTGCTACATACAACGGTTTCAAATTATAAACCTTTTCACTGTGTGCCACATTCTACATGTGACTGTTTCAAATTATAAACCTTTTCACTGTGTGCCACATTCTACATGTGACTGTTTCAAATTATAAACCTTTTCACTGTGTGTCACATTCTACATGTGACTGTTTCAAATTATAAACCTTTCACTGTGTGCCACATTCTACTTGTGACTATTTCAAATTGCAAACCTTTCACTTAATATCACATTCTACATGTGACTGTTTCAAATTATAAACCTTTTCACTCTATGCCACATTTTACACGTGACTGTTTCAAATTGTAAACCAATTACTCTTTACTACACGCTGCATACAACAGTGACAAATAATTTGTGTAGACCATTTATTGTATGCTATGTGCTTCACCAAAAGTCCTGATCAGTTAGCACTGTGAAATACGTGGACTAAGGACATCCAGAATTGTTGACGGTATCATCTCCTTTGCTTATGTCGACAAAGACTACCTTTCCTGTAGCTCACTGAAACTGCCAAAGTACCTGTTTACAGCTGAGCGAACACTGTGGTTATTTCTTTCTTTTTGGAATAAAGGCAACAAACAGCACTGCTGCAGAAAAGACCCTGTTTGTAAAGAGCTAGGAGAATCTTACCCTGTGTCATCCTCAGACCTCTGATCTACGCTGTCTTTACATACAGGGTATTTTCTGCAGCAGTGCTGTTTCTTGCTTTTATTCCAAAAAAGAAAGAAATAACCACAGTGTTCCTAAATTTTGCAGCATGTCTTTTTTTTCTTAGATAATGCTGAAAATACTATGGAAGTTTCAAGGTGGCTTGATTCAGCTGCTTTAAAGATTTGTGCACAAATCTTTTCCACCATGGACCCTTTTTTCTGATATGATCTTGCCAATGAAGTTTTGAGAAATTAAACATACCGTTTGCGTGCTTTGGGTTGAGGACAAACCCCAGTTCCCTCAGGTACCCGCCCTCTTTCGAGTCAGGAAAGGTAAAACATCGAGGAGAGGAGATGGGCGCCGCCCTCAATATGCTGGCCCTTGGAGAAGCTGAGGTCTCTGACGCCCCGCTCCCCAACAACCGCGTAGGTTATGGGAACACCTTTACCTTTTACTTCAGAATTATAACGTTCGAAGGAATATTATATAAATATATATAAATAATTATTGAAATATGTAGATCTCAAGTGCGACCTTTTTATATAAAAAATTACTGATTGAATAGAATTGCCTGTAACTGGCAAATGCATTTGAAATTAAGCTATAGCCTTTCTCAACTGACAAGTACAATAATTTATGGTAGTAAGTTATGGCTGGTTTCTTCAAAGTGTCACGTGTAGATTATATTATCAAAGTTCATTATTTCGTCTGGCTAAATTTGAAAACCCCTTGGTTTATCCGGATTATGTGGGTCTGTTTTCATACCAAATAATTTTCAAATCTACCTGAGCCGAGGGTCTACCACAGCGGTTTTGTCAGTGACAGCTCCCATTTTGCAGGTGCCGCAGGGATGGTAAATGGTCAGCACGTTACGCCGGATCACACAGGCCCAATAGTCCTCTGTGTCAAACTGGTGCTGTGCACAGAAGCTGGAGGGAGGGTCTGCGGCCTCTGCCCCCACAGCCTGCATGCTGGGGGTCGCTACCAGCTTCTGGCATACCCTGACACCTGCACAGGAATAACACATTACTCACATGTTACAAAAGCAATCTGTTACAAAAGAATGTACGTCATATTTTAAAATGAAACGTAAACCAGTACCCCCTAACATTTCCGGTGAAATCTATTAATATACTCATTTTACAGCCACAAAGAAAGTAGGAATGATCAGATTTAGGTTCATGTGTCTTGCAGTTTGCAGGCTATATATTGCAGCCCACCTAGTGAAGAAAGAAGAAGGGAATTTCCACAGGAAGTTTCCAGACCCAGGGAGGAGCTCTTATCTCCGTTGAGCCTGTCCACTTTAGGACAACAATCACTTCAGGACACAACATACCTTCTTGGAAAAACAAACCCACAATATGAGCAAGAAGAATCTTCTCTCTCTCTCCTCTCTCTCTCTCTCTCCCTCTCTCTCTTCTCTCTTCAAAAACTTCTTTCAAACCTTCAACAAGTTCGGCCAGGTCCTCTGGATTCTCCAAGTAGTGAGGGTCGATGGCTGGATATTCAAAAGGATCCGCACTGCGCAGACGCAGCGTTCCTCTACTCCTGGGCCTCAGCAAAGAGGCCAGACAAGGGAAACCATGCTTGAATGTATCTCTGCGTTTAGCCTGCTCGATAGTCTGAAAACAGGAAATACATCACTATTATATGAACAAATCAATGATTAAAATGAGCCTTCCTTGTCATTAACACTCGCCTTTTGTGTTATGCTGAATTCTGTACATGTTGTTCCTGTACCATTGCTGGTAGGTTTACAGTACGCTTTTTTTCAATGTTCTACAATTATAGGTATGAACATGAAGCTTGAAAAGATATTTTGACTTGATTTTCCAAGCTGGTTTCAGAAGAGTACCTTTACCCCTCCCCTCTCCACCCTTGTGCTATACTTTCTATTCATGGAAGATTTTCTCTCGCTAAATTTCATATATCACACACACACAGATGCTTCAATAAATCCAAACAAAAATGTCTGTTTACAAATTCTCTCAGGATTTTTAAAGACATGCCTCTTTCATACAGAATACTTCAAAATCATCAGTTCTCTTGGTTATCTTGTGTTTTCCTCCTATTCTTGATTTTTCCTGAATAATCACATTATATTGCAATCTGTCATTCCCTTTCAGAGTGTTCTTTATATATATTTTTTTAATCTGGATATTTCCTTAAGAAACCATATCTATTTGAAATGTGTCAGTCCATTTCGCATTCCGCAGGTGCAGATCTGACTTTGTAAACTTACGTTCAAAATGGGTTTGAACCTGTACGAGCTGGCTATTATTTTTTTAAACCAAGTTATTCTACCTAGTATTACTGGCCCTGTACCTTTTTCCTGTCGAATTATGAATTGGTTGGTTTATCAATTTAACATCCCCGAAGTTTTCTAGGGCAGAACTAGCTGTTCTAGTGTGTTTACCTCTTTAGTGTACCTGAAGTTTTTCAAGGTGGTGGTGGTCCATAGTTTGCCTTGAAGCATCAGCTGCAGGTTGGGCCAGTCTTGTTGCCTGCTCTCCTTGTTTGTGGACATGAACACCTGGCCCTCCACAGCTATAGGGGATGACCAGTGACCTGGGCAAAAGGGAAATATTTGTGGGAATTATTATTGGGGGAATTATAATTATTTGTTAAAACTGTAAATTGTTGTTGATCGATTTCTTGTGTGTTGTGTAGGTCGAATGCAAACGCTTTGATTTGTTTTTTCAAGATATAGCGCTATACAAATTCCATGTATTATTAATTACAATTACTTCATGTCAAGCCAACAGTAGTATTCCGTTGGGATGTTCACCCACAACACACTGTAACTATCAACAATGCACTGTCAACGTTTAAAAGCTGCGTGAACTGGGGGACTGTACTGAAGCCAAGGCGTGCAAACGGTCACCCATCCAAATGGTAACCACGCTCGATGCTGCCTAACCTTAGCTTGGGGAAAGCGAGTGCTCTGACCACTGAGCTATCCCGTCCCCACCAAGAAGACAGGCAGGTCATTCACTCACTCACTCACTCAGTCCCATGTCCCAAAGGACGTAGGGGGGACATGAGAGAAGACGCAACAGAGATCTTTTTCCATGCTTCACGATCCTGTGTGGCTAGTAGGAGGTGTTGTAGGGGTTGGGCGGTCCAGTCTTTGATGTTGTCAACCCATGATTTCTTTTGGCGGCCTCTTCTTCTCTTGCCCTCGACTGTTCCTTGCAGGATGGTTTTTGCTAGGGTGTTGTGTCTTGTGGTGTGACCAAACCACATCAGCTTTCTCCTCTTTATGGTGGAGAGCAAAGGCTCTTGGGGGCCCACACGCTTTTTGATTTCTTCTTTCACATAGTTATTGGTCTTGTGTTCTTTGTATGATATTTTGAGAAGTCTTCTGTGGCACTTGTTCTCGAATGCTTGGATTCTCCTCTCTAACTCTGCTGTCAGAGTCCATGATTCACAGCCATATAGGAGGATAGATATCACGAGGGATTTGTAAAGGTGGTATTTGGTGCCGAAGCTGATGTTGTTGCTTCTGATGATCTTCTCGAGTCTGACTACAGCAGATGTTGCTGCTGCAATGCGAGCTTTCACTTCATTGTTTGATGTGCCATCTTTTGTTAGGATGGAGCCTAAGTATTTGAATTGGCTCACCTCTTCTAGTGTTTCTCCCGTTCATCTTTATTTCCGTGATGTCATTACTTGCGCTGTTGACCATGATCTTTGATTTCTCTGTACTGACCTCCATGCCGTATGCGCTCGCTCGATCTGTTAAATTGTCTTTGAGGATTTGCAGTTCTTGTTTGCTGCTGCCCATGAGGTCAATGTCATCTGCAAATCTGAGGTTGCAAAGAGGTCTTCCACCAATGGAGATGGAAGTGTGGTGGTTTTGCAGTGTCTCTGTCATGATGTTTTCGAGGAAGAGGTTGAAGAGTACAGGTGAGAGAAGGCAGCCCTGGCGAACCCCAACCGTGGTCTTGAAGAACTCGCCCACGTGGTTGTTCATGAAAACTGCACTTTTTTGCGTTCTCGTACAGAGCCTTGATTGCCTTCAATTATGCAGTGTCAATGTTGAAGTGCCTGAGTACTTGCAGAGGCGACATGCCATACCTGTCAAGGCCTTTTTGAAGTCTTGAATTGTGTACAAGTCTTTTGGTGGTTGGAGTTGCTTCTCTATCAGATTCTCAGATTGAAAATTTGTTCATTGTGCTCGTTTTGGTCTAAAGCCCGCTTGTTCTTCTGCCAGGAGTTTTTCTGCTTGGTTTTTCAGTCTGTTGAGATACCTGCAGTGATCTTGCTGGATGATTATGGACTGATGGTTTGTAGTTCTGGCATTTTTGAGGTTTCCTTTCTTTGGGCAGGGTATACAAGAACTGTGTCCATTCTTTTGCCATTCTGATTGGTGTCGTGGATCTTTGACAAGTTCTGGAATCGCCTTGCTGTTTCATTCCTATTTGTTTATGAGTCAGCTGGATGTATCAATTCAGCGGACTTCACTTTCAATGTTAATGTCCATGTATTCACCCTTAGTATTGGGTCAATTTGTGTCAGGGTGTCAAGAAACTATGTGTATTGGCGTTGGGGTAGTTTCAACCCTCAACAGTATCTGTAAACTAGTGAGATGCATGTTTTCCGTTAAGTTTCCTTCTTTGTTTCAAACAGAGGCTTGGCTGTGTGGTTCGTTAGTGCTTCAATGTGTCGAAGCTGTTTGCTGTTCCTGTCATCACTTCGAGTTGTCATGTCTCCATCCACCCTTTTGGCTTCTCATCTTTCTCACTCTCGTGGCTATCCATGTACTCTTGTAAGCTTCTGATGTGAACTTGTTTCTTAAGTTCTTCTTTTGTCGCAGAGTCAATACCTCTGTCACCCAGGGTTGTTTCTTGTTAAGGCAGGGTCATTATTTGAAGTGAAATCAGTATGCACTCACATTTAAACTAGCACTGAAGTTTGCTTGCTCTGATTACCCTAATCTGAGATTTTCTACAGAAGATGTAAGTCACACACTCATTCATCCATACCCACGTAGTGCCATTTCATACTTATGAAACTTTATCTCTTAAGTTGTGGTAGCGTAACAGCGCTATCTGTGAACCTTGTGGTTCTGTACTGTTCCCTCGATAAAAAGAAAAGTTCTTCATCTATTTCTGCTTACACAGGCTTGCAACTCCTGTGAATATCCCGAAAACTGAGCACACAAATAAATGTAGGGGTAAATGAACTCTGGAAAAAATGAGGATCAAAATTGGTACGACACAGTGGAATCTTTTGTAGTCATTATTGTTGTTGCTGTTCCTGGTGTGACTTTCAGATACAAAATTAGAAAGTGTTGCTCCAATTACCTGGCTAACGCAAAAGGAGTCTGTAGCTGAAAGCTGTCTTTCCAACATCAACAGTACCAAAAAAATTAAACATAAAATAATCAGACCCTGTACCTACCTGTCTTGAAAAGCGTATACTGCAGCCAGGTCCAGAAGGAGGTGAGCTGGTCAGGTGTGACGGCAACAGGCTCCCTGACGCCCACCTGGTAGTCGTAGAAGACGTGATCGTGAAGGTTCTCCCCCACCGGTAAGCTGGCCACCACAGGGATCTGGGCACAGAGTGTGGACAGTGCTTGTTTGCTGGTTTGCTTGTGGTTTTTTTATGGTGATCAAATTCAGCTTTTGAGAGCTTTGTCCTTGTTTTCATAATCAATCACTTCAATATTATGCAGTGTTCCATTGATGTCCCGGACATTTCAGAGACAGAAAAGATTCAAAATTGAGCTTGCAATGTTTGCACAGAACGTGGCAGCTTTGGAGAACTAGGGAAAATCAGACAGAGAGGTAAAAATGTGGGGACTGGATGTTGCCAATAACAAAAATAGGAAAATAAAAGTAAAAGGCATAACAGACAAACTCCTCACCTTGACCTTGTCCAGAAGGGGTTTGGGCCCCACCCCTGACAGCTGCAGAAGGTGGGGGGACCCCACAGCCCCTGCCGATACCACCACCTCCCTCCCCGCCCTCACCCCCTCCTTCCGTCCATGACGCACCAAGGTCACGCCCACTGCACGCTTGCCTTCAAAGAGAATCTGCACACAACAAACTCTTGTGCAATTAAAGATGATACTGATACAGTTTTGCCTTTGTGTTCAAAAAGTATTGCGTTCACACGATCTTTTCTATGGAGGTGTGGCTCCAACCAGAAGATTTCACAAACACTACAATAATATACCAGAGGCTCACCTAACTTGCTGTTGTATTTTGTGTTGATACATTCCCCCTATGTTGCAGAGATTCATTGTCATTTACATTCGGTAATAGAGCTGTATCACAGGAAACAGTTCAAGGAGAGAGAAGAAGCAGATAGAGGAAATGATAGGAAGACAACATCAGAGAATAGACTGGCCTTGGGTGGGATGACATGCTGTGGGCAGCATAGAACGGTGAGGAGTGGAGGAAGCTGGTTGCAAATCTTCTTGGCGCCTTAACGGTCTTACAGACTACAGGATAGATTCACTGCCATGCCATGCCATGCGAGCAGAACGAGTTGCTTTTTGATACATTTCATCAAAATGTGCTGAGACCCTAACCAGCACATTAACATTTTCTATTTCTCATATTTTCAGTCTGTCTATTGTATAATCAGAAATCAAACGATGATTTTGTTTCCTGTAAAAAGTATTAGACACTGATTATGTATCTCAAACTTGGCTGATGATCTCGAGTTGATGAGTATAAAATAATTGGTGTAAAATATTAGTTGCAGTCCACATAACGGCTGAGTCAACCGAAGTGACCCGTTTGTAGGCTACATTCTGCATGCATAACTGAAATATCTTCCGTGAAGTGTTCAGTCATCATCTACGGTGACTCAACTGTGTGAAAACCCCCCCCCCCCCCAAACCATCTTGTGAGTGCTGACGTCTTAGAACATGGGGGAAAATTCACCTTCTATGATAAAAACAAAACAAAATCTTGATAATTTATAAAGTAACACAGCTGATATTATAACCAGCAACAATGCTTCAACAATGCATGTCGCACACAAGAAGCTTGTGAATATTAAAAGTGTTGATTTATGCAGAAAATGAAACATAGTTTATATTTCGTGACTGTTTTAATGCAGTAGTTAGGGCAGTAGGCCATCCGTTTGGCCAGAATGGGCTTGAATTCGTTTAACAAGTAGATTGCAACTGTAAGTATCTTGATAGGGCACAGGAGTAGGTGAGAGATCTTCTGTCCAGCATTAAGTATACTGTACACTTAGGGAAAACATCTGCACCACATACTCAGGTATGATTTAGTTTTCGTGTTCTAGTTTATGAGGAAACTGATATCTTACCGACATCTCAGGCAAGCCCTATGTCTGTAACCTCTTGTTCTGGCTGAGCTTTTTTATGAGGTCAAAGGTGCTCTTGCCATATCTAACTGCGGTTTTGCAAAGAAAGAAGACGTATAATTATTTTCAGATATAAAAAGACACTTTTAAAAAGCATAAAATTATAAATCCTCAAGCTTCCAAAAGGCCGAGAATATAAAAACCAGCACACACACACGCGCGCACGCACACACACACACACACACACACACACACACACACACACACAACGCACGCACGCACGCACACACATGCACACAGACACACAGACACAGACACAGACACAGACACACACACACCACACACACACACACACACACACACACACACACACACACACACACACACACGGATTGTTCCCTGTCCTATGGCAGAATACCATTTTTTTCTATATAACAAACAATCGACAGTTGATAGTGGTGGTGATTGGGGGGGGGGGGGGGGTTATCATTTACCTTTGTGACATGTGCATCGGTCATGACATGCAAGTTGGGACGGTGTAGGACAGGGTACAGAAATGCACGTGACGTACTGTAACGTAGTCCGTTGGCTGCAGTGGCTTGCGTTATCAGTACTCCTTCACACAGAAAACATAGATACAGACAGACAGACAGACAAACGCTCACACACACACACACACACATGCACAAACAACACACACGCACACGCGCGCACGCACACATACACATACATACAGAGCAGTTACAATCACATACACATACATACATACATACATACATACATACATACATACATACATACATACATACATCATACATACATACATACATACATACATACCTACCTACCTACCTACCTACCTACCTACCTACCTACCTACCTACCTACCTACCTACATACATACATACATACATACATACATACATACATACATACATGCATACATGCATGCATACATGCATAATGCATGCATACGTACTGAGCAGTTACGATCACACACACACGCGCGCGCGCGCACAACACACACACACACACACACACACACACACACACACACACACGCACACACACACACACACACACACACACACACACACACACACACACACACACACACACAACACACACACACACACACACGTGTGCCGGTGGGAACAGTTGACAATTACAAAACTGCATACACACGGGAACTGGATGTAAAAAAAAAGACACATGAGTGTTTATTCCATTATCCTCGTTGTACAAAAATGATAATATAGATAAATAAATAAATAAATAAATAAATAAATACACACACACACACACACACACACACACACACACACACACACACACACACACACACACACACACACAGAGTTTTATAATCCATATTGATTTGACAATCTTGCAATTGTCTGTATCTTTCTTTTCGTTCTGTGTGCCTGTGAATCTATGTCTTTCAGGTTTTTTTTTTAGCTTTCTTTCTTTCTCACTCTCTTTTTCTTTCTTTCTTTCCTTCTTTTTTCCTTTCTTTCTTTCTTTCATTTTTTATTTCTTTCTTTCTTTGTTTTCTTAATAAGAACAACTTATTGTTGTTGTTTTTTATACAGAAAGAACATTCTAACTGTTCCGAGGCAGTTGGCAAAAAACAAATGATTGAAACAAAAACAACATATGCAAAAAGAACAACAACAAACAACAAGGACAACAACTAAAAAAATTATGCCTATCCATAACCATGGGCATACACACACACAGCTGGTGGACTATACACAGACATGGAAACAGAGGCCGACAGTCAGACAAACAGACACAACAGACAACAAACAGAGAGCCAACAGACACACTAACCTTCCATGGTTTCTCCGTTAGGGTCAACTTCCTTAAGCCCCATCTCTTTTCCTGCTTGTAACCACACGTCCGTCAGCTTGAAGGTGTTGTGTGAAGCCACCTTTAGGGGCCCACCTTTACCGTGATAGCCTGTTATGGTCAGTGCAAAAAATCAAAAGGTTGATTTTTGTTTATGCATGCACAACTGATGAAACACAATACGAAATAGTGAAGTATGTGGTGGAAAACTAAAGAAAACAAGAAATTTTCTGTTTAAATGAGAGAGATTTTATTTCAATGAAAGAACATTAAAAGGTACAAACTCTTGTAAAAACAATAACAACAAAGAAACAAAAACCCCAAACAAAACAAGACAAAACAAAAACAAAACACAACAACAATAAACAAACAAACAAACAGCTTTTCAACGTGTCATTTTCAGTCATCAAAAGATGAAATTGCAAAATATATACACGTGGTCAATTCATATGCAATAGTGTTCCCCCCTGCCGACCCACTCTCCTCATTATCTCATACAAGGTCTGTCTGTCTATCTATCTATCTATCTATCTATCTATCTATCTATCTATCTATCTATCTATCTATCTATCTATCTATCTATCTATCTATCTATCTATCTATCCCTTAGTCTGGCGACCGTGGGGGCACCCCTGAAGACTTGAAAACCAGTTCCCTCCATTCCTCTCTCTGTACTCCCTTTCTCAAAGTTTTGTTGAGTTCTAGGCCTGTCCATTCGCTGATGTTGTCCTCCCATCTCTTCTTTGGTCTGCCTCTTTTTCTTCGTCCATGGACAGTGCCTTGCAGTACTGTACGCTTCTTTATGATTGATACAAAATTTTCGTGGAGACCAATGATTTGCTGGATTCTGTTATGCATAACAGAATCCATACAAGGTACTGACCTGACTTGACAAAGTCATCGTTGTCGTTGTCCTCAGACTTGATGAAATAGGGCAGCACCTCCTGGTAGCTCCAGCCCTTGCTGCCTTGCTCTGCCCACCTGTCGTAGTCATGGCGACTGCCGCGGATGTAGAGCATGCTGTTCAGGTTGGAGGTGCCTCCAAGAACTCTGCCCCGGGGCCAGAAACTTCTCTGGAATAACATTTTGAAAGGACAAGAGATGATAAGAGTGATGGTTGTTGGAGGGAAGGGGCAAGGGTTAGTTGGAGGGATTCGGGGGATGGGGGGGGGGGCGCAAAAAGAGGGGCAGGGAAGAAATAAATCTCTCCGTGCGTGTCTCTCTTACACACACGCACCTACGTACGCACGCACGCACGCACACACACATGCACGCACAAACACACATCATACTCACGCTCACACACACACACACACACACACACACACACACACACACACACACACACACACACACACAACACACACCTTTATTTGCCTAATCAAAAAACCCAGCATAAGTTTACAGGGAACAAGCCTGGCAATATCAAAGGTTTAGAAACCCTGTTTACTTTTTATCTACATAATTTAATGCTGTCTCCCTTCTTCTCTCATTCCCTGTTTATTTATTTCCTTATGTAAATCAGCGAAAACCTACATGAACGAATCTTTTGATCAAAAGACATACATATCAACTCCAAGTCAGTGTTTAGTTTCAGTATTTACTTATGCAAAGAAAGTCATGACATACGGAAATGAGCGCCTGAAAAAATCAAGACAGGAACGCCACAGAGGATGAAACAAAAGTGTCATTACGTTTCTACCAAACTACAATCAAGTACTCATTCTGAGCATTTTACTTTTTAAAGCAGGTTTTATTGCATATGCTTAATATTCCCTATATGCTACACATCATCTACCAAGACTTCAGTTTCCCACAGGCTTCACCATCTGCATAGGTCAATTTAATTAACGTCTCAGATCCAGATTTTGGAAAGGTATCTGTGGAGATTTGAACCCCCCCCCCCCCCCCCCTTCCAGTTTTTTGGATAAGAGTTCTAACAACGATGTGTTTACTTCATCTTCAAATCTTCACAAACGTTACATAAGATTCCAATTTTCGAAATGAAAAGTAAAAGATTGGGTTCTGGAAAGGACTGACAAAACTTTCACAATGGTGTAGTGGTTATAGGCCTACACCATCTCCAAGACAGAGAAATGCGATCTTACTTTATGACAAGTAATAATCAGACAGCACTAAGACATAGTCAGAAGAAACGAATTTATCATCACAGAACAAAAAATTCCAATATACATTTCCTTCAAAGCCTTGCATGGCAAACTGTTGCGGTTCGGTAAAGTACTCCCAGTCAATTTCCGTGTGATAAAGATATTCGGAGAATCCCGGTACAGAGACGTTTGGATGCTTCCGGTCATCTGGTCCCGCCTCTAACAGCAAGACAGTCACGTGCTCATCTTCTGAAAGGCGATTGGCTAATACGCATCCGGCAGATCCGGCTCCCACTGAAAATCATTTCA
>CM060320.1:26824011-26826511 GCA_030674155.1 Stramonita haemastoma
GACAACTCTCTTGTTGCCGTGGGTACTTTTACATGTGCTGAATGCGTGTTACACACAGGACCTCGATTTATCGTCTCATCTGAAGACTAGTACCCAGACCACCTGTCACGATCTAGGGAATGGGGAAAAGTTTCGGGCACAAACAGGGATCGAACCTGGACTTCTCTCCCTTGCAGAACAGGTGCGTCACTTCTAGACCACCGTATCCACCTATACTGAGCAAGAGATGTTACGGACCACTTCAAATAATCATACGCGGTCAGTGAACTCTGAGAATGTGAAAAACAAAGTTATCAAGGGGTGTGTGTCCTGAATTATTGTACTGGGGAAATCAATTATTCGTCTTTATAAGAGTGGGAAGATCTAAATTTGACGTATCTTCTGTGGCTTTGCCATCTGTTTCTTTCTGTCTCTGTCTGTCTGTGTGTCTGTCTTTGTCTCAGTTTCTCTGTTTGTGACTCGCTATGTCTCTGTCTGTCTGTTTGTCTGCCTGTCTCTTTGTCTCTCTGTTTGTCTTTAGATCAGTTTGTCTGATCTCTGCGCCTTTGTTTCTGTTTGTTGTCTGTGTTTCTGTCTATCTGTTCTGTCCGACTATTGTATGCCTTTCTCTCTCTCTCTCTCTCTCTCTCTCTCTCTCCTCTCTCCTCTCTCTCTCTCTCTCTCTCTCTCTCTCTCTCTCTCTCTCTCTCTCTCTCTCTCTCAGAGACAGAGAAATTCAAGCCGGTTACAAGCCATATATAAAATAGTAAATATGTAACCATAATATCACGGAAAGCGATGGGTATCTAGTTAGATTTGTGTAATATGGAGCATAGACTGTTTTATTTTTAATCCTTCAGCAAGTGACGCTTATTTTTAGAGGAAAAAAAACAGATGATAAAAGGACATTTTTCTCTTGATTAACGAAAACAATGACATTGCTACAACAATATCTTATTCATTCTTGCTTTTAAAAAAAAAAAACAAAAAAAAAACAATGACACGAATTTGACTCATCACTGATTTTTTTATGTTAAGTATATATTTTTTATCAGCTTACAGCAAATAGAACACCAGGTTCAAGGTCGATCATACCCTGCTGTCACAAACATTGCCATAACGATAACAGTGCACATACTCAACAACTCGTCTTCTATTAACACACACGCTTGAAAGGTGACCTGCTCATAGTGTGTCAGTAGGTTGCCAGTACAAAAAAACAAACTGGTTTTACAACCAGCTGAGAGAGGCAGAGAAGTTTTACACAGAAAGGCACTTTTGCCTGCCATAGTGCCACAGGACCTCAAGCTTTCTTTCACTATACTCCAAGTAAGTTGACTACATGTGTACTGTTTCGCAAGTTGTATTTTGTGTGCTTTTAGGTTTCTTTGGTTGTGGTTGTTGCTTTCTCCAAAGAGGTAGTAGCAAGGGGAATATTTGCTTGTATTCTAGAGCATATCTGCCATGATTCTTGAAAAATAGAGGATTTTACTAATGGTCGATTCGTGGGATCAAGCTTTTGGCATGCTGGGTAGACTAGTTACATCGTGGTCATTGGTTGTAAATGATTACGTCTTTTACATCAAATGGATTCAGAATAAAAACAAAATCATTTATCATGGTTTTTTTTCTTTTATATCGAAGATGATGAAATAAGCATGCACGTGCTTTTTTTTTTTAATCCCATCCTCCTTATTATGCAGTTTATCAGTTTTATCATCCGTACCCACCAGCACACAATGGCCTACTCTTCCCAAAAGCAGAACGGGTTTTAACGTGAGCGCAAGATGTTCTGGGTGCGTTTGCCGTGCGTGGAGATGTTAGTATATTGTATGCAACCCTAAAGTTTACGAAGATTATATTTTCCAAGTAAAATTTTACCCCATATCTTGGCCTATTTTCAGAGTGTCTCACACTACTTTCCGAATTTTGGAAGACAATATAGGTTTTAGTACTGGAAAGGGGAATGTGTGTGTGTGTGTGTGTGTGTGTGTGTGTTGTGTGTGTGTGTGTGTGTTGTGTGTGAGGGTGAGAGTGAGAGAGAGAGAGAGAGAGAGAGAGAGAGAGAGAGAGAGAGAGAGAGAGAGAGAGAGAGAGAGTACATCGGCCTTATGACACAATACATCAAAAAGGAGAGGAGAGGCAGAGTTTAATGGAATAATATAATGGTTTCACAGATCATATTGAATCAGCTGTAAATTTGCATTCCTGTATAATTATGTGCATTAATCTTCCTCTGTCAGCAACAAGGGTTTTTAGTGTAGGCTCTGTAGCATGCACTTATTTCGTTGTGATCACCAACTACAGAGAAATATCCTGCGAATAATTATGATCATCTGCCATAACAATATGATTTTATTTTTTACTGAGTATTGGGTTAATAATTATTCATTGCCATTTAAAATATGACGATTAGATGGCACTGTAAGCGAAAAGTGTATTTGTTAGCAGCATAATATGAACACTGTTGGCGATGAGTTTTACTCTATAATGGAATATCTTTAAGTTTTCTACATTTCAG
>CM060320.1:26829011-26844011 GCA_030674155.1 Stramonita haemastoma
GCCAGGTGTTATGTGCATGCTTGCACACAGGCCTTAATTTCATCATCTCATCCAAAGAACTTCAGTAGGAGTAGGCTCTGAATCCTTGTCAACCTGTGCATGGTATATAAGCTTTCCAGGCAGAATATGGACGTACGCAATATTTATTTGCTATACAAAATCTTATATGGGGCTGGAAAGAATGGACGCTTTACTAACAATACTCCCCAAAGTCGGAATCCAGCTACCTGAATGTTGGGTAAAAATGGTGACATACGCAAATCTCATCATAGGTGAACCTGGAAGCTCTCCTTTTTTTTTCTTCTACCACTTTATGTCACAGCAGATTTTTCTCTGTGAAATTCGGGCTGCTCTCCCTGGAGAGAGCGTGTCGCCACAACTGCAGCACCTACCCCTAATTTTTTTTTATATACAGCCTGAGCCACCCTGGGGACTCCAACTACCCGATTTTTCCTCAGGGATGGTGTCTAAACATGACACCTGTGTGCATGCTGGTTTGTTTTTTTTTAATACAAATTTGGCATCCACCCCTACTGGCATACAATGGCCTGTTCTTCCGAAAGGCGGAAGGGTGTTTTAACGTGTGCCCAAGATGTTCTACATGAGTTCGCACATGGGGCCTTGGTTTATAGTCTCATCCGAATGACTAGAGGAACAAAAACAAAAAACCCTGACAATTCCATGTAAACTTTTCCAGGATCATGGAGAAGGACAGTGTCATTCTCATCAAAATATGCCCCCCAAACATTCCAACTGTGATAATAGTTTATGTGGTCATTTTCTTTTTTACAAAGTGGGAGCAGGTTCGGCTGGATGTGTGATAGCCAATCGTCTGTCGGAAGACAGTCACGTGACGGTGTTGCTGTTGGAGGCGGGCCAGATGACCGGAAGTACCCCAAAGCCGCCATTCCAGGACAGAGCGACCATCTCTTACATACTGAAGTGGACTGGGACTATTACACAGAGCCACAAGAATTCAGTATGAACAAAGTAAGTGTGCATGAATGCCTGTCTAGGTTTAAATTTAGTGAGAAATTCTAGTCAGGGCAAGTGTGTGTTGATGCTTTTTGGGGGGTTATTTTTGTTTTTGTTTGTGTCTGAGGTTTTCTTCTTTTTCTGAAAGAAGGGGGCAGGTAGGGACACCACAAAGTAAGAATAATAAATCTATGATGACCTTTTCTATCATTGTCACCTTCTTTCAGGTTACTTTTTTGGTTATTTTAAGGAAAGAATAGAATCCTCATATAGCAAACGTTTCTGAAGAAAAACAACAACCACCAAATAACTAGAAACAAAAAGAAAACATGTATTCATTACGTTTAATTTTTCAGAAAATATACTGGCCACGGGGCAGGATTCTGGGAGGAACCTCCAATATCAACTTCATGGCCTATGTTCGTGGCAGTCGCCATGACTACGACAGGTGGGCAGAGCAAGGCAGCAAGGGTTGGAGCTACCAGGAGGTGCTGCCCTATTTCATCAAGTCTGAGGACAACAACGATGATGACTTTGTCAAATCAGGTCAGTATCCATGGTCTTTTTTTCATCATTTTATTTAGTGTCAAGCTGATCACTCTGGCTGTAATAAAGCTGACGTGGATTTTTTCTTTCTTTGGTTTTTTTTTTTGCAGGGGGATGGGTGGCCTAACCAGACACCTTAAGAATGTCTGGATGCAAACAAGTGTCTTGTGTAAATGCTTCAAGAAAGTGGTGGAATCAAATGAATGAAAATGTAGGTTAATAAAAGGTAAAGGTGTTCCCATAACCTGACTGGGCGTAGGGGAGCGAGGCGTCAGAGACCTCAGCTTCTCTAGGGGCCAACATATTGAGGGCGGTGTCCATCTCCTCTCCCTTGCTGCTTTACCTTCCCTGACCCTAAGAAGGGCAGGTACCCATTATTTTACAGCTGGGTGAACTGAAGGACTGTACTGAAGCCAAGGTGAGCAAATTGTCACCCATCCCATTGGTAACCACGCTCAATGCAGCTTAACCTTAGCTTGGGGGAAAGCGAGTGCTCAATGAAAATGTATATGCTTGAGAAAAAAAAAAGTTGGTTAAGTTGCAATACGTTTTGAGGAAATAAACCCTCTCAGTGTCTCTGTCTGTGTGTCTGTCTATCTGTATGTCTGTGTGCCATTCTGTGTCTCTGTGTGTGTCTCTGTGTGTGTCTGTCTCTGTCTGTCTGTCTCTCTGTCTCTGTCTGTCTATCCGTCTGCCTCCTTGCCTGCCTCTCTCTCTCTCTCTCTCTCTCTCTCTCTCTCTCTCTCTCTCTCTCTCTCTCTCTCTCTCTCTCTCTCTCTCCATACATAAATTTATTTTTCTACATCTTTTTTGTTCTGACTGCAGTCTATCACAGCAGAGGGGGACCCCTGAAGGTTGCTCCTACAAGACAATGGAACTGGCCGACTTGCTGATACAGGGTGGGAAGGAAATGGGGCTGAAAGAGGTTGACCCAAACGCAGAAACCCAGGAAGGTTGGTCAATGTGTCTGTTTCTTTCACGCGAATTGATATGACAGATTCATACAAGTTCTATGATTGCTACCCAAACTATGGGAAATATGCAAATAAAACAAAATATTTGGGATCAAATTAGATTGTGGGGCAAATGTTTCTTCTGTCGTTGATTGAAGTTTTCTCCTATGGTTAGGTCTTTGAGTTTTTCCAGATTGAACTAGGCCCTTACATTGCCTTGCTTCTTTATTATCTTAAGGCAGAATCAACGTCATCATCACAAGTTCATGGTCCCTTCCTATGTCTGCTCCTGGACAGTTCCTGGTCTTTGCAATATTGATGCCTGAGTGGAAGCCCCGTTTGACCATGATGTAGTCTATTTGATCTTTGCGTGATCCCCTCCTGGATTGTTCCATGTCCAGCGTCTAGATGGTTTGTGTGGACCAAAACATGCGTTTTCCCCATAGTTCACCAAACTGTAAATGGGTACCTGCCCTCTTTATGGACAGGGAAGGTAAAGCAGTAAGGGAGGAAAAGATGAGTGTCGCCCTCAGTAGGCTGATCCATTGAGAAGCCAAAGTCTCGGTGCACCTCATTCCGTCAGATTATGGGAGTACCTTTTTACCACAGGCACACTCAATAATATATATTCCTGGAGATAATTCAGTAGCATAAAAGAAGTCCAACTTCATTCCTGAGTCAATCTGGACACTCTGTCTGGATGTGATTTACCCAGAGATAGAAACCAGCTGTTGACATTTTTAGTGGGCATTCTACCTCCTCTGGCGTGTTTCTTTTAAAGAAAAGTTCACTTAAGAAAAACCAAGTAACAGGAATTAACAGATACCTTAAATGTATATGAAAAACATATTTTTCGGGAAAATATGTAAAAAGTAAAGGTGTTCCCATAACCCATATCATCATTCGGGAACAAGATGTCAGAGAATTCAGCTTATCCGGGCTAGCATATTGAGGTAGCGCCCATATTCTCTCCATCACTGCTTTACCTTTCCTGGCCCTAAAGGGGGCAGGTACCCATTGACAGCTGGGTGAACTAGAGGAATGTACTGGAGCCAAGGCGCGCAAACGGTCACCCATCACTTGGTTACCATGTTCAACGCTCCTTAACCTTAGCTTGGGGAAAGCGAATGCTCTGACCTCTAAGCAATCCCGTCTCTTTTGGTATTTTATGTACCTGACATCATTTCATACATGCTCTAAGGGCAGTGCACCTAACTATTACGCATTTGGTTTTATGTAAAATTCACATTTTTTTCAGCTACAAATGGTAGTGAGGATGAATAAAGTAACTAATCATCTGAGGGCGTGGTTGTGAACTTGTGTGTGTGTGTGTGTGTGTGTTGTGTGTGTGTGTGTGTGTGTGTGTGTGTGTGTGTGTGTGTGTGTGTGTGTGTGTCTGTGTCTGTGTCTGTGGTCTGTGTGTTGTGTATGTGTGTGTGTGTGTGGTGTGTGTCTATGTGTGTTGTGTATTGTGTGTGTGTGTGTGTGTGTGTGTGTGTGTGTGTGTGTGTGTGTGTGTGTGTGTGTGTGTGTGTGTGTACCCTGCAGGAGTTTTTCATCCTCAGACCACACTGTCAGATGGAGTTCGCTACAGCACCTCCCGTGCATTCCTCTATCCTGTTCTGCACCGCAAAAACCTGCACGTGGTCACTGATGCACATGTCACCAAGGTAAGAGCTTTTTTGATCTCTATCTAGCTATTTATCTAGCTATTTATGCATCTATCTGTCTATCTATCTGTCTATCTATCTATCTACTAGCTAGCTACTAGCTATCTATCTATCTATCTGTCTGTCTGTCCGCATCCATCCATCTATTATTTACCTTTATCTATCTGTCTCTGTTCTGTCTCTCTCTGTAATTATCCTGCCAATGCAATGTACATTAAACAATTTCAGAGTTCATCTCCTCTCTCTCTATCTCTCATCCTCTCTCCTCTCTCGTCCTCTCTCGCTCTCTCTCTCTCTCTCTCGTCTCCATCTTGCTCTACTCTCTCTCCTCCAGCAATGCATTACTTCCCTCTCTCTCTCTCTCTCTCTCTCTCTCTCTCTCTCTCTCTCTCTCTCTCTCCCTCTCTCTCTCTCTCTCCTCTCTCTCTCTCTCTCTCTCTCTCTCTCTCTCTCTCCTCCTCTCTCCTCTCTCTCTCTCTCTGCTGCAGATTCTCTTTGAAGGCAAGCGTGCAGTGGGCGTGACCTTGGTGCGTCATGGACGGAAGGAGGGGGTGAGGGCGGGGAGGGAGGTGGTGGTATCGGCAGGGGCTGTGGGGTCCCCCCACCTTCTGCAGCTGTCAGGGGTGGGGCCCAAACCCCTTCTGGACAAGGTCAAGGTGAGGAGTGTAGGTGGTGTGGTGGTGGTGGTGGGGAGATGGTGGTCATGGTAGTGTACTGGTTGGTGATTGGTAGTGGTGTGTGTGGTGATTGTGGGGTGTGATGGTGGTGGTGTTGGATAGTGGTAGGGTGTGGTGATGGTGTTAGACAGTGGTAGTTGGTGGTGATGTGTTGTGTTGGATATGGTAGGTTGTGTGATGGTGGCGTAGTGTGGTTTTGTTTGTTTGTTGTGTGTGTGTGTGTGTGTGTGTGTGTGTGTGTGTGTGTGTGTGTGTGTGTGTGTGTGTGTGTGTGTGTGTGTGATTGCACACATGTGTAAAAAGCCCTGACTCCACAATTTCGTTGCATGAGTATAATTGTCATATCCAAGAGATAATTTTTCTTTTGAGTATCGATATTATTGTGATCATTGCTTCTTACTCATGTAACCTGATATCGAGTGAAACATTATAATTCCACATTTATATTATATGACACCGTGTGGGCGGGATGGCCCAGTGGTTAGAGGGTTGAGCTCGTGAGCTGAAGGCCTGAGTTCAAGCCACCACCAGGCATCTGTTTGAGGGGATTTTTTCCCCTGGAGCTTCACATCAGTAGCGATGGCCGACTCATTTCACCTGAAAGTCCTTCGGATGAGACTATAACGGAGACTCGTGTGTGCAAACTCAAGAGAACATCTTGAGTACACCTTAAAACCTGTTCCACCTTTCGGAACAGTAGGCCAAAGCGTGTTGGTAAGAATGGATAAACTTAAACAAACACATGCAACTGTTGTCGGAACGCGGCAGTACCTTAATGGTGGGGGTGAAAACGATCGCATACTCAAAATCTCACCATTGGTGAACTCCTGAGCATCTAGATGAGGAACAAAAGAAAATAGAACACACATAACTTTCCTGTGACTAAACAAAATTTATGTATTGATAAAAATCCCTGACAAATGAAACGTGACCATCTTGACTCACCTGTGCCAAGATCCCAGTCGTGGCCGACTTACCTGTGGGAGAGAACCTACAGGACCACCCGTCCTATAACTACCATGTTGGGGCCAGGGGGCCGTCTCTGACACCCCGGAACAGCTGAGCTCCTTTTGGACCTGGCTATCCTACAAGCTGTTCAAATCGGGTATGTCATCGCCTAACCATCTCAAAAATGTATGTCTGTTGAAATTATGTATGTTATAGCTTAATCATCTAAAAATTATATCTGTTCAATAAAGTTTCTAGTATTTTCCCTTTGATGCATTTTTTCCTGTCTTTTCCCTTTGAAAATATTTCTTGTTCTTCCTCTAAACAAAGTAAAATCAATGTAATACTTTTATCATACACACACGCTCATCAAAACAAAATCAGTATAGCACTTTTATTGAAAATTATGGCACACTTTTTTTTTAAGTTCACCAGCTTAAGAAAAATGTGTGCATGTTTTCTTTTCACAAGCACTGCTGAAAAAAGTTGCCAGAAAATGTCTTTATCAACAGCATTAACTGATAGCGCTGAGGGAGATTCGAATGCATAGCTTAAAGGTATTCTCGTGCTACCATCACCTACTGAATGCTTTTTTGATGGGATGGCATGACAAAATGATCGTTTGGTTGCGTGTATCCTTGAAATGGGGGCGAGGTGTCAGCAGCAATTCTTGTAAATTGCAAGAGGAGGCTGTCAGAATCTCCATCTTTGATCCACAAGGCGCCAGCAAGATTCCAGCTTGTATTTTCAGCACTACAAAAATGAGAAGCCAGTCATTTTGTCTATGGTGTTATTGCGCCAGCCATCTCAACGGTGGAGAAAAGGAAAAGTGGATGAACTGTTTTCTTATGCATACGAGTAAAACACATATTTTTGGATTAGATTTGAATAAACTCTCCTTTAAACCCACTTTCTCCCTCTTCTTCCTCGTCGTCGAACGCTCAGACAGCAACTACTGTTGTCCGTCATATGAACGAAAATGCATCGCGCTGCCGTTAAGCGCCTGACAAGTTAGACCCAGCGCACCCGACTTCGACGTGAAAACCCACTTTTGTTTTTTGCTGCCTCATCTTCTGTGACGTCCCCGTCCTGCTTTCCCCTCCGCTCATTCCAATTCCTCTCCACAGAAATACCCAGATTCGTCATGTCGCATCCTCAGGGTCAGAAGTCTACAAGGAGCCCATCAATATTTTGGCCGCCATGGGGCCACCAACCAGAGGGGCCCTGCACTGCTGCTGGGTCACTTTGGACCCCCTTTCAAAACACTGCCTAATTCTTATCTTGTGCAGGTCGCCTGTCAACAGCTATGTCTGTAGTCAGTCATCTCTTCGTGAGCACGAACGAGGAGAGTCGGACACGTGGCTGGCCCAACATTCAGATTCTGATACAAGGGAGGCTGTGGTCCACGGGGACCATGCAAGCCTTAGGATTCTCACCAGAGGTACACTAGTCCCTGCGGATTTTTTGGCGTCAAAATGTTTTCTTTTCTGTCTGTGTATCTGTTTGTATATGTATCTTGGTCTCTATCTGTTTGTGCTTGGTTGCACTTTTTTTTGGGGGGGATGGGGGGTATGGTGTGTGTATGTGTGTGTGTGTGTTGTTCTTGTGTCTGTGTCTGTGTGTGAGTGTGTGTGTCTGTGTCTGTGTCTCTGTGTATCTGTGTGTCTGTCTCTGTGTCAGTGTCTGTGTCTGTGTGTTGTTATTATTCTTATTTTGTTGTTGTTGTTGGTTTGTAAAACACGTTGATATTAGCTTGTTTATGTTTTTTCATTTTAGAAAAAAATATATTCTGTTCACTGTTTTGAGCAAAACAGTCAATAAAGTATTCGTGTTTATTTGCAAGGACAGTTTGTAAGAATAGACTCAAAGGTCTCTATCCTTGCGTTTTGAACATAACTTATTCTCTCTCTCTCTCTCTCTCTCTCTCTCTCTCTCTCTCTCTCTCTCTCTCTCTCTCTCTCTCTCTCTCTCTCTCTCTCCCCTCTCTCTCTCTCTCTCTCTCTCTCTCTCTCTCTCTCTCTCTTATTTCTTTACTTATGTGTAATGTATGTCAGCCTGTCTCTGTATTTCTCTATCTCTTTGTTGGTCGATTAACCAATGGTGAATTTTTAGTGTTTACGACCAAGGTTTTTCGGGGGGGGGGGGGGGGGGGAGGTGAGGGGGCTACCGTGAAGGTAGCCACATTCCGACTTCGGAGATACTGTGTTCTTTAAAGTTTTAGAGCTTTCGGCTCGGGTTTTTTTTTTCTTTCAGATTGTGGATGAACTGAAACGGAGAGACACATTTCAGTACGGTTTTCCTTGTATAGTCTGCATGCTGAGACCCAAAAGTCGAGGAACCCAGCGCTTGCGCAGTGCGGATCCTTTTGACTATCCAGTCATCGACCCTCACTACTTGGAGAATGCAGAGGACCTGGCCCAGCTTGTTCAAGGTTTGTAGTTACCTTACTGAGAGAGAGAGAGAGAGAGAGAGAGAGAGAGAGAGAGAGAGAGAGAGAGAGAGAGAGAGAGAGTATAATGCCAGAAATAGCATGAAAATCGTCTCTCTGTCTCTTGTCTGTCTCTGTCTCTCGCTGCCTCTCTCTGTCTCTCTCTCTGTCTCTGCCTGTGTGTCTGTCTGTATGTCTGTGTGTCTGTGTCTGTCTATATGTCTATCTGTCTGTCTGTCTGCCGTCTGTCTGTCGTCTCTGTCTGTCTGTATGTATGTATGTATGTCCCCCACCAACCACACACACAACACACACACCACACACACACACAACACACACACACAAAAGCAAGAAAGAAAGCGCAAGCAAAAATTCACACCCCCATTTTTTGTCTACTTTATTTCCTTACCCTACTATATACAACAATAACATGTAAAAAAAAAACTAATTATGGGGTGATAATTATGTGTGAATCTGTGAATTAAGCCTCTGTCAGTAAGTGTGTCAGCATCCTCTGCTCCCCGGGCAGGCATCAGGGGTGTGTCAGAGGCTGGTCAACACGTCTGCCTTGCAGTCCATCGGGGCAGAGGCCACAGACCCCCCTCTGAAGTTCTGTGCACAGCACAAGTTCGACACGGATGACTACTGGGCCTGTGTGGTCCGACACGTCCTGTTGCCATTGTTCCATCCTTGCTGCACGTGCAAGATGGGAGCTGTCACCGATAGCACCACTGTGGTAGACCCTCGGCTTAGGTAGGTGTGCTTTTCAGTATAAGGACTGAGAATCCTGTCAAAGATGAATGTCGTTTTGGGTTGTTGTTGTTTTGTTTTTTTGTGCTTTTTTTTTTTTTTTACCATGTTTTCATTTTTTATGCATGAAGTCAGCGTTCTGTTCCAATTTTGAATTTTAGGAAGGATTAAAAAAACAACAACAGCAGAACTGCAGGGAAATAGGGGGTAAGTTTTCCCCTCTTGAAAAAGGGGTATAATGTTTGTTAACTGTTCTTCATTTGCCATGGCGCGGTGGTTAGCGCTTTGAGTTTTAGGATTCTGAGTCCATTTCCTGCCTTTTTCTCCAGACAGACTTAAAAGATAACAATTCTCTCCCGTGCCGAAGTTGGGATGCCCTGGGCTTGATTTGTCAGGCGCCCAACGGCAGCGCAGCTCAACGCATTTTCGCTCATATGACAGATAACAAGAGTTAATGTTGAGGTTAGACAGAGAAGAATTCCCAGCTATCAAGCCACACGGCGTTGATACTGAGCGACCATCACCATAACTGAGTGGATAGAGCATTTGACTCCCCCTGCATGTGGTTCCATGAAGTCATGGGTTCGAATCTCGGAAGAGTGTCTGGTGTAGTAAGGGTGCACAGTGTAATTTTTTATGATCTCTTGGTCAACACAAAGTGCAAATCTCACAAAACTGCATAAACACAGGGACTGAATGTAAAAAAGCACACAGGAGTCTATCCTCGAAATAAAAGAACAAACAAAAATAAAAGAAACCTGCAGTGCCTTAATTTGTTTCATATGTGCTATGCAGACGATGAAATGTGCAGGTTAACATGATGACGATATTCATATTAACATCGTCCTAGTGGATAAATGGAAACGCAAACATAATAGCATGCACCCTGTAATGCATTCCACCAGATTCACTAACCGCCTAGGGCACGTGTTAGCCCGTGGGTTCAGACTGGAAGGTGTCGTGGGTTCAAATCCCACAAGAGTCAAAAGGACTTTTAGGACAAACTCCTATCCTGAGTGAGTTTGCTCTGGGCTCATTGGGAGAGACACACAGTCGAGCTTCATCCACTTTCTGATGTGACGTGTTACAAAAGATTACAAACGGTACAAAATACCACATAAACTATTGTGACTAGTAACATAGTCAAAGGGTTCCAATATGTAATGAACTAAGGCAAAATGTAACAGATGAGGGACCGGACAGACTCGTGGTAGAACGTTGTGCTCGTGATTTGACGGCCCTCGGTGTTCGAGTCACCGAGAGACGCCCGTTCAAGGAGATTTTTCTGGTGGAGTTAACATCAGTGCTGACTACACTCCACCAAAAGTCATCTGGATGAGACCTATAAACCGAGGTCCCATGTGCAAACTCACGGCGAACATCTTGTGCACACGTTTAAACATGTTCTGTATTTTGAAAGACTAGGCTGTAGTGTGCCGGTGGGAACGGATGACAAAATTTTCTAAACCGCATGCATATGGGAATCGGATGTAGCTTTTTTTTTTCTTAAAAGCATATGAGTGCTTGTTTCATTTTCCTCGACACACAAGAATAAATTATATTTTTTAAATATGTGTACAGGGTCAAAGGGTTACAAGGAATACGGGTGGCGGATGGCTCCATTATGCCAGCTGTCCCCTCAGGCAACACCAACGCTCCCATCATTATGGTGGCCGAGAAAGCAGCCGACATGATTAAAGAGGACAACAAACGCCCATGATTTTTTTTATTTTGTTCGATTTATCTGATTTATCTGTGGGGTTGTTGTTTGGGTTTTTTATCTGGTATTGCACTGTACAATTTTGTACTGCAATTGTTTTGGTTTAATTGATCCACTGTATCATACTCACGAGCAAAAAGTTTGGCAGTATCTCAGTTGCAATATTTTTTTCAGTATCAGAATTTCTTTATTCTTTTAGCACTGTGTCATATTGCGTTGTATTGTGTGTGCTGTTGCTTCGCAGTTATCATATCGATTTTTAAGATGCTATGCTGTGTTGTGCTGTAAAACACTATAATTAAAGTATTGTGTATTGTAGCTGTCGCAGCAAATTTATCTGTATGAAATCTGAGATGCTTTCACTGAGGAGAGCACGGCCCATATGAGCAGCGCCACTTTTGTTTCCTGTATGGTCTGCATGTGTTGTTTTGTTTCCCCCATCAGAGTGGCTTTTTCCCAACAGAATTTTGCTTTGAATAATTGTCTTGTTGCGGTGGGGTTGTTGTTGTGTTTTTTTTTACGAGCGCTTAATGCGTTTAGTACGCAGGACTTTAAAAGACTTTGAAAGACTAGCACCCAGGTCACCATTCAAGATCTCGTGGATGGGGGAGAAGTTCCAACTCCAATGAGGATGGAACCCGCACTTTTTGCTCTCCAGATTGGTGCTTTCTCTCTGACCACCGAGCCACTTAGCATAATAATAATATATAAAAATGTAATACAGTATTGTGTGAATGTTCCATATTGCTGGATGGCAGATATCGCATTATATGTATATGGATATGATATGATATGATATGATATGATGAATGATATGATATGATATGATATGATATGATATGATATGATATGATATGATATGATATGATATGATATGATATGATTGTAATGTGGTTGTGATGATAATTATATGATATGATATGATGTAGTGTAGTACAGTATACATAGCATATAGCAATAGCATAGATAGCATCGCATAGCACAGTCTAATAGGCTATGCTGTACTATCTATACTATGCTATACTACACTCCACCACACTCCACTCCACTCCACTCCACTCCACTCCACTACACTACATTACTACTACACTATACTACACTACGCTACACTACGCTACATTACACTACACTACACGACACACGACACGACACGACACGAACGACACGACACGACACGACACGACACGACACGACACGACACGACACGACACGACACGAACACACGACACGACACAACACTACACTACACTACACTACACTACACTACACTACACTACACTACACTACATTGTGTTATATCATATTTTATATCATATATCGTATTATATTCCCAGAGGCATTGAAACACAAAACAGATTAATATATATACTGTTTAAACCATTAACCTTTACAAATTTGTGTGATATTTGGAGAGGCGTTGTTGATGTTTGTTCGTATAACTATGAATAAAACGTTAAAAGCTGCAGCACAACTGTGTCCTGTCGAAGATGATGTTGATTGAGAGCAGTATTTTCAGAACACGTGTACAAAGTAACTGTGGACAAAACACAGACCCAGCTACACAATACTGCCAGGCTCCACAACCACACACCAGCCCAACCTGCCACAGAATAATGTTACGAGAAACGACCATGCACAGACAGACAACCCTGAATGAAGTTGAACAACAGACGACTCCCTGTTGGGTTGCGACAGATGTTTAAAGAAGAGCTGTGAAGCTGAAAGATGAAAGCACTCAAGGAAAAGAAAACCAGGAAAGAAGAAAGAGACAAGGAGAGGAAATTCCAAACAAGACAACAGAGAGAGACAGAGACGAGAGAGAGAGAGAGAGAGAGAGAGAGAGAGAGAGAGAGAGAGAGAGAGAGAGAGAGAGGGGAGAGAAGTAATGCATACTCAATCATTCATGCCCATCATAATAGAAGAAAGAAAACAAAAGATTCCATATTCAGTATTCCTGATACTATGTATGTGATTTTATCACATCGCAGTTGCTGACAGGAAAAAAACTGAAATTTAATCTGATTGCAAAAAAAGGGGAAAAAAACATAGTAACTGTGGCTTCTTCAGACGGCAAAATATATATTTCTTTGAATTTCAAAACAATAGGCTAACCTTTTTCTGGAAAAATTACTTTATGTCAAACACTGTTGCAAACAAACAAACAAACAAACAAACAAACAAACAATCCTCTCTCTCTCTCTCTCTCTCTCTCTCTCTCTCTCTCTCTCTCTCTCTCTCTCTCTCTCTCTCTCTCTCTCTCTCTCTCTCTCTCTCTCTCTCTCTCTCTCTTCCTCTCTCTCTCTCTCTCTCTCTCTCTCACACACACACAACACACACACACACACACACACACACACACACACACACCACCACACACACACACACAAGTGACTAAATGTACTTCCGTGTACTCAAGATGATCACCCTCGATTGTGGCATACAAATGCTACAATGGAGAAACTGATACGATTTGAATCAAACCACAAACTCGAGAGGAGGGAGGGGAGGGAGGAATAGCCTAGTGGTTAGAGCACTATGCTCACGATCTGACGGCTCGGGTTTGAGCCACCGTTCCAGTGTTGTTGTTTTTTTTTACCCCTGGAGTTAATATAATTTCCCCGACTAGACTCTTCCGAAAGTTTATCGGATGAGACTAAAAACCGAGGTCACATAATGCGAAAGCATGCAGAACATCTTGCATGCACACACGTTTAAACCCACTCCATCTTTTGGAAAAGTAGGCCAGTGTGTGGCGGTAGGATGTGATGACAATTTTTTGTTAATGCACACAGGTGTTTAGTTTAATACCATCCCCGAAGTAGGTATGCGGCTATCTTGATGGTGGGTGAAAACGGTCGCCTAGGCAAAATCGCACCATTTGGTGAACCTGAGAGCTCTAGCCGAGGAAAAGAAGAAGAAAAAAAACAAAACAAAAAAACAAAGAGAAAAAATCCACCAAACCTCCACAAACATTTCACGCTTCAGTTTTTGCTTTACCGAGTCACACAGATCAACATAGATACTATTCCGTGACAGTTATTTTTGTTGCTTGTTGCTTACGGTAGTGGTGTTGGTGGTAGGGGTAGTGGTAGAGATGGTGATACTGGTGATACACCGTTGTCGTTGTTGGTGGTGTTGTTGTTGTTGTTGCTGTTGTCTCAGTCCTCATCATCGGCGAAGATACAGATGTAGCATAAATAGCCGCTGACATAGCAAGGACAACACAGCATCCCCATCACACAGCTGCAGCAACGAGCACAACAGTTTCTGCAACTGTTTTGTTCAGCATCCCGTAACATTTTCTGCGCCTGGGGTCACAGTAAACGATAAGAAAGAAGATATAAGAAACAGAAAAAAAAACGTTTATGATTATTATATTGGTTGGTAGTAGTAGTTGATGATGATGATGATGATGATGATGGTGGTGATGATGGTGATGGTGATGATGATGATGATGAGCAGCAGCAGCAAGAGGAGGAGAGTGACGCTGATTGAGGTGGTGGTGGTGGTGGTGGTGGTGGTGGTGGTGGTGGTGGTGGTGGTGGTGTGGTGGTGGTGAGTGATGGTGATCACGACTTCGACGATGGCATAATAATGGTAGTATCAGTAGCAGCTGTAGCGCTAACAGCGGTAGTAAGCTTAAGATAAATGATTGTAGCAGCAGTAGTTGCAGTAATAATAGTAATACAGCAGCAGCAGCAGCAGCAGCAGTAGCAGTAGTAGTAGTAGTAGTTGTTGTTGCTGTTGTTGTAGAAGAAGTTGTAGTAGTAACAACTGCGGCAGTAACTGAAATAATTTCTAAAGAGCATTCGATGAAAACTGGCGAAAAGCTCTGAAGACCTCTCTTTGGGAACAATAGATATTAGTAACTAATTTTAACTTTCTGTTTGTTTCTTTTTAGTTTTTCTGTTTTTCGTTTTCTTTTTTTTTTGTTTGACATCATCCTCCGGCAACTCATAAAAGAAGGGGAAAAAGATATGCGCGTATCATGCTGATATTATTTCGACTGAAGAGCAAACGTTTAAGTATTATAAGAAAAAAGGTTAATAATAATAATAATAATAATAATAATAATAATAATAATAATAATAATAATAATAATAATAATAATAATAATAATAATAACAATAAGTAAACAGTGTAATAAGGGGGATCAATAGCCCAGTGGGAAGAGGGTTGCTCTCACGATTTGACGGCCCAGGATCGAGCCCAGGTTCAAGCCGCCACCGAAACGCCTGTTCAAAGGGTTTTCCCCCTCAAGTTAACGTCAGTATTTGACTCCACTCCCCTGAAAGTCCTTCAGATGAGACTCTAAACGGAGGCCCCGTGTGCG
>CM060320.1:26849011-26866511 GCA_030674155.1 Stramonita haemastoma
TATTCTTTGTCCCTTCACATGACCATAGTTTTTCGATCTGTTCCGGTCCTTCGTCACCTTCTCTCAAATTCTTTTCTTTCTTTTCTTTCTTTTCTTTCTTTCTTTTCTTTCTTTCTTTCTTTCTTTCTTTCTTTCTTTCTTCTTTCTTTCTTTCTTTTCCTTCCTTCCTCCCATCCTTCTTTCTTTCTTTCCTTCCTTCCTCCCATCCTCCTTTCTTTCTTTCCTTCCATCCTTCCTTCCATCCTTCTTTCCTTCTTTCTTTCCTTCCTTCCTTCCTCCCATCCTTCTTTCTTTCCTTCCTTCCTTCCTTCCTTCTTTCCATCCTTCTTTCTTTCTTTAAAACAACGACACTGGTTATCCATGGTCTCCACACGGTCAGTGGCCTCGTACACCTCTCCGAGTTCTTCTGGCATGCCAGGCACACCACAGACACGGCAGGCATGGGCAGCAGACCACTCCAAGGAAACACACCTTGCAATTCTCACAGGTATCCTCTTTGCAGCATCCTGACTTGGCGGCAGCCTGTCGAGGAAAAACAAAAAGTAAGCCTACCATACATGAATGGATGAATAAAAAGAAAGGAGTAAAAAGAAATGAATGAATAAATGAATGAATAAATAAATGAATGAATGAAAAGAAATTGATAAAAAGAAAGGGTAAATAAATAAATAAATAAATAAATAAATAAATAAATAAATAAATAAATAAAAGAAATTATGAACTAAACACTAAACACTAAATTTACACTCTTTTAATAGAGCATGTTCTGTCTTTCTGAAGTTGGCAATACAGACATTTACTTTTTTTAAAGGTTAAAGGGTAGCCTACATATATATATATATATATATATATATATATATATATATATATATATATATATATATATATATATATATATATATATATTTATATTGTGCCTTTCACTGGCCAAAAAACCACACCAAAAAAACACAAAACAACTTAACATACATAAACTCTACTATCTGAGTTATGGGTGAATTTTTCTGTAGCCAGGAAAACATAAAATAAGGCATCGTAGATGACTTAAACATTACCCGACTTCAGGAGAAAGATCCTCTTTCGTGATGCTCCACCAGCCCAACTTCCCGAGAGAATCAGACATTTTTCAGCTGATAATTATGAGTTAAAAGGCTATTAGTTGGTCATGCACTACCAACAAGGTTGGTTCTGAGGAGTCTAGCTTTGATTTTTATCTCCTTAATTTCAGACGCACGACCTCATCAGCCTTGTCGTTATCAAGTTAATTTTGTGATTAATTAAACAACAACAAACAAACCAGAACAAACAAACCAGCAGGAATAGAGTAACAACAAGAAGGCTATAAAAAGACTTCAGTGAGACAGAGAGAAGTTAGTTTTTCATTATGTAGGCCTAGCAGCCAAAGTTATTAATAGAAGTAACTGCAGCAGCAGTGGTAACAGCAGTAGCAGCAACAGTGGCATTAACAGTAACAACAGCATCTGGCAGCAAAACAGCAACAGCGATAGCAAAAGCAATAGCAGAAGCAGCAATAACAGCAGCAGCAGCAGCAGCAGCAGCAGCAGCAGCAGCAGTTGTAGTAGTAGAACTAGTAGTAGAAGTAGCAGCAGCGCCACCCACACAACACCAGCAGCAGCGGCACTAGGCCCAAGCAGCAACTGTAGTAGTAAGAGGAGGAGAGGTTGTGATAGCGACAGCAGCAGTAGTAGGCCTATACAGTAGTAGTAGCAGCAGCAGGAACAGCATCACCACCACCAGCAAGCAGTAGTAGTAGTAGTAGTAGTAGTAGTAGTAGTAGTAGTAGTAGTAGTAGTAGTAGTAGTAGTAGTAGTAGTAGTAACAACAGTAACAGTAACAGCACCAGTCGCAGTAGTAGTAGTAGTAGTAGTAGTAGTAGTAGTAGTAGTATAGTGTAGTAGTAGTAGCAGCAGCAGCAGCAGCAGCGCAGCAGCAGCTAGCAGCAGCAGCAGCAGCAGCAGTTGTAGTAGTAGTAGTAGTCTGTAGGTCGGTAACTACCCACCTGTTCATCATTTCGAGGTTGAGTTGTAATGGCTGGTTTCTCGTCTTGACGGTTTCTCTGTGACCATTCCGTGCAGTCAATGTTGTTCTCGTTCTCTGTGTTTTTCGCCATTTTCAGCTCTGCTTCCCTTTTACGCCGCTTCTCTTGAATAATCTGAAAATGGGACTGGCTTGCTGGCTTTTCGCCTTTGGTAGAGCTCTGTGAAGACCTTGGGCCCCTGAAATATTTTATATACTGATCTGACTTCAAATTCTTTGCAGGATTTTGTTGTTTGCTCTCTTCAATTTCCATCCCAATAAATTTGTTCTCAGTAGAATACTCTCGATGGAGTCACTGACACTGACAGAAACACAATGCAATTACTTACGGCTGTAACCAAAAATAGTTAGGCCTAGGCCCTAGCCCTAAGCCTAGGCTCTTATGCATCAATTAAATGGGATGAAGGCTGCGAATGGTTAGTGAATAGGCGCTTGCAATAATTATTATTATTGTTTGTGTGTCAGCCTGTGCTGGATAGGCCTTACTCAGTGGTCAGAGCACTGCTTTCCCCAAGACAAAAATTATGAAGCAGCATTGAGTGTCGTTACCAAGTGGATGATGGGTGACTGCCGCCTTGGGGAAAGAAAGTTGGGGGGGGGGGGGGGGGGCAGTGGAAGAGAGGGGGAAGAGAAGGGGGGTGTTGTTTTAAACGTTTATAGTGTGTAAAGTGCACACTGTAACACTTGTTTTCAAGGAGAAAAGAAAAGCGTAAGTAAAGGCTGCATTTCTCATTTTAAAAGAGAAACCGAAAGTAATCTTCTTTTTTTTTTCTTCTCATTTTCCCTATATATGTGTGTGTCTTGTGTCGATTTAGCTTTTTCTGCCAAAGGTACTGGTCTTAAAAATACTGGGATAGTGTTTTCAGCATAATGTCTAAACCACGAAAACAACCTGCAGTAGTGTTCATAACGAATAACAGTAGTGTTTTGGGCATGGGTAGTCAATCTGGCGTGTAGGCAGTAGTGTTTTTAGCTTAGATATAGTGTTCATAGCCAATGCCAAAGTCACTAAGGTAGTGTTTACAGCATGTGCTAAAGTCACTACGGTAGTGGTGCGTGAAAGCCTTACGCCAAAACCACTACAGTAGTCTTTATTGCACGGTAGTGTTTTGAGCTGTTACACCAGTGGGAACAGATGGCAATATTTACACAACTGCATACACACAGGGACTGGAAGAAAAAAAAGCACATGAGTGCTTATTCTATTATCCTCAATAGAAAAGAATAAAATAAATAAATAAATAAACCACACACTGCCCTTCAGTACTTCTTAAGCTCAGCTATGACTGATATTAGAGATTTAAAAATAGATACAAAAAGATCAACTTTTTCTTTACTTCAAGCAATTTATACAGTTGGAAGCTAGCCAAAACATAATTGCTATGCACCACAAGTTGATAATAAGTTTATAAACGCCAAAGCAGAAGCCTTGACTCCTTAAACCCAACTGTTCTCCTTTGTTTTTGTAGAACATGCCTATTTTTACACCATTTCCGGTATTCAGACGCCAAGCCATGCGGTAATATTGCGCGAAACACATGGCGGTGGTGGAGTGAGAAGATACTCAGTAAAGCTACTAAATGGTAAATACTGATTCCCTGGTTTGTAAATTACAGTGCTGTATTGATTTTGTAATTATTAGATATCGTATGGATGTACTGACTTATTGCTTGCATGTTTCACGACCAAGTAGCCCTGTCAAATAGTGAAAACGGTTGGTGACTGTGTACTGTTACGTGTGTACTGTAAACACTACAATCCAGATCAGGTCATCTAAACCCTTTTGATAAACATTTTATATGTGTGCAGGAGCGATAGACATGGGTCTGTTGGGAAAGTTGAGAGGATGGCCTGGCTAGAGTGAAGAGATCAGGAAGGTAGGTTATAACAGATGATTAATTTTAGGCGAAGCTGTAATACAGGCACATGCTATTTTTCATTTATTCATTTTATTTTTATTTTATTTTGTTCTTTTATATCGAGCATAATGGAACACATTTTCACGTAATGGAACATTGTCAAGGAAGAATGAGAATCATTTAGATGGGGGTAGGGGGTTGGAAGTGGCTGATTTTGATAGGCCCTGCAGTGGCACCAATGTGTTGACTTGGTTGGTGACTGATATGACTGCACTATGCAGTTCACTGATATTCACTGATACACCATTTTCCCTGTGACTTACTGACTTCTTCCATAATTGCTCAAGGAAACACAGGAAGTCACTGAATGATGAATCAATCTTTTACTGTTTTACTTTCAGGCTATTACTTGGACAAACATGACTTTCAAGTATTTCAAATATTATTTTTATTAATTGCTCAACACAATAATTATGTGAATGGATTGTGAATGGGTTTTGCCTAGATATATTGTCTCATTGGGTACATGGTCTAGAATCTAACATGAAGTTATGTTTTATAAACTCATAATAAAGCTAAAGCTTTTTTTTGTTTTTAGTTAATTCATGTAAAATAATCCTATAAAATGGTTAAACAACTTCTTAAACGAAAGGAAATTATACCACTGTACAAGAATTTTATTCACCTTTCTGAAAATTTTAGATATTCTGCCTTGTTCAAGGTATCGCATTCTAGCCATCAGAGGGCTGGTTGTAAAAAAGCATGTTTGCTTATGCCATTACCCTCTTTAAATAAAATTTATTCAATTCAATTCAATTCATCAATTCAGTTGACTTGACAATTATGCTGAAAACAAGTGAGAATAACCATGATGTTTTGCCTGTCTTTCTGATGATTGTACCAGAAGACTTGGGTAACCCTTCAGTAGACGCCTGAACTGATGAATAAATGATGTTGCTTTTTGTACTACAGGCTCGTGACAGAGGAGACCAGAACTTTTGATGAAATGCAGAGAGCAGAAAGGAGAGACGAGTTGAACTGATGCTTCATGAGAGACGGTTGGGAGGTAGGTGGTTGACAGATGTTTGACAGGTATCTTAGGAGTTAGAGTGTATGCTGCCTGTCCTTGTAGACACAATGACTCTTACTCACTGTCCCTAAATCAGAAATCTCTGCTGGGACGTTAATTTAATCGTAACAACAACAACAGTGTATGTTGTCATGAAGGGTAGGTCCTTTGTAAGTGTAGGTTGCCACTCTACTGTGTACTTCAGCTCATGATACCAGGTTGAGAAATTTGGCCTGTAAACTGAGATAGATCTACATGCCACACAACTATTGTGAGCACAGTGTTCTGACCTTAGGCTATCCTGTCCCCCATTTTAAATTGATCTTTGAGGTTGTTTAAATCTATGCCCATTATTCACTAGACACCACGTCTGCATTTCAAACACACGACTTTGTGGACTTTTGAAATTTACTTTTTCTTTTCTTTTTTTTTTTTTTTTTTTTTACATTTAACACCACTTAAAGTCGGTGCAGATTTATCGGCATGAAATTTGGGCTGCTCTCTGCGGGGAGAGTGCGTTGCCACAAGAGCAGCGCCACCCTTTTTTAATTTTTTTTTACCCTGTCTGCAACTGTATTTGCTTCCCTATCAGTGGCTTTTTGCTACAGAATTTTGCCAGGGATAACTTTTGTTGGTGTGGGTTCTTTAATGTGTGCTAAGTAATTAAGTTTAACACATGGACCTGGGCTTATGGTATCATCGAAAGACTATCACGCAGACCACTACTCATGGTCTAATGGATGGGGAAAGTTTTGGGCCCAAACAGGGTTCGAACTACCGTACACTTCAACTTGGACTTTGTGCTTTCTAGACAGGCACGTTTACCTCTTGGCTGCCAATCCACTGATGGGGTGTGGTTCTAGTTACTGCTGCAGACTGACCTTATGCTTTGCTGATATAAGCTGTACATGTCAGAAATGATTATGCATCATGTCTTGTTTGTAATTTGTTCCTCAGCTGGAGCTCCAAGGGGAATTCACCCGTGGTGAGATTTTTGTGGTGCGGACTATTTTTGCCCACCATGAATGTAGTCCTATTCTGATTGCAGGAATGTATGCTGGGTACACTTGAGTTTCCTGGAAGATGATAAAAATCTGACCTTGAGTTCCCAGAGCCGCATGATTCGAACCACAACCTCATGACAATGTACATTAAAGTCGAAAGGTTTAGCTCTCAGGTATGGCATTCATTGTATGCATAATAAATCATGCTTTCAGCTTTTTAGCCCTGGCAGTTGTAAGGTAAGTTTCTCCAGGCACTGGATATTGTACTGGTGAGTTAAAGTCTTATGTTGTCAAGAAGATTGAGCAAAGTGGCTTGTTATTAGTTAATTATTGATGGATTATTCTGCCAGTGCATTGGGCTACAAGAATTGATTCATGTTGGGTCAAGAATGATGATTAATTTTGCCAGTGCATGGCTACAAGAGTTATTCTGACTTGGGGAGCGTCAGAAGGAAGGGAATGGCAGAAGAGAATGATTTTGAACTGGGTGAGGTGGAGAAGACTGAACTTGGAGATGTAGGGGATTTTTCCCTGGAGTTAACATCAGTGCTGACTCCACTCTCCCCAAAAGTCTTTGGATGAGACTATAAACTGAGGCCCGTGTGTGAACGCACGCAGAACATCTTGCACACATGTTAAATCCTGTTCCCTTTTCGTAAGAGTAGGCCATTATGTGCTGGTGGAAACGGATGACAGTATTTACAAAACTGCATACACGTGGGGACTGGATGAAAAAAAGCACACAAGTGCTTATTCCATTATCCTTGATATAAAAGAAGAATAAATAAATAAATAAAATACCACTTTCAGACATAGAGTCTAGTAGGCAAATGCCAAAGTACTGAAGGTTGGGTAGCAGATGATACTTCCCCTGTGTTTGAACCAGTTGCAAGTGGTGAGACACCAAAGAATCAGCTGTATTGAGAGTGACTTGGGTTAAACATTTATATTTTGTTTGTGCGACTGTTGTACTTAATCAGCACTTGATATTACTCATCAGCAGGGTTGTGATAGCAATATGCAATTGTCATGATTACCTGTGATTTAAAATATGAAACTTCTTTTAACAAAATAAATAGTTAGAAATAAATTCAGACAAAAAGTAGCACCTTAAAGTCATTCATTTCAATCCAAGGGATTGGGTCCGAGAGGCAAGAGTAAGCATGCTTTATTTAAGTTGAACCTGAGATTTGCCAGGATTAAATTATCCCCTCCCCTGAATCCCAATTCAGGATTTGCCGGGATTTACACGCAGTAGTTTTCCATCATGCAGTGACCTTCACTGATCGCTACCACTTGCCAAAGCTCTTTCAGGCCAGAGGCACAGAGCCTGCTGTGAGTCAGGAAGTATTATAGCTGCTGGTATGTACTTAACAGGAGAAAAAGGCGAGCGAGCATGTGTGCCTGACTTGATTTTGTGATGGAATGCGAAACCTAGAGGCAATTTGTGTTCAGAGAATCTGAATGCAAGAGGGTTAAACACAATTCCATGTGGGTGATTTTAAGATTTTTTAAATCATAATAGGAGGAATATTAGATTCAAAACCATAAATCTTTTTGAAAATGACCAAAATGACAACCTGTGACAAACGCCTTTAAAACCCTTGAAAGTCGAGGCTCGTCTATTAAAAGTATTCTCATTAAGGATGATGATAAAATAAAGATGACATTTTTGTGCGAAAAATAATTAAAGGCTTTAATTCCATGAGAGAGTGTGTGGCGCTTCACAGCCAGGGTGGCTGCAGAGTTAGGTTGATGGTGCAAGCTGATGTTCGGATATTAGGCTGTGTTGTGGTATTTTCCATGATATTATGTTTGTGTGTTTACTGTTCTTATGTGTGGCTTGTAACCTGCATGAATTTCTCTGTGAGATAATAAAGTATTTGGATTGAATTGAAATGAATTGAGTGTGCGGACGAAACAAACCAAGGACTTACAGGTGACTCTGAGGAGGTAAAAATTGATTTGGCACATACACAGTAAGTCTTTGGAAGTCATCTCTCAATTGCTCAGTTGGATGGATTTTAATTTTTTGTTATTCAGAGTTCAAAACGACAAAGCAAGGCGAAAACTATGCATTGAAACTTGTGTAATAAACAAAAGCATCAAAGTCTATATTAACAAAGTATCAACAAACAAACTAGTGTTTTCAATGCACATGTGATAAGACACATCGGTATGTGTTGTGATAAGACATCGGTATGTGTGCATGGTGGATGTTTGTGTGTGTGTGTGTGTGTGTGTGTGTGTGTGTGTTTGTGTGTGTGTGTTGTGTGTGCATGTGAGCATCTGCGTGTTTATGTAAATAAGCTTTGGGAAGACACGAGGGGGAATCATCGTTGATTTTGTAGAAGAGGTACTTTTAAAGGGAAACTGATAATTGGGAGGGGGGGGGGGGGGGGGGGGGGCTTTCTCCTTAGATTAACTGCTAGGTTCATTTGTCAATTGTGAGAAAGGGGGAGGATATGTATGTAATGGTAACTGGGAATAGAAAAAAGGCTAGCACATAAAAGAGCATGGTTTTCTCCCGTGGTTCTATTTGGGCTAATAACTATTTTCATCCATTGATTCAACTTCGGTTCTTTGGAAACAGATTTTTCAAAAGTACAGTAAGCTGGAAATTGCTGATTTCAGAGCTGAAAATTGCAATTTAACATTTGTTTTTATTTATTCATTTATTCTTTGATAGTGTGGAAATGCAAGAAATAACCGTACCTTTGGGCTTGATCCTGCATTTATATATCTAATTAGTTTTGGTTTCTTCAAAACACCCAAAGCCTATTTGTAAACAAAGGTAGGCTGCCGGAAACCTGTGCTGATTTCAAAACTGGAACATTGTCATAAAACATCCAACCATGGCTTGTTGATAGGACGGATGAGTTGTGATTTAAAGAAAACTTCCAACTATTGTGTCAAAAGCTAGGTACCATTCTGTCCTTGCACTGTTGTGTCCACATGCTTACATACATACATACAGGCAGACAAGCCAGCTGACCAACAGAATTCTCCCAGTGACTAATATTTTTTGCCAACACTAACCTTTACACTAACCTTTACACTAACCTTTATTATCTTAACCTGGCCCCACATGTGGACACAAAAGGTAGATGGATATGATGATACAAGACATAACACAGAAACAAAACTTTTATGTGCCTTGCATTTTTGGGTGGGGAAGAGTAGGGTGGGGTAGGAAAAACATGTTAGAAGGGGTGGGATGGATAGCAGCTGTATGTGGGAAGAGGCATTAGGAAGGTTATGGCTAAGTCGTCTGTGAGTGAGTGTGAGAGCAAGAATAGGGAATGGGCAAACATGGTTTTGTTGGGGGGGCTTTTTGTAAGGTCTTGTTATAGCTGAAGGCAATCTTAACACAACATTTAAAAATGATAATAATAATAATATAATAATATATAATAATAATAATAATAATAATGTATGGAATTTATATAGCACGGAATCTGGTAGAGCACACAAATCAAAGTGCATGCATTCAAGTTTGTCATGCACATGCAACTGTTCACAAATAAAATCAACAAATTACATGTCTACACACACAATATTACAATTTTACAATATAACATTTTAGTGTAGGCCTTGGCAATTATCTGACATTAATAACTGATGCAGCTTTTGGCTTAGGCCAAGTTCTTCGTTTTAGTGTTTGCTTTATTTAGATCAGATGAACTGTAGTTGTATAAAGAAGATAAAGAATCAGAAAATGCAAAAATAAAAACACAAAACCCCAACAAACAAACAAAGAAGCCAAAGAAACAGAAGAAGTAGTACAAGGTAAGGGAACTCATAAAGGAAAAGCACAATAAAAACAAAGGAAAAAAGTATAGAAAAAGAAGAAAACGCAAAGAAGTCAGACGCAGGTTCATAGCCAGAAAGAAAGTGGTAGAAACTCGGGAACAAACAGCAAAATCATCAACAAACAGAAAGAACAAAATGATGGAAAGGTGATCAAGCCAAAAAATGGCAGCAGCAACAACAACAAAATTAGAGGCTGGGAAGGGCGGGGGGGGGGGGGGGGGGTAGAAAAGTATACATAAGAAACAGACAAACACATGGGTGGTGTTCCTTCCATTTTAAACAGAATTCTGTAATGGCAATTTTCAGACTTAAAATACTATTTTTAAAAGAAATACCAAATTCACAAATATTATTTTTAAAAGAACTGTACCAGATTGAAGACTTTGAATCTTTTTGAAAATGACCAAATTGACAACCTGTGACAAACATCCCCTTGAAGATTCTTGAAAATCGAGGCTTGACTATCAAAAGCATCCTCATTAACAATGACAATAAACTGAAGATAAACTTTAGTGTTGAAAAATATTAAAAGTTCCAAACAGACACAGAGTAACAGATGACAAATGTTTCATTTGTGGTGACTGTAATTTAAATTCTTAGTCATTCATGGCTTTAGATAGTTGTGATTTTCTTCATAAAATTTTGCTTAAGTAGTGGCTTTCTTTATTGCTTTCTTGGTTTTAGTGGTCACATGATCACAGTCTTAGCTTTATTCATGGCTTTAATGGGGATGTGATCACATTCTTGCCTTTAATGTGACTTTATTTTATTCTTGCCTTCAGTGGAGACTTGATCACTTCCTGGCTAGTGACTTCATGGCATCTTTGTTTTAGTGGCGACTTTCTTTATGACTGTCTTGGCCTTAGTGGTGACTTTCTTTATCACATTTTTGGTTTTAGTAGTGAATTTCTTTTTCACATTTTTGGCTTTAGTGGTAACTTTCTTTATCACATTTTTGGCTCAAGTGGTGACTTTATCACATTTTGTGCTTTAGTGGTGAATTTATCTCATTTTTGGCTTTAGTGGTGAATTTATCACAATTTTTGGCTTTAGGGGTGACTCACATTTTTTGGCTTTAGTGGTGACTTTCTTTATCATATTTTTGGCTTAGTGTTTTGGCTTTAGTGGTGACTTATCACATTTTTGGCTTTAGTTGTGACTTACATTTTTGGCTTTAGTGGTGAAAAATCCACGTCAGCAATAAATGTTCCATTCCATATTGTGCTGAAAAAAATTTATTACTATCCAAACAAGCATAATCAAGATTTAAATAGGGAAAAAATGTGGCACTGTATCGTGGTTATATTCTGTCTTGGGCAGGCCAGCTTAGTTTTCATGAAAGAAACTTATACTGTGTAGTGTAATGGTATAGCACTGCTCTCCTGTGTTCTGAACTATACTACTACATCATACTTTCATACCATCCATGTTTTAGGGTATCATACTGTGCCATCTTACCCCATCCCACCTGTGCCATATTATCCCATCCCATCCCAGTCCATGCCATCCTATCCGTCTCATCCCACACCATCCGAAGTTTTCAAATTTATTTAATTATGTATGTGCTGTGAGTTGTAATACAGATTGTGTTGAATAGAAATTAAGTTGTGATATTCATGGAAAAGTTGTAATACAGATTGTGTTGAATAGAAATTAAGTTGTGATATTCATGGAAAGGTTAACATATTCACGTATGTGACATATTAATTTTGTCAGAAAAGTATTAAAACAATAACCAAAGCTATGTTGAATGATGGATAGAAATATGCATAATTTGCAGTTTTGTTTAGGAGGGCTTTTTTGTTGGTGTGTGTATGTTTGCTTTTTTTTTTGCTTTTTTTTCTGTTGGTGTTGTATTGGCATAATAATTTGATATAGATTTTGTGAACAGGAGCAGTTTCTGCTTTACTTTTTTTGTTTGTTTTGTGGGGGTGTGTGGGGGGGGGGGGGGGGGGGGGTCAATGGGTTTTTTTTTGGGGGGGAGAGGTGATGGTGAGAGTATGTGACATTTATGACGTAAGAGATCTGATTAATATCTTTAAGATTAAGTATCTTTAAGATTCTTAGATTGATTAAGAAAAATGTGTGTGTCTGTGTGTACACGCACACTATGCATGCATATATTTGTAAATTTATCTACATGCAAATGTGTGTAGGGTTTTGGGGTTGTTTTTTTTTCAAATTGATTTTCCTTTTTTTTTTAAATTTCTTTAAGTGCTTTGAGTTAGTTGTACTACAGGTTATGTTGAATAGAAAATAAGTTGTATATCTATGGAGATGTGAATATATTTAAGGTATTTAGCAGCTTTGTCAGAATGAATAGAAAATAAGTTGTGGTATATGTGGAGATGTGAATATGTTTAGGTATTTGGCATCTTTGTCAGAATGAATGAAAAATAAGTTGTGATATATGTGGAGATGTGAATATGTTTAGTCTTTGGCATCTTTGTCAGATTGACCAAACCCATGCCGAATGATGGAAAGAAATGTGTGTGTGGGAGGGGGGGGGGGTTGTCTTTTTTGGCTGTTTTTTGTTGGGTTTTTTTGGTCTGCCCCTTTTTTGCTTTGCTTTTTATTTTATTTTTTTTATTTTTTTTTTTGATGATGTATTGGTATCATGGTTTTGTGTAGATTCAGTGAAAAGGAGCATTTTTACTTTGCTTTTTGCTTTTTGTTTTTAATTGTGCTGGCTTTTTTTGTTGGCTTTTTGAGTGAGTGGAAGGGGGGATGCGGATCATTCATGTATGAAGTGAAAGATATAGATTAGTATCTTATTAGTTGGTGAGAGAAGTGATCCTTGTGTGTATGTTTGTGTTTGGGTAGATTAGGGGGTGAAGAATGTGGTGAGAGATGTGAACTTATGCATTGTGTGTTTGTGTGTGTGTGGGCATGTGTGGTGGGGGGGGGGGGGGGGGCTGGGATGTAGGGAGAGCTCAAGTGACTTAATGCCTCCTTGTGCGTGTTGGGTGGAGGGGGGAAGGAGTAAGATATGTGAACTTATGCCTTTTTTTTTTCTTACTATTTTATTTTTTTATCTTTAAGATAATGGAATAAGTGTGTTTTTTACACCCGTGTGTGTGTATGTGTGTGTTGTTGTTGTTGTAGTTCAATTTAAAGTCTATTCACACTTGGTGATATTAGACTAACAAACAAAGAACAAAACAAAAACAAAACAAATAAAACCTACCATAAAATATTTTACAGAAGACTTGGAAATAATCCTTAGCACATCAAAAATCAACGGTTTTGCGAACTACATTCAATGGTTCCCTTGCAATTTCAATGCCATTTCTTTATAAACTGAATTTAGAACTGAACATTGAAAAATAAGATGTTCACAAGATAATGGTTCAGAACAGGAGCAAGTTACATTTCGAGAATATTTGGTCTTCCAGGAGTTTAATCGCAACTTATAAATGATGTTAGAAATATGTCTTGGATAGCCTAGTATTTCAAATTTCCATGGAAGTTAAACTTATGTACATGATTTTCCAATAATGAATTAATTTCACGACAATCATTTTTTAAGTTATGAATGGGCAATCTCTTTTTGAACCTTTTTTTGCAAGATTTTTTAAGAGAGGAGATGTAACTAAATGCCTCCTCATGTGTGTGTGTGTGTGTGTGTGTGTGTGTGTGTGTGTGTGTACCTGCGTGCGTACATGCATGCATGTATTCTGTGTGTGTGTGTGTGTGTGTGTGTGTGTGTGTTGTGGGTAGAATAGGTTAGAGGAGACATGACTAAATGCTCCTTTTGTGTGTGTGTGTGTGTGTTTGTGGGATAGGGTAGAATAGGTTAGAGGAGATGTGACTAAATTCCTCCTTTTGTGTAAGTGTGTGTGTGTGTGTGTGTGTGTGTTTTGTGGGGATGGGGATAGAATAGGTTAGAGGAGATGTGACTAAATGCCTCCTTGTGTGTGTGTGTGTGCGTGTGCGTGCGTGCGTGCGTGCGTGCGTGCGTGCGTGTGTAATTTGGGGGGGAGGGTAGACTAGGTGAGAGGAGATGTAACTAAATGCCTCCGTGTTGTGTGTGTGTGTGGTGTGTGTGTGTGTGTGTGTGTGTGTGTGTGTACCTGCGTGCGTACATGCATGCATGTATTCTGTATGATGGGCAACCTGGAAAAGTCGTGCAAGTCTGACTGATATCAGTGACCCAAAACTGGTCAAGTTCATGATTATTACTCAAAGCTTAGTCAGTTTTTGCAAACAACCATCAGTCAGCTTGCATAACTTTTCCACGTTGTCAGTTATGCAATATATGACATTATAATTTTATGTGTGTAGGAGTTGGCTGTTTCAGTGTTTGTTTTGTTTTTATTTAGTTGGTTGGAAATTTGGTTTTTTGGTTAGTGTTATTTTTTTTTGTATGTGTGAACTTTTTTTTTATCTATTAGCTGTGAATTAGTTATAATACAGATTGTATTGATATCAAAGTGTTTTTGGTTTTTTTAACAAAATGTTTTTATATTTATGAAAATATTGGACATAAGTGACATTTGTCAGAGAGGGATACCCAAAGCATCTTTCATTAATGATGGAAGTGAATGTAAATTTTGACTATTTTTTTCTCTTCTTTTTTGATTGTGATTTAATGATAGAAATGAATATGCATTTTGACTGGGTTTTTATTTTCTTCTTTTGATTGTGATTTAATGATGGAAATGAATATATGCATTTTGACTGGGATTTTTTTTCTTCTTCTTTTGATGGTGTCTCTTGTTTGCTTTTCTTCTTTATGCTGTATCAGCATCATAGTTTGAAAGAGATTGTTTGAAAACATTTTTAAAGATTATTTTTTAGAGGGAGAGAAAGAGAAATGGAGAGAGAGTGTTTGGGGAATTTATGAAAGGAACGCTATGTGATCAGTCTTTTAATTGAACAACAGAGTGTGGAGGAGTGGAATAATGATGATATTGATATGGGATTAAATGCGTTTTGTGTGCGTATTGGGGGGGGGGGGGGGGTATATTAGGAGAGAGGAGACTTAATTCCTCCTTTGTGTGTGTATTGTGGGGATGGGGGTAGAATAGGTTAGAGGAGATGTGACTGAATGCCTCCTTGTGTAGTATGTGTGTGTGTGTGTGTGTGCATGTGTGTGTGCGTGTGTGTAAATTGGGAGAGGGGGGGGGGGGGGGGTAGACTAGGTGAGAGGAGATGTAACTGAATTCCTCCTTGTGTGTTGTGTGTGTATTGTGGTGATGGGGTACAATAGGTTAGAGGAGATGTGACTTAATTCCTCCTTGTGTGTGGTGTGTGTGTGTGTGTGTGTGTGTGTGTGTGTGTGTGTTGTGTGTGTGTGGTTTTGTTGATATTGTTGTTGTTGGAATGGGGGTAGACTTAGGTTAGAAGATATGTGACTAAATTCCTCCTCATGTATGTGTGTGTGTGTGGTTGGGGGGCCGGGGGGGGGGGGGGGGAATGAGAGTAGAATAGGTTAGAGGAGATGTGACTAAATGCCTCCTCATGTGTGTGTGTGTAAGTGTGTGTGTCTGTGTGTGTGTGTGTGTGTCTTGTGTGTGTGTGTCTGTGTGTGTGTGTCTGTGTGTGTGTGTGTCTGTGTGTGTGCATGTATTCTGTATGATGCGGGGCAACCTGGAAAAGTTGTGCAAGTCTGACTGATACCAGTGACCCAAAACTGGTCAAGTCCATGATTATTACTCAAAGTTAGGCAGTTTTTGCAAACAACCATCAGTCACCTTGCATAACTTTTCCACATTGCCAGTTATGCAATATTCAAGAGTGTAAATGTGTGTAGGAGTTAGCTGTTTGTTTTTATTTATTTGGTTGGTTGGAAATTTGTTTTTTGGTTAATGTATTTTGGGGGGATTTTGTGTGTGTGTGTGAACTTTTTTTTTCTATTAGCAGTGAGTTAATTATAATATGGATTGTGTTGATATCAAAATGTTTTGATATTTATGAAAATATTGGACAAATGTGACAAACGTTTGTCAGAAAGGGATGCCCAAAACCATCTTGCATTGATGATGGATTGGTTTTTTTTTCTCTTCTTTTGATTGTGATTTAATGATAGAAATGAATATGCAATTTGACTGGGGTTTTTTTTTCTTTTTTCATTGTGAATCAATGATGGAAATAACTATGCATTTTGACTGCGTTTTTATTTTCTTCTTTTGATTGTAATTTAATGGTGGAAGAATATGCATTTTGACTTTGGTTTGTTTCTTCTTGTTTTGATGGTGTCTGTTGTTTGCTTTTCTTGTTTGTGCTGTATCAGCATCATAGTTTGAAAGAGATTGTTTGAAAACATTTTAAAGATTTTTTTCTTAAAGAGAGAAAGAGAACGGGAGGAGAGAGAGTGATCTGGGAATTAATGAAAGGAACGCTGTCAGATCAGTATCTTAGATTGAACAAAAGTGTGGGGGAGTGGAATAATAATGACGTGAGATGGGATTTAATGCGTTATGTGAGTGTGTTGGGGGGGGGGGGGGGGGGTACACTACGAGAGAGGAGATGTGACTTAATACCTCCTCCTGTGTGTGTGTGTGTGTGTGTGTTGTGTGTGTGCGGATATGTGTGGTGGTGTGTGCAAGTGTAATTTGGAGGGGGGGGGGGGGGGGTAGACTAGATGAGATGAGATGTAACTAAATGCCTCCTCAGGTGTGTGTGTGTGTTGTGGTTGATGGGGTTAGAATAGGTTAGAGAGATGTGACTTAATGTCTCCTTGTGTGTGTGTGTGTGTGGTTGTTGCTGTTGATGTTGTTGGGATGGGGGGTAGACTAGGTTAGAGGAGATGTGACTAAATTCCTCCTCATGTGTGTGTGTGTGTGTTGTGTGTGTGTGTGTTGTGTGTGTGTGTGTGTTGTGTGTGTGTGTGTGTGTGTGTGTGTGTGAGTGTGTGTGTGTGTGTGTGTGTGTGTGTGTGTGTGTGTGTGTGTGTGTGTGTGTGTATTCATGATGCTGGGCAACCTGGAAAAGTTGCACAAGTCCGACTGATATCAGTGACCCAAAATGGTCAAGTCCATGATTATTACTCAAAGCTTAGGCAGTTTTTGCAAACAACCATTAGTCAGCTTGCATAACATTTCCACATTGTCAGTTATGCAATATATGACATAATTTTATGTGTGTAGGAGTTGGCTGTTTGTTTTTATTTATTTGGTTGGAAATGTGTTTTTTGGCCAGTGCATTTTTTGTGTGTGCGTGTGAACTTTTTTTTCTTTTTTTTTTAATCTATTAGCAGTGACTTAGTTATAATACGGATTGTGTTGATATCAAAATGTTTTGATATTTATGAAAATATTGGACATATTATGTGACGTTTGTCAGAAATTGATGCCCAAAGCCATCTTTCATTAATTAATGATGGAAATGAATATACATTTTGACTGGGTTTTTTGCTTCTTTTGATTGTGATTTAATGATGGAAATGAATATGCATTTTGACTGGGGTTTTTATTTTCTTCTTTTAATTGTGATTTAATAATGGAAATAAATATGCATTTTGACAGTGCTTTTTTTTTTTTCTTTTGATAGTGTCTGTTGTTTGCTTTTCCTCTTTGTGCTGTATCAACATCATAGTTTGAAAGAGATTGTTTCAAAATAATTTGTTTAGATTTTTTTTTTTTTTTTAGAGAGAGAGAGAAAAGAGAAGGTGAGAGAGAGTATTCTTGGAATTTATGAAAGGAACGCAATCTGATCGGTATCTTAGATTGAGCAAAAGTGTGTGGAGGAGGGGA
>CM060320.1:26869011-26916511 GCA_030674155.1 Stramonita haemastoma
TGTGTTATATGCTTCATATAATCAGAGAGAGAGAGAGAGTGGGGGGGGGGGGGGGGGGGGAGAAAAAAGGGGGTGTGGGTTGTGCTGGGGTGTGTGGGAGAGAAGGAGAAAATGATGAAAAAGGATTGAGAGTATGCCATTGTGTGTATGTAGGTAGGTAGGTTATAATTTTGTGTTTGTGTGTACACAAACGATTATCTTGGGAATATCCACATTTATTCTATCCATGGAAAAAAGTACAAATGTATTTTCACTCCTTTTTTTGTCTGAATAGTTCTCTATTTTTTCCCCATTGATGATTATGGGGAATGTGCATATTTTTCAAATGTTTCTTCTTCTTTTTCTTCAGTGTGATTTACAAAACTTTAAAGTGTTTGCGAGGTTTATGCTCCATCTGTTAAAATAGTGTTGTTGTTTTTTTTGTTTGTTTTTTTATTGTGAATGGATGAAGTGGCATGAAAATGACAGACATGGGACAGACCCATCACCAGGATGGGAGTTGTTTTTCCTAATTTTTTTTTTGTCTTACCTGATGAGTTGTCCAACCATCCCTGTTGTTTTTAAAGTTCAGGGTTTTTTTTAAAGTGAAAGGGAAAATTCAAGTGATAGAATGGCTTTCTGTCTGAAAAAATGACTTGGGATTTTTTGTTTTGTTTGCTTTTTTTTGTTTTTGTTTTTTTAATCTGTCAAATGGACAGTCTTTTTATGTTTTTTATGATCTGTGTGATGTTATTTTAATTTTTGGTTTGGAAACATGGTAGTGTTGATAGAAGTGTTTTCGGGGAAATTTTGTTTATGCAGGGAAGAGGAAGGAAAGTGAGTAATGCTATGTATGGAATTTATTGTATGTACATCAATGTCCCACTCCTCAAAAAAAAATTAAAAAAAAAAAAAAACAGAAAGAAAAAGGATTAAAGAAGGAAATGAAAAAAAAAGAAAAAAAATTTGAACAAAAAAAAAACGAAAAAAGATTACAAAAAAGAGAGGAGAAAAAAAGGAAGAAAAAATTGAAAGAAAAAAAAGAAGGGGAAAAAAATAGCCCTTTCTCGAAACAATTGTGGACTGAAAAAATGTATGAAATGTGTGTATTTGTGTTACCAGCACCAGGTGCCTGTGAGATGGTATTTTTTGGACATATATTTACAGATGTGGAATATAGCGTCATTGTGTTAAATGTAATGATGTTAACTGCTGTTGTTTTTAGTTCGGAAATGCTGTGGAATATTGTGTTACTGTGCTAATTGTCATGATTGTTATCATTGGCGTAATATTCAACTCCCAAAATATTGTAGAGTACTGTGACACTTGGGTGTATGGGTGTAGGGGGGGGGGGGGGGGGTTAAGCAATTTTGTTTTTTGGTATTGTTCATCTTGTTACATGGTTTAACCACGTGGAGAGGTTTTACAATTCTTTAAATCAAGGTTTTTTTTGTAATATATAAGTAACAGTGTAATTTTTTTCTGAAAAAGGTACTGGTATTAAACCTAATCATTTAAAGGGGGGGGGGGGGGGGGGGGGGGGGGTTGGCTTGGTTTGGGTTGGTTGGTTGGGGGGTTTTGGGGGTGTTATTTTTGTTGTTGGTTTTTTTGTTGTTGTGTTTTATTTTTGGGTGTTTTTTTGTTTGTTTGTTTGTTTGTTTTTTTTTTGGGGGGGGGGGGAATGAAAAGACCCCAACTACATCAAAAAAAGGTGGCTTCTTTTTGTGTGTGTTTTGTTCGTGACAATAGACTGTATGGCATTTTTTGATGTTAGTGTTATGGAGAATAATGATGGTTTTAGTACTTCTGCTACTACTTATGATAATCATGATGATGATGATGATAATAATGGTTACTGAAGTTTTTATTTTTATGATTATGATTATGATTATCATTAGTAGTAGTAGTAGTAGTAGTACCACCACCAAACAATACACAGATATGATTTTTTTGTAATCATGATTATTTTTTGTTATTATGGTTGTCAGAGAGCTTTTGCGATTAGTATCACACCACAGTACTATAGATTTCTCTTTTTAAAAATAAGGCTCCTATCTATCTGCAAAGAGAGAGCATCTTTACCACAGTACAGTGCCACTATTTTTCCCTGACTGTGCACATTGCATTGATTGCCCTTGGTAGCCTAGTGTGTCTTCACAAACAGTTCAGTCATGCAGGAAAAATTGCATGGTACAATGCAGTCATTTCCCCCGTTTTCTGCTGCTCTTAGACGCTGGTGTTGACCCCTGATGATCTAATATTAGCTCACGCACTGACCACATCTAAGAATCCAACTTCCCGCTTCATGTTAGATGGTGTCCTTTCCACTGTTACAGTGGAGAAAGTGACCACACGGATTTTATTTCCAACTTTTCAGTGCTGTGTGATGCATTTATGATATTCTTCAGCGCTATATCCAAGTGTCTTGAATGCACTGTTCTCTTGTTGTTATGAAGAAGTAATTTGAATCAATTTTTTAATTTTATGTAGGAGTTGTAACAAAAAATAAGAGCTGGATTGGATGTTCCTGTCAGGTTGCTCTTCTTGTTTAGTATGGAGAGTGTCATTTTTGTGCTTAGTGGGTAAATTAATTGCAATTTTCCTTCTGAAATCAATTTGGTTTGACTTGGCAAAGTCAGGATTGTAATCTTAATACTTCATTTTTAAACTTCCTTCATATTTTGTATCTAGTCAACTTGTTCTACATTTGAGGGGTTCAAATCTGGGGGAAATCTCTTAGGCCTTCTGCATGAGCGGCATGGTTTGAGACACTGTGGTGGGGGGGGGTTGAAAAGAAAAAGAGGGGTGTGGGGGTACATAGATGGGGCGCCTAAATTTTGCTGTGGGCTGATGTGCTGTAATTGCATTACACATTGATTGCTTATGTCAAAAACTTTTTTTTTTTTAAACCGTAAACTTTGCTGAGGAAAAACTACCATCATGTGCGTTTCTTGATGTAGCGTGAAAATATCAACAGAAGATAGATAATTTTTCAGAGAGAGAAAAAAAACCAGCATCCATTTCTTGTTGAAATAAGGTATTAAAAACAAAGCAAAAAAACAAAACAAAAATACAAAGAGAAAAATCCAACTGTAAACTTTTTTGAGGAAAAACTACCCCTGTGTATTTCTTGATTCAGCTGAAAACATAAACAGAGGGAAGATTTAAACAGAGAGGGAAAAAAATGCAGCATCCATTTCTTGATGCATTAAAGGTATTAAAAAGGAAGCAAAAACAAAACAAAATGTTGCTATCTGCTATAGGGGGTATTTTAAAATGGAAAATAAAACAAGGTATATCAGAGAAACAAACAAACCCATGCTGCCTTTTGTTGTTGTTGTTGTTGTTATTGATATATAGAGTTTCAGAGGGAAAAAAAAGCCAAAAGAAAAGATAAAATAAAAAGAAACATAAAAATCCAGTATCTGCTATCTGCAATAGGGGTATCGAAAAAAAACAAATACACAGAGAAAAATCAAGTGTCTGCTATCTGCAATAGGGGTATTAAAAAGAAAAAAACAAAGAAAGGAAAAGCACATAGTGTCCATTTCTTGGCGCAATTTGGGTATCAAAGTGTAAACTTGAACAAGGAATAACAGAGTGCAGGAGAGAAGGGGGTGGCTTGTGATTATAATCCATTAATTTTTTTTTTTATTTATCTATTTATTGATTTATACCACTTATGTCACAGCAAATTTCTATTTTATGTGTGAAATTTGGGCTGCCATTCCTGAGGAGAGCGTGTGCCCACAAGTGTTAGCACGACCCTTTTTTTTTCTTCTTTTTCCTCTCTGAACTGTATTTATTTGACTATCAGAGTGGCTTTTTCTACAGAATTTTGCCAGGGACAAACCCCTTGTTGCTGTGGGTTCTTTTATGTGTGCTAAATAATGATGTGTAACACACAGAACCTCAGTTTTTTTCATCTCATCTGAAAGACTAGCACCCAGACCATCACTCATGGTCTTATGGATGGGGAAAAGTTTTGGGCCAAATGGGGATTCAAACCACCGACACACTCTGACCTGGACTTTTTGCTTTCTAGGCAGGCGCGTCACCCTAGACCACTGATCCATCAAGATTTGTGTCAAGGTTTGACTTATGCACGAAACGTGTGTTTTGTTTCATGCCAAGATTTGACTTTAACATAAAGGTGGGATCTTGTTTCATGTCAAGATTTGACTTTAACATGAATCGTGTGATCTTGTTTCAGATATGGCGGTGACCAGATGCAGACAACATGGATCAAGGTCACAAGAACACTTGTTTGTTTGTTTGGGGTTGTTTTGTTGTTTTTTTTTTTTGGGGGGGGGGGGTTAACTCCTTTCTTTGTGACTGCCCCAGGCCAGACCTTGCATTGTGGACAGACAGACAGACCTTCCCTTGATACATCCTGTACCATTTACAGCCAGCCATCTGTTCAGTTTAGTTGCCCATACCACTGTAGTGTAGCCTGCTTACTTCTTCTCTCTTTTGGACAACAAAACAAGGTCGTGTGTGCAAATGCACACAGACAATCTTGCGTGTATACACATTAAACTCATTCCACCTTTCTGAAGAATAGGCCATTTTATGCTGGTAGGAATGGATGACAAAAATTTGTAAATGCTAAAAAGTTCCCTGTGGATTGCTGACCCAGGGATGAGACACAACAAATCAGGGTATGGCTGTGGCGGGGAGATTGAAATGAGCGGCGTTTGGGGAACAACAGGACAGGGATGTCACAGAAGATGGGGCACCAAAAAAATTTTTTTAGATTGAAAAACTTTTTAAATGCTCGCACGTGGTGATGTTTGTAGATAATCACCCCTGAAGTTGGAACACAGCTGCTTTAAAGGGGGGGGGGGGGGGGGGGGGGTTTTTTAAAAACAGTTGCATATTTTAAAAAGTATCACAATTGATGTGACCTCTCGGGTCTAGCCAAGAAATAACAGCAAAACAAAAAATATTCCAAATATGCTATTTCTTGGTTAAAAAAAAAGGACAGTGGTTTGTGCAGTAGTAAATGGAGTTGATCTGAGGAAAAAAAACGTGGTTTTGTGTGGAATAAATGGTACACAAAAAAGCTGAAAAACATCAGAAAGGGTGAACCCTCGTGAAGGGCAGGGACTTGGAAAGGAGGAGTTGAGGGGAGAAGGAAAAAGGTCATTGGGGGGGGGGGGGGGGGGGTGAGAAAATCTGTAGGAGAATGGTAGGGTGTAGGCCAGGAGGTGACTGTTATGTTGCAATCATTAGTTTTACTGTTGACATTGGTTATTACATGTTCCATTCGGTGTGTTGTGTTTTTTACATGTTCCGTTTGGTGTGTTGTGTTTATAAGTTCCGTTTGGTGTGTTGTGTTTTTTCATGTTCCATCAGTGTGTTGTGTTTTACATGTTCCATTCAGTGTGTTGTGTTTATACATTGTTCCATTCAGTGTGTTGTGTTTATACATTTTCCAGTTGATGTGTTTTTACATGTTCCAGTCAGTGTGTTTTGTTAATATTTGTTCCATTCCGTGTGTTGTGTTATATATTGTTTGTATTTCACAGTGTGCTGTATTTGTACATGTTCTATTCTGTGTGTTGTGTTTATACATGTTCTGTTCAGTGTGCTGTGTTTATACATGTTCCAGTCATGTGTGTTGTGTTTATACATGTTCTGCTCTGTGTGTTTCAGTGTGTTTTTTTATACATGTTGTGTTTTCAGTGTGTTTCAGTGTGATGTGTGGAGATTGCAGAGGACTTTGGCTGACGGCAGTTGGGACTCTGGCGTATGTTTAAATAATCTGTGTGTGTTTTATTATTTTTTTTATTTTTTTTTTTATTATATTCTTTTATATCAAGGATAATGGAATAAGCACTCATGTGCTTTTTTTTTATATCCAACCCCCTTGTGTATGCAGTTTTTGTAATCATGTCATCTGTTACCACCCGCACATGATGGCATACTCTTACGAAAAGCGGATCAGGATTTAAGTGTGCGCAAGATGTTCTGCGTGCGTTCACACATGGGGCTTCAGTGTACAGTCTCATCTGAAAGACTTTTGGGGAGAGTGAAGTCAGCATGATGTTAATCCAGGGAGAAAATCCCTCTAACAGGAATCGAACTCGGGTGGTCCAATTGCGAGCGCAGTGTGTGTGTGTTGTGTTGAGTTTGTATATGTCATAATGTTAAGTGTAAGTACACATGTGTCCTGTGTGCATATATATGCATCTCAGAGAGAAAGATGAATCAGTCTTTTTTAACATTTTTAGACAACCACCCCCAAACCATACACACATACACACACACACGCACGCACGCTCATGTACACACACACACACACACACACACACACACACACACACACACACACACACACACACTTTTACATAAAATAAAAGCCACACAGAGGTTCTGGTCATGTGCCCTGGATCTCTCTCTCTCTCTCTCTCTCTCTCTCTCTCTCTCTCTCTCTCTCTCTCTCTCTCTCTCTCTCTCTCTCTCTCTCTCTGTGTCACCCCCTCTCCCCCCCATCTCTCTCACTTCAACTTTCCACCACCTGTCATGATTGCTAAAAAGTAACAACCTATAAATAACTTAAGATATTAGATTGTGTTGTAACTTAAACGACATAGAATGACCAAGACAGTCTTTCAGTACTGTACATCATAAAAATAGTGATTTTGTGTTTTTTTCAAGAAAACGTACATCCAGGTGGGAAAATATTCTGATAAAAGACACAGAAAAGTTATGCTGCTGTCAAACATACCTCTTGCTCCCTCAAGTACTCTCTCTCCCTCCCTCCCTCCCTCCCTTTCTCCCCTCCCCCCCCTTCTTCAACACCCCTCCCTCTCCCTCACACATGCCCCCAACCACCTGTCATAATTGCTTTTAAAAATTTTAAATTTTATAAATAAAAAAATCAAGAACAGTTTAAGAAAATAACAAACGATTATTGTCAAACCAAACTAAAAGCACATGGAGGACCAAGACAAGTTAAAGGTTAAAGGTTAAAGTCTGTCCCGAGCCTATAGAGGCTCATCAGGCCGGTGCTTATCCGGTTTCTGTGGCGTTAAGCGACTGAGAGTCATAGACTCCCCCTGGATAGGACGCCAGTCTATCGCAGGGTTAACCCCAACACAAGGTTGGTACCCCTTTTACACCTGGGTGGGGTGAGAAAATAGCCGTAAAGTGCCTTTTCCAAGGGCACAACGCCATAGCCGAAAGCTGGGATCGAACCCACAACCTTTAGATTACGAGTCCAACGCCCTAACCACTAGACTACAGCGGCGGCTACCAAGACAAGTCTTCTAGTGAAATTCAGTATAAGAATTGTGATGATTTTCTCAAACACATATGAGGAATAAAGATGATAAGGATATACGCAATTTCTAGAGCGTTGAATCTTGCAAAGCAAACTAAGCAAAGCATGAGCACTTGAATCATTTACACACATGCAACTGTACACGAAAAAATAATATAATGTTTTTGTAATTTGGACACTCACACAACACACATGCTCGCACACACAATTAAACATTATTCTAATAATAAAATTTTGTAAAAAACGACACATCCAGGAGTAAAATATTTTCCTGGTAAAAAACAAGGAATTAAGCTATGGCCATAGTAAACCTGGCATTTTGCCGCCGTCAATTTTGCTGGCCAGGTGAAAAATGCTGCCGGCTGAATTACTCTGTGGCGTCACTGATGACGGCTGTGCATGGCCATAGTAGAGCCGGCACAGTCCGGTATTTTTAACCCGTTGTTTGATTTTTGAGCAAAACGTCCGTTTGCCAGGTTGACAGAAAGGCAAATAATCAAGAAAAAAACTTATTTATGGTGCTTTAAAAATTCTGACTACACAAACTAGTAAATTGACCCTTCTCGATTACATTCCAGTGGTTTTAATAAAAGTTTTGTTGGGGGATTTGATGTAAAAACACTTTTTATGTCGAACTATTTTCTGTCGATTTCGCATGAAGCGTGGTTAGGAAAAAGCGTCATTGTGACTAAGTGTCCTAGGAGACTGGTTTTTTTAAGTATGTCTCAGAAAGTTAAAATTCTTGTATCAAATTACACTTGGATGCCAGATAGTGGCAAGCGCTTTTTTAATTGCCTCAGCATCTCTTGTAGTGAGCACTTTGTAATTGCCTCAGCATTGTGCTCACAGTAGCTGATGTAATATCAGTGAAGATCTCTCATATAGCAGTCCTAGGGATAATTACACATGCGCAGCAGTGTTTGTACACGCTTTGAAAAAATGGCCCTGAAGACGAAAGCATGTGGGGATGCAAGTTGTTCTACCACTATGTATTTGTTTTCCAATTTTATCATTGAAAATTATCCAGTGATTTTTCAATAGATTTGTTCCTGAAAATGAAACTCGACTGTGAGCATGCCTGCTGATGTTACATGACTGACAATACTGTGTTATGTGGTAATTGATGAGTGAAAACGGTTATACTGTGTGCAGATGGTGATCACGATGATGATGGAGTCAGCATCACAAGACCCTGTTATGTCCAGACAGGAAGAGGCTATGCAAGAGCACTGAGCAAGTCATTGGGGGGGGGGGGGGGTGGAATGATAATTAATATTTTGGATGGCTTTAGTGTCAGTAGCAGGTATGTGTAAAATAGTAGTAATTTGGATGGCTGTAGTGTCCAGTCAAGTAAAAAAAAAAAAACACTTTTAAAATCATCCCATGAAGGGCAATTACAAATACTGACCGGTATATTGATTCGAAACATAATCTCAAAAAAGACCCCAGAAAGCTACATTTCAGTGGCATGAGTGAGTGGTGATAACAAAGTATTTTGTGTGGGAAGAAAGGTGGCAGGATGGTTAAGGCGTTCGCCTGCCAATATGTAAACCGTGAGTTTCTGGGTTCCTACCCAGCCTCGCCCTTTCTTCCCAGTTTGACGAAAAAATCGAACTGAATGTCAAAGTCATTTGGATGAGCACTGGAGAATGATAAATAATATTTTACATGGCTGTAGCACTGAGAAATTATAAATTTTACATGGCTGTAGTTTGAGCACTTGAGAATGATTAATAATATTTCACATGGCTGTAGTTGAGCAAAGGGGAATAATTAATATTTCACATGGCTGTAGTTTGAGCAGTGGAGAATTATAAATAGTATTTCACATGGCTGTAGTATGAGCACTGGAGAATTATGAATAATACTACACATGGCTGTACTTTGAGAACTGGGGAATAATAAATAATATTTCACATGGCTGTAGTTTGAGAACTTAGGAATAAGGAATAATATTTCACATGGCTGTATGAGCACTGGAGAATAATAAATAATATTTCTCATGGCTGTAGTTTGAGCAAAGGAGAATGATAAATAATTTTTTACATGGCTGTATGAGCACTCATCCAATTGACATTGGGATGAGACTATAAACCGAGGCCCCATGTGCGAATGCACGCAGAACATCTTGTGCACACGTTAAAACCCTGTTCCGCCTTTCGGAAGAGCAGGCCATCGTGTGCCGGTAGGAGTGGATGACAAAAATATTAAAAACCAGCATGCACACAGGTGTCATGTTTTTGACACCATCTCTGAGGAAAAATTGGGGAGTTGGGTCCCCAGGGTGGCTCGTGGCTGTATATGGCAATGTTCTGGTGGCTCCTGCGATGGCACTGGAACTATTCGTATTGGCCATTGCCTTTCCAATGGATCATTTCAGTGGCATGGAGAGGGGGGGGGAGGGGGGGTCTGCTGCATAGGTAACAGCTTGCCCTCCATACTTACCCAGGCTTTGTGCTCTAAAGATTAGAGCGCAACTCCGGTCTTCCAAGACTGATGGGTGCCTTCTACTACTGTATGAGCACTGGAGAATAATAAATATTTCACATGGCTGTATAAGCACTGGAGAATAATAAATAGTATTTCACGTGGCTGTAGTATGAGCACTGGAGAATGATAAATAATTTTTACATGGCTGTAGTTTGAGCACTGGAGAATGATAAATAATTTTTACATGGCTGTAGTTTGAGCACTGAAGAGCAATAAATAATATTTCACATGGCTGTAGTTTGAGCACTAGGGAATATTAAATAATATTTCACATGGCTGTAGTGTGAGCACTGGTAAAAAATAAATTTTACATGACTAGTTTTAGCACTGAGAAGTAATAAATAATATTTCACATGGCTGTAGTTTGAGCACTGGAGAATAATAAATAATATTTTACATGGCTGTAGTTTGAGCACTGTGAAATAATAAATATCTTATATGGCTGTAGTTTGAGCGCTGGAGAATAATAAATATTTCACACGGCTGTAGTGTCAGTACTGGAGAATTATAAATATTTGATATGGCTGTAATTTGAGCTTTGGAGAATATGGAAAAATTGACAGGACTGTAGTGTATACGCTGGGGAATAATAAATGCTCTTTCACATGGCTGTAGTTTGAGCACTGGGAATAATAAATTTTAGACGGCTGTAAAGTCAGCATTGGAAAGTATTTCAGTATTTCTGATTATCAGTGGCTTGTCTCTGAAAGTAAAACTTAAGGGTATACATGCATGTTTTCGGCTCTGGGATTTTGGGGTTTTTTGGCGGGGGGGGGGGGGGGGGGGGGGGGGGGGGGAAGTAAAATAGTTTGTTTTGTTTTTATTTTGGGGGGGGGGGGCTTGAGTTTCAGTGGCAGTTGTGTATAAATGAAGTGGTATTATGGAGGGGTATTGTTTCAGAATGATCAAGTCAAGTCAGAAACACTTCAATCATTCCATGAAGGGTAATTACAATACTGACACACACACATAATTGATAGGAATCATAATCTCAAAAGGACACAAAAATTTGGGAAGAGGGGGGGGGGGGGGTATTAATGAAGTAATATATCACACAGCTGAAGTTAAGATTGGGGTTGTAGTTTGAGAGGAGGGGGGGGGGGGGGGGTTATTAATGAAGTGTGTACATAAATACTACACCTTTGCAATCATCGCTCCCTCTGCCTGTCTCCTTCCCCTCTTTGAGTTGCTGGAGTCTCCTGGAAAATGTGTCTGTGCCCCTGATCATCAGTGGCTTCATCCATGAAAATGAAACTTGAGAGTAGGCATACCTGCTACTGGGTTATAACCATTACCCTCCCCTCCCCTGATTCTTCAGTCTTTTTGCCTCGTATTTACCAGCATCCAAATAAAATGGACATTTTCCCTCTCCCTCCTCCACAGTGTTTTTCCTGATTTTCCCTCTCCCCCCTCCACAGTGTTTTTCCTGATTTTCCCTCTCCCTCCTCCACACTGTTTTTCTGGATTTTCCCTCTCCCTCCTCCACAGTGTTTTTCCGGATTTTCCCTCTCCCTCCTTCACAGTGTTCCCTATCCCTCCTCCACAGTTTTCCCTCTCCCTCCTCCCTCCTCCACACTGTTTCCCCTCCCCTCCTCCACACTGTCAGATCATTCCTGTGCTGACATCCAGCTGTCAGGACCAAAGGGAAGCCATCCAGAAATTCTGCTGCATTTCCACAACCACCCTCTCTGCCTCTGTCTGTCTGTCTGTCTCTGTCTCTGTCTCTCTCTGTCTCTGTCTCTCTCTCTGTCTCTCTCTGTCTCTCTCTGTCTCTCTCTCTGTCTCTGTCTCTCTCTCTCTCTCTCTCTCTCTCTCTCTCTCTCTCTCTCTCTCTCTCTCTCTCTCTCTCTCTCTCTCTCTCAGTGCTGATTTAACCCCATCAAAAGTACTGTATGATGTATCCTATGGAATACCACTTGTGAAAAAAAAAAAATGACTGCGACCGTTGCCCATCCACCCACTTTGCAGCAGATTGAATAAAGGTGTCTTTACTGCAGCCGCATTACAAGAGTTCCCCCCACCCCCCTCTCCCTCAACCTTGTTTCAAAAATGGCTGGAAAATGTTTGTTGCCAAATTCGCTGCAGAGGTGGAGGGGTTTATGCATGCCTGTGTTTCTGGTTTCTTTATTTGTGTGTGTGTGTGTGTGCGAATGCTTTGATCTGTTTGTGGTTTTTTTTAGTTGGTTTTTTTAATAATCTTATATCGAGGATAATGGAATAAGCACTCATGTGATTTTTTACATCCAGTCCCCGTGTGTATGCAGTTTTGTAAATCTTGTCATCTGTTCCCACCGGCACACAATGGCCTACTCTTACGAAAAGCAGAACAGGATTTAACGTGTGCGCAAGATGTTCTGCATGCATTCGCACACAGGGACTTAATTTATAGTCTCATCCCAATGACTTTAGGGGAGAGTAGAGTCAGCACTAATATTAACCCTAGGGGAAAATCCTCTCGAATGGGAATGGAACCCAGGTCATCAAATTGCAGTAGGGAGAGGGAAAAATGGTTATTGTAGTATGTTCATTCACCGATTTGCCTAGACAGCACGAATACTGCCTTATACAGCAGCACAGTCAGAATATGACTGCTCTACTACTCTTCTCGCTCGTTGAAATATAAATTGAAATACCACACCACACCCAGTGTCTCTTACCAGAATGTATCCTTCAAAATGCATCCTCATTCATATGTAAAATTAAAACAATCTAAAATGCAACAGCAATGATAAACTTGCCTCTGCATGTGAAATAAAGTGATGCAAAATATTATCGTAAACCCTTGTCACGTGTAAACCAAAACCATAATGTAAAATGAAACGATCTAAAATGCAACCGCAGTGATAAACTTACCTCTGCATGTGAAGTAAAATGATACAGAATACTATCATAAACCCTTGTCACATGTAAAGCAAAACCATCCAAGATGCGTTGTAATAAGCTCACCTCCAGATGCCAAACAAAGCCATCTAATCCACTTCGACATGCAAATTAGTAATCTAAAAACCTATTGTCATGATGAAATCCCCACCCCTTGCACATGTCAAACATGTCCAAAATAGTATTAGTAATAAATCCACGTCACTTGTAAAATATAATCTTTAAAAAATTAGAATAATAAACCCACCTCACATGTAAAAACAAAGCCCATCTAAAAAAACAAAAAGAACCTATAATAAACCTCTAAGCACATAAAAGAAAGCCATCTATTTAAAAAAAAAACACCTAAATCCCCACATGAAACAAAGCCATCTAAAGAAAACAACCATCAAAAAAAAATAATAATAATTAAAAAACACTTACACATTTGAAATAAAACCATCTAAAGAACAGACAAAGATAAACCTTATTACTACTATAAATAGAGTTTTTTTTATGATAGTAAAGCCATATTAAAAAAACCAAAGCTCCATAACCTTCTCAATAAAAAGAAGCCATATAAATCACCGCATAATAACTGCCTCCACATGTGAAGCAAAGGAATTCTGTATCCAACTGTCACATTAAACCCAAAAAAACGTTATGTGAAAGGGTGTCCACTATACAGTCTTCATCATAAGCCTACCTTCATGGCCGAGATAAACTTTGTAACCACATGTGAAATAAAACCAAAAAAACCCTTGTAACCACATGTGAAATAAAACCAAAACCCCTTGTAACACATGTGAATAAACAACAAAATGTCGACAAAATCCACCTCCACAAGTAAATTAAACCCCACAACCACGATAAATAAACCATACAAAGTACAATTGTAATAAACCAACCTTAAGATTATGCTTCCAAACTACACTCCTTGTAATAATAAACTCGCCACCAATAAGAACTCATACCATCTAAGATGCAACCATTGTAATGGACCATCGAAATGAACCCACATCCACTGTAAAACGAGCCATCCAAGTATAACTGAACTAATAAATTTCTTAATGTGAAATACAGCTATCCAATAATTATAAACCTGATGATGAAACCCACAGGGTGTGAGTTAGTATAGTAGGCGAGGTGTGCTACAAGTGTGGTTTGACACTAGGTTCAATCCACCACTGGGATGTCTGTTCAGGGGGATTTTTCCTCTTGAGAGTTAACATGTGTACCAACACCACTTCCCTATGGTCCTTCAGATGATATTGTAAACCAAGGTCTTGTGTGCAGATAACACATCTTGCACACCATGTAAACCCCTTCTGCCTTTCAGAAGAGTAGGCCATTGCATACTGGCAAGAATGGATGACAAAAGTGAAAACGCTTGCACACTGGCGCCCTTTTTAGACATCGTCCCTCAAGTAAACCCACGTCCACATGTGAAATAAAGCCATCTAAAATATAACCACTGTAATAAACCCACGCCCACATGCGAAATAAAGCCATCTAAAATAAAAAAAAAAAAAAAACACCGTAATAAACCCACTCTATAATTATGAGAAATGAAATCTAAAACATAACCACTGTAATAAACTGACCTCCACATGTGAAATGAAATCTAAAATATAACCGCTGTAATAATAAACACACCTCCACATGTGAAATACAGCCATCTAAAATACAAGTCATAGGCCTAATAAACTCGCAACTACATCTGAAATAAAGCTACAGTACACCTGTCATAATAAATCTGCCCCCATAGAGATGCAAAGCCACCTAAGAGACAACTGTTCCACGAACCCACCGCCACATGGGAACTAAAGCCAACCATAATACAGCCATTGTAATAAACTCGCCTTCACACGTGAAACGGGCCTAAAAATGTACAAAATACAAACGTTGCAACAAAACCACCTCCATATGTGAAATGAATCCATCCAAAACACAAAATTATTGTCATAAAAAAACCCACCTTTACAGGTGAAATATGCTACCTTCCCCTGTACCTTGGCTAGAGTTCCGAGGTTCACCAATGGTGAGATTTTGTGTATGTGATCATTTTTGCCCACTATGATGGTAGCCGCATCCACCTTCCAGGATGTATACTGGTTATGTTCGGGATTTTATTTGCTATAATGCAGACGTTGAAGTTGAGGATCTGCTCTTGAAGTTGACCTTAAAAATCGTACAAATCTCTACACTAACTTCACCAGTCGCCGCGAGATTCAAACCCACGACTTCATGGACCCATAGGGTTAAAGTTGAATGGTTTCAACCACTTGGCTAAAGCAAAATAGATCATCTTAAACACCACTGTCACAACAAGCCCATCTCTACATGTGAAATAAAACCTCCTGAAAATATCCCCCCCCCCCCCCCCCAAAAAAAAAAAAAAAAGTTATTTGATAAACAAAATATCTTGACATACATGTGAAATAAGCCATATGCAATATAAAGAGTAATGGTGAAACCCACCTCTATATGCGAACATTAATATTAATTGATACAAAATACAGCCTCCTTAGGAAAACCACATCGTGAGGTGTGAATTCAACCCATCCAGAATAAACCATTGCAATAGACCTAGCTCTACATGTGAAATAAAGCCATGCAACTGTCACAATAAACACACCTTCACGTGAAATAAACCCCTCCAAAATATGACCATCATAATAAATTGTCATCCACGAACCAGATACAGCTATCTAATATAAATTTTGTCATAGCAAACCCACCTTCACGTGTGAAATAAAGCCATAGAAAGTAAATTTGTCATAATAAACCCACATCCACATGCAAAATAAAGCCATTGAAATTCGCAGCCATTACAGTAAAACACACCTCCACGGGTAAAATAAAACTATCCACTTTAAAACGGTCATAAGAAACCCATCACCATAATTATGTCAAATAAAGACTTGAAATAACAACAGTTAAAAAAACAATCCCACCACTGAAACTTAACCCATCTCCACATGTGAAATATAGGCATTTGAAATACAATGGTTAAAATAAAACCACAACACATAGAAATGAACACATCAAACGATAAACCATCGTAATAAACCTACCTCTACATGTGAAAAACAGCTTTATAACTATCATATTTTAAAATTTAAAAAAACCACCACCTTCACGTGGGAAATAAAACCAAAACAAATGCCAAAACCTTATGAACATGACCCTACATGTGAAATCAAGGCGTCCAAAACACAACTGTCATAATAAACTCGCCCCTACGTATAAAATAAAACTATTCAAAAGACAACTGACATAATAAAACCACCTTCGCATGTGGAATAAGGGGACAGTATGAGATGTGTTTGTTCCCTTGAAGTTAACATAAGTACTGACTCCACTCTCCCCAGAAGTCCTTCGGATGAGACTATAAACCGAGGCCCCGTGTGCAACGCACACAGAGAACATCTTGCGCACACGCGTTAAATCCTGTTCCGCTTTTGGTAAGAGTAGGCTATTGTGTGCCCCTGGGAACAGATGACAATATTTACAAAACTGCATACACACGGGGATGGGATGCAAAAAAGCATATGAGTGTTATCCCATTATCCTCGATATAAATAAAACCATTCAAAAGACAACTGTCACCCCCACCCCCACCCCCACCACTTTTTTTGTGTTTTGTTTTTTATGGACAAGGGACAAGCTGGCCTGAACAGTTCAGAAAGTGGTCAAATGGGAAAAAACCTCTACATATTCAAAAGTAATAAAACTAATGGTTGTTTCCCTTATACCATGTACGTTACATCATTCGATCGACAGGAAAAAATGAAAGCATCCATTATAAAAAAATAAAAAAAACAAAACAGAATAAACCCACAAAACATTAATTAATAGTAATAATGCATAATTATTGGTATCATTATAGTGTCTTGTTGTTGATTTGTTTTTACAAGATACAGCGCTATACAAATTCCATGTATTATTATTATTATTATTATTATTATTATTATTATTATTATTATTATTATTATTATTATTATTATTATTATTATTATTATTATTATTATTGTGTTTGTTGTTTTGTTGATTATTATATTATTATTATTATTATTATTATTATTATTATTATTATTATGAAGATGATGATAATCCCATGATTAACCCGGGGGACGGGATAGCCTAGTGGTCAGAACATTGTGCTTGTGCATTGTGACGACCCGGATTCGATTCCCGTTCGAGGAGATTTTTCTCCTGGAGTTAACATCTGTGCTGACTCCACTCTCCCCCAAAGTCCTTGGATGAGACTATAAACCGAATAAGGCCCCGGTGTGAACGCACGCAGAACATTACACATGTGTGAGTGTGTGTGTGTGTGTGTGTGTGGTGTGTGTGTGTGTGTTTGGTGTGTGTGTGTGTGTGTGTGTGTGTGTGTGTGTGTGTTCGTTTGGTGTGTGTGTGTGTGTGTGTGTGTGTGTGTGTGTGTGTGTGTGTGTTGTTGTGTTGTTTGTTGTTGTTGTTGTTGTTTAAGTATTAGAGTCTATTCACACTTGGTGATATTAGACTAAACAAACACACGAACAAATAAACAAAACTCTACCATAAAATATTTACAGAAGACTTGGAAATAATCCTAGCGACATCAGTAATCAACGGTTTTTGAGAAACTATGTTCAATGGTACCCTTTGACTTCAATGCCATTTTCTTTGTAAACTGAATTCAAAACTTAACATTGAAAAAGAATATGTGGCTCAGAACAGGAGCAAGTTACATTTCGAGAATGTTTGTCTTCCAAGAATTTAATCTCAACTTACAAATGATGTTAGTAAAATGTCTTGGATGGCCTGTGTGTGTGTGTGTGTGTGTGTGTGTGTGTGTGTGTGCAAGGTCGGCCTAGTGAAGATATTTAGCTGTAGGCTAGCCTAATTGACATCTGCGGATAGCAACGAAAAGCTATTCAGAGATGAATTGGAAGGCAGGGGGAAGGGGGGCTTCTCTTCGGTAAAAAATAATATGCAAAATTTAATCATTACACTGTTCATATACTATATTTTCATGATTGCAAAATTGTCTTTACAGACATATAGTTCTTAAAGGTATATTTTATATTTGACCAATCGGAAATTTTATAATACTCAGCCCGACAGTCATAGACATGCATCCCATCATGGCGGCTGATACGGGGTTTGTAAACATTCTAGAAAAATAATCATTGCACGCTTGTTTGCCATGCGAAATGAGTTAATTGCTCGTGGATGGATTATGGTAGAGCTATTATTTTTAATGCATTATCACGGGAAGGTCTGTTATGCGTTGATCTTTCGCCTGGAATCATTTCTTCTTTTGTACCGGGAGTTGGGCTGCGTAAGTGCGTCGGTTCATTCAGCATTGTGATGACATCGCGGATCGCTCGATTCAGTAAATTATTCACTCCATCTTCCTCCCAATTCAGTAAAACATATGCGGCATGACGAAATTACGCAAATCACTTCCATAAATAACGATCTAAAACTCCCGAAAAACTACTGTTTAGTAGCAATGTTTTAGAACTAATAGAAACAGTCGTAGGAATAGCAGATACTGGACATTGCCAACAATTCTGTCATGATCAATTGCCAACAATTCTGTCATCTACTGTAGGCGGCGTAGGCTATAAACTCTGAGAATACTGTCTTATCTGTGTGTGTCATTTCAAAAATAGTGTGTGAGAACATGAATTATTTTAGTGTACCTTGTCAGTGTAGTTGTAATGTGTTTTGTAATCATTAATTTGTGAAATGTTCCAAAAACAGTGACTGTGCTTTTCAATTAGGATCCAGTTGAGCTCGAAAAGGCTTCACTGAGGCACATCATTTTTGTGTCATTCCACACACACACACACACACACACACACACACACACACACACACACACACACACACACACACACATAGAGTGACACACATACACACAGAGTGACACACACACACACACACACACACACACACACACACACACACACACACAGAGTAGCAGACAGACTGACAGACACACACTCATGCACACACACACACACACACACACACACACACACACACACACACACACACACACACACACACACACAGAGTGACACACACAACACACGTGCACACACACACACAGTGACATACACACACATACACACAGTGACACACACACAGTGACACACAGTGACACACAGTGACACACACTCACACACAGTCCACACACACACACACACACACACACACACACACACACACACACATCACTAAAATGACAGCGGGAAGAAGAAAAAAAGAAGCAATAATCATGAGTGATGCAACTTGATGAACTTGGCAGACTGTACTGATCTTCAGTCTTTTATCATCTTATTTTCATTTTTTTGCCCTCAACTTCAACTTCAGATATCAGCTAAACATAGAGCAAATGCTAATTTTATCAATCAAATTTGCATATTATGAATATCCCATGGTCTTCAAGTTCAAACCTTAGGGGTATTGTGGATGACTCTTGAGACAACCACTGAACCAGCCATCTCCATCTTTCTCTAACTTCTGTCTCCTAACTCTGTCTCATCAATCAATGTGCTTTACTCAGAGGCCTCATGTCTGTCCAATCTGAGATCAGTCTGAGAATGAGATATAACTCAGATATTGCCCATCCATCTCCTCTGCCAATCCCTCGTCTTTCCTGCATGCACTGTGCCTTGCACTTGCAAGACAGCATGTTCAACAAAAAACAACCAAACAAAAATGAAAAAGCCCAAACAAAAGCTCTAAGTTAAATACCTTAAAAACCTGTTTTAGTTCATTATTACTTCATAGGTCACTAACTCAGTTGCTGACAAAGTGACATCCTATGTATTACAATGCATTGTAATTTTAGACAAATTCTTCTCCAGTGCCATAACAGCATCTGCTGTCTGCTGTTGACATGTTGTTCTGCAGTTTTTCTTCCACTTTTGAATACCAGAATAGGTGCTTGCATCAATTAAATTATTAAATTGAAGTTGTATCTCAAGTATCTATAGATGAGATGCTTCTGAAGACTTCTTGGCATCTCCTACAGAGACCACATCAGCAACAAAGAAGTGCATAACAGAATCCAGCAAAACCATTGGTCCTCAATAAATAGAAGTGTAAACTTAAATGGTACGGGCATGTAACATTAACAAGATCAAAAGGACTTGCAAAAACAGTACTGTAAGGCACTGTCCAAGGAGGAAGAAAAAGAGGCTGACCAAGGAAGAGATGGGAGTACAACATCAGTGAATGGACAGGCCTAGAACTCAACAAAACTTTTGAGAAAGGCAGTACAGAGAGAGGAATGGAGGGAACTGGTTGTCAAGTCTTCAGAGGTCCCCCCATGGTCGCCAGACTAAAGGATCTATAGATAGATGGATCTCAGATAGATAGATCTCAAGTACTAGTATTAGTAATACTAGTTACTAGTTTAAATTACAAGTGGTCATTTTTGGTTAATCATTGCTGTCTTCAGCTCCTTAAATTCCATGACACTGGGGAAACTTTTTGTTCTTTACATTTTGATATTTCTCTGGCTCTTACAAGGTTAAATAAGTTTTGAGAAGTAAAGCAAAACCATAAAACTAAAAGTGTTCAATATAAGATTTGTTCAGCACAGCAGATATACCTGAAATTGCATGGATTTTTATTGTTGCAGGACCAGCTTCAGTCATGTAAGGATACTCAGATCGTCATGATTCATGATGATTTATGCACATTTAAAAAATTTAAGGTTTTGCATGGTATTGAATTTTAAACTTTAGATGAATTGGAATGTACATGTATATGGAACTTGAAACTAAAATATGTATTCATGAGCAGTTAATGAGAAAGATGACTGTTAATAAGTTGTATCATTTGTTTCCAAGATAAAATGGTTTTGGTCTTTCACTTTCAACATTTAATAATTGTATCATTGTTTCAGTAAGGTTGTCTTCACTTTCAAACATATCACTTTGCCAGATTGCATCAATCTTTTGTTATTGGTAATATATTATACTGTTTTATGTCACTCTCTCTGTTTCAGATATACCGTTAAGTGATAACATCTTCTGTACTTCACCTGTTGAACAAAACTTCACACCTGGTTGTGTTTTGGTAATCAGAAGCAGGCTGTAAAAGAAAAAAAAAATCTGTGGAAACATTTGGTTAATCCAGCCTCAGCAAGATGTGTGACCATCATCATCTGCGATCTCCTGCACCTGTAGGAGTGGTAGACCACATTGTAGCACTGTCTGAAAATTTTGGAGAGCTTGTTGACAGTGATGAATATGCTGATATTACCTTGGTGGTGGAAAATGTTCGTTTCCATGGGCACAAGATAATCCTGGCTGCAAGATCTGAATACTTCAGGTGAGAATTTACGGATCTTTTTGTTGAGTAATTTATGAAAAAGATCTGTGATGTATCATATATTTAAGCTACATTCTTTCTAAGTTTCTTTACAAGTTTTTTTGTTTTTTGTTTTTTTTCAGTGTGTGTGTGTGTGTGTGTGTGTGTGTGTGTGTGTGTGTGTTGTGTGTGTGTGTGTGTGTGTCTCAGTGTCTGTCTGTCTATCTTTCTGTAGGGTTGGTGTATATACTGTATACTGTACATCATTACATGTATACTGTATCATGTGTATGTCACGTGTGTGTGATAATGTGCACACATGTACATTTGCAAATGTCTAAGATATCTGTGTTGATCAACTTGATGGAAGTCAAACCTGTGTTTTTAATTTTTAAAAAAGTTTCTGATTAATTAATAATTTACATTTCCTGATTGCTTTGCCTTGATTCAGGGCCTTACTTTATGGGGGCATGAAGGAGTCTCAGCCAGGCACCAGAGAAATTGTGTTACCAGACACTCCAGCATCAGCCTTTGCCGCACTGCTGAAATACATGTACACTGGGCGAATGAATCTCATAGAGATAAAGGTAAGGCTGGATCATGTACGCTAGTCTTTTCATAAAACTTAGAACTGCATTTCTAGATAGTCTGCAATTTAGTTTTAAAGAATTTTTTTTGGTGTGGTTGTTGGATTTCTGAAATATTGCAGAAGATTAAAAAAAAATTTGTACAGTCTAGTAATGACGCAGACCTTAAATTGTTGACAATAATTATAATTTGGATGAAAACTGTTTCACACAGGGCTGTCTCCCTAGGTTTGCAGAGTAGGCTTTTGCGGTAGGATTGATGACAAGTGAAAATGTCGTGATAGACAATACGAGATGATAGTTTCATTTATTAGTAATAGTATTAATTAAAATTATGCTTGTTTGTAGTCAAATGTTTCAGTTTTGTAAGATTCCAACAAGATGGAATCCAGGTTTGACATTTTTTTTTTTTTAATGTTTAGGTTTTGTAAGATTCTTGCAAGATAGAATCCAGGTTTGATGTTCTTTTTTATTTAAAATTCAGGGATAATTAGGGCAGTTTCTTTGCCATAGAAAAGTGAAAGATTGTACACCTCCGTAAGTTATTTCACGAGGATGGTTACATTGTAAAACATAACTCCAAGCTAGCAGTAGGCGAGAGTAAGGAAATCCAGTCTGCTGTCACACTGTGCCATGTCATCATGGTGTGAGCTACATAGTATTTACTGTAGTTTCAGGGCATTTATGACGAGCATGTTTGCTGTTGTGGATACATGTGCATGTGTTGATTTTAGTTCTGCATAGAAATGTAGCAGACATGTCTCAGGTCGTCACCATGTAGTTTAGTCATTTGTCTCAGAGCATGTGTGCATATTTATAATGACATTCTTCAGAGGAACTGTAATAAGTCTTTCGGATGAGACAATAAACTGAGGCCCCGTGTGTGAACGCACGCAGAACATCTTGTGCACACGTTAAATCCTGTTCCGCTTTTCGTACGAGTAGGCCATCGTGTGCCGGTGGGAACAGATGACACGATTTACAATAACTGCATACACACGGGGACTGAATGTAAAAAGGCACATGAGTGCTTATCCCATTATCCTCGATATAAAAGAATGAAATAAAAAATATTAAAAAATTTTTTTTAAATAAAATAAAATAACAAATGTGTATCCCCATTCCGATGTCCAGGAAGAAAACCTGCTGGACATTCTGGGCCTGGCCACAGGTTTGTGTTTGTGGAGCTGGAGAGCTCGATCTCGGATTACCTGAAGGCCACCCTCAGCCTGCGCAACGTGTGCTGCATCTACGACCTGGCCAACATCTACTCCCTCACCTCCCTCTGCAACGTCTGCAAGGACTTCATGGACCGCCACGCCAGCGAGATTCTCACCTCTGAACCCTTTCTGCAACTCTCTCTGGTAAGAGGGTTGTTGTTGTTTTTTAACCTAATGTTGAAGGCTTCCTTTTAAGTTTGCTGGTATTGGTTTTCCTTATTTTATTTCATTTATCTTAGTCTGTTTTTATTATTTTTAATTTGTTTCAGTTTTATTTTCATGTCATTTTGTATTGTTCCGTTTTATTTTATTTGATTAAGGTTTTTCAGATTTGCTTTATTCTATTTTTTTTTATATAGTTTATTTCAGTGCATTTTGTTCGCCGTGTAAGTTTTTTTGTTTTTTTTCCAGAAAGTGAAGATTGATTGCAAGCAAGACATTAAAAAAATGGCGAAGAAATACTAAGCTCCTAAGACAAACAGAGAAATAGGAACTCATATCCAACAACATTTACTGACAGGGAAGAAAAAGAGGTGAAGAGAGTTTGGTTTCGATTAGATCTTTTTGTTGAGGAAAGTATAGATGGGTAGGAGGAAAGGGATAGATCTACCTTTGTTGAACTGCTTTTTAAAAAAAAGTCATAAATACAGAAGTGGTTTCAGTTTACACCGTGGTAGAGAAAGGGGATGCCCAGTCTCTAGCTTGGTTCATTTTGTTGGCAACTCATTTCACTTGACCTGTGTTAAAAAAAAGTTTGCTTTTGGTCTGAAATTTTCAGCTTTGAGAAGTGCATTCAGGTCAGAGTGTGGTAGAAAAAACAACAACAAACAAACAAGCAATCTTTTCCCCATGCCTTTATCATGGATCCTCATATGTATTATCATCTGAATTGCAGTTGTCAGTGCGTGACCTCATTCTGCGGGATTCCTTTTGCGCCCAAGAAATAGACATTTTCCAAGCTGTGTGTGAATGGGCTGACCATAACCAGGGCACAGACCCAACACCAATCTTAGAAGCTGTGCGTTTGCCCCTGATGACCATGAATCAGCTGCTGAACGTTGTTCGAGACACCGGCCTTGTGTCATCCGATTCCATCTTAGATGCCATCAAGCTGCAGACGGAATGCAGAGACATGGATTTGAAATATCGAGGCTTCTTGGGTGAGTGTCCTGAGTTATTTAGATAATGATGACGCTTCATGAAATGAGTTGTTTTTTTTTCTCTAGGTAGCTGCTAACCATTCCCGTTTCCTGGAATCTTTCAGTTTTGTAGTGGCATTAGGGTTTTTCAGTTCTGCAGTAATTTTCTAGTTTCCAAAAAATGAAAAGGAATAGAGAAAAAAAATGAAAGAAAAGAGAAAAGATGCTCATCCCTAATCAATTTTATAAGCTAATTTTGTAAGTCAAGAAAGCAGAATTAATAAGTGTTCATTATACATGTGGTATCCCACCTACGGCCACTTCATTTGAGGGTGTGGCACACTATGCTTTTCTGACTGCATCATCTTGTCAGGAGATGAAAAATTTGCTCCTTTAAGCACAAAAAATGCTTCAGCCTTTAGGAGACACAGTCCCCTGAAACCCCCCCTTTTTCATGAGGGGGGAGCATGCCCCACTCTCAACCCAACCTCCCCCCCCCCTCCCTCCACTAGATTCCATGTTGGGATTCTCAGAGGTTGGCAGCTATTTTTTTACATTGAGTATGTCATGGTCATGAGATTTTATGAGTCTGTCATACATATTGTGTGTGTGTGTGTGTGTGTGTGTGTGTGTGTGTGTGTGTGTGTGTGTGTGTGTGTGTGTGTGTATCTGAAGTTGTGATGGGCATAGCATACCAAATAGATAAGTGGTTTGACTTCTTATTTTGATGGTCCTTAAATTGCAATTTGATGTCTTGATGCTTTTTTTTTCTTTTTTTTTTCTAAGGATAGAGAGACTTGTAGTCACTCATGTTAACTCATCAGCAAATTTAAGGAGCCAGTTTATAAGATGCTGTTGTGATTTTCTTGCAGTTTTTTATTTTGACAGAATCGATCTGAATAAATCGCCTTATGAAGTGAAATCCCTTTTCTCCTTTTCCTGAAGTTGGCTGCCAACCTACCAAACAATCGATGTATTTTTCAGTGCCTGAGGAGAACATAGCCACTACCAGGCATGGGGCCCAGGTGGTCCGTGGGGAGATGAAGTCTGCCTTGTTGGATGGGGACGTGCAGAATTACGACCTGGACCGAGGGTTCACCCGACCACCCCATAGATGACAACAACGGTCAGGGCATCACCATCAAGCTGGGTCAGCCCTACATCATCAACACAGCCAAGCTGCTGCTCTGGGATAGAGACATGAGGTAGTGTGTGTGTTGTGTGTGTTTTGTGTGTGTGTGTGTGTGTGTGTGTGTGTGTGTGTGTGAGTGTGTGTGTGTGTGTGTGTGTGTGTGTGTGTGTGGTGTGTGTGTGTGTGTGTGTGTGTGTGTGTGTGTGTGTGTGTGTGAGTGTGTGTGTGTGTGGTGTGTGTGTGTGTGTGTGTGTGTGTGTGTGTGTGTGTGTGTGTGTGTGAGTGTGTTTGTGTATGTCTGTGTGTGTGTCTGTGTGTATCTCTGTGTGTGTGTGAGTGTGGGGGCCGATAGGGGCATATGAATGGAGCGAGTGTGGGTGGGATTTTCCGTTATCACCCTCTGTTCTTTGTTACAGATCCTATTCCTTTTACATTGAGGTTTCCATGGACGACAATGACTATGATCGCATTATCGATCATACCAGCTATTTGTGTCGCTCTTGGCAAAAGCTGCACTTTCCAGCCAGAGTTGTCAGGTGAGTGTCTTACAATGTATCTTTTGACCTTCAGTGTGTGTGTAGTTACAGTGAGTTATTTTATATCAGAAAGATTTATGGTGATGTTTGGCAGCCAAAACACACATTTGTTTTTCACTATGCATCTAGGGGGAGCAAGAAAATCTTTATTTTTTGAGCCAAAAGACTTCATATTTGGCGCACTTAAGTGTTTATGTAACACCAGTAGAATTACAACTGGAATTTGAGATATTTTTATTGTAAAATGATATATTACCTGTAGAAATACCAAATTTGCGACTATTTCCCAGTATGGACACAGTATTTATTTGAATTTCTATAAAATCAGTTCTAAGCATATAAAAAAGTCCAGTTGTAATTTTGCAAAAGTTTTACTCTGTGTGATTGGAAAAAAATATTCGTTTATGATTCTAAGGTGACTTGCGTGTCAGAATGTTCGTCAGTAGTAGGTGTGTGTTTGTGCGTGCATGTGTGTGCCTACAATTATTTATATTGCTCTATAAATTTCCATTGAAAGATCAGTTGCCTTATCTAAGCGTCTTATGTCTATGTATAATTTCTGTTTTCTTCTTGACTGTAAAAAAGGGGTATATCAATAATATTTGTCAAGTCTTTCCCTTAAAATCATTCTGTTTTTGTTGGTAGCTTTGTGTGGGCCAGTGCCTTTGAGTTGATGACTTTTGATTCCAGTCAGATATTTGGTTTTAGTTTCAGTTGCAGTCATTGTAGCTTGTTTGCTGGCAGAAGTGTGAGTTTCTGTTGGTGGTTCTTGCAGGTATATCCGTGTGGTTGGCACACACAACACAGTGAACAGGGTGTTCCACTTGGTGTGCCTGGAATGTACCTTCTCCAATAAGCCCTTTCAGCTGGACCAAGGACTAGTTGGTATGTGCTTAGTTGTAGTATTACCTAAAACTTTTGTCAAAAGAGGAGGGTTAGGGAGCATTAGGGGATCTTAATTATAGCTTTCAGTGCGTTTTTTTTTTTTTAGCTTGTGGGTTCTCATTTTCATAGTTGACAGCGAAATTCAATGTGTTAAATGTATTAAGGTGGTTTCCTTTTAAGTAGTTTGTGGCAGTTGAACGGATTCAGCTGTTAAAAGGTTAAAGTGTGGATGTTGTCTGCAGAGGGACACCCATCAAAAAAGAAGAAAGAAGACATTTAGCAGTTTTGGCCATTAAACCATATACATATATTGCCAAGTCATGTAGTGATACTCCTAATTTCATGAATCATTGATTTTCTCATTCTGAACTTTTTGCAGTAGTATTTGAATTAAAACAGAAAAACAAACTGGAAGAAAAACTGTTTGTTCTGGTTTTAAACCATCCAGACTTCAGATAAGGAAATAAAATAACCAGTAGTCATGGTTTGGGTAAACAATTTTGCCAGTCCAAAACAAAAACAAAGGAATGGAAAGGATAGAAAACTCACTCCAGAGATTTCAGAAACAAAACAAAATAAAAAACCCAGAAACAAAACCAAAAAAACAAAGGTTAGTTTCTTAACAGAAGTGACATCATCTCTCACCCTTATTTCATTGCGTTTCTGCTGATGTATCTGTTACAGTTCCTACAGAGAACGTGGCCACAATCAACAACAGTGCCTGCGTCATTGAGGGAGTGAGTCGAAGTCGCAACGCCCTGATCAACGGGGAGACGCGGCAGTATGACTGGGATTCTGGCTACACCTGTCACCAGCTGGGGAGTGGTGCCATTGTTGTTCAGTTGTCGCAGCCCTATATGATTTCCAGCATGAGGTGTGTGGGTGTGTGTAGGTTGTGTGTGTGTGTCTGTGTGTTGTGCGGGTGTGTTGTGCCTGTAATTTGTGGGTGTAAGGAGGAGTAGGTGTTTGTTGTGTGTGTTGTGTGTGTCTGTGTGTGTCTGTATGTGTGCAATGTCAAGTTTGTGTATGTGTATGTATTTATATGAAGTGTGTGTTAATACGTTAATGCCTGTACATTTGTGTGTGTGTGTGTTTGCTCATAAGCATTTTGTAATATTCAATATTTCTGCGGCTAACAGATTGCTGCTGTGGGACTGTGACGACCGCAGCTACAGTTACTATGTGGAGGTGTCCACTGACCAGCAGAAGTGGCACCGGGTGGCTGACAAGAGCCATGAGGCTTGCAAGTAAGTTGGTCTGTAGGGGAGTGTGTGTGTGTGTGTGTCTGTGTGTGTGTGTTTGTGTGTGTGTGTTTGTGTGTGTGTGTGTGTGTGTGTGTGTGTGAGCGTGCACGTGCATGGATGGGTGGGTGCATGTGTGTATGCAAACATATGGTGTACCTGTGTGAAAATTTCACTTTTATGGCAGCCAAATGTGGCATCTGTCTACACTTGCTACATGAATCGTAAAAAGATCAAGTCGTTAGTTTCTTGACTGAATACAATTGCATCACAGTAATCTGTCCTGCATGTCTGTTGATCGATTTTTCTTAGCTACGTAATCCATCCTGAGTCGGTTAAGCGAGACAATAAAAAAAAAAGCAAAACGCGGACACAAAAAATAGAAGATAGGGCAGGTAGAAAAAATGTGGGAAGAGTGGCTCAGGATATGAAACAACTTCTGGTTTCCAGAGAGTAAAAGAGATCAGACAGGTACAGGTGGTGGAGTAGTATCAAGGGATTTACTGGTGACCCAAGTGCCAAAAATTGGTTGGTTGATTGATTTGGAATCAGTATTTCGTCGTCGTTGTTATGTGTTTCTGCTCATATTGTCAGCTTTGTTAATCATGTCAATTGTTTGTGACTTGCAGGTCATGGCAAAATCTGGCCTTTGAGTCTAGGCCCGTGACCTTCATCCGAATCGTTGGCACACATAACACTGCAAATGAGGTAAATGGCTTATTTTTGCAAAGTATTGATAATACATCATTTTGTTCTGTGTGTGTGTGTGTGTGTGTTGTGTGTGTGTGTGTGAGTGTGGGGTGTGTGTGTGTGTGTGTGTGTGTGTGTGTGTGTGTGTGTGTGTTTTGTATGCCACTTTATATCATGGCAGATTTCTCTACATGGTAATTTGGGCTGCTCCCCAGGGGAGAGCTTGTCGCCACAAGAGCAGTGCCACACCATTATTTTGTGTTTGTGTGTGTGTGTGAGGAAGATAGATTATGCGTGCATATATATAGGAATGGATATCCTGATAAGACTTTGTTCATAATGTGCAATATATGCATTATATTATATGTATGTATGCATGTACATTAAGGTATTGGCCTCTAGTCATGAGAACAAAACATTTTGCAGTTTTCTCATCATATCTTTTGTTAAAGGTAGAAAACTTTATTGACTGTGCAGCTTTTAGTGCACACTTGTGTGGCTCACTGTGTTTTAGAAATGGTTTACAATAGATTGACCAGTTCATAGTATTGATCATAGTGTTCACAGTGTGTTGATCAATTCATAGTGTTGATCATAGTCTTCACAGTGTGTTGATCACTTCATAGTGTTGATCATAGTCTTCACAGTGTGTTGATCATAGTGTTGATCATAGTGTTGATCATAATCTTCACAGTGTGTTGACCAGTTCATAGCATTGATCATAGTCTTCACAGTGTGTTGATCAGTTCAGTGTTATCATAATCTTCACAGTGTGTTGATCAGTTCAGTGTTGATCATAATCTTCAGTGTGTGGATCAGTTCATAGTGTTGATCATAATGTATGAAATTCACAGCGTTATCCAAAGTGGGCTCCATGTTGACTGTGTGTGTTGCAGGTGTTCCACTGTGTGCACTTTGAGTGTCCAGCAGACACGGCCATGGCCAGCCTGATGCAGAGCATGCCCCCAGGAGGGGGAGGGGGCACCCTCACCTCAGGACCTCCCAACAGCCCCCACGTCTCCCCCCGCCCAAACTCCTCACAGAACATGCCCTCAGGGCCCCAAATGCCCGTCACAGAGGCCAGCGATTTCTTCAACATGCCCCAGGGACACAACGGGCGGATGGGCACCCCAGCCCGAGGGGCGGGGGCGGCTGCAGGCAGCGGGGGGAGGGGGGGCGGGGGCTGAGGGCCAGGCTCACCAGCGTCACTCCAGCGTCAGCAGCAACGCCAGCAGTGGCAGCAACCTGCTGAGCGGCGCGCCCTCCCCGCGCCTGATGGCCCTGGATGTGTATGCACGCCCCGAGTCGCAGCAGGACGTGCCTGAAGCTGACCGCATGGACACGCAGTAGTTCAGGGGGGGTGGTGGTGGGGGTCACCTTCACGAGAAGAGACAATTGGTTGTGCTGATTACTTCGTCTGTGGGGAATGTCTTTGGACATGTGAAATCATGCTTGGGGTTTGGGGGGAGGGGTTGGATGTTGAAAACTGATGTAGGAAAGGCTTGCCAGATGCTGATCTCATGATATGCAGTTTGTATGATGTTTTAAGATAAAGGAGAGGATGCAAGACAGGGGGACACTGTAGGGAGTTGTGGATAGATTTTCTGTGTTTGAATCTCTGCAGCAGAGGTTATGGAAGAAAAGTGCCGGTTCCCACTTTTGTTTTGTAAGTTTGTTTGGGTTTTTTTATGTTCCTGTCTTTGTCTGACTTCTCTGTATCCCTTCATAGTTTTTAACTGTTATGAGTGAAGGATTCTAGAAAGACCTTTTTTTGTGTTGTTTGGATTTTTTTGTATTGAAACGGCAGTGTTCTACATGGATTTGTCGGTGCTGGGTTTGATAAAAAAAGGTGTAGATGTAAACTTATACATAAGTGATTGATATCCTTTTACTGTGTGCCGTGCAAAGATATTTGTACTAAAACAGCTATGTAAACAGCTTGATTTCAGTCTACAGACCTATTGTGAAGCCTAGCTGAAGTGTTGGAGGCTGTGCAAAAAATAGTTGTACCCCAAAAAAAAGTTGTGTAGATCAGTAAACTTCATTACAGTCTTGGAGACTTGTTTTTAAGCTTATCGGAAGCATTTTAGGCTATGCACTGGTCACTTACATTTTGAATCATCATAGAAGACTGCCCTTGAATTCAAACAGCCTGGGGTCTCTTGATGAAGTTTTGGTGAATAGCAAGATTCGGAAACACTGGGTTTTTTTATGCAACCCAAAAGGGCTTTTAGATTATAAAAGATGGTTATTGAAAGTCACAGATAGGCTGTGGTGAGTATTTGCAGAAACATGAAGAAAAGAGCAGACCAGAGTGAAAATAGTTGTATCATTTATTTTAGGAAGGAGATTCAGAAGGAAGGAGTGAAACAGTTGTGCAAACTGTCATCAGCAATATGTATTGTGTACGTCTTCATTTTGGGGGAAGAGGGTTCCTGTTTTGTTTGGTGCTCTGTTTCATTATTTTGTTTTGTCTCCCTTCTTCTATGAAAGGTAGAACAGTTCCCCTCTAACTCCAGATACAGTTTCTATGGATGTGGGTGTGCATTTGTATAGCTTTTAATTTATTTACTTGTGTTTCGATGTAATTTTTAGTTTTGGGTTTTTTTTTTTGCAGAGGTGACTAGTGTGACATGGGTTGTCTTTCTTCTTCTTTTTTTTATATTATTTTATTTTTATTTTTTAAAAGAATTATAACAGTTCATCGTCTTGCAAGCTAATATGAGGCCAGAAGAAGCACAAGATGGTGAAGTAGGAAGAGAATGCTTTTGAGCACAAAATGATGAATTAGGAAGAGAATGCTCAGAAGCACAAGGTAGAAAATTAGGAAGAGAAATGTTCTGGAGCACAAGATAGTGAATTGGGAAGAGACATGTTCTGGAGCACAAGATAGTGAATTGGGAAGAGAAATGTTCTGGAGCACAAGATAGTGAATTGGGAAGAGACATGTTCTGGAGCACAAGATAGTGAATTGGGAAGAGACATGTTCTGGAGCACAAGATAGTGAATGGGAAGAGAATGTTCTGGAGCACAAGATAGTGAATTGGGAAGAGAAATGTTCAAGAACACGAGATCAATGTGAAAAAAAAATCATGCTTGGACAGATTTCCTTTGAAACATTGACACCATAACTGGCATTTGATGTATTTTCTCATCATGTTTTGTGTTTAGAGAAGTTTCCTCTTTCTGGACAGAAGTCTTATTACTTGTTAATAGTACGCAATATGACACCAAGTGAAGTTAAATTGCAAAACGAGGGTTAAAAAGCCTCACCAACGGAACCTTAGAAGCAGTGATGAGTTGTGAAAATAGCTTAGTGTCAGGCACCATTGTCCCTTCCGCTTTTCATACCATGCATGTTTTTTGGAAGCAGATATAAACTTTGCTTAGGTAGTTCTTCTTATCGTAGCTGATAGTTGAGTAGATCTTATATGAATGTTCACTTTTGCCTCTGATGCGCATGTTGCTGCCAAATTTTTCTGGATGCAAATAACAAACGGGAAGAAAATGTATGGTCAGTGTCAACTTTGAAGAAATAAAGCCTTTACACAAATTCTTTTGGATTGCTACACAGATAGTTTTCTTTTTTTCTGTTGCACATGTGTAAAGTTCTATCGGTATATGTCTGTGTAAACTAATTTATGGTTTTATGTTCTCATGTGAGCGCGGGTTTCTTTTTTTGTGTGTGTGATGGCATATTTGATGCAAACATTGTGTCGGTGTCTCTTACTTTGTGTACATGAGTGATGCTATGTCAGTTGTGATATTTTGTTTTCAGTGTAATGAAAGGAAACATTTTACTGCTGAAAACTTAACGGATTATAAAACACTCAAATGAAAATGAATCGCTTCATGTCTGAAGTTCACTTTCATGACAATATGCTGTTTTGCAGTGCAACATTTTGTTTATTTCTTATTTCGGAACCTGTATGATGTGGAGTCTTATTTTGTGTTTCATATGTTGATGCATGCTTGTGTGTTTACCTGGCTTTGGTTTGTTTTTTGTTTTTTTAAGTCCACAAAAAATTTGTACCTGTGTGTGTGTGTGTGTGTGTGGGATGCACTTGGTTTTTTTTTTTTTTTTTACCATTTTGTGAGAATGGCTGTGATACTTGAGTTATTCATGTTTTTAAAAAAATATTTTTCTATTACATTGGAGTTATCAAAGTCTTGACAATTAGCATGTTGAATGTTTATTTTCAAAATTTGTTTTCTGTCATTTCATTTCGCCCATTGAAATTCTCTCTCTCTCTCTCTCTCTCTCTCTCTCTCTCTCTCTCTCTCTCTCTCTCTCTCTCTTCTCTCTCTCTCCTCTCTCTCTCTCTCTCTCTCTCTCTTACAATGTTTGTTTTTAGTTCACAAGAGTGATGTTTTTATTCATTGATTTATTCTCATGGTAGTTTGCTTTTTATACTAAACATGAAATGCAAACAGTGGCAAGTGAACCATCACTGCACTGTTAATGGTTTGAACATTCTATTCAGTCCAGCATTAGTTTTTACATTTTTTTTCATTTTTCTCAAGCTGTTAAAATGGTGGAAAAAAAGGATACTTCTCTACTTAACTGTTTTAGATTAAAAACAACAACAAAAACACACCCTGATCTGTTTTCTTTCACACACACACACACACACACACACACACACACACACCACACACACACACACACAACACTCTCTGTGTCTGTCTGTCTGTCTGTCTGTCTGTCTGTCTGTCTGTCTCTCTCTCTCTCTCTCTCTCTCTCTCTCTCTCTCTCTCTCTCTCTCTCTCTCTCTCTCTCTCTCTCTCTCTCTGCATCTCTCTCTCTCTGTGCATTTCTCTCATTCTCCATCTCTATTTCTTACACACATATTCTTTCTACCTTTCTCTGTCTCGCGTAACAGATTTTGGAAAAGCGTAATCCATGAGAAGTCATTTCAGTTTGTTTTTGTTTTCAAAGAAGTGAAGAAAAATTGTATGCATCTCAGTAGTATGTGTTCAACTGGAATATTTATATATATATATATATATGCAAAACAAAAGAAGTACAAAATCCCAGCGTGAATGCAGTTTGGTTCTGTAGCATAGTGACAGGAAAGAATGTGCTCATCGAAAACCATGACGTACCATAATTTCACTGCTTCGTTAAAAAGCAACTTTGATTTCCAACACCTTCTATCTTTTGTCACTTTGTTCTCATCTGGCTGTTGCATTTACATGGTTTATTGCATCGTTTAGTGCTTATGTGTGTGGCTTAAAATGTTGCTATGAAAATGATTTTTTTTTTTTTTTTTTTAATGTCTTTCTTGTAGAGTGCAAAATCATTCAAGACAATGGGGTGTGAGGTTATAGTTTCCTTTTGAAAAGAAAGAAAGTACTTTTTTCAGTTCTTTCTTTCACATTCTTTACTTGAGTGGGTTTATAAAAATTTTTTTTTTAAGATATATTTTCTGTGGTCTCTGTGGCATGCAGGACAACCATCTTTTTTTTTCTCCCTATAAGTGGTACTTCACATCACTCTTTTCTTAATCAGAAAAAAGCGAAAACATTTTGGGGAGGGAATGTTTACTTTTAAGTTGTTTTTTCATTTTGTTCTGTTTCTTTTTTTCTTTTCTTTTTTGGGGGGGTGCAGTATTTGTTTTTTGTTGTTGTTGTTTTTCATAAATACCCGAAAACAGTTCATATGATTGAAATAGGCCCAGAAAATTGGAGTGCATTATTAGCCAGACAGATCAAGTATCCACTGCTGATGAGAAGAAAAAAAAAGACTGTATTGATTGTTGGTACTGTTTTGTTGATTATGTTCCTTGTTTACATACTTGTTTCTTTGGACCTGACTAAGAAAAATGTCTGAAGGGCATAGCATTTTTTGTGTGTATTTTTTTAATCTGTATTTTAATCATTTTTTGTTGTTGTGGCTGTGCTGATCATAGACTTAATTTTATTTGGTGCAAGTACTTGTTTCAATTATGGACATTTTGAATCATCCTGTATGTGTTCATGTGTGCGTGGGAGTGAGGACTATACAGATTTGGACCGGACATTTCTTTTCTATATTTAGCACATCGCTGAAAACCATGCACAGCGACATTAGGATTTTTTTTTCTTTTATCATGATGAAAAAGAGAATGAGAATAAATAATTTCTTGCGGAGCTTTGTGTGTTACTTTGTGGCGCTGGAGAAAATCAAGATTTGTTAGTTTTCTCATATTTTACCCAGATTGTGCCCCCCATTAGGGTAGCCGCATTCCAGTTTCGGGGATGACGCCTAAACGTGACACCAGTGTGCATGCGTTTAAAAAAAAAAAAATTTTGTCATTTGTTCTTCCAGGCACAAATGGCCTACTCTTCCAAAAGGCAGAACAGGTTTTAACGTGTTCTGCATGCATGTGCGCATGAGGCCTTGGTTCATAGTCTCAACTGAAGGATTTTTGGGAGTGTAGAGTCAGTACTGATGGTAACTCGGGGGAAAATCCCCTTGAATGGACAGTTCAGTGGTGGCTTGTTCCTAGGCTGTCAAATTACATGTGCAACACTCTGATCACTAGGCTATCCCTGCCCCCATCATTTATTTCAATTTTATCATTTATATGGATGGTGGATCGGTTGTCTAGAGGTCACAGGACCATCTTAGACAGCGAGAGTTTGCAGTTTCAGTTCCTGTGTGAACCCAATTTTTCCCCCTCTCACTGTATCTTCAGTGGTGGTCTGGGTGCTAGTCTTTGGGATAATATGATAAGCTGAGATCACATGTGCAATGTCACACTTAGTGGATGTAAAAGAACTTAAACCAACAAGGGGTTGTCCCTGGCAAAATTGGAAATTGTGTATGAAAGAAATCTGTCCTAGGAAACAACAGCAGATATCTGAAATAGGCTACTGTTCTTGTGGTGCCTGGCTCTCCTCAGGATAAGCAGCTCATACTTCACACAGAGGTTTGCTGTAACAGAAGATAAGAATGCAATACATACCTACAAGATCAAAAATGAACATGGGAAGCTAGGCAGCTGCCACAGGAACCTTAAGTTGAAAGTTACTGGAGCTAGCCACTGGAACTGAATGACGTGACAGCCCTGATATGGCTTTCGTGGTCAGTAGGGCTATAAACAATATAGTAGGGTAGGGTAGCTTCCACAGTTGAATTATGAAGTATTTTCTGTTGCAAAGAAAAACCCTCTCAGAGAGGTTTTGTTTTGTTTTGATTCAAGTTAGATGAAAGGAATGAAGAGGTAGAGTTTGTTAGAATGTCTACAATACTACAGGAAAATATGTCTTTGATACAGAATCAGTTGATCTATAGACATCAAATTATGAAAAGAGGCTTGGAATATTTCTTTTCTCTGAGCAAGGTTAGTGCTTTGTTTCATTACCCAGGCACTTCTGTGGTCTGCATCTCGATGTCTCATGTATGAATAAATAAAAAAAAGCATTTCTTATTCAAATGGTATGTTCTGACAGAAAATGAAAAAAAAACCAACCCAAAATGTTTTGTTGTTATTGAGTGAGAGATGAGATGTGCAGATCAGTATTTGATATGATTTACATTTTTGTAACTTCATTTCCAAGAAAAAGAGTGTTCATAAACTTGTGTACCATAGCTTGCTGTGTGACTGTCTTTTCTTCCCAATTTGGAGTGTGATACTTGTGTCTCAGTCTGTGTCTGTGTAAAAAAACCTTATTGTCGGAGGAAGTTTGTTTGCACATTCAGATTTGAGACGAGTGAGGCATGCTTTCAGTATGGAAGTATGTGTGCATGCACTGCACACACACACACACACACACACACACACACACACACACACACACACACCACACACACACACACACACATGGAAGAGAGAAAGAGAGAGAGAGGCTGACATCTCGCTTTTGAGAGATCATGGAATGCCAGTGGGAATGGATGACAAAATTTACAAAAACTGCATGCTCACAGAGATTAGATATAAAACAGTACATGAATGCTTACTCCATTATCCTCAGAATTAAAGAATAAATGAATAAAACAAATTACACACACAAAGAGAACAGAGAGAGAAGCGAGGCATTTGTGTGGAAAGTCGCAGAACCGAATCCTGTAATAGTCATAGGGTTTGGGCTTGGGGGGAGGGGGGTTGGGTGCTCCAGCCAAATCTCTCCTAGGCCGAGTTTGCTATGGGCTCATTGGGAAGACTGGAAACAGCACTATCGAGCTTCATCCACTTCAGAGTCGCTATTTTGAGTGCTCGGCAAATTACCTGACCAACACTGCAGGTGTGTGTGTGTGGATCTCTCTGGGCAGGTTGATTCCAGAATAATTTTGATAAGAGAGCATAGTACACAGACCAGTCACAGTCTCCAAGCGCATGCAGTTCCTTGGCAGCAGCATTATAACATCCTCATCACCATTGATCGTCATGAATATAAAAATTTTAAAGTCTGATCTGGCGGCCACTGTTGCTCTGATCTCGTGATGGTCTCGGCTGCAGTTTCCCCTACACTACCCTGCTTGTGCACTATGAGTTCGTGTCAGCTCTTAGTCTGTGTAGCTGAAGGCACATGAGAGAAGGTTGTTGGAGGGACATTAATGATTGCCACCCCTTGTGGCAGTCTCATTCAGTCTTGCTCCATAACCAAGCTATTATGGTCTGCAGGGAGTTTATTAGGTGGTGTCCTGTGTACATTATTACAGCCATGGGTTTTTCTTTGGCAGAATTATGATGTCGGTAAATAGCTTTCCGCCGTTTTACCATCAAAAACAAATTTTTCTTTCAAACAGTAGTTTAAACAAGTAAAGAAAGCGTATCGTAGACGAATGTTAAAGATTTGGCCTATATTCTGACGTTGCTTTCAGTTTTAAACAGTTGTTAAGTTCCAGTTTTGGCCCCAAGCTATAAGCTAAGGAAGCAAACAGAACATTCAGAAGTCAGTGCAATTATACACACATTAGTTTACAACAGGCACCACTGAACACCACCAAATGACCCAGCAGTAGAGAAGGGCGCCTCTGGCTGGTGGCCCTACAGCAACCTAATATGAATAGGCTCCCTGTGGACTTTTGGCTCTGAGTATGCAACAAAACAAGCCTGGATATGGCTGAGGCAAAGAGATCCAAATGAGCGACATGGGAAGAGCAGGATAGATACACCACAGAAGATGAGAAAGAAAAAAACCCAAACAAATTTGAAGATAATAAAGAAATGACCAAAAAAAGTAAGAGTAAGCAGACTAAGTGATATACAGGTATGTTTCATGGGCACGCATATACAGCGATAAAAACATTTTCACTAGCCTTTTGAACAATTGCTGTAGTTTATTTCTGATTTGTAAATAATGATTATAGAATACAGGAAATACCATTGTAACATATACATCACAGGAGGTTCTGTAATATCACAGAGATAAGTGGGAGAAAAACAAAAAACCAACAAAAAATCCCTCGTCACTCATCAGGTTTTAACCAATTTTGGACGGATCATAGTAAACAGTATAATTACTATAGCCAGTAACAATGACCACAATGTATGTGTATTTACAGTAACATGTTAAGTATACAATTATTCTTATAATACATTTCTTTTCATCATGTACGGATGATTAATGCATATGAATAAGAAGGGAAATTGTCTGCTGCAATTCATGATTTAATGATGTACATGACATTGTATACATGGTGTGTAAAAATCACTAAGCACTATCACTTATTGAAGTACATAGGATTAATTATCGCGGTTTGAGTTACATGATTATACAATAACATCCTTAAGTCTGGGACAATAAAGAACTGTAACCGTGTAGCAGATAAAGTTACAGTTTCGGTCTCAAAAGTTAAATGTAAAATATCCTAAATGAACAACAACAAAAAATGCTGTTTTCTGGTACATAAACAGCGTATATGTATGTATGTAGGTAGAGTAGGTATGTCCGTACGTATGTACGTGGGGTGCGTGTGTGTGTGTGTGTGTGTGTGTGTGTGTGTGTGTGTAGGTTGGTGGGGGATTGTGTTCTTACATTATTGAAGGTGCAATATCCATCAAATGTCTATAGGTCATATTAATATTAAGGCAAAACCACAGACCAAGAACAGATAATGAATGTCGTTCCGGAATCACAGACCAAAGTGTCAATAACATATGTAGATTTCTTGGCATGGCCAGTAGATGTCTGAATACCATTTGATTCTAACCGTTTACACAACTTGTTCCTTTGCCCTGTAAAAATAATACCTAACAAAATGTATCAGTTGAGACACACACACACACCCCCCCCAACCCGCACCATCCCCGCCCCGCTCATGTTCCACCATAACTTGATTGCATTTCTTCAATTTTAAAAAGTTCAGTCGCACCATTCTGTATATGATTGGTTTCTGTTTGTATTTGTAAGGTAAGAATAGAATGTCCCATCACTTTACATTCAGTTTTCAAGATTTTGATCTGACAGTGTATATCAGAAAAATACACATTACCAGTCATCATTGTACAAACCAGCTTATTACAATGGACAACAGTCAGAGAGAAAAATTGTAATTGACATGCTGATCAAGCTAAGGTTAGTATGGTATGATAAGTATATGTAATTATCATTATATCTTAGTTCATTTGTAAATAACTCAATGGTGGCGTTAGTTCTGATCAGCTTGTTCACAAAAGTTAATGTGCGGTCACGATGAACATCACTATGGTTTGAAGATTAATTATACTTTTTTTCTGAGCGTCTTGGCAAGCTAGAATGCAATAAGTCTGAAGATTTAAAACACACTTTGGAACTTAAATCTTCTGTTTTGAGGGAATTTTGTTTGTTTGGGGTTGATTTTGTTTGATTTTTTTAAATAACAGGGCAGGAGCACAAGGAAAAGTAGGCTGAAAGTGATAATTTTATGATGGCAGTTTTAAGGTGTATGACTCACTGGCATTTAATTATCAAAGACTTTGTAAACAGGATGTGGCAAAATTCAAAACTTTAACAAACCCAAATTTATGATCAACTAAACTTGTGTGCTCCATTCTATCATGAATTTTTTTTATTTTTTATTTTTTTTTTTTTTTTTAACTGTAATATGATGGGCATCAGATGCTAGATAAGAGTACTTGTTTTAAGGTAAGCTACCCTACAGTCGTCTTGTTAGTTTATTAAATGAGTGGGATTACATATATCAGACATGGAAAAAATAATGACAAACCTTTGGCAGTTTTTCCTATTCTAACTTTTCCCTCTCTTTTAAAGGATGGTTGTTGAGGGGCGTAACGAGTTCAAGAATATCAACCAACTAAAGCAACAGTGGCAGAATCCAGATAGCAACTTATCAGGACAAGTTGAGCCTATAATAATTATGTTCTTAATTAAGCTGTGGATCGAGTCCTAGTTGCTGCCCGAAGAAAAGGGGATAAAACCACAGTTATTTTTATTGTGCTAGTACGTGTGTTGTTTTGATGGTGCTATTTGGCTATGCAATGTTATATAGCCTCACTTCAATCTCTTGGGATGATGAAAAGTGACCAGTTGACTTCAACTTGAAACAATAAAAATGCCACAATGATAAAAAGTTCCCGTGCTGAATCAGCTGAGTACATCACATGAATGCCGAAGGTTCATAGCTCAATGACAATTATCCCAGCAGTAGACTCATGACATTTACTGCATTGGGGTGTCAACAATTTTCCAAACAAAAAATCAAGGCTGTGGACGGAGAAAGTATCACAAAAGTGTAGACTGGAGCGGCCCTTCACATGTTGAAGCAGCATGATGCCTTGATTAAGTTTCATCCACATAACCAGGAGTGTGGATTTGTAGGCCACAAATAGGCCTTCTGGCAACGAAACTTTTCAAGTCTGGCGGCCATAAGAAAGAACTATACTCAAGATCTTTGGATAAAGCGTCACATGTTCTACATGTTAAGGCAACCAGGCTCCTGTAGCTCTTGTTGTTGTTATTGTTGATATCGTTGCTGAGATACTATTAACATCCTGGGGGAGATTTCAGGTGTAGTATCCACCAGCGTAGATCATGTCTATGTCCGAATGGAAATTTCGGATTCAGGGTGTGTGTAGCTATCTTTTATTCGTTGATTGGGTGTATAAGTGTCCCAGCGGAGGTATTCTATTTGAGGGACTGTATCCACCAACCATAATTATCATTTCCAAACAGTTATCTCGACTGACTCCTCAGCTGGATAAGGTTATTCATAGCTCAGTCTCTGTCACGTGATCAGTCAGCTGATCTACAATGTCGGCAGTGGACGGTGGAGTTTCTCTGACCCAGCAGGTTCCAACGATGTCGAGCAGCTGAAACACAAGATGGGAAGATCAGAATATGTACACGGAAATATAATCAGAACAACAACAACAAATCATAGCTAAAGATGAAAAAGTATGCAAGTAGCCTAAGACAATCAAGGTCATCATAAACGTTGCAGTGGAAGCATGAAAACAAAAGAAGTTGTAGGTTAGGGTCGACTGGAAGAAATGGAAAAGCTGTGTCGCCATTTTGGAACCGGAAGTGACTCACTTACAAGAGGATTCTGTCAAATGCTCTATTTTCTCAAAATGATAGTAGAGTCATAATAAAAAAAAAAAGTAAGATTTGATCTGTAGAAAAAGCAATTTGTAACTACTGACTGGGCCGATCTGGGAATAATTCATCACTCACAAGCTGGTGAATGACTAAAGTGTAGGTAAGATATAAGCGAGGGGAGGGGGTTAGTGTTTTTTTCTGTATACCCACAGATGTAGAAGAAAATTATATGTCCAACTCCCAGCCTCCATAACCAGTCGTGCATTGTGCAAACTTGGTAGATCATGGTTTATCAGGATTCTCAATGCTGTTGCTCCTTAGCAAAAAAGCAAGATGTCCTTGGTTTGATCCCAGATTGAACCCCCCCCTCCCCCCATCAACTAAACATTGAGTGGTGTGGTTTACAAAACTACTTTTTCAGATGTAACGATAAACCCATGTCCCATGTGCAATACACATTCAATGCGCAGAAAACAACCGACAGAAAGAAGAGTCATCCCTGGTAAAAAAAAAAAGTCTAGATAAAGCCGCCTTCATAGAGAAACATATGCACATACAGACAAGACTTTTTCTCCATGGGTGGTACTGTTCTTGTGGTGACAAGCTCTTCCTAAAAAGAGAATAGCCTGTGTCACGCAAAGAAATGTGTCGTGACTGAAAGGGGAATACAATACAATACAATACAATATAATATAATATAATATAATATAATATAAATAATATAATATAATATAAAGAATATAATATAATAAAATATTATATAAATAATATAATATAATATAATATAATATAATACAATAGGACACAATACCGTACAACACAAGGCATTTCAATACAGCACAATACAAAACAATACAATGCAATACATTACAATACAGTGCAAGACGATACAATACAAAGCAATGCAACACAACACAACACAACACAACACAACACAACACAACACAACACAATACATTACAATACACTGCCATCAAAATTTCTGTAAAGTCTTTCTCAAAATGAGGAAAAAAAAGTACGCCCAGCACCCACACACATCCATATCTCACCTGCACCCCAATGGCACCAAAACTCCCCGCGTGCAGCAGACGTTTCCTGAGAACGTTGAATCGCCGTGCGTCTGCCGGAAGGAGCTGCTCAGAGGACAGCAGATCCACCTTGTCACTCAGAGCACGCACATAGCGCACGTGCTTAGAATCCGTGCCGGTGGGCAGCTGATCGTACAGCCCCTGATGAGGATCGTCGGGGTCACGACCCACGTCTTCCTGATCGTGATCGTCCGGCAGTGGCGGCAGCATGGCCAGTTTCCGGATGGCCGTTTCGTCCAGCCCTAAAGAAGGGTCCACGAAACTCTCGCTGCCCCGCGTGTTGGCGGGGTGTGCCCTGGAGAAGATCCTGTCGATCACCAGCTCGGCGTCATGCACCACCTTGGGTTCGCGGTGGAGTTCCATGACCTGGACCTGGTCCTTGCTGTAGGGAAGACGGTCTGTGGGGGGTTTGGGAGCAGGGGGCTTGAGGGGCTTGAGAGACAGTTCGGATTCTGGGCGGTTGAGAAACGCTTTGGTTTCATCCCCGCTGCAAGAACCGCCCGTCTCGTCAGGGATCTCCTTGATGATGTCTTCCAGGGAGGGATGGGGGGCAGGTCAGAGAAGTGGTTGAAAGCCACGCTGGCGGGATGCCCGCTCTGAACCACCTCCAGCCGTTTAGCTCCCGACCGTTTCTTCTGGCGCACAGGGCTGCTGCTCTTGTTGGAGGCGGAGTCGGTGCTCTCAAAGAACCCCTGGGACTCCAGGTCCTGGAACAGGGCGTTGTCGGGCCCCTCCTCCTCCTCGATCACCTCTGCGGTAGCGTTGTCCAGGAAGGAGGCCCCGTGCCGGTCTGCCTGCCTGGTGTTGTCCACGGCCGTGACCCGCAGGGGCACCCCTTTCTTGGTCAGCTCCCTGTATCGCCGTGAGGCAGCGCTGCTGCTGGTGCTGCTTCCCGAGTGACTGTGAGCATGGTGGTCGTGGTGGTGGTGATGATGATGGTGACGATGATGCCGATGACTCTGACGTCCTGGAGGACTGAGCCTGACTGCTGAGTTTGCTGCTGTTGCTGTTGTTGCTGCTGCAAAGAAGTCTTTGCCGGCAGAGAGGGAGGATGGGTGGGGTACTGTTCATCAGGGCCCAGCACGTGTTCTTCCACAGGCTGTGATTTAGGTCTGGAGGGCAGTTTGCGTCGATGCATCTGCACATCGTAGGAGGAGAAGGAGTTGCTGTTGCTCCACGTGCCGCACGAGGACTGGGACTCGCTCCAGCCTGAATGCCGGTGAGTGTACTGGCACTGAGAACAATCACAGCTACACGTTTCAGAACCCGTGACAGTCTCTGACTGACACGAACACGCGCAGGCCTCCCCAGACACATTGGGGGAGGCGTGACACGACACGTCACTCACCACAGAGGCGCTGTCTTCATCGAAGCCACTGTCCACCAGTTTGATCCCCGGAAGGATCTGGGCTTGGCTGTCGGCCACTTCTTTGTCGGGAGCCTGCTTCTCTGGAGGAGGAAGTTTGGAAAGGCCCTTGTCGGCAGGGTGTCTGGTTGTGTCCGCCTGGGAAGACAGGGAGGTGAGTTCTCCACTGGTCAGAGACGTGTTCCGTTTGTCCTGAGATGTCCTCCGCTCATGAAACTGTCACTGCTGCTGAAACTGGAGAACTTGCCCACGTTCACCCCACCCTGCACTGGCTGATGAACTGGAGCCATTGTTACCTCGTGTGTTTGCAGATGCTGCTGCTGCTGCTGTGCCTGGTGCTGTTGCTGTACATGCTGCTGCTGCTGTTGTTGCTGATGTTGCTGCTGTAGCTGCTGCTCCTGCTGATGTTGCTGCTGCTGTTGCTGCTGATGTTGTTGCTGCTGCTGCTGTAGCTGCTGTTGCTGCTGTTGCTGCACCTGCTGCTGCTGATGTGCCTGCTGCTGAGGATGCTGAGATTGGGAAGCGTGGATTTCCCCCTCACTGGGCACTGTAGCATAACCATCCCCCTGTGGCACATTCTGCGTCAAACCGAGCCAGCCACCATCAGAGTTCGGGGCTGCAGGTATCCATCCTGATCTTCCTCAAATTTTCTACTTGCAGGCTCTGCAGCCTTGATGGCAGCGTTGTGGGCAGCGTACTTCTGCTCCACGAGCTTGCCACTTGCCCCACGAGATGCCTGCTGCTGCTGCTGCTGATGCTGCTGAAGCTGCTGACTCCTGGCTCCGTGGCCGTGGGCAAAGCTGTTGCCTCTGCTGAGGGCCCTGGCCAGCTCGTTGCGTGCCTTGTTCTTCTTAAAGGAACTGCGGAGCTTCCAGGTGGTGGGGCCTGTGGCGGAGGCGCTGAGAGGTCTGGCTTTGTCTGGACGTTTTGTCAGCTGCTCTTCGCCTTCTCTCTCCTCCCCGTCTCCTGCTCTGCTGCTGTCTCCTGCTGCTGCTGCCGTTTTGGGTCTGGGGCTGGAATTGGAAGGGAGATCTTTTATTAAAAACAAAAACAAACAACCTCAACAACCAAAAAAAAACAAAGCAAACAAATCAGAGGTTGGTGTGATTATCAGATCTGTTTTTAATTGGGGTTTGTTATGTTGCTGTGTTTGGTAATATGCATGTTTTCAAGACATGATTTTGGTAACTGAAAAAATACCTAGGAAAAGAAATCGTGTAAGTGCCTGTTCATGCAGAGAATATGTATGCACGCGATGTGCACACATGACGTACGTATTTCTGCCAGCGTACATATTTTGCGCCAGTTTGAGCCACTCAATGGGTATCAAGGTTTCCACATACCCCATCCCTCCCCCTTCGTAGTATTACATTCCCATACACACCCAAATACACTCCCTCCCCCACCTTTTCCACGCGCGCACGCACACACACACACACACACACACACCAAACACACACATACACACACATCATCACATAACCACCAACACCACATCACACCACATCATATCACATTACACCACATCCCACCTCACAACAACCTCACTACATCACACATCACACATCACACACACACACACACACACACACACACACACACACACACACACACACACACACACACACACACACACACACACACACACACACCACGCACACACACACACACACACACACACACACACTCACTCACTCACTTTATATCTCCCCCCACCCCCACCCCCTACCTCAACACTAACAACGCTCATTACATATCAACACTCCACCTCAGAGAATCTGGCTGTCGCGGAGACAGTTGGGCCGGCGCTCTAGGTGTTGAAGGACGACTGCCTCCCTTCACATCCCCACCACCACCACCACCACCAACACCACCACCACCACCACCACCTCCCCATGTGCCGCAGCTGCAGCCAAAGCCCCCTTGAGGCCCATGAGGCGAGAGAACTTCAGCTTGGGCCACTCGGGGGGGATCTGAGAGAAGCCTCCAGTGCGGAGCCTGTGTTCGTATTCTTCCAGGATCTGCTCCACTTTGGCGTCATCACGATCCCTCAGCATCTGCCGCAAGGTCCTCTCTCCTTTCTGGATGTCGTCCTCGTCTGTCATGCCTGGTGTGTGTGTGTGTGGGAAATGAGGAGAGGAATGAACATTAGAGACAGATTTAGCTTTGTTGGAGTCTGTAGGTGGCTTACCTTTAATGATGGGCAAAAATGTTGGCTTATGCAAAATATGAGTTATAGGTAAGTGGTAATGCTAGTGTTTTGGTAGGTTGTACAGTGACCATTCTAGCATGTACATCTACTGGTTTACACGTCAAGAATCCATCTATACATCATATTGGTGAATCCTCAAAACTCTAGCCGGGGAACGAAAATAAATAGATAATAGATTTTTTTCAAATTGAGGTAGAGTAAAGGATATGTGGTTAAAATGAGTGGGTGGGTGAAGTCAATTCGAGTAAAATTTTTCTTTATTTAGTATACCAGATTTAAAAGTCGAAAGGACACAGTTGAAACCAATATAGTGAAAAACATGTAGGAGAAGACTGTGAAAAGAAGAGAGAGAGAGAGACAGAGAGAGAGAGAGACAGAGACAGAGAGACAGAGACAGAGAGAGACAGAGACAGAGACAGAGACAGAGAGACACAGAGAGACAGAGAGACACAGAGAGAGACAGAGAGACAGAGACAGAGAGAGACAGAGACAGACAGACAGACAGACAGACAGACAGACAGACAGACAGACAGACAGAGAGGGAGAGAGAAGGGGGGGGGGGGGTCTGTTATATGAGTTATAGATGAGTGGAAATATAGCTTATTGTACAGAGACTGTTCAAGCATAATACACGTCCACTGACTGACCCGTCAAGCCTCCATACATCACACTGATCACTGCATTCACTGAACCATCCCACAGTCGGTACTTTGATCCTTTTTCATCCATTAACTGTCTGCTATATAGTACAAAAGCTAAGGTTAAGCAGCATTGAATATGATTACCAAGTGGTTGGGTGACTGCTTAAGCGCCTTGGCTTCAGTACAGTCCCCAGTTCACCTCGCTGTAAATGGGTACCTGCCCACTTTGGGTACAGGGAAGGTAAAGCAGCGAGGGAGAGTTAGATGGTCCCGCCCTCGATATGCTGGTCCCCTGGAGAAGCTGAGGTTTCTGACATCTCATTCCCAACGACCGCATAGGTTATGGAAACCTTTACCGTTTGTACAGTTAAGATTTACGGCTTAAAATCTTTATACACATTGGGAATTTTCATTAAATCATGTAAACTGAGCAACACACACACGCACACGCACCACACAACACACACACACACACACACACCACACCACACACACACACACACACACACACACACACACACACACACACACACACACACACACACACAACACACACACACACACACACACACACCAACACACACACACCACACACACACACACACACACACCACACCACACCACACCACACCACACCACACCACACCACACCACACCACACCACAACATACCACACCACACCACGCCACACCACACCACAACACACACACCACACACAACACAACCACAACACAAAACACAACACAACACAACACACAACACACACACAACACAACCCATCTTACCCGGCAACACCTCCAGAATATCGTCCCCAAAAGAACTGATGGTGTTGGCTGAGGTCGTCCTGTGAGCAGCCTTGGGCCAGGACACATCCGGAGGATCATCCACCCCCGCCACACCCCCCTCCCTCACCCCGCTGTGGTATCGCGAAGAATTATTACTCGACGTTCCCACATAACCGGAATCAGAATTCCCGAAACTGGTATTATGCTGTTGAGCTGGGATCAGCAATTCCCTACCACTGGTGGTACGTGTGACAATGTAGCCTCCAGTCTGAGCCAGTTCTCGACGCCTGTGTAATGCGTTGTAGCGAATTCACGATGAATCTCCTCCTCGATGTCGTCGATTTCTTCGTAGTCGTTGTCTTGGTTGTCTTGGTGTGGTTTGAAAACAGACTGGTTAGGGAATTCGAAGGTGTACGCTTCTCTCACGTGAGTTATAGCAGGTAGTTTAGGATCGTCAAAGTCCTCTCCTTCACCCAGATCCGTGTTTTCTGGGTAGTACCCACCCCTTCCGGAATCATCGTCACTGTATTCATCCTCGTCTTCGTAGCGATTTCCGAACGGGGTAGGAGGAC